>CM038678.1:320578362-321178362 GCA_021605205.1 Aegilops longissima | reverse complement strand
ACGACCAACACACACTCTCACGCTCAAGTGCTCAACCTACACGTGCATGCGCACACATCAGGCCACATGCACACATACACAACCGGTGATTCCCGCGCACGGGTTGGAGCCTTGTCGTACTGCGTAAATTTGTGTTTATCGACCTTTTCCCTATGCGAATCGAGGTGGGACCCACAAGGAACGTGGTCAATTTAACTAGTCAACATGGCGCCATGCAGACTATTTGGCCGGTCAACAGAGTGCAATCCGATGCTGAACTGTGAGGAAGTGACCGGATAATCACCGCAAAACATATATAGTGAACGTAATCAGCTTATTCTGAAGTTCGGTGACCGTACTACGCTTTTCTCTCTGTAGGCCCTCCAAAACTACATCTCTACACGTTCTCGCATGTTACATCTAACAACTATGCAATACAGCACTACTACTACACTCTAACACAATAAATCATATGTGTTTTTAGTTTTACTAGATATCATTGATGACCCACAAGTATAGGGGATCTATCGTAGTCCTTTCGATAAGTAAGAGTGTCAAACCCAACAAGGAGCAGAAGGAAATGATAAGCGGTTTCCAGCAAGGTATTCTCTGCAAGTACTGAAATAAGTGGTAACAGATAGTTTTGCAATGAGGTAAATTGTAACGAGCAACAAGTAACAAAAGTAAACACGGTGCAGCAAGGTGGCCCAATCCTTTTTGTAGCAAAGGACAAGCCTGGACAAACTCTTATAATAGGAAAAGAGCTCCCGAGGACACATGGGAATATCGTCAAGCTAGTTTTCATCACGCTCATGTGATTCACGTTCGGTACTTTGATAATTTGATATGTGGGTGGACCGGTGCTTGGGTGCTGTTCTTACTTGAACAAACATCCCACTTATGATTAACCTCTATTGCAAGCATCCTCAACTACAACAAAAGTATTAAGGTAAACCTAACCATAGAATGAAACATATGGATCCAAATCGGCCCCTTATGAAGCAACGCATAAACTAGGGTTTAAGCTTCTGTCACTCTAGCAACCCATCATCTACTTATTACTTCCCAATGCATTCCTCTAGGCCCATATAATGGTGAAGTGTTATGTAGTTGACGTTCACATAACACCACTAGAGGTTAGACAACATACATCTTATCAAAATATCAAAGGAATACCAAATTCACATGACTAGTAATAGCAAGACTTCTCCTGTGTCCTCAGGAACAAACGTAATTACTCACAAAGCATATTCATGTTCATAATCAGAGGGGTAATAATATGCATAAAGGATCTGAATATATGATCTTCCACCAAGTAAACCAACTAGCATCAACTACAAGGAGTAATCAACACTACTAGCAACCTACTAGCACCAATCCCGTACTTGGAGAGAAGAATTGGATACAAGAGATGAACTAGGGTTTGGAGATGAGATGGTGCTGGTGAAGATGTTGATGGAGATTGCCCTCTCCCGATGACAGGAGCGTTGGTGATGACGATGGCGATGATTTCCCCTCCCGAGGGAAGTGTCCCAGCGAACAGCTCCGCGGAGCCCTAGATTGGTTCTGCCAAGGTTCCGCCTCGTGGCGGCCGAGTCTCGTCCCGAAAGGTTGCTTATGATTTTTTTCTCATCGAAAGACTTCATATAGGAGAAGATGGATGTCGGAGAGCCACCAGGGTGCCCACGAGGTAGGGGGGCGTGCCCAGGGGGAAGGGCGCGCTCCCCAACAATATGCAAATCAAATTCTTGCAGCAAGAGAACCCATCTAATAAGTCTAGGTTTAGCATCTTTCTTTTCCATAAGATATTTAAAAGCAGCATGATCGGTGTGAATAGTTACTTTAGAATCAACAATATAGGGTCTGAATTTATCACAAGCAAATACAACTGCTAAAAGTTCCTTTTCTGTAGTAGCATAATTCTTTGAGCATTGTCTAGAGTCTTACTAGCATAATGGATAACATTTAATTTCTTATCAACTCTTTGCCCTAGAACATCACCTACAGCATAATCACTGGCATCACACATAATTTCAAAGGGTAAATTCCAATCGGTGGCTGAACAACGGTCAGAGACTAATGCTTTCTTAAGTATTTCAAATGCTTCTACACAATCATCATCAAAGACAAATGGTACATCTTTTTGTAATAAATTAGTCGAGGTCGAGAAATTTTGAGAAGTCCTTAAGGAACCTCCTATAAAATCCGGCGTGACCAAGGAAACTTCTTATACCTTTGATGTCCTTGGGACATGGCATGTTTCAATAGCATCAACCTTGGCTTTATCAACTTCAATACCTCTTTCGAAACTTTGTGCCCCAGACAATACATTCATTAACCATAAAATGGCACTTTTCCCAATTCAAGACAAGATTAGTTTCTTCACATCTCGCAAAACTTCGATCAAGATTGCTCAAGCAATCATCAAAAGAGGAACCATAGACGGAAAGGTCATCCATGAAAACCTCACAAATCTTTTCACAAAATCAGAGAATATAGCCATCATGCATCTTTGAAAGGTAGCAGGTGCATTACATAAACCAAAAGGCATACGTCTATAAGCAAAAGTACCAAAAGGGCATGTAAAAGTAGTCTTTGATTGATCTTTAGCCGACACGGTATTTGAGAGAAACCGAATAACCATCTAGAAAGCAATAATGTGTATGTTTGCATAATCTTTCTAACATTTGATCAATAAAAGGTAAGGGTAATGATCTTTCTTAGTAGCTTTATTGAATTTGGAAATCAATTACCATCTTATAACCTGTGATAATTCTTTTTATGAATCCATTCATCTTTATCATTAGGGACAACAGATAATACCGCCCTTCTTAGGGACACAATGGACATGACTTACCCAATCGACTATCAAGAACGGGATAAATTATACCGCCTCCGAAGCTTGAGTATTTCTTTTCTTACCACTTCTTTCATTTTAGGATTCAAACGTCGTTGAGGATCACGAACTGGTTTGGCATCAGCTTCCAAATTTATTTTATGTTGACATAGAGTGGGACTAATGCCCTTAAGGTCATGGAGAGTATATCCAATAGATGCACGGTGCTTCTTCAGAGTTTTCAATAATCTTTCTTCTTCATGCTCTAAAAGGTTAGCACTAATAATAACAGGATATATTTTATTTTCATCAAGATAAGCATATTTAAGATTATCAGGCAACAGCTTAAGCTCAAACACGGGATCACCCTTGGGTGGAGGAGGATCCCCTAGGATTTCAACAGGCAAATTGTGTTGCAGAATAGGTTCCTGTTTAAAGAATACTTCATCTATTTCCCTTCTTTCATTCATGGACATCTCATTTTCATGGTCTAGCAAATAGTGTTCCAAAGGATCACTATGAGGCACAACAATAGAAGCAAGACCAATAATTTCATCCTTACTAGGCAATTCTTCCTCACAATGTTGTTTACTAAATTTAGAGAAATTAAACTCATGAACCATATCATCCAAGCCAACAGTAACAACATTCTTTTTGCAATCTATAGTAGCATTAACAGTATTCAAGAAGGGTCTACCAAAAATAATGGGACAAAAGCTATCTTGTGGAGAACCAAGAACAAGGAAATCAATGGGATATTTCGTTTTTCCACACAAGACTTCAACATCTCTAACAATTCCCATTGTAGATATAGTATCTCTATTGGCAAGTTTAATTGTAACATCAATATCTTCTAACTCAGCAGGTGCAATATCATGCATAATTTCTTTATTTAAGTCAATGGGTATAACACTAGCACTAGCACCCATATCACATAAGCCATGGTAACAATGATCTCCTATTTTAACAGAAATAACAGGCACGCCTACCACAGGTCTATGTTTATCTCTATCACAGGGTTTAGCAATTCTAGCAGTTTCACCAGAGAATTGAATGACATGCCCATCAATATTATCAGACAAGAGATCTTTAACAATAGCAACATTAGGTTCTACTTTGACTTGCTCAGGAGGTGTATAAGTTCTAGTATTGCTTTTACGAACAATAGTTGAAGCTTTAGCATGATCCTTCATTCTAACAGGGAAAGGTGGTTTCTCAAAATAAGAAGTAGGAACAATAGGATCATTGTAAGTGACAGTCTTTTATTCAACTTTAATAGGTGCAGCTACTTTTACTTCTATGGGAGGATGATATTTAAACCACTTCTCCTTAGGGAGATCAACATAAGTAGCAAAAGATTCACAGAAAGAAGCTACTATCTCAGAGTCAAGTCCATATTTAGTGCTAAACTTATGGAAAATATCGGTATCCATAAAAGATTTAACACAATCAAACTTAGGTGTCATACCTGACTCCCTACCTTCGTCGAGGTCCCAATCTTCAGAGTTGCATTTAATTCTATCCAATAAATTCCATCTGAATTCAATAGTCTTCATCATAAAAGATCCAGCACAAGAAGTATCGAGCATGGTGCGATTGTTATCAGAAAGCCGAGCATAAAAATTCTGAAGAATTGTTTCTCTTGAGAGGTCATGATTGGGGCATGAATATAACATTGATTTAAGCCTCCCCCAAGCTTGAACGATGCTTTCTCCTTCGCGAGGCCAAAAATTATATATATAGTTGCGATCACGATGAACAAGATGCATAGGGTAATACTTTAGATGAAATTCCAATTTCACTCTTTTATAGTTCCATCATCTCGTATCACATAGCCTATACCATGTCAATGCGTCTTCCTTCAAAGATAAAGGAAAAGCCTTCTTCTTAACAACATCATCGGGTATACCTGCAAGCTTAAATAGTCCACAAATATCATCCACATAGCGTAGATGCTCGTCAGGATGCTTTGTTCCATCTCCTGTAAAAGTATTAGCAGCAGTTTTTCCATCATACCCGAAGGAAATTCAAAAGGAGTTTCATTTTCAATAGGTTCAGTAGGTTGAGGAGCAACTCTTTGCTCTACTGGACGGGGTGAAGATACCCCGAAGAAGCCCCTCAGAGAATTACTTTCCATAGTAACAAGTGACAAAAAATTTCAGCACACTAAATAAAATTTTCCTTACCAAATTCCACCTACCAAAGGCGCTTCACTCCCCGGCAACGGCGCCAGAAAAGAGTCTTGATGACCCACAAGTATAGGGGATCTATCGTAGTCCTTTTGATAAGTAATAGTGTCGAACCCAACGAGGAGCAGAAGGAAATGATAAGCGGTTTCCAGCAAGGTATTCTTTGCAAGTACTGAAATAAGTGGTAACAAATAGTTTTGTGATGAGGTAAATTGTAACGAGCAACAAGTAACAAAAGTAAACACGGTGCAGCAAGGTGGCCCAATCCTTTTTGTAGCAAAGGACAAGCATGGACAAACTCTTATAATAGGAAAAGCGCTCCCGAGGACACATGGGAATATCATCAAGCTAGTTCTCATCACGCTCATATGATTCGCGTTTGGTACTTTGATAATTTGATATGTGGGTGGACCGGTGCTTGGGTGCTGTTCTTACTTGAACAAACATCCCACTTATGATTGACATCTATTGCAAGCATCCGCAACTACAAAAAAAGTATTAAGGTAAACCTAACCATAGCATGAAACATATGGATCCAAATCAGCCCCTTATGAAGCAACGCATAAACTAGGGTTTAAGCTTCTGTCACTCTAGCAACCCATCATCTACTTATTACTTCCCAATGCCTTCCTCTAGGACCAAATAATGATGAAGTGTTATGTAGTCGACGTTCACATAACACCACTATAGGTTAGACAACATACATCTTATCAAAATATCGAACGAATACCAAATTCACATGACTACTAATAGCAAGACTTCTCCTGTGTCCTCAGGAACAAACGTAATTACTCACAAAGCATATTCATGTTCATAATCAGAGGGGTAATAATATGCATAAAGGATCTGAATATATGATCTTCCACCAAGTAAACCAACTAGCATCAACTACAAGGAGTAATCAACACTACTAGCAACCTATTAGCACCAATCCCGGACTTGGAGACAAGAATTGGATAAAAGAGATGAACTAGGGTTTCGAGATGAGATGGTGCTGGTGAAGATGTTGATGGAGATTGCCCTCTCCCGATGAGAGGAGCATTGGTGATGACGATGGCGATGATTTCCCCCCCGAGGGAAGTGTCCCAGCAGAACAGCTCCACGGAGCCCTAGATTAGTTCCGCCAAGGTTCCGCCTCGTGGCGGTGAGTCTCGTCCCGAAAGGTTGCTTATGATTTTTTTTATTTTTTGAAAGACTTCATATAGGAGAAGATGGACGTCAGAGAGCCACCAGGGGGCCCACGAGGTAGGGGGGCGCGCCCAGGGGGGGAGGGCGCGCCCCCCACCCTCGTGAGCAGGGTGTGGCCCCCCTGGCCTTCATCTTTGGCGACGATTTTTCTTTATTTATTTTAAGGTATTCCGTGGAGTTTCAGGACTTTTGGAGTTGCGCAGAATAGGCCTTCAATATTTGCTCCTTTTCCAGCCCGAATTCCATTTGCGGCATTCTCCTCTTCATGTAAACCTTGTAAAATAGGAGAGAATAGCCATAAGTATTGTGACATAACGTGAAATAACAGCCCATAATACGATAAATCGATATAAAAGCATGATGCAAAATGGACGTATCAATCATATTGTTACTTATAATTATTCAGTTTGCATACATTAAAATTGCCTTTGAAATGTATGGCCAGTATCATCTACCACGCGGGAAAAATCCCGCCCTTTCCTGTTTAATCGGGTTTGTATCGATGGATCGTGCGAAATAGCAAAACTATAGTACTATACAGTACAAGTGACAGTTCACTGGGCCATCGTGTTGTCTACTCCTCCGTCGTAAGAGTGGAGCGCCGCTTTCATAAATCTTCTAGTCCCTTTCGCCGACATGTGGGACATCAAGCTACGGGTCCACGTGCCATACCGAATACTGATGCGAGCAACCGGGTGAAGTACCCCAGTCATGGCGGCGGCGTAGTAATGAGCAATGAGGCGTCAAATCATAAAGCTACACCTTTCCCGCAGTTAAGTTGGAGGGACGAAGTAATAATGCTAAAAAAAGAAGCTAGAGGGATGAAGCAACCATCATTTCACTCGTTGCTGAATCCGCTTCTCCCTCATCTTCTTCAACTTAGCCACGTGTTGCTTCTGCCGTTGTTCTGCCTCATGTGGGACGCGGATCAGCTTGGTAAAGAACTGACACGTGGGACTGCATGTTAGCAAAACGCTAGGACAACGTCCTCCAAAAGTAAGAAACCTCCCCCGCCATCCGCGCTGCAAAATCACCTCCTTTTTACTAATCTTTGATTCTATAATTTTTTAGATCAATATAATTGAGATTTGTATAGATAGCACACATGAGCAAAACCAAGTGGTACGGTTAAGGGCATCCACAATGTGTAGCCAAATGTGAAAATAGCTTTTGGCATCATGGGAACCATTGTGGACGGCGTTGCCAAAGCCAAAAAGATGGAACTGAAGCTCCCTGATTGATTGATTGACGGAATAGAAAAATGCAACGTCTCTCCTCTTTCTCCCATGCTTGGACGCATGTAGGAGTAGTACAGTATAGAGCATAGAGTCTACTCCCCTGTCCCTTCTATCACAAATCACAAAGCAGTGAGGCATCAAATCACAAAGCACGGACGAAGCAAGTATCATTTCACTCTTCGCTGACTCCGCTTCTCCATCGTCTTCTTCGAGAAACCATCTCACGGCACTAGTACTCCCGGTAGTAGTACTAGTAAAGGACTTCCTGGATGCAAATAAAGGCGGTTGCCTCGGCTGCGGCGGCACTTGCGAACGACTTACCGTGGTATCCTCAATGGTGTTCTCCGTCGAACGACTTCGCCAAACCACAAAAAAATCGTCGACGCCACCGCAATGGGCAAGGAATTCAAATATAGTTACTACCTCCATTTTTTGTACACAAGGCCAGTATATCGAAATTACAATTTGCAAAGGGCCACTAACACTAATCGAGGCAAAATTGATGGGGTTAGCAACCAAGGACATTAATATCCCCTGCATGCATGCGGAAGTGAGAAGGTTCGTTCGCATGGCGCTGCATTAATCAAGCGATGAGGAGTGAGATGGTTAGCTCTTCGGTCTTTCGAGAAAAAAAATACGCATTAATTGACACGTGAAACGAGGATTTTATCGAAGGAAAACCCGCCTTTTTTTAACACTAGTACTCTAGTCGTACTACCTCCGCCCTGGTTTATAGGTCCCTTTTATAGTTTGTGCCAAATTTTGACTAAAGATTTAACTAACAAAATGTTAATGCATGTCAAGAAAAATTATCTCATTGGATTCGTATTTGAACATAGTTTTGAAAAATATAATGTTTGGTGACATGCGTGAACATTTTCTTAGTTTAATCTATGGTCAAAATTTGGCACGAAATACAATGGGGACTAATAAACCCGGACAGAGGTAGTACGTACTTATCCTGTTTGGGTCTAGGCCTTGCATTGCCAAACTTCGCCACACATTTTTTCCAAGCTTGCCTAAAGTTTTCAAAATGAGAAGGAGGTACACTTGCGCACGGCTGTCGCGGTCGCACCGCACCCTCACACGGTCGCTCCTGCACGGCGCGGTCGCACCGCACCCTCACACTTCGCTCCTGCACGCCGCAAACCCAACCAAGGGAACACACCTTCACTGACACCTGCTGTCGCATGTGAACAAACCAAACTCAGCCATCCTATTGCTGACACATAATTTTCGTTCATAGAGTATGTTTATCCAACCGAGTATCCGTACGGCCCGCAAGCGGTTGTGCATTGAGGAAGAAGAAGAGGTGAGGAAGAAGGAAAGAAGGGTTAGGAGGCGAGGATATTCATCCAACTGCCTAAAATGGTAGACTCGGGCTACTTGCATAACAAATAGTATGTTTTACACAGCAAAAGATCCATAATAATAAAACAACAACATAAAGAAAAACTATCCTTTGCTCGCGGAAAGAGGCGGCCTCATCGTCTTTGGCTGCGGCGCGAACCGATCGTCACGCCACGTGTGTCTCCGCACCGAGGTTGTCCTCGGCCTCCAGCTACTCGTTCAAGCGGAGTGTGCGGCGCTCACGCACGACGAGCACATCCCGTTCAAGTCGAGGGCGTCCGGTTCCGCTGCGGAGGGCCTCAATGGCAGCGGCATCCGCGCGCTCCGCGTTGAGTCGAGCCTCCGCCGCCCGGTTCAAGTCCAGGACTTCCGGTTCCGCCTGCAGGAGGGCGTCGATGAGAGCGGCATCCGCGCGCTCCACGTCGAGTCGAGCCTCTACCGCCCGGTTCAAGTCCAGGACTTCCGGTTCCGCCCGCAGGAGGGCATCGATGAGAGCGGCATCCGCGCCCTCTGCGTCGAGTCGAGCCTCTGCCGCCCGGTTCATGTCCAGGACGTCCGGTTCCGCCTGTAGGAGGGCCTCGATGGCAGCGGCATCCGCGCGCTCTGCCTCAAGTTGAGCCTCCGCCGCCCGGTTCACATCCACGACATCCGGTTCCTCCTGCAGGAGAGCCTCGATGGCAGCGGCATGCGCGCGCTCCGCGTCGAGTTGAGCCTCTGCCTCCCGGTCCTCCTTTAGTATCGCCATGTTGAACCGCTGGTCCGCCTGCACCATGGGGGACTCGGACGCCGGCATGAAGTCGACGTCCATCGTCTCATTACCATCGGGGGCCTTCCGCGCCGCGACCTCCGCAGTGAACATTGGATCGGCTTTCTCCTCCTAGTAGCTTGGCTCCAGAGAACTCGGGGATTGGCCCGCTGCAAAGCGAGCTTGGGAACGGAGGTCTGTGGCGCCGACCGCCGCCGCGATTTCTGTGCGGCGCTCCGGCGTCAGCATCTTATAGTAAGTGATCTTGCGGCGCACCATGGTTTTCCGACGAACTAGGGGACGCTTGATGCGGGCTAGGGGATCGAAAGGTGGGGGAATGGGCTGGAGATTTGGTGTGGTTTTAGGGCAGTGGCTGGCGTAGGCCGAGTAGCGAAGGTTCTGGTGTGAATAGTGGTTCCGGTGACGAAAGGTCAATCGGTTTTGACTGTACATCGCTCTTGTCGTGTTCGCGTTGCAGCCCGGCACACTGGACCCTCCACGTCACTCACCGAATGGAACGCGCTTCGTCTTTCGTTTTCTCTCGCTTGTGGGACCGCAGTTGAGAGCAAACCGACGTCCCTCCCCCTCCCCCGCCCGCGTCATTTATTATACCACTACTCCCTCCATTTTATGCGGAGTAAATAAAAACAGAGGGAGTATACTACGGATGAGGATCCCCTGACATGGCCGAACCCATTGAGTAACTGACATGCGGGGCTTAGCAAGCATGGGGTCCGCTGGTAAGTGACCGAAAGGGAGGGTAAGGCAGGGATACCTACGTCAGAGGATCCACTTCCACTATACTCCGACCAAATGTTAGAGTAATAATATATGACATGCAACTTACACAAATGTTAGAGTAATAATATATGACATGCAACTTACACAAAGCATACAGGGTCTAATGCGTTTTTCGAGGCTAACTTTGACCGAATGTTAGAGTATAATATATGACATGCAACTTACACAAAGCATATGGTCAATTTCGTATGTGAAAGGAGTTTCCAATGATATAATTTTCACATTATACATCTCATGTACTCCCTCCGTCTAGGTGTGTAAGTCATCTTACGAAAACGATATAATCCCAAAACACGTAGGCGCGGTGCATTAACTTCTACCTCGTTTCTTGTTTCTTGACATATGAACCAATAAGAGATGAGGGTGTGCATGCTTTTAATGACCTGAGACTATCAAACATGACATGAAGTGATTAGTTCATTGCATGCAATACTATTAATTAGCAAATAAACATTAATGTCTCTCATTTTCCCCTCCTCCTTGGTCACGGTGCACAGCCTAAGATGACTTACTCACCTATGTGAAAGGAGTACTATTAATCTTGTCAATAGTCAAATTGGAAACCATCTCGAGTACAAATCTAGGAGTGCGTCAGAATCTAACAATATTGATTGGGCGTTGTTGAATGTTGATACCTTTTTATCATAGTAGAGATACTTTGACTACACATAAAACTTATATGTAAGGTAGAAAGGATAGGAGGAGTATATTGTATGTTCAAAATGAGACGAACATTGAATACCCTTTATATATGATTTGCGGATGCTATGATCACGGTTCAAAATTTTGAATCCGCCTTAGGTATCACGTGCCCCACTCGTTCCTCTCGATTTCATCTCGGGGTCCGGAGATCTATTGAAAGAGGACTAGGGTGGGTACATGCGAATGATACTCGGCGGAATGTTCAAATGAGGCATGCGGGAGGATGGACTCATTGGAGGGCGACATGATCGATGGAGAAGAGGGTTGAGAGGAATGAGAAATAAGCAAACGCCACATGATTACACTTGAACGGCTCAAATAAACAATAAGTTGTCTCGCGTGGCCTACATAGTGAAAGGCCTAATGCGCAACGCGGAGCACTGACGCTCGAATATGGCCGGGAAAACAGGGAAACCGACATGTGGAGCACACCCGTCAGGACGACGTAGCGCAGACTAGTTCAATGGAGGATCTGGCCCACGACCTCCTCGCCACCGACAACCGTTCATGTGGGTCTTTGGGGCCAACAACGGGGCGCAGCTCCAGCACCGCCTCTGGACACAGCGACTGCGGTGAGCGACACACTCATATCATCGATAGACATGGTCGGTTTCAGTGTGCCGGGTGGCGTTTGTGCTGTGGCACGACCAACGGTATGTTTGGTTTGTGCCCAAGGTTGCCCCATCAAAGCATTGGGTAGCCAAAATTTTGGTTGAGGTATTGGTTGCCCATGATTTGGCCGACATTGGCAAGAAAAATGAACTAGAGTTGGCTAGAGTTCATTGGCATGCCAAAGAAATGGCAACCATCCAAACAAAGACCAATCTTTGGGTCATGACCAAAATTTTGGTAAGGTGCACTTTGGCCACAATCCAAACACACCCCAACACCCGGCTCGTCGCGGATGCACGGGCGCCGCGACGCGTCTGCGGAGTGGTGTAGCGCCAACTGCATCCTCTGGACTGAGACCATGCCGGGTCGTCTTTCTTTTTCAATGACATGCGGGGATCGCATTTGAGCAAAGGGCATCTCCAACGTTGCCACGACCGCAACTGACTACCCTGGCACACCAAAGCCATCGTCCCTCACGCCGTCGCGTGGTGCATTCCCAGCCGGCGCCAGCTGCCCGCATTCATGTCGTCCGTTCGTATGTCGTTGTTAAGAGGGTCGGTGCCCGAGGAACCAACTCCGGTGACTTAATGACGCACCCGGACGCTTGGCCTCACCGGAATGCGCTACTTAAAGCGGCAACACCCAGCTAACCTCCACACCATAGCGCATCGTCCTCCTACCTGACACCACATCCGCCATGACCGCAAGTGCGAACGCTCTGCGGGAGAGCTTGTCTTCAGGGATGAAGCTCGCGGTCGCCGCCCTCGCTCAAGTCGCCTCTCGCAACGCAATAGCAGCGTAGCCGGACGTGGACGCGACCGCACAAGCGGTGGCCACGCTGGCGGCCGACGGTGGGAGCACCGTCAGCCACGCGTCCTACTTGCTGCCGTCCAACGTCCGACACCGCTGAGGTCAGGCACTCCTCCGAGGATGAGTAGGGCATGGGAGGCGGCAGGGCATGGTGTGCCAACTAGCCGGTCCGTATCCCATGTTCTACTCTTCCTTGCCGGAGACCGCACCTTCACTTCACGGGTCTTGAACCCCGCCCCCATACATAGAGATAGCAGATGGAGGACGTCGGTTGCCACCGTAGAATACGTTTAGGGTCGGGTTTCTTTTATTTTTCTGTCTTATAAAAGTTCGAAATGTAATGAAAATCTGCCGTGTTTGCATTAATCTCGGCTGGTGTATAAAAACTTTCACAATAATATACATATTGTAGGAGTGCACGGAAGATCAAGATCTTGTGGGAGAAAAGGATGAACGAGGGAAAGCCTTATCTGCAAATGTGGAGAGGAGTGCGGGTAAATTGTCATAGTTTCCTTCCTATCCGTTAGATATAGATCAGACGTCCTATATTGCAGGATGACAGGCACACCATCATCACCAACTCTGCTTTTTATTGAACCAAGACAAATCTAAAAAACCCAACTAAGCCAACCTCCCAGCATATCGCGTGGGAAAAGACCCGGCCGCGCCGTTTTAGTCGGGATTACCGGATTACTAGTAGTAGTATCGATGGATTGCGCGAAGCAACATTTTTTTTGAGGGGGCGAAGCACCTAGTTTAAAAGGAAAAAAGGCGGTACACTCACAGCACTCCTGTCGCGGTCGCATTGCACCCCACACACAGTCGGTCCTGCACACGGCTCACGCAAACGGAATGCGCTTCGGCTTGCTTCTTCACTGACATGTGGGACTGCACTGGGAGAAACCGACCATGCGCCAAACTCCCCCCGCCCACCGCGTGAAAATCCTCCTCCCCCCCCCCCACACACAAAAATTCCCCCCAAATTCGATTCAACCGCCCTTCGGCCAAATATTCCCCAAACCCCCTCCCCCCGTCCCCCTCATTCCATTCCCTCCGCCAAAGCCGCCCTCCCCACCGCGCCGATACGTCAGCGCCGCGGTTCGTCGAGGGGACGGACGGCGATCCTCTCGCTCCCACAGTATGCTCTCGTAGACTGCCATCCTCTAGCCACGCCGCCACCTCTGGCTACGTTCGTGTGGAGGCGCACGGCGGTTAGCGCTGCCACCGCTGGCGACGTTCGTGTGGAGACGGATGGTGGTCAGCTTCTCCCACGATACGCGCATTCTAGGCTGAGGCCCAGTTCATGTCGGTGTAGCGCTGAATGTTAGCTGATAGACGCTGTTAATCTAACTGTTTGCCGAAGTAGTTTACTGTCAATATGCTCTGCTTAAGAAGCTTCCTTGCCCTGTTCTGCACTCAATCTGCTTAGCTGAGATGGCATGCCAAGGCCGATTAGTTGCTAAAATATCCCACCATATATTTATTGTGACGTAGATTGCCATGGTCTAGTAGCCAATCTGTTAGGAGAAATAGCTCTACACCGTTTTATACTCGATCTTTGTTGCTGCGATGGCCTTCGATAGTTCGATGGCTGTGTGCTTGGGCTCATTGACTGCTGACACAGCCTGCCATAATTTAGCACTCAAATCTGTTTGCTGAATTAGCTTTACATATATTTCGTTACTTAGATCTGCTCGTCCAAATATCTTGCCATAGCTTTAGACATCGACCTAGGTATTTTTTTTTGGACTTCATAAAAAGCATATATGTTTTTCCTGTAATATCTAGTAGAAGAACTAATTTGTATGTTCAATGAGATGGACATGACTTGGATAACTTCTGCTCAAAGATTCTCCGCTGCATATGTCAACGGGGTTGAAAACTTCATGAACTTTATCGAGCTGAGTACGGCGGTCCGAAATCAGATGTGCTCGCCTTGATTGTATGAATTCAGTTACAAGACCCCGATCAACTGTGCAAAATCATCTACACTTGTATGGGATGTCGGTCACATATACTAGGTGGGTTCATCATGGTGAAGCTGTGAGCGTCAATGTTATTGACTACGTGGAAGCAGCAGATCACCATCTTGATCTCGCTCGATGCTCGGTGGAAGAGGAGGAGGAGGTGGTGGTGGCGGAGCGATGAGTTTGACCAACATTGAAACAATGCTACGAAATGCTCGTGCATTCCATGAACTTTCACTTGCAGAAGAAAAACGGTGGGCCCGCATGTTGGAACAATGCAAAGTTGCTGTCACCCCAGGAAATAAGCTATCAGTATTCTCAGCTATGGTCACCTTTCTTCAGGTGAAGACATCTGAGTGGATGACCAACAAATCATTCAATGCGATGTTGGCTGCTTTCGCAAATCTTTCCCGAGATCGTCGAGCTGCCACACACCTCTTGTAAAATGAAGAATTTCCTTCATGCAGTTGGAATTGGATATCATATGATCCACGTTTGTAAGAATAATTGTGTTACATTAGGAAGGATTATGCCAACTTAAGTGAATGCCGAAATGCAAATCATCAAGATGGAAAGATGGCGATCTTTGTGAAGAGGGTTCCTCATAATGTTACGAGACATTTTCCAATTACACCAAGATTGTAGAGGTTGTTTCATGATGTTGAAACAAGAGAGGATGTACTATGGCATTCTAGGAACCAGAGTACAGAGATCGAATGTAATGATCCATCCATCTCATGGTATTGAGTGGAAAAGCTTCAATGATAAACACAAAGAGTTTCTTCTTGACCGAGAAACATTAGACTTGGCTTAGCTTCGGATGGATTTAACCCATTTGGCCACCAGGCGCCACATATAGCATGTGGCGGTGCTTGTTATCCTTACAACATGCCTCCAAATGTACGCACCAAAGAATCAAACTACATGATGGCCTTGCTCATCCCAGGTCCAAAAAGTCCTGGAAAGGATTTTGATTTGTTCATGGAGCCTCTTGTGGAGGAACTTCAACAGCTATGGAAGGGTGTTCTCACTCGAGACCTATATAGCAGCCCACCAGCTGATTTCTTTCTGCGTGTTGTTGTAATTTGGTGCATCCATGATTATCTGGCTTTGGGCACTATGTCAGGGCGAACGACACATAGTTACAATGCATGTGTTCGCTGTGACAGGAATCCGCTGTCATACACAATACTTAGCAAGACCTGTTACATTGGACACCGTCGTTTCCTTGCCAAGGACAAGCCGCATCCTAGAAAATACCGAAGACATGTGTTCAATGCAAAGCATGAAAGCCGTGATGCGCCAAAGAGGCTCACCGCCGATGAGTTGCAAGTGGAATTAGAGAAGGTCGGGCATATTACACGTGAAACCATCCCGGTAATGGTAGCGGAAAAGGAAGCGTGCACGGTAGAAGAGAGATTATTGTTTACCCGCAGGTCCACTTTGTGGGACTTGGAATATTGGAAAGATTTGGATCTGCGGCATAATCTTGATGTGATGTACATCGAGAAAATATATGTGACAAACACTATCGGCACACTTCTTAAAATTGAAGGCAAGGCGAAAGATACCTTAAAATCTAGGATTGATTTGAAACACTGGTATCGAAAGGATTTGCAGGTGCAAGATGAAGGTAAACCACGGGATATGGCACCAGTTGTATGCGTCTTGGACAAGGTAAAAGAAAAGAATTCTGAGGTCCTGTCACGTGTGAGATTCCCACATGGATTTGCTTCCAACCACGAAAGGAGAGTCGGTGCAGATGGAAACAAGGTACAAGGGTTGAAAACTCATGACTGCCACGTCCTACTTCAAAGGGTTTTACTGTTATCCTTAGAGGATTGGGCATACGACTTATCTGAGCGATTGCAGAGTTGGGACAATTCTTGAGGAACTCTGCGGTAGAAATATCGGGATAGATGCTTTGGAGCATCTTAGAGACAAGATACCAACTATCCTATGCGACCTTGAGAAGATATATCCTCCAGCCTTCTTTGATGTGATGGTGCATTTGGCTGTTCATCTACCCGATGAGGCACTACTTAGAGGTCCGAAGCAAGATGGCTGGATGTACCCTATTGAAAGGCGGCTAGGAACTTTCAAGGGCTATGTTAGGAACGAGCTAGACCCGAGGGTTCCATTGCAGAGGCCTACATTGCTCTGAAGCGTTGACATTCTGCTCAAAATACATTGAAACAGTGATCAGCTTAGCAAAGAGGTGGGTGAAGACAATCCGGGCTCAATGTTTTCGATTATTACATTCGAGTTACAGGGAAGAGTCGACAAGAGGACAAACCTAAAGATTTGGAGAAAATGGTTTGGTATGTGTTGAATAACTGTCCCGAGATACTACCTTATATCAAGTAAGTGCGATCTTGCATCTTATACATTGTAATCTACTAAACTTGCAGCACATTCTTATATATTTAGATGTTTGACACGATCACTATGTTGTGCAGCATGTACAAAGAGGAGTTACTGCCGCAAAATCCAAGAAACATTGACAAACTGGTTATGGGAGGATTTGCGAAATGGTTCAAGAACCATGTAAGCTTTTGAAGTGCACTGTCAGTTTTTTTAATATATTGAGTACATAAGATGATCAGCTTGTCTATTTTCTAACCATAGGTTAAGAAGATGCGGGAGGATGGGCAGGCAGTTGATGATGCCCTTTACTCACTAGCAATGGGTCCTGATACTCGGGTAAGACATTATGAATCTTGCGTTATTGGAGATGTGCGCTACAACACCCTTGCATGAGACGAAGGCAGGAAGACACAAAACAGTGCCATCATGAGCACGGATACGTATGACAAAGAGACAACTGAAATGTATGCTAACATAACAGACATTGTTCGATTGCGATATATCCGCCGAGGATCATCGGTGTGTGGTTACATTGTCTTTGTCGTTGGTATAACCTGTTTTCGAGGATCGCAAAACCCGAGCTGATGATTATTTCAAATCCATCAATGTCAAGGCGGCGTACCGGACCAACGAGCCTTTTATTTTGGCAAATCAAGCAACACAGATATTTTTCTTGGAAGACACATTTGCACGTAGTGATGATCGGAGAGTATTGCAAAGCTTTGAGCAGAGGAATTCGTTTAATGAAGTTGCACAACAAGATGATGCTTACATCGCTCCGATGTACAAGATAACACAGATGTTCCTAATATCTTTGAGAACCATCACGTCAATGACGCCGGCGAAAAGATTGCCTGTCATGCTATGGACATACAAGAGTTGATCAAGAAGAAGCCAACGTTCAAGGACGTTGAGGACGAAGAAGAAGATGACACCATGGGGAATTACGATTCAGACTGATACACATGGCGAAGATGTTGACGCTGCTGCTGCGAATGATGATTACATTGCTTTTTTCGTATTTGCCTATCAGAAGACGTTTTTTTATCTACTATGTGAAATTGTGTTTGCTATGACAACTGAAACCTGATGAACATGTTGTTTAGTATTTTGCTGTGAGAACATCACTTGTTATGTATGCTGATTTGTGTTTGGTGATTGTATGACAACTAAAACATGATGACATTGTTGTTTAGTTGTACTCATATTTGGCTGTGAAACTTGAATTTGATGACATAGTTTGTTGTTGGACTGCAATTTGCTCGACGTCTTCGAATGAGAACAAAGCTGACCCGATAGGGCCTCTGCTATCTATTTATTTATATGAGCAAAGGGATACCCCTGATTTCGTTAATAGAAATCATTAGATGTTCACAACACTACGCCTTGACTGCTACATGGTTTCATTCATTACTAGTTTCAACAAAGTGCTCATGTCGTAGCCCTTGAATACATCACGAGTGCTACATACACCGCAAATAAAGAGATAATCATCCTCTGAGCACATCGATTTTGCCCATTATCTTCACAAGCTCTTTCATCTTCTCATTGTCTGTCAAGGCCGTTCAACAGCTGTTGCTTGGCCATGATCGGAAGAACTGCGTCTTTAACCTTCGCTCTGCATCTTCCTCTTCTCATCGTTCCTTGATTACTTGTCCAACACCCCAACCTGCTGGTATTGGGATTCCTCGGCTAACCAAATAATCAGCATAGTTGCATTCCCCACATCAGCAACTTCCCGTAAATACAAATCACACGAATCTTCCCTTTTACGCACGAATCAAATTGGAAGATCATCAACCAAACTATCAAAAAATCAGCAACCGAAAGTAGCGAACAACACTTAAACATATTATTACCCCATGATTTGGGCATTTGTAGAAGACTCGCCACGGTTGCGGATTGTGGTTGAGACGCGATCGATGACTCTGCGTGATTTGCAGCGGTGGCACCGCACCAACAGCAGCGGGTTGCGATGAGCAATCGGCTGCGGTCTTGATGCTTGCGGCGGGGTGTGATGAGACCAACAGCGATGGTGCGGGTGGCGACTTGGCGCATATCTGGTTGTTACTGCTGAAGAGCAGCGGTGGATGAGCAGCCGGCGGACATGGTTGCTGCGGCCGAGCTTCGATGCTAAGCGAGTAAGTAGAGAAGAGGAGAAGCGAGCGTTGGATATGTCGGTTTCATTACTTGCGAGTAGCATAGCACCATATATAGTCATAGTCTAGGTTTGGATTGAACCAGCTATGAGAGCACGTCTTTCTTTTTCTAAAACTCCGCAACGCGTCTCTTTCTTTGGTACACTAGCTTGTTCTGTACGCCTTCCCAAGTCTTTGATTTTCTTTCCCTTTTTTTGCGAGGAAGGAAGGAGGACAAAATTGAGAGTTCCTCAGACTCGAACCCAAGACCTCTCGGTTGAAAACCAAGGGTGCTAGTCACTTATGTGGCGAATGTTCCCTGTGAGGAGGACGGTAGACGAACGCATTTTCCTCGCAGTTTTCTTCCTATATATAAAAAGTATGCTACTTGGTGTCCGCTTAGTAAAAAAACGATTGTGCCAACCTTGACCGTTCGATTGACATTCAACGTCTGTCGCGTTTCTTCAGTCTCTTCTTACTCGAGCTGCCAAAGCCAAACCAGTGCCGGCGGGACCGCCTGCTCCCGCCTCCCACAGCTAGCTGTGATCTTCCCCGGCTCCTGTTCGTTCCCGTCCGAGGCCTCACCATCGTCCTCCGCGCTCGGCCGGGCGCCGCCCTCCGGTGTTGTCAACATGGTCAACAACCGAGAGGAATAAGGAGATGACTGTACATGGTGAGGATGACGGAGGGACCCAAAGCAGCTTGTGAGTAATTTTGTTTTTCGGACGGAGAAGGGTATCAACTGGGTTGTGCGGGACCCGTGGCCTGTCTAGTCCAGGCTTTTATTTCATATGTTTAGCACATGACCAGCCCAGTTTGTTTTTTTCCTTTACGAAAAATGGCTAGCCAGCTATTTTGTTTTTTGCGAATTACCAACATAGGCCTACTTGTTTTTCTACGCCTCTTGGGTGGAAATCTTTCAAGACGAGGAGGATGCATTTTGCCCAGAAAATGGGCTATAAGTAATAAGAAATGGGCTATAAGTAATAATAAATGGGCTATAAGTAATAAGAAATGGGCTATAAGTAATAATAAATGGGCTATAAGTAATAATAAATGGGCTGTAAAATGAAAAAAATACAGCAAACAGGCAATTAGTATCCAAATACGGTTTTCTTTCGGATTTTGATATTTTAAATTTCATTGTTTTTGTGCGGGTAAAATTTCATTGAATTTAAATTAAGGTACATTTAGATTTAAAATTAATTTGAATCCGGCTAGAAATTTGGGCTGTATGTTGTTTGGGACAGATTTGGAGGTGACATGTGGGTCTACTAGGTTGACATGTACTTTGGCTTTGTCAACTTAGTCCTAAACGATTCTAGCAGAATGACCATTGGATGTTAATCCAACGGCCGTGCTGCTTCTTCAATATCGATCTTCTTGCTCCGGCCGCCCAAACCAGCTCGGTGGGACTGCTGCTCCCGCCTCCCATGGCGGGTGTCTTTGCCGCACGAGCCGCACCGCCCCACCCTACTTCATTGCTGGCCGTGCCATTCCTCTACTCACCCACACCTCCTGTTATTTTTCGGAAACGGCAGCCGGACCAAGTAAACCTCGTACTCCCACCGCGTGGGCAACCATTCCGAAGTCTTCCCGGCGCCGTGTCGTTCCATTCCTAGGCCTCATTGTCGTCCACCGCCATGGTGCTCTCGGCGTGCCTGGTCAACGTGGTCAACGAAAAATATCCATCGGCCGTGGATCAGACGCATAAAATAATGATTCCTGCACCGACAGCTGGGACCCACCGGAAGGGCCTCTCAGATTTCGCGAAAAAACGTTCCCCACCGACATGTCGGACCCACCAGCTATATCTTCACACGCAAGGAAGTGCCTCCTTATTACGCACAAAAAAATGAATACCCACCCTGCTAGATGGGACCCACCATAGTGGGAGGATGACTTGTGGGCCAACTAAGTTGACGGGGATGGAGGGCTTTGTCAACTTAGTCAATATGAACGATTCTAGCTCCAGTGACCGTACGATGTCCATCCAACGGCCATAGTGCTTCTTCAACCTCTGGTCTTCTTGCTCCGGCCGCCCAAAGCAGCGCCGGCCGTGTGCGTGCCCTGCCTCTCGTGGCGGCTGGGATGCCGCATGAGGTCTCACCGCCCCTACTACTCCCACCGCTGGCCCGTGGTATCCTCTACTCACCCACACCCCTTGTTATTCTCAAGGGCGACGGCAGCCTCACGCCGCAGCCGAAGCAAATGAACCCTCGTACTCCTCTCCGCTGGCTACCACTGCCGCGTCTTCCCCGGCTCCGCGTCGTCCCCTTCCTAGGCCTCACCATCGTCGAGACCACCGCCCTGGTGCTCTCGGCGTGGCGTGGTCAACATGGTCAATGACCGACTTCCATCGGAAGAGTATCAGACGTGGAGAGGTCGAATTTGGGTCGAGCAGCAGCAAGGAAGTGCCTCCTTATTACGCGTAAAATAATTATTCCTCCACCGACAGCGAGGGACCCACCGGACGGGCCACCTTATTTCGCTAAAAACGTTTCCCCGACTGCTGGGACCCACCGGACGGACCAGTGTATTTCATGAAAAACGTTCCCATGTTGTCGTCTCGGACCCACCGGAAGTGCCTCCTTATTACGCACAAAAAGGAATACTCCCTTGTTAGCTGGGACCCACCATGGTGGGAGGCTGACTTTGGGCCTACTAAGTTGATCGACGGGGCCTTTGTCAACTTTAGTAAATATGAGCGATTCTAGCTCCAGTGACCGTACGATGTCCATCCAACGGCCGTAGTGCTTCTTCAATCTCTGGTCTTCTTGCTCCAGCCGCCCAAATCAGCGCTGGTCGTGCCGCATGCTCCTGCCTCCCGTGGCCGGCTGTCTTGACCGCTGGAGGCCTCACCGCCCTACTATTCCCACCGCTGGCCAGGCCCTGCGGCGACGGCAGCCTCACACCGCAGCCGAACCAGTGAACCCTCGTACTCCTCTCCGCGCGGGCTTCCACTGCCGCGTCTTCCCCGGCTCCCCGTCGTCCCCTTCCTAGGCCTTGCCGTCGTCCACCACCTTGGTGCTCTCGGCGCAGCGTGGTCAACGTCGTCAAGGAACGACTTCCATCGGAAGTGGACTGTACGTGGAGAGGCTGACAGCTGGGTCCACGGCCGCAGCAAGGAAGTGCCTCCTTATTACGCGGAAAATAATGATTCCTCCACCTGACAACTGGGACCCACCGGACGGGCCACTGTATTTCCTGAAAAAAACGTTTCCCCCTGACTGCTGGGACCCACCAGCTACATCTTCGCACGCAAGGAAGTGCATCCGGGCAAAAAAAAACCAAAATGATTCGCCCCCCTGACTGCTGGGACCCACCAGCTACATCTTCACACGCACGGGAGTGCCTGACAGTCAGGACCCACCTGGTCGAAGCGTACATAGCGTTGTCATTCTGGTCGCGAACGTGTACGTACATATATACTGGTGGATGTAGAGGCGCGCACGTGTTGTAGTAGAGGCGCGCACGTAGCATGTACACGTACGTACAGCGGCGAGGGTGCAAGAAAGAAAATACGGCCACATACGTACATACGGGCAGGGTCTCTAACGCCTATCGCGCATATGTACATGGCTCGGTCGGAACGGAGAAACAGCGTCGTCGTCGTGTTCATGGGGAGCCAACCGGCTGGGTCGGAACGGAATGCGTGGTCATGTTCATCGAGAGGGCTTGGACGGAACAGGTGATGGAAATGAGGCCTGGCGTACCGCACAACGGAGGAAACGGCCTTGTGTTCGACCGGCCACGTTCGAAACGGGGTCCTGTTGATCGGGAGGGGCCTGGCGCACCGCAAAACAGAGGAAACAGACCTCCTACAGTTGAAACGGGGGTCCTGTTGATCGGGAGGGGTGTGGCGTACCGCAAAACGGAGGAAACAGACCTCCTACGGTCGAAACGGGGGTTCTGTTGATCGGGAGGGGTGTGGCGTACCGCAAAACGGAGGAAACGGACCTCCTACGGTCGAAAACGGGGTCTGTTGATCGGGAGGGTGGGGCATACCGCAAAAGCATTTAAACAGACTTGTGTTGGAGCGCCACGGTCGAAACGGCAGGCGAGGCGTGTGGCGTGCCTCAAACGGACTCCACGGGATCTGTTCATCTCCACCGTCGACCTCCTCCGGCCTCCACGTGCTCCTGTTCATCCAGCCTCCACCGCGCGCTACTCCACCGGCCATCGCTCAACCACCCTCCACGGGCACCCCTCCACCGCTTCATCGCTCAGCCCTCCACACCACGGGTCTGTTCAACCACCCCTCCACGGGTACCCTCCACCGCTCATGCTCATCCAGCCCTCCACACCACGGGTTCTGTTCATCCGGAGGGAACGCCACCGCCACTATTCATCCAAACCCCCCGCAACACTCACTTTGCTCATCCCGAGGCAGCATCGATCGGCTTGAGTTAGCGTAGTAGCGGCGAATCGCCCATCGGGTTTAGTTAACAGCCATCGCCGATCTCTCGGTTCAAGAACGCGTAGTTCGCAGCGGCAATCGCCGAGTTCGATTAGAGCCCAACGCCTCGCTTCGGCTTGATTAGAGCCACGCGCCGCACACACACGCAGCGTCGAGAGAAACGCACATCGCTCCGCCCCCGACCTCCCACCGTAACCGGCAACTCCCCGAAATTTTCCTCCCCCTCGCTTCTACCACGGTTTTTTCTGTCATGGACGGCCCAAAGAATGTCATGCAGCTGCGTCATGATTTTTTGTCATAGAAGTAGGATCCCACCACATCTATGATGGTACCGGGTTTTGTCACAATTATCGTCATAGAAGTGTCATATGTATGACAGAAAAAAATTTCGTTCGGCCCAAAATGTCACGGATGTGTCTTTTTTTGCAGTGGTTTCGCTTAACCAGCGGTTTTCCCTCCCCTGGCCACCACTTCTCCCCCAAATCCCTCATCCCACTTCGCCGCTGTGTCCCCAATTCGACGTCGCCCCACTTCGCCGCCGTCTCCTACCGACGTCGACGCCCCCGGAGCCACCAGAGCCGCGCGCCGTCGACGCCACCAGAGCCGCCCCCAACACCACTAGAGCCGCCCCCAACACCACCAGAGCCGCGCCCGCGCGGCCTCATCAACGCCATTGGAGCCGCCGTCAGCGCCACCGGAGCAACCCTCGAAGCCCCTGCCTCCCTCACCACAACTGCCTCCCTCGTCGTTGCTACCTCTTGAGCATGCGTTGGTTTTCCCTTGAAGAGGAAAGGGTGATGCAGCAAAGTAGCATAAGTATTTCCCTCAGTTTTGGAGAACCAAGGTATCAATCCAGTAGGAGGTTACACGCAAGTCGCCTTGTACCTGCACAAAAAAATAAGAACCTTGCAACCAACGAGATAAAGGGGTTGTCAATCCCTTCACGGCCACTTGCAAAAGTGAGATCTGATAGAGATAACAAGATAAATATTTTTGGTATTTTTATGATTTAGATTGAAAAGTAAAGATTGCAAAATAAACGGCGGAAGAAATAGTAAATTGATAGGAAGATAATATGATGGAAGATATACCAGGGGGCAAAAGGTTTCACTAGTGGCTTCTCTCAAGATAGCAAATTCTACGGTGGGTGAACGAATTACTGTCGAGCAATTGATAGAAAAGCGCATAGTTATGAGAATATCTAGGCATGATCATGTATATTGGCATCACGACCGCGACAAGTAGACCGATACGATTCTGCATCTACTACTATTACTCCACACATCGACCGCTATCCAACATGCATCTAGAGTATTAAGTTCAAAAGAACAGAGTAACGCATTAGGCAAGATGACATGATGTAGAGGGATAAACTCAAGCAATATGATATAAATCCCATCTATTTATCCTCGATGGCAATAATACAATACGTGCCTTGCTGCCCCTGCTGTCACTGGGAAAGGACACCACAAGATTGAACCCAAAGCTAAGCACATCTGCCATTGCAAGAAACATCAATCTAGTAGGCCAAACCAAACTGATAATTCGAAGAGACTTGCAAAGATAACAAATCATACATATAAGAATTCAGAGAAGAACCAAATATTGTTCATAGATAATCTTGATCATAAACCCACAATTCATCGGATCTCAACAAACACACCGCAAAAAGAAATACATCGAATAGATCTCCAAGAGAATCAAGGATAAATTTGTACTGAGATCCAAAGAGAGAGAAGAAGTCATCTAGCTAATAACTATGGACCCGAAAGTCTGTGGTGAACTACTCACATCATCAGAGAGGCTATGGTGTTGATGTAGAAGTCCTCTGTGATCGATTCCCCCTCCAGCGGAGCGAGGGAAAAGGCCCCAAGATAGGATCTCACGGGTACAGAAGGTTGCGGCGGTGGAAATAGGGTTTCATGGTGCTCTCGGATGTTTTCAGGGTATATGAGCATATATACGCGAAGGAAGGAGGTCGGTGGAGCCACGAGGGGCCCACGAGGGTGGGGGCGCGCCTCCCTGCCTCGTGGCTTCCTTGACATCCACTCCGAGTGTTATGGATTGTGTTTGTTCCAAAAATAACTCTCCCACAGGTTTCATTCCGTTTGGATTCCGTTTGATATTCCTTTTCTGCGAAACACTGAAATACGTAAAAAAACAACAATCTGCACTGGGCATTTGGTTAGTAGGATAGTCCCAAAAATAATATAAAATTGTATAGTAAAGCCCATTAAATATCCAAAACAGATAATATAATAGCATGGAACAAAAAAAATTATAGATACGTTGGAGACGTATCAAGCATCCCCAAGCTTAATTCCTGCCCGTCCTTGAGTAGGTAAATGATAAAAACCGAATTTTGATGTGGAATGCTACCTAGCATAATTCTCAATGTAATTTTCTTTATTGTGGCATGAATTTTCAGATCCAAAAGATTCAAGACAAAAGTTTAGTATTGACATAAAAATAATAATACTTCAAGCATACTAACAAAGCAATCATATCTTCTCAAAATAACATGGCCAAAGAAAGTTATCCCTACAAAATCATATAGTCTGGCTATGCTCTATCTTAACCACACAAAATAATTAAATCATGCACAAACCCGTTGACAAGCCAAGCAATTGTTTCATACTTTTGATGTTCTCAAACTTTTTCAATCTTCACGCAATACATGAGCGTGAGCCATGGACATAGCACTATATGTGGAACAGAATGGTGGTTGCGGAGAAGACGAAAAAGGAGAAGATAGTCTCACATCAACTAGGCATATCAACGGGCTATGGAGATGCCCATCAATAGATATCAATGTGAGTGAGTAGGGATTTCCATTTAACGTATGCACTAGAGCTAAAAGTGTATGAAAGCTCAACAAAAGAAACTAAGTGGGTGTGCATCCAGCTCACTTGGTCACGAAGACCTAGGGCATTTTGAGTAAGCCCATCATTGGAATATACAAGCCAAGTTTTATAATGTAAAATTCCCACTAGTATATGAAAGTGACAACATAGGAGACTCTCTATCATGAAGATCATGGTGCTACTTTGAAGCACAAGTGTGGTAAAAGGATAGTAACATTGTCCCTTCTCTCTTTTTCTCTCATTTTTTGTTTTTTATTTGGGCCTTTTTCTCTTTTTTATGGCCTCTTTTTTTTATTTTCATCCGGAGTCTCATCCCGACTTGTGGGGGAATCATGGTCTCCATCATCATTTCCTCACTTGGGACAATGCTCTAATAATGATGATCATCACACTTTTATTTACTTACAACTACAAAATTACAACTCAATACTTAGAACAGAATATGACTATGTGATGTCGGGCGGAACCCTATGTGGACGATCTTTCACGTTTGGAGAGGATCCCTACGAGGAACATGAAGAACGAGCGGAAGAGCACGAGGGAAATCACGGGGAAAACACAAGAGAATCACTCAAACCAACAAGATCAATCACACAATTGCTAGGTCGATGAACACAAAGGGAGATACATGATCCAAAGTCAAAAAAGGATGATACAAACGGTAGCCATTCTTCTCCATGAGGAGGTCTTGATGATGGTCTTCTCCGCAAAGGAGGTCTTGAATCCAAGGTGGATCTTCTCCGAAGAGGGGCCGCGGTCTCTCTCGTGGAGTAGATCCGATATTGATGAGCGAAGCTCTATCTAACAATGAGCTAAATCAACGCTAACCCTAACTAGGAGGAGGTGGAGGTCTATTTATAGTCTTAGTGCAAATGGGGGCGAAGTGAAGGGGTACATGGGCCTCATCCCGCTACTCTGCGCACAGACAGGCGCCGGTCGTCCGACGGGTACCGGACGTCCAGTGGCTCGCGAGGGTACGGTCGTCCGGTACTTGTCGGACGTCCGGCGTTTCTGCTCGGGATAGCCCTCTTCGGATTTCGGACGTTGTCGGTCGTCCGGTGGCTGATGGTCGTCGGACGTCCGGCCTTGGTCGGTCGTCCGACTGCTGTAGCTTTTGTCGGCTGGTCCGTCTGGCTGGTGCAGTCTCCAGGCGTCGGACGTCCGAAGATCGTCGGTCGTCCGGTGGTTGTCGGATGTCCGAGCGCTGTAGCTTCCTAGCAGCTCTTCCTCTTGTTCCTCGCGCTTGGTGTCCTTGCCGTCTTGTCCAATGATCGTAGTTGTTCCATTGCCTTCCTCTTTGTTCCTGGACATGCATAGCACACACGTTGGAGGTAGTAGCCATGTCTCACATGTAGAAAGTGAAGGTTCGGAGAGGAGCGAGTTCACCTTGTGTCCAATGGCATTTGTTCGAGGTCTCGTCATATGTCCACTTGGGGTTTGGAGAGTAGTCGGAGTGTACATGGGGATGAACGTGGGATGCCCCGCATCATCTCCCCCCCCCCTTGGGAAAGATCCGACCTCGGATCCTGATCCTCATCACCATGGAAACGGTTGTCGTAGACGGACTTGTAGTTGGACGAAGTTGAAGACATGGCGCAATCCAAGTAGTCCAAGGTGTCGCTGGAGTGATAGACATGCAAAAAGAGCAAACACAAGCAACACTCGGAAATACAATGGTTAGAGCACACAAAGTGTCCATCATGTAAGAATGAGTCTGTGCGGCAAGATTGGTCGTGACAAAACGCATGAAGCTCATCAATATGATCTAGAATGAGATGCAAAGCATTCATGGGAGGAAATGCAATCATTGTGCACACAAATGTGTTGTGAATATGATGAATGCAACCACGGTGCAAAATGATGTCATAGTGAGACGGTTTATCAATAGCATGAATATGGCAATGGATGCTCAATATGATTATGTTATCATGCAATTGATGATGGGCAATATGATCATGATTTATGAATATGCCATCAAGGAAGATCACAAAAAATTTGCTAAGGAAGTGAACAAGCTCAAATATCATGGATGACATGGGAATACAAGATGCAACAAGGCAATCATAATGTGAGTCAATCCATGCATAGGGTGCAAACTTGTGGTGAGTATGATATGTCCATCGAGCATGACATATATGAGTACAATCAACAATTATGGAGGTGTTTGTGTACCAAAGCTCGATGTCGAGGCATGAGTGGAGTTTCGAAGGTGCATCCAATAAGTGCGAGCGCTCCTCAATGTGAAGGTCCATGTAGCCAATCTCCAATGTCGTTCCTCCGTTCACGAGATATATCATGTAGACAACAAGAAGGAAACAACAATGAAAGAGTGACCCATCCAATATGCGTATTTGAGGATGGCTCGAAGAGAAGGAGTTCACCTCAAGAAAGTTCCCGAAGATGTTGGAGTTGTACATAATGTATGCCTTCACATAACCAATATGTCTCATGACGGTAATGCCTTGTGAATCCTTCAAAACGAAAGAACATGAAAAACACTTGGAAAAACAAATGAGGTTAGCGGTCATGCAAAATCTATCATTCGAGTGGTAATATACCCATCAAGTGTATGCATCAAGCTCATCATAAGACAGGACAAGGGAGCATTTCATAGTATGGAGGCATATGATGTAAGAACAACCAAATACAAGAGGCTCAAGGAAGCAAGCATGCATCACAAGTAATATGTCCAAGTCTCCAAGATCATTAAGCATAGAGGCAACTATAGGAGGCAAGCGACAATAAACAAGACATATCATTTGTAACGCCCGGATAATCATGCTACAGTAATCCCACGCTAATCGTGCCATGACACCTCGGTTACTGTTGCTATCCTCGCCATAATTCGGAACCGTTCAAAATTCAAATTCAAATTAATGATAAAAATAAAAGTTTCCAAAAATTAAGACTAAAATGTTCAAGGTTGTTAAATATTACAAAGGTAATTGTAGGAGTAAACACATTTTTAGAAAATGTCTAAATAATTTAAACTGATTTAAAACGGGAAAAAGTAAATAAATAAAAGAAAACAAAACAAAACTAAAACAAAACAAAAGAAGAGAAAACCCCCTGGGCCGTGGCCCAACTGGGCCAACACCCCCAGGCCCAGCCGGCCGGCCCACCCCGCTACCCCCTCCTTATCCACTCCTCCCAAACCCTAACCGACAGCCACCCACTCGCCCCACTCGCTTTATCCTCTCCCCGATCCAATCGGGATCAGGCCCGACGCCGACGCCGCCTCCCGACTCCCGCGCCAGCCGCCCGTCGCCGGACCGCCTCGCCTCCTCCCCTTGGCGCCCCCTCTCCGTCCTCCTCCCCGACGCTCCATCGACCTCGACGCCGCCATTTAACCGCCGCCGCCTGAAGCGCCATTCGCCGGAGCTCCTCCGTCGTCGAACGCCGTCCCGTCCTCCTCCTCGCCGGTCCTCCCAACCTCCACCGAGCCCGCTGCCCGTGCCCTACTCCCCTAGTGAGCCCGACCTCTCACCTTCGCCCTCGCTCGCTCACCGCGCCATGCCCGCTCCAAGACGCGCGCGCTGCCGCCAGCGCGTTTCACGCTGTTGCACGGCCGCTGCCCCAAGACGCCGGCCGCGCCTTCACACGCGCGGTCAACGCCCGGCCACGCCCGCGTGCTCGCCGCGCACCGGCGCCGCCACTCGACGTTGTCGACCAGGGCCTCGTCGACCCACGCGGTCGTCGCCGCGCTCATCGGCGGTCGCCGTTGCTCGCGCACCCTCGTCCGCCCGTCCCTGCCGCCTTTGCTCGCCGCTGTATGGGCAGCTCCTGCCGGCCCGCGTCGCCGGTGGCGCCCTGCTGCTCCCCCGTCGGCGTTTCCCCTCCGGTGGCCGTCCGGCCTCGCTAGCCTCGTCCGCCACGGCGCCGCTGGGCGTGCGCCCGATGGGTCGTGCCCAAAACCACCAACCGCCCCGTTGCGCCCGAACCCGCTAACACCGACGCCCGCTAAGGCCATGGGCCAATGACACGAGGGGCCCACGCCCCATAACGTTTTAATTAAAAAAAGGAATTTAAAATAATAATAATAATAATAAATAATGAAAATAATTAATTAATTAATTAATTAACTAATTAATAGACTTAATTAATTCTGGTTAATTAAACAAAACAGTTAATTAAGCTAACTAATTAACCTAAACCCTAATTAACCTAAATAGAGAATGACAGTGGGTCCCCTCGACCCACACGCCAAAGTTGACCAGGTCAATGGTCAACGTTGACTGCTGACATCACTCGATGTCATGCTGATGTCATCATTTACTATTTCGGATAATGTTGGATTAAATAATTAATTAAATTCCAAAAATTAATAAAATCTTTAGAAAATCATATCTTTTAATCCGTAACTCGGATTAAAATATTTTCAACATGAAATTTGCTCGTAACGACGAGACAAATCCGGCACGCAGTCCGCTCATCCGCCACACACCCCTAACCTATCGAACTCGCAACTTTCCCCCGGCTCCTCTGCTCGAAAACACGAAACACCGGGATATTTTTTCGATGTTTCCCCTTAACCGTATCACCTCATACCACGTTAGGTCACGCCTAGCATCGTTATTTGTCATGTCATGCATCGATATGCATCTGTTTACATGGTATTCATTGTTTCTTCCCCTCTTCTCTCCGGTAGACTACGAGACCGACGCCGCTGCTGCCCGTTCGACTACGGAGTTGACGACCGTCTCTCTTGCCGAGCAATCGTGCAAGCCCCCTTTGATCACCAGATATCGCCTACTCTTCTCTATACTGCTTGCATTAGAGTAGTGTAGCATGTTCTGCTTTCGATTAATCCTATCCGCTGCATAGCTTTGTCCTTGCTACTCATGTTGTTACCTTTACCGCAATCCTACATGCTTAGTATAGGATGCTAGTATTTCCATCTGTAGCCCTACATTCTTGTCCGCTCGCTATGCTATATTATCGGGTCGTGATCACTCGGGAGGTGATCACGGTATATACTATATACTTATACATGATACATGTGGTGACCAAAGTCGTGTAAACTTGTGGAGCACCCATGAGTGGATCTTTGAGGCGGAGCGACAGGCAGGTTGAGACTACTGGGTGAGAGGTGGGCCTGGCCTGGTCGGCGTTCGCGGATACTTAACACGCTTAACGAGATCTTGGTATTTGATCCGAGTCCGCCATTTGGTCTATACGCACTAACCATCTACGTGGGAGTAGTTATGGGTATCCCGCCGTGATATCAGCCAAAGCACTTCGTGACGTCGGCGATCGAAGCGCGCGCGCCGGATTGGACCGAATGCCACTAGGCTAGGTCGCTTCCGCCGCCACATAACGTGCAGGTGTGCTCGAGGCGATGGGCCCGCCCTGGCGCTTAGGTTTAGACCGCGTCGACCTCTCTGTTGAGCCTAGGTGGGGCTGCGACGTGTTGATCTCCGCTGCGGCGGGCATGACCCGTAAAAGTGTGTCCGCCAAATGGGATCAAGCGTGTTGGGTTATGTGGTGCACCCTGCAGGGAAGTTTAATCTATTCAAATAGCCGTGATCTTGATAGCAGGACGACTTGGAGTTGTACCTTGACCTTATGACAACTAGAACCGGATACTTAATAAAACACACCCTTCCAAGTGCCGATACAACCGGTGGTCGCTCTCTCTCGTGGATACGAGGAGGGATGGCGGGTAGGATTATTGCTATGTGATGTTACTTGGAGGACTTCAACCTACCCTCTTCTACCTGTTGCAAGACGAAGGTGACCGAAGCGTAGTCTTCGATAAGACTAGCTATCCCCTCTTATTCGGCATTCTCGCAGCTCAGTCCACTTATATGGCCCTTTACAGATATATCCATGCATATGTAGTGTAGATCCTTGCTTGCGAGTACTTTGGATGAGTACTCACGGTTGCATTGTTCCCCCTTTTCCCCCTATCTCTACTCGATTGCTGCAAACAGACGACGGAGCCCAGGAGCCAGACGCCACCGTCGATGATGACTACTACACCGGAGGTGCCTACTACTACGTGCAGCCCGCTGACGACGACTTGGAGTAGTTTAGGAGGATCCCAGGCAGGAGGCCTGTGCCTCTTTCGATCTGTATCCCAGTTTGTGCTAGCCTTCTTAAGGCAAACTTGTTTAACTTATGTCAGACTCAGATATTGTTGCTTCCGCTGACTCATCTATGATCGAGCACTTGTATTCGAGCCCTCGAGGGCCCCTGGCTTGTATTATGATGCTTGTATGACTTATTTATGTTTTAGAGTTGTGTTGTGATATCTTCCCGTGAGTCCCTGAGCTTGATCGTACACATTTGCGTGCATGATTAGTGTACGATTGAATCGGGGGCGTTACATCATGTGAGAGGCATGAACATATATGTCATCAACCCAAGAAAGCAAGTGATAGTGGAACATGGGTGATGCAACATAGCAAGCAATCATAGCGATCAAGTCAAGCAAGCTAGTAGTGAGAAGATGCAACGTACTAGAAGGAATCATGCTAAGCATGTCATGTGTGCAAATAGTGGGCATATAAAATGCACATGACATTTCACAAGCATAAAGGCAAGATATGAGCAAAATAGAATCAATAACATGGGGCACATGATAAACATGGCAATAGCAACAAGGATCTCCACCAAGCATGCAAATACACATAGAAGTAGCATAATGGTGAATCATGGGTAGATGCAAGCAAGGGTCATAATGGCATGGCAAAGGCATAGGAGCAAGCATAGCATGCAAAGTGAACACGGTAAAATGAGCATAAGGTGACAAATGGTAAATATCCCATAGCCGTGTGAGAGACAAGTAAAAGAGATGCGCGTAGTCTTTGCGCAAAAGGAATGGTGGGAATGATAGTCCACGGGATCCCAAATCATTGTTGCTCTCAAGAGCTCGTTTCGTCAACTCATGGGATTGAGATGTTGACGAGTATATGTGCGTACCTACACAAAACAAAGACAAAGGAAAAATTGTGTGTGTGTGGTAGATGTACACATCATCCATCATGATGCGCACGTGCTTGTGTTGGTCAATGCGTGATAAAAGAGATGCGTGATATAGAAACATGTCATCCATCATGAGAGGTTTTTTATTATGTATAGCATAATGGAGACTCAAATTGTGTAATGCATCATGAGAAATATGTAGAGCATTGTTATTCATGGGAAGCATATGGTGCACGCAATTATGGGAATCATGCAAAGTATGGAATGTATCAAAATCTCCGAATATGTATGAGGAAATTATGGGGGTCTCCTCATGAGCATGAGTAGCAACATCACATGGAGAATATTGACAACATTCAAAACAAAGCATATTTGGAACAATGTGATCATGGCATGACATAGTAGATGAATTGCGCAAATCATGTAAAGGAAGCATGGCAATATCATCACAAGAGAAACAAAATCCAATGACCATCATCTCGTCATCTATGTCATAAGTGCAAATAGGATTGATTTTAATGGGGCATGCATAGTTACTATGTTGAGATTGAAATGATGCAATATGGGAGATCTCACTCATAGCATATGACAAGTTCAATGGATTGTCAAACATGAAGTGACTAATAGAATTTTCACAAGATATCCTATGGAGCATAGCATCACAACTAGGCAACTCAACATGCTCATCATCATATTCATCATAAATAGGTAAGTCAAGGCATGAAGAAGTTTCACTAGCATGAAGCATGGTAATAGGTGGGTCAACATCATGGGAGCAATCGATGTCAAGATAGTCCACTAGTGGGACAAGAGAAGCACGATCACCTATTTTACGTTTGGAGCATCGCTCATGTGTTGTAGGTGAGGTGTCGAAGAACAAGTCATTGTCATCTTCATCATGATGGAACCATGTGGGGGGTGCATCATCGTCCACCATGGCCATCGTTGCCTCCATTGGAGGGATGGACTCGTCGAGGGTAGGCATGTCGTCATGTAGGAGACCTGCACCAAAGAAGAAAACACACTAGAAGTAGAGGTTAAGTCGTTAGAAATCATAGTGGCCTCACATGCCGTGTCAACTACCTCACTCACTGTGTGTTGTGGCTCACTCACTCCCTCAAGGATGCTCTCGCTCATATGGTTGGTAGAGTCACTCAAATGGCGCTCAACCTCACATAGGATGTGTGGCATGCTCTCATGTGTGGGGCTAGTGGTGGTCACACTCATCCTCTCAAAGGAAATGCTCTCAATGTCACATATGGTGGAGTCACTCATCTCTCTCATGGGGTGGTGGCTCTCCTCACATGGCAAATGGGGCATCTCGACATATATGTGTGTCGGAGAGATGTTGGTGCAAATGTCTCCATGCTCAATTCCTATCGCCGTGGTCGAAGGGGATGGCCCTTGCTCGACCTTCTTGTCATCGTCTTGGTGTGGGAGGCGCACAAGATGTGGCACCTTGTAGCTCGTCTCCATGACCGAAGGGAGTTTCCCATGCTCGGCCATCTTCCTTGAGGGGCTTCCGAAGATGGAAGTGTCGCCCTCGCTCGTAGGTGGTCGCCTTGGACTTGATGAAGTCGAAGTAGGCGTACACGTGGGAAGTAGGCAAAGATGCCGTACGTCCAAAGGCGAAGATGCCTTGAGAACACTTGGCGAAGATGCCGAAGTGGTTGATGTAGCCGTAGCACCGTCTTTGTGGTGGTCGTCTCGCGGTCTTCTTTTGTGCTCATGAAGCTTCGACTTGGCGTGAAGTAGGGCTTGTTGGGACTTGTGCATTTGTGCTTGGCGAGCATCTTCATGATGATGGTGTCGTTGTCGCACTTGAGCTCGTAGTAGATGTCGTTCGTCGTCGTCGTGCAAAATATGCTTGGAGGTGACTTGCCCTTCATGACGATGTGGATCACTAACATGATGGTGGTCGCCATGTAGATGTGGACGAGGACGATTTGCACTTGCATCTTTTTTCATTCAAGACTTGTGGCTTGAATGTCGCCGCCTTGAAGATGACGAAGGGGAAGAAGACTTGATCAAAGCTCTAATCTCCTCCATCCTTGCATCTTGCTCCTCTTTATGTGCGGAAAGCTTCTTGTCGATGTAGTCCCTTTTCCTTGCTTCGGAGTGACGAATGTCGATGGAGAGGTTCTCGATGCGCTCTCGCAATTTTGATTGTGCGCCTTGCATTTGTCGTTGTAGATTGAAGATTGACGCTTTGGTGATGTAGTTGTTCACGCCGTCGTCGTTGTCGAAGACCGGATATGAAGTGCCTTGCCTATCCATCACAAGACTCAAGCAAATATGAGTGGGAGGAAGAGAAGAACTTATACCAAATGTACCTTGACCGATGTTGAAGATGGATCAATGATCACTCGAATGTGTAACAAGGAAATAGCACAACTCGTACCAATTTTTGTCGGTTTCTCACACCTACACAAGTAAAGCTTATGGTGGAGTTTGGTGAGGATAGTGGCACAAAAATTTGATGCAAAAATGTTAGCAAGAGTCAATAATGTTGAAAGAGATTCACAAATTCGCAAGAGAAACAAGTAGACCAATAGCAATGAATGGCACATGGAAACACACACAAAGATAGATAAATGGTGTCATGCAAGCCAGGAATGAGCTCAAAATGTGGAATCCACCAAAACGCTCGTGTTGCACAACTCAAGAGAGACGCTAGCACGATTGCTCAATAGGCGGATACGACACTTGTGCACAACCTATAAGATGCAAAATGGATAAACTTTTTATCCCAAGTATGCTATGTATGTAAGGTTCCCGGTGTTTCTCAAGATGATCCAAGATGATCGGATATGACAATCTTATATGCAATGTGGTATGATGCTATGGCACTTGCTTACAAGCTCTTTGCTCTCTTTCTTTTGCTTAAAAGCTTATTCTTTTTTCTTTTTTTTTCTATGGCCACTTTTGCACAATGCACAAAACAAGATAGCTATTGTGTATATGCGGGAACGATATTGTGACACAATGGATGATATGATACCAATATGATATGGTATGTATTCAATGGATGGTGTAGATCAATGACCACTAATGTGCACAAGTAACGTTGCCGGCAATACTCAAATGGCTAGTCTCGATAGGCAAGTGACCCAAAATGGGCTAGGGGTTATCAATGCAATTGCAAGGGGAATGTACAATGGCGTCGTCGAGGTTACCGTCCTTGGCGATGATGAGTGGAGGTGTTCTTGATGTAGATACCAAGATGATGGAGACTCGTCCCTAAGTAGCCGAAACACCTTAGGAAACGGAAAAACCGCGAACTCAAAATCTCAAATGACAAATGTCAAATGGTGGTAGAGGGAATGCGGTGGTGGTTGTGGAAGTATTGGTGTACGCAATGCGGAAGTGGAGGGTAAGATGGTTGACTATAAACGGTGTCGGAGTTGGAAGCACAGTCTCTAAGTAGCCGAAACACCTTAGGAGACACAACTCACAACACAAACCAAATTTGGTTAAGTTGGGTTGGTGGAAGTGTATGGTGGGTAAGCCTATGCGGAAGTGGCGTTGGTGGTTGATGAAGAAGCAACCGTTCCTAAGTAGCCGAAACACCTTAGGAGACTCGAATCACAACTCAAACAACCATGAGGAACAAAATTGGTTATGTTGCGGAAGTCGGTGGTGGAGTAGCGGAGGATGTGGTGGAAGCCCTAGGCAAAGATGCCAAAGTTCCAAAACATTTATGGAGTCAAATGGTTTTGGTGGTATTTTTGTTGGAAGAGGGATGTCAAGAGCTTTTCAACGAGCTAAAGAACGCGAAAATCAGAGTTCGCATGAATTAGTTATGGACAAAACAAAAATCAGCCGAAATGGGAATCTACAGGTTACGGATGTCCATAAATGGACGGATGTCCGGTCGCCGGACGTCCGGAAAGGTCGGAAATCTGTGATTTCGGTTCGGGTTAGGGGTTCCGGTCGTCCGGGAAAGGTCGGGCGTCCGGGGGTTGGGGGTCAACGCGGGATTTCAGCTCCGGGACGCGATTTTGGGCGGAATTTTGGGATTTTGGGGGCAAAATTGAGGAGATTTCATGGATGAAAGATGGGGAAACTTGGGGAAATGCTAGATCCACTCGAAACCAAGCAAATCCATGGATCAAAATTAACAAAACATCATCACACCAACAAATCACAAAAAAAAATTGGGGATATTTTTGGTGGGGATTTTCGAAATTGGGGAAGAACACAACAAAATCAAGCTAGAAAACACGGGGTAGGGGCTCCAAAACGTGATCAACGTGGCTCATGATACGAAGATGATGTAGGGCGGAACCCTATGTGGACGATCTTTCACATTTGGAGAGGATCCCTACACGGAACACGAAGAATGAGCGGAAGAGCACGAGGGAAATCACGGGGAAAACACAAGAGAATCACTCAAACCAACAAGATCGATTACACATGTGCTAGATCGATGAACACAAAGGGAGATACATGATCCAAAGTCAACAAAGGATGATACAAACGGTAGCCGTTCTTCTCCGTGAGGAGGTCTTGATGATGGTCTTCTCCACAAAGGAGGTCTTGAATCCAAGGTGGATCTTCTCCAAAGAGGGGCCACGGTCTCTCTCGTGGAGTAGATTCGATATGGATGAGCGAAGCTCTATCTAACAATGAGCTAAATCAATGCTAACCCTAACTAGGAGGAGGTGGAGGTCTATTTATAGTCTTAGTGCAAATGGGGGGGAAGTGAAGGGGTACATGGGCCTCAGCCCGCTACTCAGCGCACAGACACGCGCCGGTCGTCCGACGGGTACCGGACGTCCGGTGGCTCGCGAGGGTCCGATCGTCCGGTACTTGTCGCACGTCCGTCGTTTTGGCTCGGGCTAGCCCTCGTCGGATTTCCGGACGTTGTTGGTCGTCCGGTGGCTGATGGTCATCGGACGTCCGGCCTTGGTCGGTCGTCCGGCCGCTGTAGCTTTTGTCGGCTGGTCCGTCTGGCTGGTGGAGTCTCCAGGCATCGGACGTCCGAAGATCGTCGGTCGTCCGGTGGCTGTCGGACATCCGAGCGCCAGAAGCTTCTAGCAGCTCTTCCTCTTGTTCTCGCGCTGGTGTCCTCGCCGTCTTGTCCAATGCTCGTAGCTGTTCCATTGCCTTCCTCTTGGTTCCTGGACATGCATAGCACACATGTTGGAGGTAGTAGCCATGTCTCACATGTAGAAAGTGATGGTTCGGAGAGGAGCGAGTTCACCTTGTGTCCAATGGCATTTGTTCGAGGTCTCGTCATATGTCCACTTGGGGTTTGGATAGTAGTCGGAGTGTACATGGGGATGAACGTGGGATGCTCTGCATCACTATGTGAATGCCTCCGGCGGTGTACCGGGATATGCAATGAATCAAGAGTGACATGTATGAAAGAATTAAAAAGGTGGCTTTGCCACAAATACGATGTCAACTAAATGATTATGCCAAGCAATATGACAATGATGAAATGTATCATAACAAACGGAACGGTGGTAAGTTGCATGGCAATATATCTCAAAATGGCTATGGAAATGCCATAATAGGTAGGTATGGTGGCTGTTTTGAGGAAGGTATATGGTGGGTGTATGATATCGGCGAAAGGTGCGCGGTATTAGAGAGGCTAGCAAAGGTGCAAGGGTGAGAGTGCGTATAATCCATGGACTCAACATTAGTCATAAAGAACTCACATACTTATTGCAAAAATCTATTATTTATCGAAACAAAGTACTACACACATGCTCCTAGGGGGATAGATTGGTAGGAAAAGACCATCGCTCGTCCCCGACCGCCACTCATAAGAAAGACAATCAATAAATAAATCATGCTCCGACTTCATCACATAACGGTTCACCATACGTGCATGCTACGGGAATCAAAAACTTTAGAACAAGTATTTCTCAAATTCACAACTACTCAACTAGCATGACTCTAATATCACCATCTTCATATGTCAAAACAATTATCAAGTATCAAACTTCTCATTGTATTCTATGCACTTTATATGATAGTTTTTATTATACCTATCTTGGATGTTCATCATATTAGGACTAATTTTATAGCCAAAGCAAACAACCATGTTATTCTATAAGACTCTCAAAATAATATAAGTGAAGCATGAGATATCAATAATTTCTATAAAATAAAACCACCACCGTGCTCTAAAAGATATAAGCGAAGCACTAGAGCAAAATTATCTAGCTCAAAAGATATAAGTGAAGCACATAGAGTATTCTAATAAATTCCAATTCATGTGTGTCTCTCCAAAAGGTGTGTACAACAAGGGTGATTGTGGTAAACTAAAAAGCAAAGACTCAAATCATACAAGACGCTCCAAGAAAAACACATATCATGTGGCGAATAAAAATATAGCCTCAAGTAAAGTTACCGATGGACGAAGACGAAAGAGGGGATGCCTTCCGGGGCATCCCCAAGCTTAGGCTTTTGGTTGTCCTTGAATTTTACCTTGGGGTGCCTTGGGCATCCCCAAGCTTAGGCTCTTTCCACTCCTTATTCCATAATCCATCAAATCTTTACCCAAAACTTGAAAACTTCATAACACAAAACTCAACAGAAAATCTCATGAGCTCCGTTAGTATAAGACAACAAATCACCACTTCAAGGTAATGTAATTAACTCATTATTTATTTATATTGGTGTTAAACCCACTGTATTCCAACTTCTCTATGGTTCATACCCACCGATACTAGCCATAGATTCATCAAAATAAGCAAACAACACATGAAAAACAGAATCTGTCAAAAATAGAACAGTTTGTAGTAATCTGGATCAAACGTATACTTATGTAACTCCGAAAATTCTAAAATAAATTGTTGGACGTGATGAATTTATCTGTTAATCATCTGCAAAAATAATCAACCTAATATCACTCTCCAGTAAAAAAATGGCAGCTAATCTCGTGAGCGCTAAAGTTTCTATTTTTTACAGCAAGATCATAAACACTTCACCCAAGTCTTCCCAAAGGTTCTACTTGGCACAAACACTAACTAAAACATAAAACCACATCTAAACAGAAGCTAGATGAATTATTTATTACTAAACAGAAACAAAAAACAAGAAACAAAAATAAAAATGGGCTGCCTCCCAACAAGCTTTATCGTTTAACGCCCCTAGCTAGGCATTGATAATTTTAATGATGGTCACAAGAAAGATAGCAATTGAAACATAAAGAGAGCATCATGTACCATGTGAAAAACTCATCTAAGTCTAACATACTCCTATGCATAGGAATCTTATAGGAAAACAAATTATCAAGGCAAGAAAATCCTAGCTTATGCAAAGGAGAAGAAAGAAACAAGATCAATCTCAACAAAAAGAGAGGTAATTTAGTAACATGAAAATTTCTACAACCATATTTTCCTCTCTCATAATAATTACATGTAGGATCATAAGAAAATTCAACAATATAGCTATCACAAAACGTATTATTAACATGATCCACATGTATGCAAAGTTGACACCCTTCCAAACTAGTGGGATTAACATTAACTAAAGTCATGACCTCTCCAAACCCACTTTTATCAAAAACTTCATAACATTGAACATTCTTCAAATATGTGGGATCTAAAGTTGACAGTTTCCAAACCCACTTTCAATATTATTGCAAACTGTGACGCCCCCGATTCAATCGTACACTAATCATGCACGCAAATGTGTACGATCAAGATCAGGGACTCACGGGAAGATATCACAACACAACTCTACAAATAAAATAAGTCATACAAGCATCATAATACAAGCCGGGGCCTCGAGGGCTCGCATACAAGTGCTCGATCATAGACGAAGTCAGCGGAAGCAACAATATCTGAGTACGCACATAAGTTAAACAAGGTGCCATAAGATGGCTAGCACAAACCGATACAGATCGAAGAGGAGCAGGCCTCCCGCCTAGGATCCTCCTAGGTCACTCCCGGTCGCCGCCGGGCTGCACGTAGTAGTAGGCACCTCCGAGTAGTAGTCGCCGAGGCGGTGGCGTGCGGCGCCTGGGCTCCATCGTCTGGTTGCAGCAATCGAGTAGAGATAGGGGAAAAGGGGAACAAGGCAACCGTGAGTACTCATCCAAAGTACTGCAAGCAAGGAGCTACACTACATATGCATGGATATATGTGTAAAGGGCCATATTAGTGGACTGAATGCAGAATGCCGAATAAGAGGGGATAGCTAGTCTTAACGAAGACTACGCTCGACACTGTCTTGCAACAGTAGAAGAGGACGATCTGAACTCCTCCAAGTAACATCATATAGCAATAATCCTACCCGCAATCCTCGCTCATATCCCCGAGCGAGAGCGACCACCGTTGTATCCGCACTTGGAAGGGTGTGTTTTATCAAGAATCCGGTTCTAGTTGTCATAAGCTCAAGGTACAACTCAAGTCATCCTCATATCAAGATCACGGCTATCCGAATAGATTAACTTCCTGCAGGGTGCACCATCTTACCCAAAGACGCTTGATCCCATTTGGCCGGACACACTTTCCGGTCATGCCCGCCGCTGAAGATCAACACGCCGCAGCCCCACCTAGGCACAACAGAGAGGCCAACAAGCCGGTCTAAACCTAAGCGCCAGCAGGGTCCGGGCCCATCGCCTCGAAAGCACACTCAAGACGCTATGCGTGACGCGCCGAAGCGCACCTAGCCTAGCAGGCGCTCCACCAATCCGGGCGCGCCGCTCCGTCGCCGACGTCTCAAGTGCTTGGCCGATACCACGACGCCGGATACCCATAACTACTCCCGCGTAGATGGTTAGTGCGTATAAGCTCAGAGCCAACTCAGATCAAATACCAAGACCTCGTTGCGTGTTAAGTAATCACGAACGCCGAACAGGCCAGGCCCACCTCTCCTAGGCGGTCTCAACCTGCCTGCCGCTCCGCCACAAAGATCCACTCATGGGTGCTCCATCACCGATTCGATTTTAGTCTCACATGTATCATGTATAAGTATATAGATATACCGTGATCACTCCCGAGTGATCACGGCCCGATAGTATAGCACGCAGACGGACAAGAAAGTAGGGCCACAGATGAAAGTACTAGCATCCTATACTAAGCATATAGGATTGCGTAAGGTAACAATGGTTACAAGGACAAAGCTATGCAACAAAGATAGGAGTATCGAAAACAAGAATATGCTATACTACTCTAATGCAAGCAGATAGAGAAGAGTAGGCGATATCTGGTGATCAAGGGGGGGGCTTGCCTGGTTGCTCGCAAGAGAGAGGGTCGCCAACACCGTAGTCGAACCGCCACCGCAGCTGGCTTGGTCTCGTAGTCTACCGGAGATAAGAGGGGAAGAAACAATGAATATAAAGTAAACAGATGCATATCGATGCATGACATGCCAAGAAGCGATGCTAGGCGTGTTCTAACGTGGTATGAGGGTACCGTTAGGTGGGGAACATCCGTGAAGTTTTCCGGTTCCGGACGCCTCATAGATGATGAACCGAGAGGAAAGTTTGCAGGTTCGGCTGGTTAGGGTGTGTGGTGGACGAACGGCTGCGATCCGGAATCGCCTCGCTGCTCGAGCAACTTTCATGTTGAAAATATTTTAACCGGATTACGGATTAAAAGATATGATTTTAAAAGATTTTATTAATTTCGAATTTAATTAATTATTTAATTAATTTCGAAAATGCATTTATGACATCAAGATGATGTCATGCTGACATCAGATCAACAGGGTTGATCTGAGTCAACCTCGATGTGGGTCCCGCATGTCATTTTTGTTATCTAATTAACCTAATCAAAGTTAATTAACATTAGTTAATTAGGTTAATTAGTGATTAGGGTTAATTAATCGAATTAATTAGATTAATTAATTACTTAATTAATTAAATAATTAATTAGTTTTATTTAATTTTTATTCCCTGTTTTAATAAAAAACGCTCGTAAGGTGGGGCCCCATGTCATTTGCCCTAAGGGCCATAGCGGTCGGTTCAGTCTCAAGAAGGGCGACGGGCGCCCGTAGCCGCCGGGCGAACGGCACCAGCCCGAACAGCAGCAGATGGTCGTGGCGGCAAGACGGCGCGAGGCTATTCGGGCGATGGGGCGGCGATGCTGTGGTGGCATGGCGAGAGACAGACACGCCCACGGGCAACGGCCACGGGACGCGGGACAACGCTGCGCCGCGCAGAGGCTATCGGGCAGTGGAGTCGAGGGCGCCGGCTGGGCGAGGGCGCCATGGCACGACGCCGGGCTGGCGGCCGGAGGGACGCGGTGCCCAAACGGGAAGGGCCCAAGGGGTTCGCATGGCCGTGGGAAGGGCGCTGGCGACGTGGCGCCCGGCGGCCGGAGTCGCTGCCGACGGGGGAACAGAGGGGAACCGGGGAGGCGAGCTCTGTGGGGGGCGGGGTCTAGGGGAGCGGGCGTGGTGAAGGGTGATGGAGTCCGCGAGGAGGCGGGCGGGGAGCGTCGCCACGGCCGGGAGGCGGCTGGTGAGGCGGGGAGGTCGGGTCGATCATGGGCGAAGGCAAGGTGGGGCGAGGAGGGGAGGAGGGGACCCGGGCGGCGTGTAGAGGAGGAGGAGGAGGTCCGGCGGTTAAGGCGGGGGGGCCACGAGGGACAGGGGTGGGATCTCGCCCCCGATCGGGATCGAGGCGAGGGAGAGGAAGTGGATCGGGAGGCGCGTGGGGGCGAGCGAGTGGGGGGCGCTAGGGTTTGGCCATGGGGGGGGGTTAAGGTGGCGCTGGCTGGGCCGGCCCAGGAGGCTGGGCCAGGGGTTTGGGGGGCTGGGCAGGGGAAGGGCTGGCCTCTGATGGGCCAGGGGGTTCCCACCTTCTCATTTCTTCTTCCTTTTCTTTTCTTTTATTATTTTTCCTTTTCTTCTTTCTGTTTTAGTTTAATTAAAATGCCAAAACATTTTACAAAATTTTGTGCACCCCACCATAATTAGGTTTGCTATTTTAGATAACCCCCGAACATTTTAGATTTAGTTTTTGAAACTTTTTATCGTTTGCTCTTGTTTTGAAATTATTTTAGACCGGGTTCGAATCAACGTGAGGTTTGGCACACAAACCGGGGTGATTACTGTTCCCTAATCATCCGGATGTTACAAATCTCCTCCACTACAAGAAATCTCGTCCCGAGATTTAGGAGGTAGAAGGAAAGAGTGCGGGATATTCATCTCGTAGCCGATCCTCGCTCCTGTGTGGCTTCGTCTTCAGAGTGATTCGACCACTGGACTTTGAGGAACTTGATCGCCTTCTGACGTGTGCGGCGTTCAGCTTGGTCGAGAATGCGGACCGGATGCTCTTTATAGGAGAGGTCCTGTTGCAATTCGAGCACTTCATGGTCCACTGCTCGGATTGGGTCCTTGAAGCAGCGTCGGAGTTGTGACACGTGGAACACATCGTGAACCCGAGAAAGGTTCGACGGAAGCTCCGATTGATAAGCCACTTTTCCATGCCTTTCCGAATAGTGAAAGGGCCAATATAGCGAGGCGCTAACTTGCCCTTGATCCCGGCGGTGAGCACCCTTCATTGGTGTAACGAAGATAGGCCTTTTCGCCAAAGTTGATAGACCATGTCTTTGTGACGACGGTCATAATTACTCTTTTGACGCGATCGAGCAGTCTTGAGATTCTCGCGAATAATGCGGACTTGTTCTTCGCATGTTGGATAATATCCGGACCAAGAGTGGACGTTCCCGCTTTCGACCAGTTCAGAGGGTTCGCACTTTCGCCCATATAACACTTCAAGGGGCCATCTTCGCACTAGCTTGATAGCTATTATTATAAGAGAACTCAGATACGGAGAGATTCCTCCCATTTCTTGCGAATGAACGACACAAGCTCAAGCATGTCTTCGAGAATTTGGCTGACACGCTCAACTTGCCCTTGAGACTGCGGATGAAACGCAAAGATCGAAAGATAAATGAGTTCCATAGCTTCTTGAAAACTTGCCCGTAATCTTGAAGTGAATAGACTGCCACGGTCCGAACTCGACAACCAGTGGAATACCGTGAAGTGAAACAATTTCGACATATAGAGCGCTGCAAGCTGACTAGGAGTGATCGTTTCTTTGACCGCCGGAAAATGAGCAACTTTAGAAAGCCGGTCAATGACGACAAGAATAGCATCATTACCTTTCGCGATTTGGGAAATCCAAAGGATTTAAGTCCATTTCAACATGGTCCCATTTCCATTCAGGAATAGAGATAGGTTGCAGAGTTCCAGCAGGCCTTTGATGTTCTCGCTTTGATACGACGGCAAACGCCACACTCAAAGAACATAGCGAGCAATGTCCCGCTTCATATTAGACCACCGTAATCTCGATTTAATGTCTTGATACATCTTTGTACTACCAGGATGGATACATAGAGGCGATCATGAGCTTCTTGCATAACCTTCTCGAGTCATATTCAGGTTTTCCTTCTTACACGGCACCACTAGGCTGCCTTTGAAATACAAGGCGCCATCATCGCAATAGTGAAGGATGAGGATTTCCTTTCTTGATGTCTTGCTTAATCTTGTAGACTTCAGAGTCAAATCCTGCATTGTCTTTATGGTGCCCACGAGATCGGGTTCAACAGCCAGGGTATATAGGGAACCACGGGGAACAACACGGAGATTCATCGTATGGAACTCCGGAGGAGGGGGAGCGAAGTGCACCGGAGGAACAATATGGAGGTTCAGCTTTCTGAATTCTTCAACAAGTGGGGCTGAACTTGGTGAACTCAAGGTGGTTGCAAGAAGACTTGCGGCTCAAGGCATCAGCCATTACATTAGCCTTGCTCGGGCGATAGGAGATACCCAAATCAAAGTCTGCAAATGTCTCCATCCATCTCTCGCCGACGGAGGTTCAGGTCTGGCTGAGTAAACAGATACTTCAGAATTTGGTGATCGGTGAAGATCTCGCAACGACACGAGAAGGTAATGTTGCCACCGCTTTAGCGCATGAATGACAGCAGCAAGTTCGAGGTCATGAACTGGGTAGTTCTCCTCGTGAGGGCTTAATCGTCGAGAGGCATAAGCAACTACTTTGCGCTCTTGCATTAGGACACCGCCTAAACCTTGACGAGAAGCGCCGCGAGAAATGACGAAGTCCTTCTTAGTATCGGGAGGAGCTAGCATCGGGCGAAGTCAACTTGTCCTTAAGTGCCCGGAAACTTTCCCGACATTTATCATCCATTGAATTTGACGCCTTATGCAACAAAGTTAGTCGAGGCTCGGCAATCTTGGAGAAGTTCTCGACTTAATCGACGGCAATAGTTTGGCGAGACCGAGAAAACTTCTGACTTGCTTAACGTTCTTCGGAGGAGTCCAATCGAGAATGGCCTGAACTCTTTCAGGGTTGACGGCAATACCATCCTTAGAAATGACATGCCCAAGATAGGTTACTTCGGGAAGCCAGAATTCACATTTGGAGAACTTGGCATAGAGCTGATGCTCTCGTAGCTTTTCCAGCACAAGATGAAGATGTTCAGCATGTTCTTCTTCTGCGGTCCTGGCTGGGTAGATCGCAGAACGCGGCAGCTCTCCGGATCGGACAAAGGGGTGCATCAGTGTCAGTGCACGGTAGAGGTGCTGACGGGTGATGTACAACTCGTGGCGAAGAGCTCGGTTAGCTCGATCCAGCCCATCAGCATGCAGAACAAAGTTCTGATGGTGGAAGGGCTCTTTGGTGACAGTGGTGTAGGCAGCGGTGTAGTAACCCTCCTCACCAACATCGACGCGATAGCAATGTGCTCAAGGGGAGGTGTCCAACTCTCGATACTCGCACGAAGACGGTCGAGCAGCGTAAGCAGCGCCGTGGACTGCCATATCGATAGTCACTCCAACACCATGTGCGGTGTGCAGACAAGAGTGGACTCGTACTCGAGAGTAGAGGTGGACGATGGCGCGGTATCGCTCCGGTTATAGTCCCGGTACTCCTCATAGACGGTGTACTCAGGTGCCAGCGATAACCCGGATAGGTCATCATCTCGGCTAGCACGCGAGGTGATCCCGAGGCACCAATGGCCGTCGTGTGACGCACGACCTGCCTCGTGGGTTCCATCCGAAAACAAAGACGCTTCAAAGGAGTCAAATGACAAGGTGGAAATTGCTCAAATACAATTCCAAAACAACTAGGGCTATATCCAACTTTGGGGTGAACGCGGTCACGGGATCCTAGTGATAGTTAGTAAAATCGCTTAACCCGAGTAGAAGAGAGTTCAGAGTCCCGAGTAAAGGTCGAGGAGTAAAAGATCCTAGTACCACCCGATGGCGACGTGGGCCCGTAAGGCACACAGCCAAGTTAGTAAAAGTTTTGCAATGTCTAGACTCGACTTCACCAAGGAGTGTGGAAGGGGATTCCTACAGCAATCGGCTCGATACCAACTTCAGACGCTTCGATTCAATCGTACACTAATCATGCACGCAAATGTGTACGATCAAGATCGAGGACTCACGGAAGATATCACAACACAACTCTACAAATAAAATAAGTCATACAAGCATCATAATACAAGCCAGGGGCCTCGAGGGCTCGAATACAAGTGCTCGATCATAGACAAGTCAGCGGAAGCAACAATATCTGAGTACAGACATAAGTTAAACAAGGTGCCATAAGATGGCTAGCACAAACTGGGATACAGATCGAAAGAGGAGCAGGCCTCCCGCTCGGGATCCTCCTAGGTCACTCCCGGTCGCCGCCGCCGGGCTGCACGTAGTAGTAGGCACCTCCGAGTAGTAGTCGCCGAGGCGTGGCGTGCCGCCCCGGCTCCATCGCCTGTTGCAGCAATCGAGTAGAGATAGGGAAAAAGGGGAACAAGGCAACCGTGAGTACTCATCCAAAGTACTCGCAAGCAAGGAGCTACACTACATATGCATGGATATATGTGTAAAGGGCCATATCGGTGGACTGAACTGCGAGAATGCCGTAATAAGAGGGGATAGCTAGTCTTAACGAAGACTACGCCGACACCGCCTTGCAACATGTAGAAGAGGACGATCTGAACTCCTCCAAGTAACATCATATAGCAATAATCCTACCCGCAATCCTCGCCATATCCCCGAGCGAGAGCGACCACCGGTTGTATCCGCACTTGGAAGGGTGTGTTTTATCAAGAATCGGTTCTAGTTGTCATAAGCTCAAGGTACAACCCAAGTCGCCCTGCTATCAAGATCACGGCTATCCGAATAGATTAACTTCACCGCAGGGTGCACCATCTTACCCAAAGACGCTTGATCCCATTTGGCCGGACACACTTTCGGGTCATGCCCGCCGCGAAGATCAACACGCCGCAGCCCCACCTAGGCACAACAGAGAGGCCAACACGCGGTCTAAACCTAAGCGCCAGGGTCCGGGCCCATCGCCCTAAGCACACTCAAGACGCTATGACGCCGCCGAAGCGCACTCTAGCCTAGCAGCGCCCAGTCCAATCCGGCCGCCCGCCTCCGTCCGACGTCTCAAGTGCTTCGGCCGATACCACGACGCCAGATACCCATAACTACTCCCTCGAGATGGTTAGTGTGTATAAGCTCAGAGCCAACTCAGATCAAATACCAAGACCTCATTAAGCGTGTTAAGTAACCATGAACGCCGAACAGGGCAGGCCCACCTCTCTCCTAGGCGGTCTCAACCTGCCTGCCGCTCCGCCACAAAGATCCACTCACGGTGCTCCATCACCGACCCGACTTTAGTCTCACATGTATCATGTATAAGTATATAGATATACCCGTGATCACTCCCGAGTGATCACGGCCCGATAGTATAGCACGGCAGACGGACAAGAAAGTAGGGCCACAGATGAAAGTACTAGCATCCTATACTAAGCATATAGGATTGCGTAAGGTAACAAATGAAGTTACAAGGACAGGCTATGCAACAAGATAGGAGTATCTCGAAAACAAGAATATGCTATACTACTCTAATGCAAGCAGATAGAGAAGAGTAGGCGATATCCGTGATCAAGGGGGGCTTGCCTGGTTGCTCGCAAGAGAGAGGGTCACAACACCGTAGTCGAACCGCCACCGCAGCTGGCGTCGGTCTCGTAGTCTACCGGAGAGAAGAGGGGGAAGAAACAATGAATATAAAGTAAACAGATGCATATCGATGCATGACATGCCAAGAAGCGATGCTAGGCGTGCCCTAACGTGGTATGAGGGGTACTGGTTAGGGGGACATCCGGAAGTTTTCCTGCCCGGACGTCTGTCGATGATGAACCGAGAGGAAAGTTTGCAGGTTCTGAGGTTAGGGTGTGTGGTGGACGAACGGGCTGCGATCCGAATCGCCTCGCCGCTCGAGCAACTTTCATGTTGAAAATATTTTAACCGGATTACGGATTAAAAGATATGATTTTTAAAAGATTTTATTAATTTCGGAATTTAATTAATTATTTAATTAATTTCGAAAATGCATTTATGACATCAAGATGATGTCATGTCGACATCAAGAATCAACAGGTTGATGAGTCAACCCCGATGTGGGTCCCGCATGTCATTCTTCATTATCTAATTAACCTAATCAAAGTTAATTAACATTAGTTAATTAGGTTAATTAGTGATTAGGTTAATTAATCGTAATTAATTAGATTAATTAATTACTTAATTAATTAATTAATTAATTAATTAATTAATTAATTAATTAGTTTTATTTAATTTTTATTCCCTGTTTTAATTAAAAAACGCTACGTGGGGGATGGGGCCCCATGTCATTTGCCCTAAGGGCCATAGCGGAAAGGGTCTAGGTCAAGAAGGGCGACGGCGCCGAGCCTCGCCTGGGCGAACGGGCACCAGCCCGAACGGCGCAGATGGTCGCCGGCGCAAGACGGCGAGGCTATTCGGGCGATGCAGAGCGAGGGTGGCATGGCGAGACAGGCACGCCACGGGCAACGGCCACGGGACGCTGGAAGGCGCGCCTGCGCATGAGGCTATCGGGCAAAGGAGTCGAGGGCGCCGGGGGGCGAGGGCGCGGCGGGCACGACGCCGCGGCAAGGGCGGGCGGAGAGGGACGCGGTGCCCGAACGGGAAGGGGCCAAGGGGTTGTTGGCGTGGGAAGGGCGCCGGCGACGGTGGCGTCCGGGCGGCCGGAGGCGTGGTCGACGGGGGGGGGGGGAGAGAGGGGAACTGGGGAGGCGAGCCTGCTGTGGGGGGCGGGGTCTAGGGGAGCGGGCGTGGTGAAGGGTGATGGAGTCCGGCGAGGAGGAGGCGGGGGGGAGCGCCCAAGGCCGGGAGGCGCTGGTGAGGCGGGAGGTCGGGGTCGATCAAGGGCGGGCGGAGCACACTGGGCGAGGAGGGGAGGAGGGACCCGGCGGCGGTGTAGAGGAGGAGGAGGAGGTCCCAAGGCGGTTGGGCGGGCGGGGCCGCACGACGGGGTGCGGCGGGATCTCGCCCGATCGGGATCGGGCGATGGAGAGAAGTGGATCGGGAGGGGCGCGTGGGGGGCGGCGAGTGGGGGGCGCTAGGTTTCGGCCGCTGGGGGGGTGGGGGTTAAGGTGGCGCTGGTTGGGCCGGCCAGGAGGGCTGGGCCAGGGGTTTGGGGGGGCTGGCCGGCCAGGGAGGGAAGGGCTGGCCTCGATGGGCCAGGGGGTTCCCACCTTCTCATTTCTTCTTCCTTTTCTTTTCTTTTATTATTTTTCCTTTTCTGCTTTCTGTTTTAGTTTAATTAAAATGCCAAAACATTTTACTAAATTTTGTGCACCCCACCATAATTAGGTTTGCTATTTTAGATAACCCCCGAACATTTTAGATTTAGTTTTTGAAACTTTTTATCGTTTGCTCTTGTTTTGAAATTGTTTTAGGCCGGGTTCGAATCAACGTGAGGTTTGGCACACAAACCGGGGTGATTACTGTTCCCTAATCATCCGGGTGTTACACAAACACTATTATCAATCTCATATTCATCATGGGGCTTAAATGAATTTTCAAGATCATAAGAAGAATCACCCCAATCATGATTATTGCAATAAGTAGTAGACATAGCAAAACTAGCATCCCCAAGCTTAGTGTTTTGCATATTATTAACACAATTGACATCAGAGAATTTATAATAACATCATTGCAGTCCTGCTTTTGATTCAAGGAACTATCAAGTATGGGTGCAATAGCAATAATCTCATGTTTAACATAAGGAACTATAGCAAATTCATCTCCATAAATATTGGCATCATGGCCATAAGAATAGCAAGCATCATGTTCATCAAGGGATATTTAAATCAAATCGGCGGAATCATAGTTATCTATAGAATCGTGCATATCATTATTTTCATCCAAAGCAATGGTCATTCTCTCAATAAATTCCTTAACATAGGCATTATCAGCAAGTTTTCATAGCAATATTTAAGTATGTCAGAATTTTCAGATTTGTAGAGAGTAATATCATACTTTTTAATCAAAGAAGCAACTTCATGAGCACACTTAAAAACGACAAATTCTTCAATTTGTTTGATATCATAGTAACTATAAACACCCTTTTCATAAGAAGATAAGATTTCATTATCATTAAACTCGCATAGGTAGGGAAGGTGTTTTTTAGGGTTCTTAGAGCAACAAGTAAACACATAAATTTCACAAAGATCCAAGCATAGCATAGCAAACTATTTATTTGATACCATAAGAGCTTCCCGTTCTCAAACAAACGTTGTCGCACAAAATGAGCATGCTCATCTAAAGATTTTCCCTCAACTAAACTAGTTGGGGTTTCAGCACGAGCACAAATAGATCAAAGATGATCCAAGTAGAACACTTTAAGTGGATCCATATCAATAGATTTTTAGCAAGCAAAGATGCAAGAAAATAGAAGGCACATGGAAACACAAACAAAAAGACATACGGGAAGAAGGCGAAGAAAAGGCAAAGGTGAAGTGTGGGAGAGGAAAACGAGAGGCAAATGACAAATAATGTAATGCAAGGGATAAGAGTTCGTGATGGGCACTTGGTATGTCTTGACTTGACATGACTTGGCGTAAGCCTCCCCGGCAATAGCGCCGGAAATGGCTAGTTGCCAGGATATCAAATCTTGACTTGACTTGGTGCAAATCTCCCCGGCAACGGTGCCAGAAATCATTCTTGCTACCTCTTGAGCATGCGTTGGTTTTCCCTTGAAGAGGAAAGGGTGATGCAGCAAAGTAGAGTAAGTATTTCCCTCAGTTTTTGAGAACCAAGGTATCAATCCACTAGGAGGTTACACGCAAGTCACCTTGTATGTGCACAAACAAATAAGAACCTTGCAACCAACGCGATAAAGGGGTTGTCAATCCCTTCACGGCCACTTGCAAAAGTGAGATCTGATAGAGATGATAAGATAATTTTTTTTATTTTTATGATATAGATTGGAAAGTAAAGATTGCAAAATAAATGGCGGAAGAAATAGTAAATTTATAGGAAAATAATATGATGGAAGATAGACCCAGGGGCCATAGGTTTCACTAGTGGCTTCTCTCAAGATAGCAAATTCTATGGTGGGTGAACGAATTACTGTCGAGCAATTGATACAAAAGCGCATAGTTATGAGAATATCTAGGCATGATCATGTATATAGGCATCGCGTCCGCGACAAGTAGACCGAAACAATTCTGCATCTACTACTATTACTCCACACATCGACCGCTATCCAGCATGCTTCTAGAGTATTAAGTTCATAAGAACAGAGTTACACATTAGGAAAGATGACATGATGTAGAGGGATAAACTCAAGCAATATGATATAAACCCCATCTTTTATCCTCGATGGCAACAAGACAATACGTGCCTTGCTGCCCTAACATCCTTTGGGAAAGGACACCGCAAGATTGAACCCAAAGCTAAGCACATCTCCCATTGCAAGAAAGATCAATCTAGTAGGCCAAACTAGATTGATAATTCGAAGAGACTTGCAAAGATAACAAATCATACATATAAGAATTCAGAGAAGGACCAAATATTGTTCATAGATAATCTTGATCATAAACCCACAATTCATCGGACCTCGACAAACACACCGCAAAAAGAAATACATCAAATACATCTCCAATAGAATCGAGGAGAACTTTGTATTGAGATCCAAAGAGAGAGAAGAAGCCATCTAGCTAATAACTATGGACCCGTAGGTCTGTGGTAAACTACTCACACATCATCAGAGTGAAAGTGCATTATCGACTAGAGGGGGGGTGAATAGGCGATTTTTATGAATTCTTCACTGAGGAATTTGCGGGTGAGGAAATTCCTTAGTGAAGAACTACTTGCAGCGGAATAAGTACTTAGAAGTAAACATAACAGAACACAATCATGCTCATCATGTTGAAATGAAGACAAGCACAGAGTACAGAAAGCGTAAAGACAGGATAACCCAGGATGAAGATAAACAGAGTGAAGAAATTGAACTGAGGAAATTGAGAAAGTCTTCAGTCAAAGTCTTCAAACAGATATGAACAAGCACACAACACAGTTATGAGGAAATTAAAGAGTTGAGGAAGTAGAACCAGTAGGCTTGGTGAAGACAGTGATTTGGTAGACTAGTTCCAACTGCTGTCTCAGTTGTACATCTGGTTGGAGCGGCTAGGTATTTAAACCTGAGGACACACAGTCCCGGACACACAGTCATCACCATATTCTCCTTGAGCCAAGGTCACACAGACCTCGCCCAATCACTCATGGTAAGTCTTCAGGTGACTTCCGAACCTTCACAAACTCGGTCACTCGGCGATCCACAATTCCTCTTGGATGCTCTAGACAATGACGCCTAACTGTCTGGAAGAAGCACGGTCTTCAGAGGTAACAAGCGTCGGATCCACGCATGATCAATCTCTTCAGTGATGCGCAATCACTTTGGGTTTGTACGTGTTTGGGTTTGGGTTTTCCTCACTTGATGATTTTCGCTCAAAGTCCTCGGAGGATGGGATGCTCTCAAATGACAAGCGTCAGTTTCTCTCGGAGCAGCCAACCAGCTATTGGTTGTAGGGGGCGGCTATTTATAGCCTAGGGAGCAGCCCGACATGATAAGACATAAATGCCCTTCAATGATATGACCGTTAGGTGGGTAGATATTTTGGGACAATCAAGATAGCACAAAGAACGGTCGGAAATTTGAGTATCAAATTCTCGGCTATCATGTTCTCACCGTAGGCACTCCACACCGGCGAATTTCTAACTCCTCGCCGAACAAATTCTCAGAGACCGAAGGACTTCGCTCATGTCACCAAGAATATGACTGAACTGTATGAGATTTCCAATGGCTTCACTCAAGGGATTGGTAGGTGTAGGATTTTGAGTTGAGCATCACATGGAAATTTGTCCTTAGTATTTCCTCGACCCCTTTACGATAAAGACGGTGTTTCAGATGACTCAAGAAAGAGAAAATGAAACTACAAAAACAAAAGTCTTCACGCTTCATGTTCCTCGAATAAATACCAAGTCTTCAAGGTCACACCAATTTCTTCACTTTCAAAGTCTTCAGAAATCCAATGTCTTCAGTCGAAGAACTTCATTTTAGGGGTCGACTTTTTCTGTAAATATCAAACTCCTCATAGACTTATAGACCTGTGTACACTCATAAACACATTAGTCCCTTAACCTATAAGTCTTCAATACACCAAAATCACTAAGGGGCACTAGATGCACTTACAATCTCCCCCTTTTTGGTGATTGATGACAATATAGGTTAAGTTTTCAACGGGGATAAACATATGAAGTGTAAATACTGATTTTGAGGAATTTGATTGCAAGATATAGAAGAACTCCCCCAGAAGATGTGCATAGTGAGGAATTTTCTTTTGAAGCAATGCACACTTGAAGAGTAGAATCATGGAGATCTCCCCCTATATCTTGTAATTCATACACGCATTTGACATATAATATGAAGAATTTGAAATGCATGATGAAATATGGTGACTGATGTAATTTAGCATGCGTGCATAAACGTTAATGAGGAATAAGCATGCAGAAAAACTACAACAAAAGTATCAGGTAACCATAGAGTTTAAGTTTACAACTCGATCCAGCAAAGTCATCAGAAGAACGAGAGTTGTAACTTAAAAAACGCCCATATAAGATAGACCCGCTTGAAGACTAACTCAAATTTCTCCCCCCTTGTTGTCGAATGACCAAAAGGATCCAAAATGAGGACTAACACCCCTGAAGAATATCAAGTTGATGAAGGAGCGCCAGCGTTATTGGGGTCGTTTGTTGATGTAGGTTCTGCCACAGTGTCGTCCAAGTCTTCATGCTCGTCGGTGTCGCGCGATGAAGAATATGAGCTGGCCACCAAGGAAGGAACCTTGACCTTCTTGTACTTCTTCGGTGGAGGAGCAGACCAGTCAAAATCCTCCTTGAGACCCATTTGCTTCAGATCTTCTTCACCATATACATGTGACAGAAGAGCCCAGGTGCGATCGAAGACCTCATGGAGGTAGTAATGGTTTTTCTTCACTGCATTGTGTGTAGCAGTCATGTTGTGAAGAATTGAACCAAACTAATGCTTAACCCATTTATGGTTTCGATCCTCCTTCTGGTGAAGACTTAGCAGAAGTTCACGATCGGTCATCACACAAGGAGTAGTGGCTTGAGGATTTGGCTTGGAGGCATGGGCAGCAGAATCATGAGTGGCAGAGTCATCATTGGTGGAATAAGATGCAGCTTTGCGAAACTGACCGTCCAATGGACGAATGCCTTCATCAATAACAGCTGGTGCCTTGCCCTTTTCATCAGCTGAGGAATAGGTCCGCTTGAGGACTTCAATCGGGGGCAAGTAGCTGAGGTGATTCTGAAAATCAGCCTTGTAGTTGAGTGAAGACCTTGTCCTGAGGAATCTCATAATCCAAGGTGCATAAGGCTTCAACTCAAATGGAGAAAGTGCAACATTTTCCAGAGTCCTCATGAAGAAATCATGATAGTTGACGGGTACGCCATGAATGATGTTGAATACCAGATTCTTCATGATGCTAGCAATTTGCTCATCAGATGAGTCGTGGCCTTTGATTGGACTCATAGTCTTCATTAGAATGCGATAGACTGTCCTTGGTACATACTGCAATTCCTTCACAAGGAATTTTGTCCTTGAGGCTTGACCAGGTTTCAATGGCTTCATCAGCACTTGCATATAGTGATCTGTAAGCTCAGGATCTTGGTACATGCAACGAGCTCCTTCAGGTGGAGGACTGATGGGCAGGGCGTGAAGTAATTCAGAGGCCGGTGCCTTATAGTGAGTATTTTCGGTTATCCAGTCCAAAACCCAGGAGTTCACATCGTCAGCATCTCATGTGATGTGCAGTATTGCGTAGAATTGAAGAATGAGCTCTTCATTCCAATCAACTATGTCTGTGCAAAAGTTGAGGAGGCCTGTGTCATTAAGCACACTGAGGATAGGTGTGAAGCATGGCAGTGATTCCATGTCCATATGAGGAATATGCTTGTGGTCGAAGACTTTGTCATTATTTAAGAGCAGTGAAGAATAGAAGTTGGCCTGGCTGGCGGTCCAGAAACGCTTCCTTTTAAGACGAGCAGAATCATAGGGATTGTAGTCAGTGAAGAACACGTGCTCGCCCAACAAATCATCAGCCTTGAATTTCTGCTTCTTTGAGAATGGATCCTTTGGTTTGGGCTAAGGAGTGTCAATCAATTGCATTATCACCTCAGGAATCGCAATTCCAGGTTCCACATGATGAGGAATTTCAGCTTCTTCTTCAATGACAGCCTGGGTCTTCAAGTCTTCATTTTCATTTTCTTCAGCACTAGTGGCTGGAATTTCGTCATGGATAGACGGTGTGGCATGTGGTTCATCAGATCCCATTTGTACTATAGTTACTGGGGACTGAGGAATTTGTTGCAACGGTGTGAACAGTGGAGAGTTGGGGTGTTGACTTTCCCAAAAGTCATCATTCAACACAGGTGTGGTATATCCAATGTCCACATCCTCATCTTCCATTTCTTCAACGCCGGCCTCTTCAGCAGTAAACTGAGGCATAGGCGAGGAAACAACTGGAGTTGAAGGGATTGCATCCACTTCAATTTCTTCATTCATCTGCTCTGACGAAGCCGCAGAAGGATGTCGTCATCGGATTTACTTGGAATCACATATTCTTCATCATAAGGAACAAGGTCCTTTGATGGCATGGTTGAGATAGGAACAACATCAATGGGGTTTGCAAATGAGCTGGTCAAAGACTTCATCTTCTTCGGAGCTGAAGAATCTGATGAAGTTGATGCCTTCCTTTTCTTCACTGTTGCACGCTCTGTAGCCTTAGTCTTCTTCACATCTGAAGCAGATGGAAGGATCGGAGTTGGGGTAGACGCAGGAGGAGCAGAGCAATTTGGTTCAGTTTCTTCAGACACAACTGATGCAGATGCCCTGACCTCTTCATTTTCTTCAGGCGCACCACTAGTGGATGCCCTGGCAATTTCATCAGCGGCTAGAATGCAGTCATCAACCCTGGAACTCACATTTTCTTCAGCAGCCTGAATGTCATCAGCGGTGCTGGCATGTTCTTCAGTCGGCTGAGTAGATGCTTCAGCCTGAGAAATTTCTGGTTGCAATGGAGCTGCAACATTTGGAGTGAACTTTTCTGTCAACTTCACAAAATGGACTTTGGCTCCAAGCCAGTCAGCACGGTATACGTCAAATTCATCACTAAGTTTCTTGATTTCAGATTGAATTGTGACAAGTTCTTCAGTTGTCATAGATATAACGTGTTTCTTCAGAAAACACTCCTTGTACTGCGCTTTCTTGATCTGCCTGGCCTTTTCAAATTTCCATTTCTCTTCTTGTATGAAGGCAGTCAGCATATGACTTTGGCCAGGAGTCAACTTGAAATCAGGCATAGGAGTGTTTGGGTCCTTGTGCCAGAGATCAATGTAGTCGAGGATCAACTTTGGATCCAAAAGCAGAGGCACATTTGTGCCTTTGGCTCTAGTGGCCCTGACCTGCCTGTCTCTGATGATTTCGACAAGTTCTTCATCATCAGCTTCGTCTTCATAAGACGGCACTTGGAAGGCGACCTACTTCTTGTGAGGACTTGGGCGAGAACCTCGTCCAGCAGTGGCGTTTGTCTTCAGCACAGAGGGTCCAGTTGAAGAATTTGGTGCAGCTGAGGAACTAGCAGAAGCTCCTGAGGCAATAGAGATGCATGTAGTCATTTGGCACGTGGCAAGATGCAAAGGTGCATAGGATTTGGTTGGACCAGTTGAGGACTTGAGCGGAGGAGCTGAGGACTTTGGAGGAGCAGGAGCAGCGTGAGGAATTGGCCGTGAGGGCTTTGAGCAATCTGGCCGTGAGTGCATAGCTGAGGAACTTGGCCTTGAGGGCATTGAAGGAGAAGCACTTAGCTTGTGCGCAGGCTTCTTTACCATGGCCTTCTTCGGCTTTAAAGCAGAGGCCTCAGCGGAGGCAGCAGCAGCAGAGTCCTCGTTGAATTTCCTCACGTCATCTTTTGCTTGTTTGGCCAACTTGGCCAGGCGCTTGACCCATTCTTCAGGATAGTCCTCACCACGCTTGAGGCTGGTGGGATCAGCTACTTGGCCAGGTGCCAATGGAGGTCTTGAGCAGGGAGGGGTAACAGCGAATTTCTTCATGTATTTTGGAGTAACATATCTGTACTCCCTCCACTCTCTTCCCCATCTCCTCTCAATCTTTTGAATGCGCACCTTGCGCTGATTTTTATTTTCCTCAGGGGGTGTGCAGTACCCAGCATAGATGTCCTCAGGGATTTCAAAAGCAGTGTTGACCTCAGGCCTCTTTCCTCCTTTATGTGGCTTCTTACCGTCAGCCATTTTCTTCAGATGAGGAATTTGAACGATGGAATTTTCTGAAGAAGTATGCAACTTTTCTTCGAGGAACGCTGCAAATGAGTTAAGTTGATGAGAACCTAGTGATTCAAAAGCGGACATGAGTACCGTGAATGAGTATAGTTGCGAGGAATTTGGAGAGGTCATATGCGTTCTCAGAAGGTTTTGTAAAAAGAACAAGTTTGAGGAATTTGACTAGATGAGTCTTGAAGAATTTCATAAGCATTCTTTGTCTTAGGTTCCAGAGTTGTACAGATCAAAAATCCACACAATTTACGAATCTTGAAGAAAAATATAGCTTAGAGAAATGAATCAAGAATAGATGACATGTGTGGCATTTAGTGTGTGAAGAATTTGAAGAATAAACACCTTTGAAGATTTTGTAGAAAATCATTTGAATCAAAGAGGGCAGTAAAAGTAACTTTTAATTACCCTGGACGAAGAACACGACGAACTGGGATGTGGAGATGTGAAGTTCGTCAGTGCAGATCTTCCACGCCCTAACTCGGCGGAGGAAGACAGCTACGGCGGCGGCGGAGTGAAGAAATTCGCGGCCGGCGCGAGTACGACGGCGACGAGGTCGAGGCAGTGAAGCTCTTCCTCACCGGCGACGATGAAGTAGCGGCAGCGCTAGGGTTTGAGAAGCTCGAGCTGGCGAGAGAACGAGCGGAGTAAAAAAGAAGTGAGGAAGGGGAGGGGGTATTTATAGCCACGGTGAAAAACTGTTCGCCCGAAGAATTTGGACGAACGTGCCCCTGACCCTTCTCATTCGCTTGACATGTGTCACCCACGTACTGAGAAGTGGAGATCGTGTGAGATCGTGGATGAATAGATAAGTATTTCATGGGATGCGGAATGGTTTGAGAGGCAAAGCCGAAAATTTGGATAAGATAAGTTTTAACGTTACGTTCGCAAATTCTTCAGCTGACTAGGACACAGTGAAGATTTTGAATGAGTTTCAAATAGAACGCACATGAAGAATTTGTTAATAGATTGGGTTGAGTTTAACACAGAGGGGGAAGGGTCTGATCACATTCACTTAGCAGAAAAACCAAGTTGAAAAATTTGCCATAAGTGAATGCTATAGAGGACAGAAACTCACATATGTATATATATATATATATATATATATATATAGTAACGCTAAACTAAGCTTGAGTGTAGAATAGCTTATTCTACACCCCTAGTAACGCTAAATACAAAATATAGTAACGTAACATGTAAAATATAGTAAAATTTTTGACCATGTAAGAAATCAAAAACTTGGATAGTAAAAAATATATCTCATAGATTACTGCATTTTACATAGTGTTTTACTAGATTTTGTACATACCGCTTGTGGGGTGTAGAATAAGGTATTCTACAGTCACGCTTAGAATAGCGTTACCCTATATATATATATATATATATATATGAGATAATCTAAAGTTGAAGAACATGAACAACTGAGGAATTTCAAAACTGAGGAAAAACTCAAATTGAAGATTTTCAACTTTTGGTGGTGGCGTGGCCCACCATATAAGAATGATGATTTCAGACACCACGTACAATGTCGTAGGGTTCTGAGAATCAAATTCTTTGTTAATTTCTTCACACTTAGAGTGTTATTCTTCATTGACTGAAGAAAAAGGTTTCTTCATGTGTTGCACATCTAAGTCATTATTTTGCATAAGTGCTAGGATGAGTGTCCTTTTCAAAGAACATTCGAAGATTCTAAGATATTTGGCTCACACCACAACTTGCTAAATCTCTTTTCATCCAAGGGCTTTGTGAAGATATCGGCTAGCTGTTCTTCAGTCTTCACATGCTCAATAGAAATGTCGCCCTTCAACACATGATCACGAAGAAAATGATGACGAATCTGAATGTGCTTTGTCTTCGAGTGCTGAACTGGGTTGTGAGCAATCTTTATGGCACTCTTATTGTCACAGGGGAGAGGCACATTCTTCACGTTGACGCCATAGTCCTTGAGAGTTTGCTTCATCCACAGCAATTGAGCACAGCAAGAACCAGCAACAATGTACTTAGCTTCAGCAGTAGGCAGTGATACGCAGTTCTGTTTCTTCGAGGACCAACAGACCAAAGATCTTCCGAGGAAATGGCATGTGCCAGATGTTGACTTGCGGTCCACACGATCAACAGCATATTCAGAGTCAGAATATCCAATGAGATCAAAAGTCGAGCCCTTGGGGTACCATAATCCAAGTGTTGGTGTGTGAGCTAGATATCGAAGAATATGCTTCACAGTCTTATGGTGTGATTCCTTCGGTGTAGCTTGAAATCGGGCACACATGCAAACACTAAGCATAATATCTGGCCTAGATGCACATAAGTACAATAAAGAACCAATCATGGAGCAGTATACCTTATGATCGAAGTCAATACCATTTTCATCAGTGCACAGATGGCCATTTCTAGGCATAGGGATTTTGACACCTTTGCAATCTTGCATGCCGAATTTCCTCAGTACATCCTTGAGGTATTTCTCTTGAGATATGAATATGCCATTGCGTTGTTGGCGAATTTGAAGACCTAAGAAGAATTTCAATTCTACCATCATAAACATTTGATATTCTTCACTCATCATATAGGCAAATTCATCACTATAACGTTGGTCTGTACAGCCAAAGATAATATCATCAACATATATTGGGCACACAAAAAGTTCACCTTCATAAGATTTAGTGAAAAGAGTAGGGTCGAGTGAGCCGGGTTTGAAGCCTTTCTTCATGAGGTATTCCTTCAAAGTATCATACCACGCCCGAGGGGCCTGCTTGAGGCCATAGAGGGCCTTATTGAGTCTGAAGACTTTGTCAGGATTCTTTGGATCTTCAAAAGCTGGGGGTTGAGCAACATATACTTCTTCCTCAAGCTTACCATTGAAGAATGTACTTTTCACATCCATTTGATATAGAGTGATATCATGATGGTTAGCATAAGCAAGTAATATGTGAATAGCCTCAAGTCTAGCAACAGGTGCAAAAGTTTCATCGAAGTCAATTCCTTCAACCTGTGTGTAACCTTGAGCTACAAGCCGTGCCTTATTCCTCGCCACAAGGCCATTTTCATCTTGCTTGTTGCGGTAGATCCTCTATGTGCCAATGATATTGTGCTTGCAAGGATCTGGACGTTTGACCAGTTCCCAGACATTGTTGAGCTTGAACTGATGTAATTCTTCTTGCATGGCCTGAATCCACTCAGGCTCCAGAAATGCTTCATCTACCTTAGTGGGCTCTGTAATAGAGACAAAAGCATAGTGTAGCGACCAGACCTCAAACAGTTTGATCTCTGTGCATCAGTGTCATCCCTGGATCAGTAATGTTGACACGCACAGTACTTGAAGGATTTATAACAGAGTAGCAATCACACAATTATTACATCGAATGTCTCAAAAGATAACTTATTACAATAAATATGGCTTAAGGCCATCTAATAACGATAACAGTGGAAGGCTTGGAAGATAAGTGAGTCCATCAACTCCAACGGCATCACTGAGTATAGGACCACGACCTAAGGCACCTTACTCGTCGTCTGAAAAGTCTGCAACATGAACGTTGCAGCCCGAAAACGGGTCAGCACATGGAATATGCTTGCAATGTAACACATAGAGAGTAGTATGAAAGAGTAATGCTATACTACATGCATATATGGCTGGTGGAAAGCTCTATGGTTACAGTTTTGTGTAAAGCCATTTTTCCCCTACTACAAAGGAATACATTTTGTTTAACTATCATGGTGGTTGTTAAACATTGAGGATGGTTGACAGCATTCTCAATCCCAATTAAGCATCATCATTAAAACCCAACAATATTAATTAAAGTAACATGATGAGATTCACATGATAATCCAAGTACTAGATACTCAAAATGTCCATAATCGGGGACACAGCTAACCATGATTAGTTTGATACACTCTGCAGAGGTTTGTGCACTTTTCCCCACAAGACTCGATCTCCTCCGTTGGGATTCTCGCACTACATGGTGTTTGAGAAACGGATGACCGATACATAGTATTTCAGAAGCGCTAGCACCTTACGAACGGGTAGACCGTACCAACCTACATCCCCTACATCTGCTAGTCTACCACTGTAAGAGTTCGCACGACTTAGTCAACTATGCTAGAGCCCATAGTAGCTTGTGGCTGCACACGGAAGTTTCTAGCATGAATAATCTCATGATCCCTTTGAGCCTGGGTGGCGGTCCAAAAAGAAACAGGCAATCCTGGAATGCCCAGGTACCTCAATCCATCCAGATGTGTGTTTAAGTTGCCACTTTAAATAAACCATTAATAAACAATCTCACGTCTGTCATGGATACACTCACTCAATCCACGTCTACTAGCATAGCATGTCATAATAAGCAAACGTAGAAGTAACTCCCAAGGGTTTGATAATAAAACAGGTAATAGGTACTACCCATCTATTTCCCAAAACCCACAATTTAATTAGATCCTAATCATGCAATGTTTGAGGATTGATCTAATGCATAAAAACTGGGTATGAAAAGGGATATGATCAACGTGTTACTTGCCTTGCTGATGATCCGCGAAACCTAGAGATTCAAAGTAGCAAGCGGCGCACTCCGGGTACTCTATCGCAAACAAACAAGGACACAATAAGTACTCATCTAATGCACAGGTAAAACTCAAATAAAAGATCTAACCAGAAAGGTCAACTTAAGAACTCCGGTTTGCAAAAAGAATCAACTCGAACGAAGCAACGAAAGTCAAACGGCGAAAGGAGCAAGCTTTGTTTTACTAATCTAGACCTAAGTCAAATTTTACAGTAGCAAAAACTTGTTTGAGTTGATTATTCAGAACGAGGATTTCGAGACGAAACTCTAGGCTCTTGTATCGCCTGATTCCGATAAACGAGCGAAAAGTTATACTAGATCGAAAATCGGATCAGAAATCACGATCAAAAAAATCGCGAATTAAATCCGAGAAAAAGAAAAACGACAAACAGATTAATGAACTAACGTTTGTTATCTGGCTCTAAACGAAGAATGTGTTCGTTAAAATGAATGAATGAGCAAACGCTCGCAATCTAACCTAAATCGAAAAAAACCGATCTATAAAAAAAGGATCTAAAAAAATAAACCGGCGAAAACCGACTGTCAGGACCCCGATTCCAAGTCACATCGACCTAGCTGGTAACACTTCATATCACTTTGCGGCCTCACGCACGGTATTCCCACGGGTGTCGCCTTACCATGGCCCGGGACCGTTTGCGCCTTTTGGCTCACGTATATGATGGTGTCGCTAGCATCCACATGACAAAGAACCCGGGCCGACATGGCTAGTCGTGAACCCAAAGCGGCGCTAACCTATGGGGACAGGCATACATGAATCACTTCGAGCATGTCGGTCATCAACGTATGAATTCGGGCTGTAGCACTGGGCTAACAGGACTCCGGTATCCCGGGCTGTAGCAGGCTAGGCAGGACTCCGAATACCACCGCGTGGCATTTCCCGAAGGAACGAGACATAAGGCGAAATGAAACACATGCCGCCAGTCAAGTGTCCAAGCAGTAGTCTTTGGGCTAGCGAGGACTCGTGAACCGGGCTGTAGCGGACTACTATCGCTCGAAGCACGAGACTACATTTCCCCATATGAGAGGCTGCCAAGGATAAACAACTAGTTTGTCGGATCCCACTCATACCAAGCATTTCAATCATACACATAATATGCCCGATATGAGTAAATACAACAGGCATCACAACAAAACTCTACAACTCAAGTACTTTATTTAAGAGGCTCCGAGGAGCCATACATAACATAGTCATACAGGTAGGGTCACATGACCCAACACTCAAGTCATACAATCATACAAGCACATGCGAAGCAAACTAGTCTCGAGTACAGACTCTAGAAAGAAAGAAAGCTTGTTGGAGCCTTTCTATCTACAATGGCCCTTCACAAGTCTTAGATCGCCACCTGGGTGGCTAGTTCACTCGTCAAAGTCAATATCTACATAGAATCCGTCGGAGGGTAGTATAGACCTCTGAAAAACATTAATTAAGCAAACATGAGTACAAAGGTACTCAAACAAGTCTTACCACGTAATCCTATCATACATGCACATTCTCAAGGAAGGAAGTGGAGTTATTTGCAGCAAGCCAGCTTTGACTCTTGGCTAAGCTATCCCACGTGACACACACTTTGTAAAGCATTTGTCGCACACAGTCCACTAATCACCATCACAATACTCCACCGTGGATCCTCTCTCGTCATCCCACGAGAGGGCCATCCACGATACTCACACTTATCTTGAGGCTTTTAGTAGTATCCATTTACTTGTCTATGAACTGATATAGGTAACCCGAAGTCCTTCTCCGTGGACACGGCTATTGAATAGATCATATTTAACCCCGCAGGGTGTACTTCTTCACACACTCTCACCACTTATCGCCGTTTACGACATGTACTCGGCAACCTTCAGCGGAAGCCCAACGTGGGTGTCGGCCACAGCCTACCTAAACACTCAAGTCCCTAGTCCAGGTTTATCGCCTATTCGGGTTCCATCCGCAGGAGTCCGCCGAGGTTTCCCATACAGCCCGAACGATGTGTGCAGGGTTCCCGAGATACCAAACGGGCACTCGGTACACGGGCCACGGTGCCTACCGCAACACAACCCACCCCTAAGGTCAGCGTTGCGTGCCCCAAAGATGCTACAAACACGAAACTACTTGCAACTCCGGACTAAGAACAAGGGTGGTTAAGAAGCCGAGAGGGTCCATTGGTTTGGGCCCAATGCGTGGTAGTAGCTAGTTCATGGATCACAAACACAGATCTCAGTTCTTAGGATCGGCTTCAATGAAACAACCCACCATGTACTCCTACATGGCCTCTCATCGATACCTTTACCAAATCGTGTTCAACACTTGCACTCTCGAACCAACACAACCTTTCACTCCAGTTCATCATCCCGATGAGCCGACTGACACAACTCTAAGCATAGCAAGCATAGCATGGTAGGAATCACAAACATGGCTCAATCAACTCCTACACATACTAGTGGGTTTCATCTAGTTTGTGGCAATGACAGTCATGCAAAGGAAGTGGGTTCAACTACCGCAGCACACAACAGTTGAATCGCGTTGTCTTAATGCAGAAACGAGAGCAGAGGCGAGAACATGGGTTTGTATCGGAATGATCAATGAGTTGCTTGCCCGATGGGCTGGGGTAGAAAACGCCCTTCGATGGGTAGTCGAGGTTATCTTCGGGGGCAGAACCTATCATGAAAGCACACCGAAAGTAAACACACATGACAATATGCAACAATATGATGCATGCTATGACATGGCAATATGGATGTGTGTTGACCTAATGCAAGCTGAAAGAACAGGGATGAACTCATTTGAATCAAGGATTCAAATGATAGCTCATTGAGTTAGTCCTAATGGTGCAATTCCTTATTCTGGTTAAACAGCATAGTTAACTTGTTTTAACATGCATGAAACCTGTACCAATGGATAGAGTGGATTTTTCTGATAATTTTTCATATATAAATCTTTGCATTTGGAGTTATAGAATAAAAGTTATAGGCATTTGAAATTTGAATTATATTCTGGAATTTACTATATCAAAATAAATCCAGAATTTGAATTAATGCGTCAGCATGAGGTCAGCGTGACGTCAGGGGTCAACGGGGTCGTCCAGGTCAAACTGACAGTGGGATCCGCATGTCAGTAGTTAGTTTAACTAATTAATTTTAATTAGAACTAATCTAATTAGTTAACCAGGGGGGGTCCACCTGTCATTGACTCAGGGCAGTCAACAGGGCCCATCAGTCATGGTCAGGGGTCAACTCGCCGGCGTCTAGCCGCGAGGCGAGGCCAGCGCCGTGGCGGAGCAAAGTGCTTTTGCACGTTCCGGCCACTAAATGGGGCGCGGAAGGCATCTACGTGGAGCTGGAGATGAACCGCGGCTCTTGGTGAGGTTAGTTGGGGTAGGGGTGGCCGGAGTTGGCGCCGGCGACGAGTTTGGCGGCGGCCGGGGCTCGGGTGATCTCGGGTTTGTTGCTAGGGGGCAAAGTGAGGCGCGTGGAGTGCAGAGTTAGACCCAACGCAACTCGGTGAGTGCGATGGACACGGTGGCGTGGCCGTTGGGTGGCCGGAGCCTCGTCGGCGACGAGCCCGCGGCGGTGCGTTCGAGGCGAAGCTCGTGTGCTCGTTGTGGTGCACGAGGAAGAGAGTGGAGAGGATGGGGAGGTAGCCAGGCTCACGGCGGTCTCAGAGAGCCGAACGGCGTGGTCGGAGGCGATCGATCGCGGCGGCGACGGCGAAGGGATCTCGGCGGTGCGGAGTCGGGCGAGGTCGGCGCGAGAAGCCGGGGCGAGCAAGAGCTCGGGGCTCGGCTTGTTCGACGAAGTCGACGACAATGAGCGACCGGACAAGGTCTCGTGGCGCGGGGACGACGGTGGCTACGGCTCTGACGGTGGAGCGGCGGCGGTGGCGTCGGCCATGGCGAGGGGGAGCGAGGGAGAGAGGCGGGGCGAATGGCGTGTCCGAGGGTCGGGCGACGACGTGGAGGCCGTCCAGGGCAAGTGGCGAGGAGGTGAAGCGAGGCGGCGGCCAGCTGCGTGGCGGCGCTCGAGCTCGCCGTCGGGCACCGAGCTGCTGCTGGACAAGCCAAGCAGCTGTTGGCTGCTGCTTGGCTGGGGGGCAGTGGGCGAACACAGGCGTCGAGTAAGTATTTTCCATTTTAGTCTTTTTCTAATTTCGTAACTTTGTGGGGTTTCTAAAATACCAAAACTGTTTTAAAATTCACCAAAATGCTCCTGGTCCCTTGTTGGAATATTCCCAACATGAAACATTTTGGTTTGGCAATTTTGAACATTTAAAATATTTTATATAATTTAAAATGCTCAAGTTCAAAACTTGTGGATTAATCCTAGAACCTTTAGATGACATAGAAAATGATACACCTTCTTTGACATGGGTTCTGAACCCAAACAAAGAGGATGAGCATTTTGAAGGGCATTTCGGATTCATTGAAATAATTTTAGTAAACCCTAGTTGTTTTAAGGGGGTGTTCGGGGTTTCTGCCTTCCCATTTCAATTTCAAATGAAATTTAAACATGATGCACACCCTAATGCATGGTCTAAGCGGGATGTGACAACTCACCCCACTCAAAAGAATCTCGTCCGAGATTTAGGATCTGCGAAAAAGGTGGGATACTCAAGTCGAAGACGATCCTCCCTTTCCCAAGTTGCTTCTTGCTCGGAATGGTTTGACCATTGAACCTTTAGAAACTTGATATTCCGACGTCGAGTGGTACGCTCGGCTTGATCGAGGATACGAACGGGATATTCTCGATAGGTGAGGTTATCTTGGAGATCAAGCGTTTCGTGGTCCACTCCACGGATAGGATCCGAGAAGCAACGCCTGAGTTGGGAAACGTGGAAGACATCATGGACTTTGGAAAGATGCGGAGGTAGTTCCAATTGGTAGGCAACTTCCCCTTTGGCAAGAATGCGAAAGGGTCCAATGTAACGAGGAGCCAACTTGCCTTTGATACCGAAACGATGGGTTCCCTTTAAAGGAGTAACCCGAAGGTAAGCCTTCTCGCCAATTTCATAAGTCATAGGCTTATGCTTGCGGTCATATTGGCTCTTTTGACGAGATTGGGCTGTTTTCAATTTCTCACGAACAACGCGAACCTGCTCTTCTGCTTCCTGAATCATGTCCGGGCCAAAGAGTTGTCTCTCCCCAGTTTCTAACCAGTTAAGAGGCATTCGACATTTCCGTCCTTAAAGAACTTCGAAAGGGGCTTTGCCCAGGCTGGCTTGATAGCTATTGTTATAAGTTTAACTCGGCGAATGGAAGGCATTTCTCCCAATTCATGCGAAAGAGATGATGAAGCTCAAGCATATCCTCTAGGATTTGATTGACTCGTTCTACTTGACCACTTGATTGGGGATGGAAAGCGGTGCTAAAGGAGAGACGAGTTCCCATAGCGTCTTGGAAACTTTCCCAAAATCGAGAGGTGAAGAGACTTCCACGGTCTGAGTTAATCTCTAATGGAATACCATGAAGAGACACTATTCGAGAGATGTACAATTCAGCTAGCTGGCTAGCGGTTATACTCTCACGAACAGGTAGGAAGTGGGCTACTTTGGAAAGACGATCAACAACAACGAAGATAGCATTATTCCCTCTCTTGGTCCTGGGAAACCCGGTAATGAAATCCATACCGATTTTATCCCATTTCCATTCAGGAATTTCCAAAGGTTGAAGGGTACCAGCAGGCCGTTGATGCTCTTCTTTAACTCGACGACGACGCCGCAATTAGCAATGTATTGAGCGATTTCTCTTCATCCTAGTCCACCAAAACCTCGGTGTAGGTCTTGATACATTTTAGTACTACCGGGATGAATGGTGAGAGGAGAGTCATGAGCTTCCTTAAGGATCAATCGCCTCAAAGTTGCGCACCTTGGGAACCACTAGACGGTCTCCAAAGAACACGACACCTTGTTCATCAATGGAGAAACAATCTGCGACTCCTTTCTTGATGTTTCTCCCGACACGGAGATTCCGGATCTACCTTACGTGCCTTGATGATCTGATCCGTAAGGGTAGGTTTCGCCACCGGGGTGGAAAGGAATCCTCGAGGAACAATGTGAAGATTAAGCTTACGAAATTCCTCGTGGAGAATTGGTTGACTTTGTTGTAACATCAGATTGTTACAATAAGATTTGCGACTTAGTCGTCGACCATGACATTGGCCTTGCTCGGGTGTAGGATATTCCTAAGTCGAAATCTGTAATCAACTCGACCCAACGTCTTTGCACGAGATTCAAATCCGGTTGGGTGAAGATATATTTCAGACTTTGGTGATCGGTGTAGATTTCGCAACGATTACCCGTAAGGTAATGTCGCCAGGTTTTGAGTGCATGAACCATCGCTGCAAGCTCTAGATCGTGTGTGGGGTAGTTATCCTCATGTGGACGAATCGTCGAGAAGCGAGGCAATCACATGACGATCTTGCATGAGTATGCAACCTAGTCCTTGTCGCGAGGCGCCGCAATAGATAATAAAGTCCTTAGAGATCTGGTGGAACAAATACGGAGCAGATGTCGCGTCTTTTCAGTTCTGAAAGCTGAACTCGACTTTGTGGCGTCCATTCGAACTTCTTATCTTTCTTGAGGAGTTCGGTTAGAGGTTTAGCAACTTTAGAGAAATTCTCGACGAAGCGGCGGCAATAGCTCGCTAGACCGAGGAAACTCCGAACTTGCTTGACCGATTCAGGTGGAGTCCAATCAAGGACGGCTTGAACTCGCTCGGGATTGACAGCAATGCCCTTACCGAGATTACATGTCCTAGATAGGTCACTTACGTAACCAGAATTCACACTTAGAGAATTTGGCATAAAGGCGGTGCTCTCAAGTTTCATCAATACTAGCCTTAGGTGTTCGGCATGTTCTTCCTCATTCTGGAGTAGATGAGTATATCATCGAGGTATACCACGACTTAATTTATCCAAATACTCCATGAAGATTGAGTTCATTAACCGAGAGAAGGTGGCTGGAGCATTGGTTAGTCCGAAGGACATGACGGTGTACTCGTATTGGCCATAACGAGTAACAAAAGCCGCTTTTAGGAATGTCCCGTTTTGATTTTGATTTGATGGTAGCCCAACCTCAAATCCATCTTGAAAAGATCGAGGATCCAGCGAGCTGGTCATACGATCGTTGATCCCGGGAGCGGATACTTGTTCTTGATAGTGACCAAATTGATGTGTCGGTAATCTACAACCATCCGATCCGTACCATCCTTCTTCTTGACGAAGAGGACGGGCAAGCCCATGGAGATGAACTAGGACGGATGAAACCTTTTGCAAGGATTCATCGAGTTGTTTCTTAAGTTCAGCTAGTTCTAGGGTGCCATCTTATAAGGTCTTCTAGAGATTGGGACGGTTCCGGAATAAGATCTATCACGAACTCGACATCCCTCGGTGGAACACTGGCAGTTCCTCCGAAAGACATCCGGAAAATCACGGACTACCGGAATATCTTCGAGGTCCGGAAGGGGTTGGCATTTAGGAGTAAAGTGGCGCTTAGACACTCGGGTTAAAACATTTCTTGTCTTGCCCAAGGATGGGTAAGTTGAACAGTTCTAGTAGAGCAATCAATCTTAGCATAATGGGCTGACATCCGGTCCATACCCAAGATGATGTTTATGTCCGAGGACTTGAGAGCTATTAGAGATGCAAGAAAGACTAATCTGTCGACAAGAATTTCATTCCCATGACTTATTCTAGAGGTTTGCCATCTAGAGCCGTGGAGTTTGAATTTCCATGGAGGTAGGCATGTCACGAATGTGGTGTTGTGCAATCGAGCATAGCTCTCGAAATAAATGAATGAGATGCTCCAAGATCAAAAGAACGGTTGCGGATGGCAATTAACAAGAAGCGCATCGAGGGCCACGTTGGGATCCTCATAGGTCTCTTCAGCAGAAACATAGTTGACATGGCCACGGCGGTGGCAACTGGTTTAGCATAGGGCACCTTTCCCGCTGGCTTGCCGCGCCAATGACTTTCCGACTTGATTGGGGTTGTTCGGGGACACTCTCGGATATAGTGGCCCGCTCTCCACACTTGAAGCAAGTTATCACATTTGGGCGTGGAGCAGCATTAGCAGTTGGACCTCCATAAGTCTTGGGCGGAAGATATTGCTGGTTGGGGCAAGGCGCCTCAAAGGATGGCCTCGGGGCGTACCTAGGTGGTAGAGCAGTATTTGGGACCCAAACCCGGCGCTTCTGGGATCCAGAGCCGGATGACGATCCAGAGTCACGGATGTGCTTGCGTGAAGCCTCAAAATCAGTCTGCCCGGCCAAGGCCGATAGCCTTATTGACTAGCTTCGGAAAGAGGTACACTCATGCAGACGGAGATCTCGGCGTAGCTCAGGGCTAAGTCCCTTGCGGAACCTTGCTCGCTTCTTGGCATCGGTAGAAACTTCTTGGGAGCATAACGTGCTAACCTCCCAAATTCACGGTTGTAGGCATCCACCGTCAGCCTACCTTGGGTGAAAATGCAGAATTCCTCCTTTGCGGTCCATAAGACCTTACGAATATGATGCTCGCGGAAGGCGGCATCGAACTCATCCCAAGTTGTAACTTGTCCAACCGGACGATAGCCTCATAATTTTCCCACCGAGAGACTAGCGGGGCCTTCAAGATGATAGGCGCAAAGGTAACCTTGTCAGCCTCAGCCACGTTGGCGGAACACAGCTTGTGGTGGATGCTGCGAGCCAATCATCCGCGTCGAGAGGCTCGACGGAATATTTGAACTTTGGGGATATAGCTTGACGAAGTCGTTGAGTGAAACCACATCGTTTCTTGGCTGGCGGCTGTGTTTTGTTCAATCCGCCCAATAAGCGGTTGGTTTCACGCTTATTGCGCTCGCTTCAAAGATCACCTCGGCCAAAGATGGCGGTTGCGGCAGATTCACATTTCGGCTGCATGGCTTCTCCCTGCTCGAACAGCAGGAGTGTTATGAGTGTTGACCATCCCGGGAGACAAAGCAAAGGTTTAAACCAGGATGGCAGAATTTAACAAGGAAGTGCGGAAGGTAATGGACAGCATGGAATGCAAAGATGTTCATCCGTATGCCATGGTAATATAAAACTGCCATATATATATACCAACGGTCATACACACCATTCATAGTTTAGTACAAGCCCGACGGGTACAACTATAAGGAAAGGCGTTACATCTCATCGGAAGCATTCCAACTCCTATACATTATTTTCTACACTTAGGAACGATACACACTAAGTCGTATTCCACGAGTCACGCAGACGGTGGAAACACAACTATTACCACACTAGGAATACTACTACTAACTCAGGCAGCTCCATAGTAGTCCTCATAGAAGTCACCACCCAGACCTGGAAGTGGAACATGATCGTCCGGAAACATACAATCCTGTGGGGCCTGTGGACCATAAGGACTCGGATGTGGCCGTGGACCAACAAACGGTGGCAGACGAGGCCCACGAGGAGGAGTGATGCCTCCAACCTCACGCCACTCCATAAAGTCTGGCAGACTTTCCCGCACAGGGTACAAGTCTCTCATGTCCATATATCCGGCTTGCACGGCAGGTGCAAACCTAGTCAGAGTAGCCCAGTGGTCAGAACGGGCATTAAAAAGCTCCATACGCAAGGCCCGGTTCTCACGGTCCTTGTCCTCCAATAACTCAGTAGTAGTGCGAAGGAGTGAGTCCTCATGGGATGCATCGCTGTACAAACCCTGAAGATAACCATGCGCCCCAGGAAGGGATGCTCGCATGTAGCGAAAATCAGTGTTGCTCAAAGAAAGCGTTCGCTCGAATAATAGTCATCATGGAATAGGCTGCATCTTGCACGACATTCCAATAGTGATTCCGAGCCCATAAGAACAAGTGAAGTGGCTCAATAGCTCGGGATAAGATGGATAAACCGACCGTGCATAGGTATTGGCTTTGATTGAAATCCTAAACTGCTCCTCGACGGTATATTCAGGATACCATCGATAACCAGATTCAATCATCACTCGAACCAGCATTGCCGTGTGACCACACACATCAATGCAACGGGTCAGCGAACCACTTGGTTCGGGGACGGTGGCCATCTGAAAGCACAGCCACAATGCAAAGGCATTAGAATTTCTAGGAAAATCGGGCAGCATAACATCTCAAATGCTCAAAATCAGATTTGAGACATTCAAAATCAGATTGCAAAACCACTCAACAACATCATATCAAGGTTCGGTTCAAATGATAGCATACTAAAATTTAGTAGCAGGCGAGGATGTAACCAACAATCCTATAAGTTACTACGGATTAGTAACACGTGAACTCGATAGAGAGAAGAGAGCCTAGTCCTAAACCCACGTTGAATGAGAAGAGGATGACTCGGATCGAGGGCATAAGGTAAAGGAGTAAAAAGAGCCTTACGTTCCTCCCACAATCAATTCCCTACATATAACTAAAGCATTTCTAGACTCAACTTGACCAGTTTGGCTTAGCGGACCTGTGCAGCCCCTTTCGATGCCAACGCTGTCGGGACCCCGATTCCAAGTCACATCGACCTAGCTGGTAACACTTCATATCACTTTGCGGCCTCACGACGGTATTCCCACGGTGTCGCCTTACCATGGCCCGGGACCGTTTGCGCCTTTTGGCTCACGATATGATGGTGTCGCTAGCATCCACATGACAAAGAACCCGGGCCGACATGGCTAGTCGTGAACCCAAAGCGGCGCTAACCTATGGGGACAGGCATACATGAATCACTTGAGCATGTCGGTCATCAACGTATGAATTCGGGCTGTAGCACTGGCTAACAGGACTCCGTATCCCGGCTGTAGCAGGCTAGGCAGGACTCGAATACCACCGCGTGGCATTTCTCGAAGGGATGGACATAGGAACGAAATGAAACACATGCCGCCATCAAGCGTCCAAGCAAGTAGGTTTGGGCTAGCAGGACTCGTGAACCGGGCTGTAGCGGACTACTATCGCCGAAGCACGAGACTACATTTCCCCATATGAGAGGCTGCCAAGGATAAACAACTATTTTGTCGGATCCCACTCATACCAAGCATTTCAATCATACACATAATATGCCCGATATGAGTAAATACAACAAGGCATCACAACAATACTCTACAACTCAAGTACTTTATTTAAGAGGCCCGAGGAGCCATACATAACATAGTCATACAGGTAGGGGTCACATGACCCAACACTCAAGTCATACAATCATACAAGCACATGCGAAGCAAACTAGTCTCGAGTACGACTCTAGAAAGAAAGAAAGCTTGTTGGAGCCTTTCTATCTACAATGGCCCTTCACAAGTCTTAGATCGCCACCGGGTGGCTAGTTCACTCGTCAAGTCAATATCTACATAGAATCCGTCGGAGGGTAGTATAGACCTCTGAAAAACATTAATTACAAACATGAGTACAAAGGTACTCAGCAAGTCTTACCACGTAATCCTATCATACATGCACATTCTCAAGGAAGGAAGTGGAGTTATTTGCAGCAAGCCAGCTTTGACTCTTGGCTAAGCTATCCCACGTGACACACACTTTGTAAAGCATTTGTCGTACACAGTCCACTAATCACCATCACAATACTCCACCGTGGATCTCTCTCGTCATCCCACGAGAGGGCCATCCACGATACTCACACTTATCTTGAGGCTTTTAGTAGTATCCATTTACTTGTCTATGAACTGATATAGGTAACCCGAAGTCCTTCTCCGTGGACACGGCTATTCAATAGATCATATTTAACCCTGCAGGGTGTACTTCTTCACACGCGCTCACCACTTATAAATCGTTACACGACATGTACTGCAACCTTCAAGCGGAAGCCCAACGTGGGTGTCGGCCACAGCCTACCTAAACACTCAAGTCCCTAGTCCAGGTTTATCGCCTATTCGGGTTCCATCCGCAGGAGTCCGCCGAGGTTTCCCATACAGCCCCGAACGATGTGTGCGGGTTCCCGAGATACCAAACGGCACTCGGTACACGGGCCACGGTGCCTACCGCAACACAACCCACCCCTAAGGTCAGCGTTGCGTGCGGCCCCAAAGATGCTACAAACACCGTAAACTACTTGCAACTCCGGACTAAGAACAAGGGTGGTTAAGAAGCCGAGAGGGTCCATTGGTTTCGGGCCCAATGCGTGGTAGTAGCTAGTTCATGGATCACAAACACAGATCTCAGTTCTTAGGATCGGCTTCAATGAAACAACCCACCATGTACTCCTACATGGCCTCTCATCGATACCTTTACCAAATCGTGTTCAACACTTGCACTCTCGAACCAACACAACCTTTCACTCCAGTTCATCATCCCGATGAGCCAGACCTGACACAACTCTAAGCATAGCAAGCATAGCATGGTAGGAATCACAAACATGGCTCAATCAACTCCTACACATACTAGTGGGTTTCATCTAGTTCTTGTGGCAATGACAGTCATGCAAAGGAAGTGGGTTCAACTACCGCAGCACACACAGCAGTTGAATCGCGTTGTCTTAGTGCAAGAAACGAGAGCAGAGGCGAGAACATGGGTTTGTATCGAATGATCAATGAGTTGCTTGCCCGATGGAACTGGGGTAGAGTAACGCCTTCGATGGGTAGTCGAGGTTATCTTCGGGCGTAACCTATCATGAAAGCACACCGAAAGTAAACACACATGACAATATGCAACAATATGATGCATGCTATGACATGGCAATATGGATGTGTGTTGACCTAATGCAAGCTGAAAGAACAGGGGATGAACTCATTTGAACCAAGGATTCAAATGATAGCTCATTTGAGTTAGTCCTAATGGTGCAATTCCTTATTCTGGTTAAACAGCATAGTTAACTTGTTTTAACATGCATGAAACCTGTACCAATGGATAGAGTGGATTTTTCTGATAATTTTTCATATATAAATCTTTGCATTTGGAGTTATAGAATAAAAGTTATAGGCATTTGAAATTTGAATTATATTCTGGAATTTACTATATCAAAATAAATCCAGAATTTGAATTAATGCGTCAGCATGAGGTCAGCGTGACGTCAGGGGTCAACGGGGTCGTCCAGGTCAAACTGACAGTGGGACCCGCATGTCAGTAGTTAGTTTAACTAAATAATTTTAATTAGAACTAATCTAATTAGTTAACTGTGGGGGTCCACATCATTGACTCGAGGCGATCAACAGGCCCATCACCATGGTCACGTCAACTCGCTGGCGTCTAGCAGCCGGGCGAGGCCAAAGCGCCTTGGCGGAGCAAAGTGCTTTTGCATGTTCCGCCACTAAATGGGGCGCGAAGGCATCTACGTGGAGCTGGAGATGAACCGCGGCTCTTGGTGAGGTTAGTTGGGGTAGGGTGGCGGAGTTGGCGCCGGCGACGAGTTTGGCGGCGGCCGGGGCTCGGGTGATCTCGGGTTTGTTGCTAGGGGGCAAAGTGAGGCGCGTGGAGTGCAGAGTTAGACCCAACGCAACTCGGTGAGTGCGATGGACACGGTGGCGTGGCCGTTGGTGGCCGGAGCCTCGTCGGCGACGAGCCCGCGGGCGGTGCGTTCGGGCGAAGCATCGTGTGCTCGTTGTGGTGCACGAGGAAGAGAGTGGAGAGGATGGGGAGGTAGCTGAGGCTCACAGCGGTCTCAGAGAGCCGAACGACGTGGTCGGAGACGATCTCGATGCGCGGCGACGGCGAAGGGGATCTCCGGCGGTGGCGGAGTCGGGCGAGGTCGGCGCAGAGCTTTGGGCGAGCAAGAGCTCGGGCTCGGCTTGTTCGACGAAGTCGACGACGGCGGTTAACGGACAAGGTCTCGTGGCGCTGGGACGACGGTGGCTACGGCTACTGACGGTGGAGCGGCGACGGTGGCGTCGGCCATGGCGAGGGGGAGCGAGGAGAGAGGCAGGGGGCGTAATGGCGTGTCCAGGGGTCGGGCGACGACGTGGAGGCCGGCCCAGGCAGCGGGTGGCGAGGAGGTGAAGCAGGCGGCGGCCAGCTGCGTGGCGCGCTCGAGCTCGCCGTCGGGCATCAGTTGCTCGCCAAGCCAAGCAGCTCATTGGCTGCTCTTTTGGCTGGGGGCAGCAGGTGGCCGCACGGCGTCGTGTAAGTATTTTCCATTTTTAGTCTTTTTCTAATTTCTGTAACTTTGTGGGGTTTCTAGAAATACCAAAACTGTTTTAAAATTCACCAAAATGCTCCTGGTCCCTTGTTGGAATATTCCCAACATGAAACATTTTGGTTTGGCAATTTTTGAACATTTAAAATATTTTATATAATTTAAAATGCTCAAGTTCAAAACTTGTGGATTAATCCTAGAACCTTTAGATGACATAGAAAATGATACACCTTCTTTGACATGGGTTCTGAACCCGAACAAAGAGGATGAGCATTTTGAAGGGCATTTCGGATTCATTGAAATAATTTTTAGTAAACCCTAGTTGTTTTAAGGGGGTGTTCAGGGTTTCTGCCTTCCCATTTCAATTTCAAATGAAATTTAAACATGATGCACACCCTAATGCATGGTCTAACTGGGATGTGACACCGACGGAAAACCGAACGGTTTTCTAAAAAAACCGGCGGCGGGGTTAACCTCGGCGGGCGGAGGCGGTCGGCGTGGCAAGCGGCGGTGGCGGCGGCTAGGGTTAGGGTGGGCGTGGGCGTGTGGTTGGGCTGAGGCGGCTGAAAGCTGGGCAGGGGTCGATCGGGCGGCGACTTATAAAGCCCCGGCCAGGCGGAGTCCTGGCTAGTTACGGCCCAAGGTCGGTTCGGATTTTTTTAAAAAAAATTACGCGCAGAAAAACTAACGAAAGGAATACTAAACGGACTCCAAAAATCCCGAAATAAATTTCCCCGGCTTCTAAAATCAAGCCGGACAAGATGAACATTTATTTGGGGCCTCAATGCAATATTGAAAAACGCGCATTTTTCCTAAGTTCAAATTAAATATTGATAAACTCCAAATAAAAATCTTATTTGAATTTTTATTAAATCTTCAATATTTCTTTATTTTGGGAAAGTCATTTTATTCCCTCTCATTTGGAAAATATAAATAACTGAAGATAAAATAAATAAAATCAAATGATCTTATTTTCAGAATTTGAAAAAATTCAAATATGAAAATAACGAAATCCCGAACTCTCTCCCTGGGTCCTTGAGTTGCGTGAAATTTCTAGGATCGAGCCAAAATGCAATAAAATATGATATGCATATGATGACCTATGTATAACATTCCAAATTGAAAATTTGGGATGTTACAAACCTACCCCCCTTAAGATGAATCTCGCCCTCGAGATTCGGGTTGGCTAGAAAATAGGTGAGGGTGGTCCTTCAGCAGATCTTCCTCTTGCTCCCAGGTGGCTTCATCCTCGGTGTGGTGGCTCCACTGAACTTTGAAAAACTTACTAACCTTGCTGCGGGTGACTCGGCTGGCATACTCGAGAATTTTGACTGGTTTCTCCTCGTAGGTCAAAGCATTACCCAACTGAATCGCTTCCAGTGGCACAGTATCCCTCAACGGTATATCAGCCATCTCTGCGTGGCACTTCTTCAACTGGGAAACGTGGAACACGTCGTGAACTTCTGACAATCCTTCGGGCAATTCCAATTTGTAAGGAACTTCTCCCATGGGTTCCAAAAATATGGTCCCACAAAGCGTGGCGCTAACTTTCCTTTAACTCCAAAGCGCTTAACTCCCCGAAGTGGAGATACTCGAAGATAGACTCTATCTCCGACTTCGAAAACTGTCTCCTTGCGTTTTGAATCTGCATAGCTCTTCTGCCTAGACTGGGCTACCTTGAGCCTATCGCGAATCAACTTCACCTTCTGTTCAGACTCCTTAATCAAATCTGGTCCAAACAACTGGCGGTCTCCAACTTCATCCCACAACAGCGGGGTTCTGCATCTCCTTCCATACAAGGCTTCGAAATGGGCCATCTTCAGACTGGTTTGATAGCTGTTGTTATAAGAAAACTCCGCATATGGCAAGTTGTCATCCCAACTTGATCCATAATCCAATGCACATGCTCTCCACATATCCTCCAAAATCTGGTTGACTCTCTCGGTCTGTCCATTTGTCTGCGGATGAAAGGCTGTTCTGAATTCTAGCTTGGTACCCAAAGTTTCGTGCAACTGATTCCAGAACTTTGAGGTAAACTGGGTTCCTCTATCTGATACGATACTCCTCGGAACTCCATGCAGACATACGATCATTGTCATGTATATCTTAGCCAACTTGGCACTGCTGTAGGTAGTCTTCACTGGAATGAAATGAGCTACCTTCGTCAAACGATAGACTACAACCCAAATCGAGTCATAGCCTGAACGAGTCTTGGTTAATCCCGTGATAAAGTCCATGCCTAATTTTTCCCACTTCCATTCGGGTATCGGCAATGGCTCTAACAATCCAGCTGGCTTCTGATGCTCTGCCTTCACTCTCTGACATACATCACAAACTGCTATATACTCCGCAATATTCTTCTTCATTCCGGTCCACCAGAAAGTATCCTTCAAATCCAAATACATCTTGGTATTTCCTGGGTGAATCGAGTACGGCGAATCATGGGCCTCTTGCAAAATCAGCTTCCTGATCTCCGGATCATTAGGCTCATAAACGCGGTCTTCAAACCATAGGGTATCGTGCTCATCCTCACGGAATCCCTTAGCTTTTCCCTTGCTCATTTTCTCCTTAATAGAGGCATTCTCCTTATCCGTCTTCTGAGATTCTCTGATCTTATCCATCAATGTAGACTGTACCTCCAGTGCTGCTACATAGCCTCTCGGAACTATCTCCAAACATAGCTCTCGAAATTCGTCGGCTAACTCCTTTGGTAATCCTCCGGTCATTAGTGTGTTGACATGGCTCTTGCGGCTCAACGCACCTGCTACTACGTTAGCCTTTCCAGGGTGATAATGTAATATCATATCATAATCCTTGATGAGCTCCAACCATCTCCTTTGTTTGAGATTCAACTCCTTCTGCGTGAAGATGTATTTCAAACTCTTGTGATCCATGTACACCTCACAATGGTTTCCGATGAGAAAATGTCTCCAAGTCTTCAATGCGTGTACTACGGTTGCTAACTCCAAATCATGAGTAGCATAATTTAACTCATGAGGCTTAAGCTGTCGTGAAGCATATGAAACAACTCTTCCCTCCTGCATAAGCACTGCTCCAAGTCCTCGACGTGAAGTGTCGCAATACACCTCGTAATCGTTGCGCTGATCTGGCAGAATCAACACTGGTGAGGTAACCAAACGTTTCTTCAACTCTTGGAAACTAGCCTCACGTTCCTCAGTCCAATTGAACTTGGTATCCTTCTTTAATAACTCCGTCATAGGCTTCGCAATATTCGAGAAATTCTCAGTGAATCTCCGGTAGTATCCTACCAGTCCAAGGAAACTCCCGATCTCTCCAACAGTTGTTGGTGCTTCCCAGTTTGTCACAGTGGCAACTTTGGTGGGATCCACTGCTATACCTTCTCCAGATATAACGTGTCCGAGAAATCCAACTTCCTTAAACCAAAACTCACATTTGCTGAACTTGGCATATAACTGATGTTCTCTGAGCTTCTCAAGTACTAAACGCGAATGCTCCTTATGTTCTTCTTCATTCTTTGAGTAGACCAAAATATCATCAATGAATACCACAACGAACTTATCCAAAAACTCCATAAACACCTTGTTCATCATGTTCATGGAATAGGCAGGTGCGTTAGTCAGACCAAATGACATAACGGTGTACTCATACAGCCTGTACCTGGTGGTAAAAGCCGTCTTAGGTATATCCTGTTCTCGAATCTTTAACTGATGGTATCCTGATCGCAAATCGATCTTGGAAAATACCTTAGCTCCTTGCAATTGGTCAAAAAAGTCATTGATCATCGGCAACGGGTACTTATTCTTAATGGTCACTTCATTCAATCCACGGTACTCAACAACCATTCTCAATGATCCATCCTTCTTCTCCACTAGAAGTACTAGAGATCCCCAAGGCGCAGAACTTGGGCGAATAAAACCTTTATCCAGTAACTCCTTAATCTGCTTCTTAATTTCTTCCAAATCTTGTGTGGGCATCCGGTACGGTCTCTTAGTTATCGGCCCTGTGCTTGGCAACAACTCAATCAAAAACTCAATGTCTCTATCCGGTGGCATGCCTGGCAACTCTTCTGGAAATACGTCCGGGTAATCCTTCACCACTGGTACTTCCTCCTGCACAACTCCTGATAATGAATTTACTTGTGTCCTCCTCGGCTCATGCCGTGATACATACTTGATCCTTCTTCCTTCTGGCGTCATAAGAAAAATCGACTTACTGGCACAATCAATGTTCCCTCCATACTTCGATAACCAATCGACGGCTAATATCACATCCAATCCTTGCGATTCCAATACTTTTAGGTCCGAGGAAAACACGTAGTTACCAATCCTTAATGGTAATCGATCACACCATAGACTAGCCATATATTCTGCTCCAGGCGAGGTTACTAACATGGGTGACCTAAGGGCTTGGGTTGGCAGTTTATACTTATCCACAAATCCCCTTGATATGTATGAATGCGATGCACCAGTATCAAAACGAACAACTGCAGTAAACGTCTTAACCAAAAACTTACCTATTACTGCATCTGGTTGAGCTTCAACCTCCTCCACAGTAACGTGGTTCACCTGTCCCCTGTTGAAAGAGTTCGGCTTCTTCCCTGAGCTTCCATTGCCATTTCCATTTTGGGCTTCGGGACATTCATTGGCATAATGTCCAGTCTTCTGACATTTAAAGCAAGTGACTTGGCTCAGGTCTCTCTTGGCTGGGGTTGACGGGTTGGTGCGGTTTTGTCCGTTGCTTCCTCCATTCCCATTTCCATTCTTGGAACCATTACGATTGTGCGAGCTACCTCCTCCATGGGTATGCTGAAATTGTCCTCCCGGTTTTGGGCTAAAGCGTAGCTTCTGCTGAGCTCCAGAATTGTACTTCCCCTGACCATACTTCCTCTTGCGGTTGTTAATCTGTTGCTGCTTCCCTTCAATCATAAGGGCACGATCTACCAACTCCTGGTAGTTATTAAAAGTGGCTACCATCAACTTCATGCTCAGCTCATCATTCAGTCCTTCCACAAACTTCTCCTGCGTAGCTGCATCTGTAGCAACGTCATTTGGGGCATAACGTGCTAACTTACTAAAGTCCTCCACATAGTGGCTTACAGTGCGTCCTCCTTGGCGTAAGTTGCGAAACTCACGCTTCTTCATGGCCATAGCTCCTGCTGAAACGTGTGTAGTACGGAAAGCTTGCTGAAACTGATCCCATGTGACAGTGTCAATAGGGTGTGTGGCTGTGTAATTCTCCCACCATGATGCAGCGGGTCCATCAAGCTGATGTGCGGCAAAACGCACTCTCTCCGCATCTGTGCATCCTGCAATGGTCAGCTCCCTTCCAACCTTGCGGAGCCAATCATCTCCAACAATCGGTTCGGTGCTACTGGAAAACACCGACGGATTTAGCCTCAAGAAACGAGTCAAATGGTCAATAGGTGGTGGTGGTGGTGGGTTGTTGTTGTTGTTGTTGTTGTTGTTGTTGTTGTTGTTGTTGTTGTTGTTGTTGTTGTTGTTGTTGTTGTTGTTGTTGTTGTTATTGTTGTTGTTGTCGTTGCCTTGGTTCTGTACCAGTGTTTGAATCAAAGCATTCTGCTTCTGAATCAACTGAGTGATCTCCGGTGCGAAAACAAATCCGGTGTCGCCTCTCGGAGGCATCTGAGGGTGTTAGAGAAGATGAGAAAATAGAATAGAATGAGGTCTAGTGAGAAAACACTACCCATATGCACATGAGACAAAAGCAAACAATATCACTCCAATCAATCAAACAAGGGCATACAATGGTCTATCTATCGTTACAAAAGTGATTGGAGTAAACTAGATACAATGGGGGAAATTCTACTACTGTTATGGTGGTCAATTAGAAAAACTGCTCTGATAAAGACTCCATGATATCCGCTCCAGCTTCATCAACATAGTCGTCATCGCTGTTGTCAGGGTCCGAGTCGGTGTCGTCGATGATGATATAATTATCCGGGCAAGTGGAATTGTCATCATCTCTTCCTGGTGCGGAGCCTCCCATGAAAACTCCGAGCTTCCCGGTTAAGTCGTCATTCTTCTCCACTAGAACTTCAATTTCTTCCATGTAATCTTCACGTGTAGCCTTGAGTTTTTCCTCTAGCTCCTTGATCTTGGTCAAGGCCTTCTGCAGACCATCCATGCCTGCGCACATCTGGTTCTCCTGACGTCGAATGTGCTGGTTTATCTCCTGGATATATGCTGCGATTGATCTATCCCTCCTGGTGCTGATCATCTCTCATTGCTCATCTCTGCGCCCACAAATCTGGTAGATAGTATCCTTGAGATCATTGCGATAAACTTCTCCAATACGTCCCATGGTGATGTGGGCTGCCATGCCCTTTCCTAGACTCCAGGTTGGTGCATCAAAGGAAAACTCTATGGGCTCCGTGACTGGTGTGAATGTCCTTCCTGGAACTTGAACTTGAATCTTCCAGCACTCCTCTTCGGGTAAAGTGGCGTTGTAGGTCCCGGTGAAGCTTGGTACTCCGATGTTCAGGTATCTAGTGACTTCCTTTAAGTGGCATCCAAAGGGTGTATCTTCATCCGGTTGCGTGAACTTGTTCCTTGCATCCGCCATCCTAAAAGAGTAGAAAAGATGAGGAGTTAGAAATGTTAAGAAAGAGTAGTGATCTAGGGCTTTAGCTTAGTGGTCGTGTCCTACAGTCAGCGTGTGCTCTGATACCATCTTGTAGCGACTGGATCGCATAAGCGATCGATCTCGTGCATCGTTGTCATCCGGGATCGATGTCTTGACACGCACAAGATTTGAAAGATTTATAACAGAGTAGCAATCACACACTTATTACATCGAATGTCTCAAAAGAGAACTTATTACAATAAATATGGCTTAAGGCCATCTAATAACGATAACAGCGGAAGGCTTGGAAAATAAGCGAGTCCACCAACTCCAATGGCATCACTAAGTACAGGACTACGACCTAAGGCAGCTTACTCATCGTCTGAAAAGTCTGCAACATGAACGTTGCAGCCCGAAAACGGGTCAGCGCATGGAATATGCTCGCAATGTAACACATAGAGAGTAGTATGAAAGAGTAATGCTATACTACATGCATATATGGCTGGTGGAAAGCTCTATGGTTACAGTTTTTCGTAAAGCCAATTTTTCCCTACTACAAAGGAATAAATTTTGTTTAACTATCATGGTGGTTGTTAAACATTGAGGATGGTTGACAGCATTCTCAATCCCAATTAAGCATCATCATTAAAACCCAACAATCTTAATTAAAGTAACATGATGAGATTCACATGATAATCCAACTAGTAGATACACAAAATGTCCATAACCGGGGACACAGCTAACCATGATTAGTTTGATACACTCTGCAGAGGTTTGTGCACTTTTCCCCACAAGACTCGATCTCCTCCGTTGGGATTCTCGCACTACATGGTGTTTGAGAAACGGATGATCAAGACATAGTCTTTCAGAAGTGCTAGCACCTTACGAATGGGTAGACCGTACCAACCTACATCCCCTACATCTGCTAGTCTACCACTGTAAGAGTTCGCACGACTTAGTCAACTATGCTAGAGCCCATAGTAGCTTGTGGCTGCACACGGAAGTTTCTAGCATGAATAATCTCATGATCCCTTTGAGCCTGGGTGGCGGTCCAAATAGAAATAGGCAATCCTGGAATACCCAGGTACCTCAATCCACCCAGATGTGTGTTTAAGTTGCCACCTTAAATAAACCATTAATTAACAATCTCACATCTGTCATGGATACACTCACCCAATCCACGTCTACTAGCATAGCATGTCATAATAAGCAAACGTAGAAGTAACTCCCAAGGGTTTGATAATAAAACAGGTAATAGGTACTACCTCATCTATTTCCCAAAACCCACAATTTAATTAGATCATAATCATGCAATGTTTGAGGATTGATCTAATGCATAAAAACTGGGTATGAAAAGGGATATGATCAAAGTGTTACTTGCCTTGCTGATGATTCCGCGAAACCTAGAGATTCAAAGTAGCAAGCGGCGCACTCCGGGTACTCTATCGCAAACAAACAAGCACACAATAAATACTCATCTAATGCACAGGTAAAACTCAAATAAAAGATTTAACCAGAAAGTTCAACTTAATAACTCCGGTTTGCAAAAAGAATCAACTCGAATGAAGCAACGAAAGTCAAACGGCGAAAGAAACAAGCTTCGTTTTACTAATCTGGACCTAAGTCAAATTTTACAGTAGCAAAAACTTGTTTGAGTTGATTATATGGAAAGAGGGTTTTGAGACGAAACTCTAGGCGCTTGAATCACCTGATTCCGATAAATGAGCGAAAAGTTATACTAGATCAAAAATCGGATCAGAAATCGCGATCAAAAAAATCGCGAAATAAATCCGAGAAAAAGAAAAACGACGAACAGATTAACGAACAAACGTTCGTTATCTGGATCTAAATGAAGAACGCGTTCGTTAAAATGAACGAATGCTCGCAATCTAACCTAAACCGAAAAAACCGATCTATAAAAAAACGGAGCTAAAAAAATAAATCGACGAAAACCGACGGAAAACAGAACGGCTTAAAAAAAACCGGCGGCGTGGTCAACCTCGGCAGGCGGCGGCGGCAGCTAGGGTTTGGCGCGGGCGCGGGCGGCGGCTGGGGTGGGGCGGTGGCTGGGATGGGGGCGTGGTCAACCCGGGGCGGCGACTTATAAAGCCCCGGCCAGGCGGAGTCCTGGCCGGTTACGGCCCAAGGTCGGTTCGGATTTTTTTTTAAAAAAAATTACGCGCAGAAAATCTAACGAAAGAAATACAAAACGGACTCCAAAAATCCCGAAATTAATTTTCCCCGGCTTCTAAGATCAAGCCGGACAAGATGGACATTTATTTGGGGCCTAAATGCAATTTCGAAAAACGCGCGTTTTTCCTAAATTCAAATAAAATAGCGATAAACTCCAAATAAAAATCTTATTTGATTTTTTTATTAAATCTTCAATATTTCTTTATTTTGGGAAGTCATTTTATTGCCTCTCATTTTGACAATAGAAATAATTGAAGATAAAATAAATAAAATCAAATGATCCTATTTTCAGAATTTGAGAAAACTCAAATATGAAAATAACGAAATCCCCAACTCTCTCCGTGGATCCTTGAGGTGCGTGAAACTTCTAGGATCGAGCCAAAATGCAATAAAAATATGATATGCATATGATGACCTATGTATAACATGCCAAATTGAAAATTTGGGATGTTACACATAGTGCCCACAAAAGTTAGATAAATGAGAAGCTCTTGAGCGTGTGAGAGGACCTGGTGCTTCAATGTCATCGATGATCTTTTCAACTTGCACTTCTTTTGCAACGCGAGGATGAGCTGGTTGTCGTTGAGGAATTTGATCAGCATTTTCTTCAGGTGCATTAGCTCGATGTTCTTCATGTTCTGGAATGAATTCTTCAGCAGATTCTTCGGTAGGAATGACATCCTCAGTAGCCTTGAACTTGATAGATTCCTCAGGTGCTGGTTCATCTATCGCACAAGGTAGGTGCTCTCTTTGCGAGCCATTAGTTTCATCGAATCAAGACATCTACAGTTTCAACAACCTTGTGAACAACGTTGTTGAAGACTCAGAGGTGTCTTGAGTCCTTTCTGTAACCAAGCATAAAACCTTCATGTGCTTTCGATGCAAATTTAGAGTTGTGATGAGGATCTCTAATCCAGCATTTAGCAATCAAGACTTTGAAATAACTCACATTGGGTTTCTTGTCGTTGAGGAGTTCATAGGCAGTCTTCTTGAAGAATTTGTGAAGATATACTCTTTTGATGATGTGGCACGCAGATCAATTGCATCAATCCGTAAACGACGAGGCGCTTTGTATTCATCAAGCATAGTGCGAGCCATCTCAAGAAGAGTCTTGTTCTTGCGCCCACACGCCATTCTCTGCCGAGGAGTGTAAGGAGCAGATAACTCATGAGTAATACCAAGTTCATCAAGATAGTCATCAAGACCAGAGTTCTTGAACTCAGTTCCATTGTCACTTCTGATGTGCTTGATCTTCACACCAAAGTTGGTTGAAGCCCTCGAGGAAAATCGTTTGAAGACTTCCTGCACTTCATGTTTGTAAGTAACAATGTGTACCCATGTGTAAGGAGATTAATCATCAACAATAACAAAGCCATATTGAGATGCATCATTTGAAACTACAGAATAATGGTTAGGACCGAAGAGATCCATGTGAAGCAATTCAAATGGTCTAGTAGTGGTCATGATAGTCTTCGCTGGATGCTTAGCCTTTGACATCTTCCCAGCTTCACAGGCTCCGCATAAGTGATCCTTGAGGAATTTGACATTCTCAATGCCAATGACATGCTTCTTCTTTGCAAGCGTGTGCAAATTCCTCATGCCTGCATGACCAAGTCGTCGATGTCATAGCCAGCCTTCAAGCTTTTGCAAGTAGGCACACGGCTGGTTGTGGTCCTCAGAGAGAAATGAACAATATACAAGTCTCCTCTCTTAAAGCCTTCGAAGACTTTGGAATTGTCAGCTTCCATAACCACAACACAACGATACTTGCGAAAGACAACAATCATATCAAGATCACAAAGCATTGAGACAGACATGATGTTGTATCCTAAGGACTCGACAAGCATGACTTTGTCCATGTGTCGATCCTTTGAGATCGCAACCTTACCTAGACCCAATACCTGACTTTTGCCTTTGTCAGCGAAGATGATATGCTTCAGATGCGATGGTGATAAGGGAGCATCCATCAATAGATTCCTGTCACCAGTCATGTGATTTGTACATCCACTATCAAGGACCCACTCAATGGCTTTGGGTTGATCATCCTTGGCACCATTTGCCATGAAGCAATAGGTGGGAGTGTAGTCATCATTGCTTTCATCAGCCTTGTTGGTGAGGTCATTTTCTTCAGAGTTGAAGATAGACTTGTTGACGAATGCAGTAGCGAGAGCTAGGCTCACCACACCGGATTCGGACTCCTCAGATGCCTCCTCTTCCTCATTTTCTTCAGATTCAGCCTCAGAGTCCATTTCCTTGCCAATGAATGCCCGAGCCTTCTTGGAGCTGCTCTTCTTGTGAGATGAAGACTTTGAGGATTTCTTATTTTTCTTCGCATCATCAGAATTGTAATCCTTGTATTTCTTCTTCTTTGATTCCTTTTCCCACTGAGGACAATCTTGAATGTAGTGTCCAGGTTTCTTGCATTTGTGACAAAGCCTCTTCTTGTAGTCACTGGATGAGGAATCATTACTCCTTGAGGATTTTCCAAAGCGACCACATCTTGAGAACTTCTGGAATTTCTTCACGAGCAGTGCTAGTTCATGGCTCAGTTCTTCAGGATCACCAAGGTTGCTGCGAGAGTCTTCATCTTCAAACTCAAAAACTGCCTTGGCCTTCATTGCACGTGATCTGCCATAGCTCGAACCATTGAGATCTCTCTTTTCAGCAAGCTGGAACTCATGAGTATTTAGCCTCTCGAGGATATCAGCGGGATCAAGTGACTTGTAATCAGGACATTCTTGTATCATCAATGCCAGAGTATCAAATGAGGAATCAAGCGATCTCAGCAATTTCTTCACCTCATGGTCGGTGATGTCAGTGGCACCAAGCGCTTGAATCTCATTTGAGATGTCAGTGAGGCAATCAATGGTTTGTTGAACATTTTTATTGTCGAGTCTTTTGAAGCGGTTGAAGAGATTGCGAGGAACAACAACTCGAGAGTCACGCTATGTTGAGCCTCCTTCATTCACTTTGGACAACCTATCCCAGATAAGCTTAGCAGTTTCCAAAACACTCACTCTTCCATACTGTCCTTTGCTCAGATGGCCACATATGATATTCTTAGCTTGGCAATCGAGTTGCTGGAATCTCTTCACATCAGCACATTCAGAGGTGTGACTGAGGGAACACCATTTTCCACAACATACCACAAATCATTATCAATTGCCTCAAGATGCATTCACATCTTATTCTTCCAGTAGGGGTAGTCCGTCCCATCGAAGGTAGGACACCCAGCAGAGACCTTGATCATACCTATGGTCGACATAACAAAAACTCCAGGCGGTTAAACCAAAATCACACAGAACAAGGGATTACCTTGCTCTGATACCAATTGAAAGTGCGTTATATCGACTAGAGGGAGGGTGAATAGGCGATTTTTATGAATTATTCACTAAGGAATTTGCGGGTGAGGAAATTCCTTAGCGAAGAACTACTTGCAGCGGAATAAGTACTCAGAAGTAAACATAACAGAACACAAGCATGGTTATAATGATGAAATGAAGACAAGCACAGAGTACAGAAAGCGTAATCACAGGATAACACAGGATGAAGACAAACAGACGGAAGAAATTGGGCGAGGAAACCGAGAAAGTCTTCAGCCAAAGTCTTCAAACAGATATGAACAAGCACACAACACAGTTATGAGGAAATGAAAGAGTTGAGGAAGTAGAACCAGTACGCTTGGTGAAGACAATGATTTGGTAGACCAGTTCCAACTGCGGTCTCAGTTGTACATCTGGTTGGAGCGGCTAGGTATTTAAACCTGAGGACACACAGTCCTAACCGTATTCTACTTGAGCTAAGGTCACACAGACCTCGCCCAATCACTCGTGGTAAGTCTTCAGGTGACTTCCGAACCTTCACAAGCTCGGTCACTCGGCGATCCACAATTCCTCTTGGATGCTCTAGACAATGACACCTAACCGTCTAGAAGAAGCACAGTCTTCAAAGGTAACAAGCGTCGGATCCACGCAGGATCAATCTCTTCAGTGATGCTCAATCACTTTGGGTTTGTAGATGTTTGGGTTTGGGTTTTCCTCACTTGATGATTTTCGCTCAAAGTCCTCGGAGGATGAGATGCTCTCAAATGACAAGTGCCAGTTTCTCTCGGAGCAGCCAAATAGCTAGTGGTTGTAGGGGGCGGCTATTTATAGCCTAGGGAGCAGCCTGACATGATAAGACATAAATGCCCTTCAATGATATGACCGTTAGGTGGGTAGATATTTTGGGATAGCTGGCGCATAGCATAGCAACGGTCAGAAATTTGAGTATCAAATTCCTCAGGGCTATCATTTTCCTCACTGTGTAGGCAATCCGCACTGGCGAATTCCTAACTCATCAGTCAGAACAAATTCCTCAGATACCATAAGAACTTCATCTCATCCATCAAGAATATGACTGAATCTGTATGAGATTTCCAATGGCTTCACTCAAGGGATTGGTAGGTGTAGGATTTTGAGTTGAGCATCACATGGAAATTTTTCCTTAGTATTTCCTCGACCCCTTTAAAAAGACGGTGTTTCCTATGAATCAAGAAAGAGAAAATGAAACTACGAAAACAAAAGTCTTCACACTTCATGTTCCTCGAATGAATACCAAGTCTTCAAGGTAACACCAATTTCTTCACTTTCAAAGTCTTGAGAAAGTCTCAGAAATCCAAAGTCTTCAGTCGAAGAACTTCACTTTTAGGGTTCGACTTTCTCTGTAAATATCAAACTCCTCATAGACTTATTGACCAGTGTACACTCATAAACACATTAGTCCCTTAACCTATAAGTCTTCAATACACCAAAATCACTAAGGGGCACTAGATGCACTTACACGGAGAGGCTATGGTGTTGATGTAGAAGCCCTACGTGATCGATTCCCCCTCCGGCGGAGCGCGAGAAAAGGCCCCAAGATGGGATCTCGCGGGTACAGAAGGTTGCGGCGGTGGAAATAGGGTTTCGTGGTGCTCTCTGATGTTTTCAGGGTATATGAGTATATATAGGCGAAGAAGGAGGTCGGTGGAGCCACGAGGGGCCCACGAGGGTGGGGGCGCGCCTCCCTGCCTCGTGGCTTCCTCGTTGCTTCCTTGACGTCCACTCCAAGTCTCCTGGATTGCGTTTGTTCCAAAAATAACTCTCCCGCAGGTTTCATTCCATTTGGATTCCATTTGATATTCCCTTTTCACGAAACACTGAAATAGGCAAAAAAACAACAATTTGCACTAGGCCTTTGGTTAGTAGGTTAGTCCCAAAAAATAATATAAAAGTGTATAATAGAGCCCATTAAATATCCAAAACAGATAATATAATAGCATGGAACAAAAAAAGTTATAGATACGTTGGAGACATATCAAGCATCCCCAAGCTTAATTCCTGCTCGTCCTTGAGTAGGTAAATGCTAAAAACAGAATTTTTGATGTGGAATGCTACCTAGCATAATTCTCAATGTAATTTTCTTTATTGTGGCATGAGTGTTCAGATCCAAAAGATTCAAGACAAAATTTAATATTGACATAAAAATAATAATACTTCAAGCATACTAACAAAGCAATCATGTCTTCTCAAAATAACATGGCCAAAGAAAGTTATCCCTACAAAATCATATAGTCTGGCTATGCTCTATCTTCACCACACAAAATATTTAAATCATGCACAACCCCAATGACAAGCGAAGCAATTGTTTCATACTTTTGATGTTCTCAAACTTTTTCAATCTTCATGCAATACATGAGCGTGAACCATGGACATAGCACTATATGTGGAATAGAATGGTGGTTGTTGAGAAGACGAAAAAGCAGAAGATAGTCTCACATCAACTAGGCATATCAACAGGATATGGAGATGCCCATCAATAGATATCAATGTGAGTGAGCAGGGATTGCCATGCAACAGATGCACTAGAGTTAAAAGTATATGAAAGCTCAACAAAAGAAACTAAGTGGGTGTGCATCCAACTCGCTTGCTCACGAAGACCTAGGGCACTTTGGGTAAGCCCATCATTGGAATATACAAGCCAATTTTTATAATGTAAAATTCCCACTAGTATATGAAAGTGACAATATAGGAGACTCTCTATCATGAAGATCATGGTGCTACTTTGAAGCACAATTGTGATAAAAGGATAGTAACATTGTCCCTTCTCTCTTTTTCTCTCATTTTTTTATTTGGGCCTTTTTCTCTTTTTTTATGGCCTCTTTTTTTTTCCTTTTTTTCTTTTCGTCCGAAGTCTCATCCCAACTTTTTCTCTCATAGTCTCCATCATCATTTCCTCACCTGGGACAAGTAGTAGACATAGCAAAACTAGCATCCCCAAGCTTAGTGTTTTGCATATTATTAGCACAATTGACATCAAGAGAATTTATAATAACATCATTGCAATCATGCTTTTGATTTAAGGAACTATCAAGTATGGGTGCAATAGCAATAATCTCATGTTTAACATAAGGAACTATAGCAAATTCATATCCATAAATATTGGCATCATGGCCATAAGAAAAGCAAGCATCATGTTCATCAAGGATATTTCAATAAAATCATCGGAATCATAATTATCTATAGAATCGTGCATATCATTATTTTCTTCCAAAGCAATGGTCATTCTCTCAATAAATTCCTTAACATAGGCATTATGAGCATAGTTTTCATAGCAATATTTAAGTATGTCGGAATTTTCAGATTTGTAGAGAGTAATATCATACTTTTCAATCCAAGAAGCAATTTCATGAGTACCCTTAAAAATGACAGATTCTTCAATTTGTTCGATATCATAGTAACTATAAACACCCTTTTCATAAGAAGATAAGATTTCATTATCATTAAACTCACATAGGTAGGGAAGGTGTTGTTTAGGGTTCTTAGAGCAACAAGTAAACTCATAAATTTCACAAAGATTCCAAGCATAGCATAGCAAACTATTTATTTGATACCATAAGAGCTTCCCCTTTTCAGACAAATGATGACGCCGAAAATGAGCATGCTCATCTAAAGATTTTCCCTCAACTAAACTAGTTGGGGTTTCAGCACGAGCACAAATAGATCGAAGATGATCCAAGTAGAACACTTTAAGTGGATCCATATCAATAGATTTTTAGCAAGCAAAGATGCAAGAAAATAGAAGGCACATGGAAACACAAACAAAAAGACAGACGGGAAGAAGGCGAAGAGAAGGCAAAGGTGAAGTGGGGGAGAGGAAAACGAGAGGCAAATGACAAATAATGTAATGCGAGGGATAATAGTTTGTGGCGGGTACTTGGTATGTCTTGACTTGACTTGACATGGCGTAAGCCTCCCTGGCAACGGCGCCAGAAATGGCTAGTTGCCAGGAGATCAAATCTTGACTTGACTATGCGCAAATCCCCTCGGCAACGGCGCCAGAAATCCTTCTTGCTACCTCTTGAGCATGCATTGTTTTTCCCTTGAAGAGGAAAGGGTGATGCAGCAATGTAGCGTAAGTATTTCCCTCAGTTTTTGAGAACCAAGGTATCAATCCAGTAGGAGGTTACACGCAAGTCACCTTGTACCTGCACAAACAAATAAGAATCTTGCAGCCAATGCGATAAAGGGGTTGTCAATCCCTTCACGGCTACTTGCAAAAGTGAGATCTCGTAGAGATAATAAGACAATATTTTTGGTATTTTTTGAAAAGTGAAGATTGCAAAATAAACGGCGGAAGAAATAGTAAATTGATAGGAAAATAATATGATGGAAGACAGACCCGGGGGCCATAGGTTTCACTAGTGGCTTCTCTCAAGATAGCAAATTCTATGGTGGGTGAACGAATTACTGTCGAGAAATTGATAGAAAAGCGCATAGTTATGAGAATATCTAGGCATGATCATGTATATAGGCATCACGTCCGTGACAGGTAGACCGAAACAATTCTGCATCTACTACTATTACGCCACACATCGACCGCTATCAAATATGTGCCTTGCTGCCCCTACTGTCACTGGGAAAGGACACTGCAAGATTGAACCCAAAGCTAAGCACATCTCCCATTGCAAGAAAGATCAATCTAGTAGACCAAACCAAATTGATAATTCGAAGAGACTTGCAAAGTTAACAAATCATACATATAACAATTCAGAGAAGAACCAAATATTGTTCATAGATAATCTTGATCAAACCCACAATTCATCGGATCTCGACAAACACACCGCAAAAAGAATTACATCGAATAGATCTCCAGGAGAATCAAGGATAACTTTGTATTGAGATCCAAAGAGAGAGAAGAAGCCATCTAGCTAATAACTATGGACCCGAAAGTCTGTGGTAAACTACTCACACATCATCGGAGAGGCTATGGTGTTGATGTAGAAGTCGTCCATGATCTATTACCACTCCGGCAGAGCGCCGGAAAAGGCCCCAAGATGGGATATCATGGGTACAGAAGGTTGCGGCGGTGCAAACAGGGTTTCGTGGTGCTCTCGGATGTTTTCAGGGTATATGAGTATATATAGGGGAAGGTAGGAGGTCGATGGAGCCATGAGGGGCCCATGAGGGTGGGGGGCGCGCCTACCCCCTGGGCGCGCCTCCCTGCCTCATGGCTTCCTTATTGCTTCCTTGACGTACACTCCAAGTCTCCTGGATTGCGTTTGTTCCAAAAATAAATCTCCCGAGTTTTCATTCCGTTTGGATTCCGTTTGATATTCCTTTTCTGCGAAACACTGAAATAGGCAAAAAAACAGCAATTTGCACTGGGCCTTTGGTTAGTAGGTTAGTCCCAAAAATAATATAAAATTGTATAATAAAGCCCATTAAACATCCAAAACAGATAATATAATAGCATGGAACAATAAAAAATTATAGATACGTTGGAGATGTATCAGCCGTCATCGGAGACGCCTGCCTCCCTCGCTACCTCTGCCTCCCTCGCCACTACCAGAGCCATCCTCTGTAAGCACCCCTGCTCTCTCTCTCTCTCATGCATAGCACAAACATTGGACATACCAACTAGCTAGGTTAACTAGTTTAATTAGGTTAATTATCTAGGTTAGTGCAAAAATTTAGTTAGGGCTTTGACAAAGAACTAGTTAGGTTAACTAGTTTAATTAGGTTAATTATCTAGGTTAAGAAAAAAAAATATTTAGCGCTTTGACAGAGAACTAGCTAGGTTAACTAGTTTAATTAGGTTAATTATCTAGGTAAACTAGGTTAACAAGCTAGGTTAACTAACTTGCTAGGTTAAATAGCTAGGTTAATTAGGTTCTTTAGGTTAACAAGCTAGGTTAACTAGGTTCGCTAGGTTAAAGCAAAAATTTATTTTAGAGCATTAGGCAGAAGGGTTAGAGAAATGGAGTTCCTTTGCAATTTTATTGGGTTCTGTCCTAGGCAGCGAAGGGTTAGAGAAAATAATGTGTGTGTGTGTGTGTGAGAGAGAGAGAGAGAGAGGAATAGCTAGAACAGAATTTGGGTTCTGTCCTAGGCAGAGAAGTGTTTATTAAGATCATTTTGCAAAGGTTTTTGATTTTTGAAAAGACCACTATTTTTCTAGGAAAATAATTTAGGCAAGTTTTATTTTAAAGATGATCCCTTCCTAGACTTTTATTGTTGATTATATCTTTTCATTGAAGTGGTCATGTTATGTCTTTTCATTGAAGTGGTTTGATTGTGCCCAAGTGGCCTTTTGTTGTTTCCAGGGAATGAAGTCGAGTGGCCTATGTTTTGCCGGAATGTTGATTCATTTCCGTTCCGGCAAATTTCAGGTGCTCGATTTGTCCACTTTTTAGCAAAGGTCATGCTAAAATTTTACGTGAATTTCGGCATGACTTGTTTCTACAAACTAGGACATATCGAGTGCCCGGGATTTGCCGCACCAGGAAGGAGTCAACGTTCCTGCAAAACATAGGCCTTTTTTATGTCAGTATTCATTTTATTAGGTCTAGAATTAATTTACTAGATTTAATCGTAGGAAACATGGCTAGCAACAATGAAGGACAGGGTTCTGGTGATCGCGACGATGTCTACCTAGCGGCAGACAAAATTTTGAGTCTTGCCGACGAACAACGGATGCTGTTGCTGGGCCCACCTGTCGCATCAGGGACTGATACCGACATGCAGACCGACGCTGAGACTGAGACCGACGCCGATACCGGTGCCGAGACTAGCGGAGCCGGTCTAGAACCGAAAGCAAAGAGGCCACGACGCCCAAACCAGCTCATGACCACTAGAGTGGTGGTCACGGAGATAGATGACGGCATTTTTGAGCCAATAGCGCCCGAGGAAGCACGATCGTGCTACGGCAATCAAATAGGCTGCATCGTACGGACAACCACCACCATCAACGATGAGAAACTAAAGAAGATAGATAATATGAGGCCCTCCCTCCTAAAGAAGCTGCACCAGATATTCTTGTTCTCGGGCCAAAATGAAAAGGATTATAAAGATCTAGATAAGGACCCGGCAATGAAGAAGATAAATAAACACGCCATGACCAAGTTTAGCGATGCGTTGGCCGCCTAGAAAGCAAGGGTGAAACATCGGTTCGTCAACAAAAAGGAACCCTACTCCGAGATTGTAAAGGATAATCCGACAATCACGAAAGAGCACTTTGAAATATTCAAGGCGGCTTGGGCGGCCAAAGCTGCCAAAAAAATCAAAGTACATGAAGGGGCTTCAACAGAGGAACATGGGGTGCCACCACCTCGGAAGTTGTGAATATGGGCCAAGGAGGACGCGGAACGCAAGAGTCTGGGCATCCCAAACCCCTTGGCGGACTTCACCGTCCCGCAGGAGCGTGACGTCCTCAGGGCACGACACCAGTGGGACTCAGTCAAGAAGGTTTTCGAGACGGACCCGGTCACGACGGAGTTCATGAGATTGCTGGTAGTTTTAGTTTCTGATCAATTCGACTGCATGTTAGTCATATTTGTAAACGATCGTTGTTCCTTTTGCAGAGAGAGCATCACATGCTTGCGGCCGAAAGCGACTCGCCGTCTGAGGCATTAGCGAGGCCCAAGTGGGACACTCCATTCATCCGGGAATTGAACATACTGAAAGGACTCCCGGTGGAGACTCGGCTGTCGTATGGACGCGCGCACAGTGTCGGAGACGGCGCCACGTGGAAGAAGTACAACCGTGAGACCACGTAGGAGAGAAAGGAAAGACGGAGGTTAACTGAAGAAACTATCGACAAGAAGGTTGATATTGCGGTTGAGAAGAAATCATCTGAGACAGTCGCAACAACGGTAGCTGCGGCAAAACAGGTGGTTGCAGATATGTCTACTGTCTTGGTTCCGGTCATTTTCAATTGGAACAGGAAAAATCCTAAAAAAATGCAGCAGACTTTCCCCTTGCTGACTTCTTCGGGAGCAGCTCGACTAGCGTTGCACCAGCACCTGCACCTGCACCTGCTCTTGCACCTGCTCCCTCACCGGCTCCCGCACCTGCTCCGGCACCGGACGTGCTCGGCGGTGCTTCGTCTTTGGCTGAGCTCGACGACCTCACGGTATCTGTCACACTGGCCCTCTTCAATAAATGTATAATCTCCCATTTCCGTTTCCTTTCGGATATCTCACGTCGCAGACATGTCTTTGCAGGCTGATGTAACCCCATGCACCATATTGTACACCATTGGCGACCAAAAGGTGGACGTGGGGAAGGCGACGATAATGAAGCCGAAGGAACCATTGTTCCACGGCCGCCGATCCCCGGACGTCTTCAAGGTTTTCGTAGCCAGTGTCAACCCGGGCCACGAGAATTTGGCTCCTCCGGTACTAGGGGGGATGACTATGACACCCCGCAGCGGCTTGGTGGTTGCAATGGGTGGGTCCTGTTGTGGCCAAAGTGTCTGCTTCGTCTGGAGGCGGCCGAGAGCACACACACGAGCACACAGTTAGGTATGAACATCAACACCCCACCTACCCAATTAGCGCCGGCTGTCGTGCAAGGTGATAGCAGACAGGGTGAGGAAGAGGCTCCATTAGTCGCTGCTGGCGTCGCCATAGATGAGGATGAGGATGACACTCAGGGTTTGAGCGTCATGAGTCGGTGCCTGAATTGCCCCCTCCGAAGGCTGAACGTATTATAGACGACCTTCCGGTAGGAAAGAAGCATAGGAAGAGATTGAGGAAAGGCAACAAAGCTGCTTCTATGATACAGCCGCCTCAGCAGCCTCGGGTTCAAGACCGTATACATATCCCTGGTGTGGCAAAATGGCATATCCCTGGTGAACCAATCCTACATAAAGCAGCGCTTGGGGCCATATTTGGCGATCTAAGGAGACTTCATGAGGATGCGCCGCGGATAGTGAAAGGTCTCATCGCCTCGAAAAATCCAGGATACCCACTCTACGTGGTTAACGTGCCGCGGCAATTGTCGTACGTCGACACATTCCTCACGAAGAAGTTCTTCCTTCGATTCGATTACATGTTCGACATGTTTCACGTGAAGAAGCTGGATTTTATGTTTGTCCGCCTTTATGCTTTGCACATGAACTACCTCATCAGGGTTGTGCAGATACCTTGTATCTGTGCCGCTGACCCGTACTTCATGCACGAGTGCTTCTTGGGAGTCTGCGCAGAGCACCGTGAATATGCGAGGGACTGATACGTCTCCGTCGTATCTAGTTTTCCAAACACTTTTGCCCTTGTTTTGGACTCTAACTTGCATGATTTGAATGGAACTAACCCGGACTGACGCTGTTTTCAGCAGACTTTCCACGGTGTTATTTATGTGCAGAGACAAAAGTTCTCTGAATGACCTGAAACTCCACGGAACGTCTATTTGGAAATAATAAAAAATCTTTGCAAAATATGAAGACCAGGGGGCCCACAACCTGTCCACGAGGGTGGGGGCGCACCCTCCCCCCTAGGGCGCGCCCCCCTACCTCGTGGGCACCCTGGAGCTCCTCTGACCTCAACTCCAACTCTATATATTTGCTTTCGGGGAGAAAAAAACAAGAGAGAAGAATTCATCGCGTTTTACGATATGGAGCCGCCACCAAGCCCTAAAACCTCTCGGGAGGGCTGATGTGGAGTCCGTTCGGTGCTCCGGAGAGGGGGATTCGTCGCCATCTTCATCATCAACCATCCTCCATCACCAATTTCATGATGCTCTCCGCCATGCGTGAGTAATTCCATCGTAGGCTTGCTGGACGGTGATGGGTTGGATGAGATCTATCATATAATCGAGTTAGTTTTGTTAGTGTTTGATACCTAGTATCCACTATGTTCTGAGATTGATGTTGCTATGACTTTGCTATGCTTAATGCTTGTCACTAGGGCCCGAGTGCCATGATTTCAGATCTGAACCTATTATGTTTTCATGAATATATGTGAGTTCTTGATCCTATCTTGCAAGTCAATAGTCACCTAATATGTGTTATGATCCGGCAACCCCGAAGTGACAATAATCGGGACAACTCCCGGTGATGACCATAGTTTGAGGAGTTCATGTATTCACTATGTGCTAATGCTTTGTTCTGGTTCTCTATTAAAAGGAGGCCTTAATATCCCTTAGTTTCCATTAGGACCCCACTGCCACGGGACGGTAGGACAAAACATGTCATGCAAGTTCTTTCCCATAAGCACGTATGACTATATTTGGAATACATGCCTATATTACATTGATGAATTGGAGCTGGTTCTGTGTGACCCTATGTTATGATTGTTACATGATGAACCACATCCGGCATAATTCTCCATCACCGATCCAATGCCAACGAGCTTTTCACATATTGTTCTTCTCTTATTTACTTTTTGTTGTTACTGTTACAATCACTACAGAACACCAAAAATATTACTTTTGCTACCGTTACCACTACTATCATATTACTTTGCTACTAAATACTTTGCTACAGATATTAAGTTATCCAGGTTTGGCTGAATTGACAACTCAGTTGCTAATACTTGAGAATATTCTTTGGCTTCCCTTGTGTCGAATCAATAAATTTGGGTTGAATACTCTACCCTCGAAAACTGTTGCGATCCCCTATACTTGTAGGTTATCAAGACTATTTTCTGGCGCCGTTGCCGGGGAGCATAGCTCTATTCTTTAAGTAACTTGGGATTTATATTTGCTAGTCACTATGAAGAACTTGAAAGACGCTAAGACAACAATTTATCCCTCAACTACGAGGGGAGGTAAGAAACTGCCATCTAGCTCTGCACTTGATTCACCTTCTGTTTTGAGTAAGCTTGCGACACCTAAACCTGCTTCTGCGATTCGATCTGATATGTCGCATGTTATTGATGATGCCACTTCTGTTATGCATGATACTTATGATGAAACTACTTCTATGCTTGATACTACTGTGCCACTTAGTGAATTTCTTGATGAACAAATTGCTAGGGTTAGAGAGAAAGAAATTATTGAAACTGATTATATTGATGAAAGTAATGATGAAGACTTGCCTGTTATTCATGAGGGTTATGTTTTTGATAAAGAAGCTTCTTTAGCTATTTTAGCTTGCAAAGATAGATATGAGCTAATGATAGAATAAGACCTGACCCTGCTTTTGCAACTTCACCTATCTGTGTTATCGATAAGGATTATGAATTCTCTGTTGATCCAGATATAATTACTTTGGTTGACTCTGATCCTTTTTATGGCTATGAATCTGAAAATGTTGTGGCACATCTTTCTAAATTAAATGATATAGCCACCCTGTTCACTAATGATGAGAGATCTCACTACTTTTATATCCTTAAAATATTTCCATTCTCATTAAAGGGTGATGCTAAGATAGGGTTTAATTCCCTTGATCCTAGTTGCATGCGTAGTCCCCAGGATATGATTTATTACTTCACTGCTAAATATTTCCCTGCTCATAAGAAACAAGCTACTTTAAGGGATATATATAATTTTGTGCAAATTGAAGAAGAGAGTCTCCCACAAGCTTGGGGGAGGCTTCTCAAGTTACTTAATGCTTTGCCTGATCATCATCTCAAGAAAAATGAAATACTTGATATCTTTTATAATGGACTAACTAATGCTTCCAGAGATTACCTGGATAGTTGTGCTGGTTCTGTTTTCAGGGAAAGAACACTGGATGAAGCTGAAATTCTATTGAATAATATGTTGACAAATGAAAATAATGGACACTTCCTGAGCCAGCTCCTGAGCCTATTCCTAAACCAACTCCGAAGAAGAGAGGTGTTCTATTTCTCATCCTGAAGATATGCAAGAGGCAAAGAAATCTATGAAAAGAAAAAGGTATTAAAGCTGAAGATGTTAAGAATTTACCTCCTATTGAAGAAATACACGGTCTTAATTTACCGCATGTTGAAGAAACATATGATCTTAATCCATTACCTATTGAAAAACCTCATGGTCTTGATAACCCGACACAGGTAGTAAAGGTAAATTCTCTCTATAGATATGATAAAGCTGAAATCCCTCCTACTAAAATTGCTAGCCAATGCTTGGATGAATTTGATAACTTTATGGTTAAGAAAGAAGATTTCAATGCTTATTTTGGTAGACAATTAAAACAAAATGCTTATATGATTGAACACTTGGGTAATTACATGGCTAATGTTAGAGGTGAACTTAAACTCATTACTAAACATGCTTCTATGGTTACCACTCAAGTAGAACAAGTGCTTAAGGCTCAAAATGATTTGCTCAATGAAATGAATAGTAAGAAAAATGATTATGCTGTTAGAGTGGCTAGTAGAACCGGTAGAATGACTCAGGAACCTTTGTATCCTGAAGGCCACCCTAAGAGAATTGAGCAAGATTCTCAGAGAAATAATATTGATGCACCTAGTCCTTCTAAAAAGAAGAAAAAGAAGAATGATAGGACTTTGCATGCTTCTAGTGAACCTATTGCTGAACCACCTGAGCATCCAAATGATATTTCTATTTCTGATGCTGAAACACAATCTGGTAATGACCATGAACCTAATGAAAATGTTAATGATGATGTTCATGATGATGCTCAACCTAGTAATGACAATGATGTAGAAATTGAACCTGTTGTTGATCTTGATAACCCACAATCAAAGAATCAACGTTATGATAAGAGAGACTTTGTTGCTAGGAAACACGGTAAAGAAAGAGAACCTTGGGTTCAGAAACCCATGCCTTTTCCTCCCAAACCATCCAAGAAAAAGGATGATGAGGATTTTGAGCGCTTTGCTGAAATGATTAGAACTATCTTTTTGCGTATGCGATTAACTGATATGCTCAAAATGAATCCTTATGCTAAGTATATGAAAGATATTTTTACTAATAAAAGAAAGATACCGGAAGCTGAAATTTCGCCATGCTTGCTAATTATACTTTTAAGGGTGGAATACCAAAGAAACTTGGAGATCCAGGAGTACCCACTATACCATGCTCCATTAAAAGAAAGTATGTTAAAACTGCTTTATGTGATCTTGGAGCCGGTGTTAGTGTTATGCCTCTCTCTTAATATCGTAGACTTGATTTGATTAAGTTGACACCTACTGAAATATCTTTGCACATAGCTGATAAATCAACTGCTATACCTGTCGGTATTTGTCAGGACGTGCCTGTTATGGTTGCAAACGTTACTATTTTAACGGACTTTGTAATTCTCGATATTCCCGAGGACGATAGTATGTCTATTATTCTTGGAAGACCCTTTTTGAATACCGCAGGGGCTGTTATTGATTGCAACAAAGGCAATGTCACTTTTCATGTTAATGGTAATGAGCGTACGGTACACTTTCCGAGGAAACGACCTCAAGTTCATAGTATCAACTCTATTGGAAAAATTCGATCGATTATATTTGTGGGTTTTGAATTTCCTCTTCCTACTGTCAAGAAGAAATATGATATTCTTATTATTGGGGATGTGCATATCCCCGTTGAGGTAACATAGTGTTATTCGAAATTTCTCAGGTTCCATGCTGTCCGAAATGAGTTTGTTAACAAGACCTGATCAACCTTGTTAGTGGATTCTTTTTTATAAGCATGAGATGGATGAAACTAGAAGGCGCAACCTTCTGTACCCTCTTTCTACTTTCTGTTATTTAGTTGAAATAAAGTAAAAATAGTACTTTTCTGTCTGTTTTCTGATTTATCCGTGCAACATAAAAATATCCCGAAAATAAAAGTTCTCCAAATGCCCTGAAAATGGAATATGATTTTTTCTGGAATATTTGAGAATATCATGCACCGAGAACACAGCAGGGAGGGTAAGCACTGCCACGAGGGTGGAGGGCGCCCTACCCCTGTATGCGCCCCTGCCCGTGGGCCCATTGTGGCCCTCCTCCACTTATTCCTGCACCCATACATTCCTTCTTCCTCCCACAAACACCAATATCCAGCTCAAGCACGAGTTCTAGCTCATTTTGTTGCGATTTTCGATCTCCTTGCTCAAAGCACCTCTCACAAAACTCCTTAGGGAGATTGTTCCTTGGTATGTGACTCCTCCATTGGTCCAATTATTTTTTTCTCTAGTGCTTTATTCATTGCAAATTTGTGCTGCCTAGGTGACCATGTTCTTGAGCTTGCATGTCAAATTGATATGGTTCCAAGTACTTCTAATGCATGATATAGTCTCTAGGCACTTGTAGGAGTAGTTGCTATCAATTTTATTTAGGTTGGTTCACTTTTGTTTGTAGTTACGAAAAATTTCAGAAATTTTTCAGAGGAAGAAATATGCTTAGGAAAATGTTCCAAGGTTGTTCTTCAAGGAAGCAAGGACCCAGGCTTGCAATGCGTGATGCTGACGAGGAGCCACCAAGGGACGCTCCAGTGCGGCCCTGTGAATAGCCTTCAGAAAATTTTATGGATCGAGTGGGAATCAAGGAAGAATTTAACGCATATTTGCGTAATGCTGATCTTGTGAGCTTTGAGGCAGAGAAGTGCAGCCAATACCATCATCTCACTAGTTCATTTGTGAGGAGGTTTGAATTTTCATCTTCACGTAATTCTCCAACTGTCCTGTTTGATCTTTATGAAAAATCTTGTACCATGGACTTAGAGGATTTTACTTCTGGTTGCAAACTTCCACAATGGGGCAGTGTTAGTGAACCCCGTAAATCTGAATTTAGAAACTTTCTTGCTGGTATAAACGTGGGGGAATCTAGAGATATAGCACAAGCTACCATAGGGAGCATTCACTTTCCTGCTATACATTATTTTGCTCTCTTCATAGGTAGGTGCATAAATGGTAAAGATGAAGCATGTCATATGTGTGTCCCTGGCCTTAGTATTCTTAGGAGTGCTATGTTAGGAGACAAATCTTATAATTTGGGAGCCATTGTTGCACGTAGGTTGCATAATAATAGATTTAATGGAGATTTCTTTGGAGGAATTTATGCAACCCGCTTAGCTAATTTTCTTGGTGTGGACGTTCGTGAGGATGACATTGAGTTGCCTCCTACTTATTTAGACTACAATTCTATGGTCTATCACCAGTTTGTCGAGAGGAATGAATCACCTCTCCGATATCGCTTAATCTCTGACAGACATCATGCTTTCCGTATTACTCTTCCTGCTCCTGCCTTCTTTGATTATCAGGAAAAAGGAAGACATTTTATCACAAGAGAGGAGGCAGATGAGTACGAGAGGAGGGCGGAGGCAGCTCGCCGCCACGCTGCAGCTGAGGAAGCGATAACCGATGCATCTCAGTACGGCCCCAGCTACACCTACGGGTATCCGCCAGGCCATCCTTGGCAATAGACCAACTTAGGCCAAAAGCCTAAGCTTGGGGGAGTACGTATTTCCTACCGACATTACATTTATGTACACACACACTCATTGCTAGATGTTGGTGCTCATACTCTTTCACTTTAATATCCATGCTAGTTTATTTTCTTTTTCTTGCTTTCTTCTTGTGTGTTTAATAAACCTTAAGAAAAACCAAAAAAAATTAGTGTAGCTTTTAGCTAGTTCACTTTTCTTGCTTTAGTAGTAATAATTAAAAAGAAAACCCAAAAAGATTTCCCGTTCTTCTTTTGCTTGTTGGGAGCTTTCCCGTGTAAATAGTTTTATTTCTTTTCTTTTCTTTGGGGGTCGATAGGAGAAGACCATGATTAAATTGTTGAAGTGGCTCTTATATGCATTATTGTTGATTTAACCAAGAGCCCATATTGCCTTGTCTTCTCCTGTTTATTGAATGCTTGCAGATTCCGGCTTAGTCCAATGCACGTGCACTCTTATTATTATTCACTTCGTTCGGTCGTGCAAGTGAAAGGCAATTATGATGATATATGATGGACTGACTGAGATGAGAAAAGCCGGTATGAACTCGACCTCTCTTGTTTTTGTAAATACGATTAGTTCATCGTTCCTGATTCAGCTTATTATGAATAAACATGTTTGCAATGACAATTAGAGATCATAGTTGCTCGTGCCATGCTTGATTAGCTATGAGTTATAATGGTTTACCTTGCGTGCCAACATGCTAATAAAATGGTTGTGATGTGGTATGATGGGGTGGTATCCTCCTTTGAATGATTTAAGTGACTTGACTTGGCACATGTTCACGCATGTAGTTGAAACAAATCAACATAGCCTTCACGATATTTATGTTCATGGTGGATTATATCCTACTCATGCTTGTATTCAATGTTTATTAATTTTAATGCATGTTCATGACTGTTGTCGCTGTCTAGTTGGTCGCTTCCGGTCTTTTGCTAGCCTTCACTTGTACTAAGCGGAATCTGCTTATGCATCCAATCCCTTAAACCCGAAGTTATTCCATATGAGTCCACTATACCTTCCTATATGCGGTATCTACCTGCGTTCCAAGTAAATTTGTATGTGCCAAACTCTAAACCTTCAAATAAACATTACATTTTGCATGCTCGAATAGCTCAGATATCAACTAGTGCTTCCATTATCTTCCGTGTTAGGCGGGTTATTCTCAAGAGGAGTGGACTCCGCTCCTCACTCACGAGAAAATGGCTGGTCACGGGATGCCCATCCATGCTTTATGCAAACTAAATCAAAATAATTGCAAACAAAACTCCCCCTGGGACCCGTTGAATGTTGGAGGCACTCGTTGTTTCGAGCGAGCCATGGATTGATGCTTGTGGAGGAGGGGGAGTATAAACTTTACCATTCTGTTTGGGAACTGCCTATTATTTGTTTAGCATGGAAGATATCGTCATCTCTTAGTTGTTATGTTGACAATGAAAGTATGCCGCTCAAAATATAATTTATCTCTATTTCAAAATCAAGCTCTGGCACCTCTACAAATCCCTGCTTCCCTCTGCGAAGGGAATATCTATTTACTTTTATGTTGAGTCATCACCCTCTTATTAAAAGCACTAGCTGGAGAGAACACCTGTCATTTGCATTCATTATTGTTAATTTATATCGGGTATGACTATGATTGGATCTCTTTTACCATGAATTACAATGTCTAGTCAGTCCTTGATCTTTGAAGGTGCTCTGCATTTACGTTTTGCGGTCTCAGAAAGGGCTAGTGAGATACCATCTTGTTATATCATATTATGATTGTTTTGAGAAAGTGTTGTCATCCGAGATTTATTATTATGGCTTGCTAGCTGATTATGTTATTGATATGAGTAAACATGAGACCTAGGAGTTATTGCAAATGTGGTTAGTTATGATCTTTGCTGAAAACTTGAATGCTGGCTTGACATAGGTACAACAACAAGAGCAAACAGAGTTTGTTAAAGTTTTTCTTTTTCTCTTTCAGTTTGTCAACTGAATTGCTTGAGGACAAGCAAGGGTTTAAGCTTGGGGGAGTTGATACGTCCGTCGTATCTACTTTTCCAAACACTTTTGCCCTTGTTTTGGACTCTAACTTGTATGATTTGAATGGAACTAACCCGGACTGACGCTGTTTTCAGCAGAGTTGCTTGAGGACCCGGAATGACAATTAGAGATCATAGTTGCTCGTGCCATGCTTGATTAGCTATGAGTTATAATGGTTTACCTTGCGTTCCAACATGCTATTAAAATGGTTGTGATGTGGTATGATGGGGTGGTATCCTCCTTTGAATGATTTAAGTGACTTGACTTGCCACATGTTCACACATGTAGTTGAAACAAAATCAACATAGCCTTCGCGATATTTATGTTCATGGTGGATTATATCCTACTCATGCTTGCATCCAATGTTTATTAATTTTAATGCATGTTCAGGACTGTTGTCGCTCTCTAGTTGGTCGCTTCCCAGTCTTTTGCTAAGCCGGAATACTTCTTGTGCATCCAATCCCTTAAACCCCAAAGTTATTCCATATGAGTCCACTATACCTTCCTATATGCGGTATCTACCTGTCGTTCCAAGTAAATTTGTATGTGCCAAACTCTAAACCTTCAAATAAACATTATGTTTTGTATGCTCGAATAGCTCATGTATCAACTAGGGCTGCCCTTATCTTCCATGTTAGGCGGGTTATTCTCAAGAGGAGTGGACTCCGCTCCTCACTCACGAGAAAATGGCTGGTCACCGGGATGCCCACTCCCATGCTTTATGCAAACTAAATCAAAATAATTGCAAACAAAACTCCTCCTGGGACTGTTGCTAGTTGGACACCCTCGTTGTTTCGAGGAAGTCATGGATTGATGCTTGTTGGTGGAGGGGGAGTATAAACTTTACCATTCTGTTTGGGAACCGCCTATAATGTGTGTAGCATGGAAGATATCGCCATCTCATGGTTGTTTTGTTGAAAATGAAAGTATGCCGCTCAATATATTATTTATCTCTGTTTCAAAACTGAGCTCTGGCACCTCTACAAATCCATGCTTCCCTCTATGAAGGGCCTATCTATTTACTTTTATGTTGAGTCATCACCCTCTTATTAAAAAGCACTAGCTGGAGAGCGCAGTTGTCATTTGCATTCATTACTATTAATTTATATTAGGTATGACTATGACTGGATCTCTTTTACCATGAATTACAATGTCTAGTCAGTCCTTGATCTTTAAAGGTGCTCTGCATTTATGTTTTGCAGTCTCAGAAAGGGCTAGCGAGATACCATCTTGTTATATTATATCATGATTGTTTTGAGAAAGTGTTGTCATCCGAGATTTATTATTATTGCTCGCTAGTTGATTATGCCATTGATATGAGTAAACATGAGATCTAAGAGTTATTGCAAATGTGGTTAGTCATAATCTTTGCTGAAAACTTGAATGCTGGCTTTACATATTTACAACAACAAGAGCAAACAGAGTTTGTAAAAGTTTTTCTTTATCACTTTCAGTTTATCAACTGAATTGCTTGAGGACAAGCAAAGGTTTAAGCTTGGGGGAGTTGATACGTCTCCGTCGTATCTAATTTTCCAAACACTTTTGCCCTTGTTTTGGACTCTAACTTGCATGATTAGAATGGAACTAACATGGACTGACGCTGTTTTCAGCAGACTTTCCTTGGTGTTATTTATGTGCAGAAACAAAAGTTCCCGGAATGACCTGAAACTCCACGAAACGTCTATTTGGAAATAATAAAAATCCTTGCAAAGATGAAGACCAGGGGCCCACACCTATCCACGAGGGTGGGGCGCCCTCCCATAGGGCGCCCCTACCTCGTGGGCCCCTGAGCTCCTCCGACCTCAACTCCAACTCTATATATTTGCTTTCGGGAGAAAAACCAGAGAGAAGAATTCATTGCGTTTTACGATCACGGAGCCGCCAAGCCCTAAAACCTCTCGGGAGGCTAATCTGGAGTCCGTTCGGGGCTCGAGAGAGAGATTGGTCGCCATCGTCATCATCAACCATCCTCCATCACCAATTTCATGATGCTCACCGCCCGTGCGTGAGTAATTCCATCGTGAGGCTTGCTGGACGGTGATGGGTTGGATGAGATCTATCATGTAATCGAGTTAGTTTTGTTAGGGTTTGATCCTAGTATCCACTATGTTACGAGATTGATGTTGCTATGACTTTGCTATGCTTAATGCTTGTCACTAGGGCCCGAGTGCCATGATTTCAGTTCTGAGCCTATTATGTTTTCATGAATATATGTGAGTTCTTGATCCTATCTTGCAAGTCAATAGTCACCTACTATGTGTTATGATCCGGCAACCCCGAAGTGACAATAATCGGGACAACTCCTGGTGATGACCATAGTTTGAGGAGTTCATGTATTCACTATGTGCTAATGTTTTGTTCCGGTTCTCTATGAAAAGGAGGCCTTAATATCCCTTAGTTTTCATTAGGACCCCGCTGCCACGGGAGGGTAGGACAAAAGATGTCATGCAAGTTCTTTTCCATAAGCACATATGACTATATTTGGAATACATGCCTACATTACATTGATGAATTGGAGCTAGTTCTGTGTCACCCTATGTTATGATTGTTACATGATGAACCACATCCGGCATAATTCTCCATCACCGATCCAATGCCTACGAGCTTTTCACATATTGTTCTTCTCTTATTTACTTTTCCGTTGTTACTGTTACAATCACTACAAAACACCAAAAATATTACTTTTGCTACCGTTACCACTACTATCATATTACTTTGCTACTAAATAATTTGCTGCAGATATTAAGTTATCCAGGTGTGGCTGAATTGACAACTCAGTTGCTAATACTTGAGAATATTGTTTGGCTCCCCTTGTGTCGAATCAATAAATTTGGGTTGAATACTCTACCCTCAAAAACTGTTGCGATCCCCTATACTTGTGGGTTATCAGGGACTACATCGTCGGTTTGATTCTCCCCAATAAGGACAAGGAGGCGATTCTCGTGCCTTATCATCCCTTGTAAGTCATCCACGCGGATATCCTTCCTTCGATTTCAATCATTCATTGGCATGGTGGAGGCTAATTAATTTGAGGTGTACTTATTTTGCGCAACGGCGGGCGCGCCGTCCTCATCATCCTTTACCCCCAATACTCCCACGCTCTTTACTTGGACTCGTTGAAGAACATTAACAAAAGGGATTACACCAACATCAAGTCTGTTCTTGACAGTGCTATGTTTTACTACGGCGTACGGGGTGGAGAGATCAAGGACAAGAAGAAAAGGGGCGGAGGCCGCCCGACCATAAGACCGACTTCTGCTGCATCCGACCGAAAGTGATTCTCTTAATGATGGATTCTATGTCCTACACCACATGGTGGAGTACAGACGGGATCATCAGAACCTTCGCATGTCACCTACATCCGGCGATGCTCATATTCTGCAATGGGCAAAGAAGTTAGGAGATATCAAGGATCATCGACTTCGAGCTGAGTTCTATCACATCCAGCGTGAACTTGCCCAAATCATCGTGAAGGAGGTTGTGATGCCCGGATAATTAGGCTACAGTAATCCCCTGTTAATGATGCCACGTCATCGCAGTTACTGTTGATAATCCCGCGTTAGTTCAAAAATCAATTCAAATTCAAAATTTAATAAAAGGCAAAAATAATTTTTTTCAAAATATTAAACTAAAATGTTCGGAGTGTGCAATAATTGCTTACGTGTTTATGGTGAATGAACCGTGCTTTTATACAAGGCCTAAATATTTAAAATGAAATAAAACAGAAGAGAAAATAAATTAATAAAAAAACAAAACTAACTGAGGAAAAGAAGGAGAAACACCCCCCCCCCCCCCGTTGGGCCTCGTGGCCCAGCTGGCCACCCGGCCGCCATGCCAGCCCATGACCCGTCCCACTCTCTCTGGCCTACAAGGCCACTCCACCTTGACCGCAAACCCTAACACACTACCGCTCTCCCACTCCCCCCCCCCACGACGCCACTCCCTCTCCCACCCTCTCCTCTCGATCCCATCTGGATCGGGGAGAGGCCCGACCCCGACGCCGCCCGGCTCGACCCGCACCACGTCCTGCCGCCTGGACAACGGCGCCCGTCGCCGTGTGCCGCACCAATGCCGTCGGAACCGCTGCCTCCACCCAGCGGATCCGGTGCAGGCAGCCGGCGCCCCGCCTCCGTCGCCCGCCGCAGCAGGCACGGCTGGCAGCGTCGCGCCTGCCGCCTCTGCCAGCCGCCCCGTCGCCCTCGACTCCCCATCACCGGAGCCACCTCGCCACCCTACCAGACTGCCTTCCTCGCCGGACCGCGCCTCCTCGTCTCCTCCTCGCTGGTTTGCTCGCGTCGCCGACCTCATCCCCGAAGGCCTCCGTCGAGCCCTCTGCCATTCCCTACGGCCCCTGTGAGCGCCTCCCTCCTCTCCTCTCTTCCCGGCCACGTCGCCGCACTCGCAACACCGGGCCGCGCCTCGCGCGCTCGCACCCTATGCCGGTCCTCTGCCACGCCCTGCTCACCCCGTGCTGCAGCCCCCTCCCTCGTCGCGCCGACCGGCCCCGTCTGCTCCTCCTTGCGCCGCACCGTGATCGGCCGCTGCGTGCTGCTCGCCACCTCCCCGCCGTCCACAACTCGTCCCTCGCGGGCCTCGCCCCTTCAGCCTTGTGCATCTTGCTTCCAAAGCCATGCTGAGCTAAGGGAGTGCCAAAGCGAGTTCGCCAAGACACGGCGTCCGCTAGCGCCCGAGCCGTTTTGGCCCCTAGGGCAGATGAGAGGGCCCAGCGCCTGAGCGATTTAAAAAAGATAATAATAAATAGAATTAAATACTAAATAATCAATTAATCAACTAAATAATTAACTTAATTAATTCTGTTTAAATTAATTAATTAAATTAGTTAACCTAATTAATTGTAGTTGATAAACCTAATCATTTTAGTTAGACTAACTAAACCTGATTAGTTAGTCTTAGTCAATGACGAACGGGACCCACACGTCAGATGACCAGTCAACACCTCTGTTGACTGCTGACGTCATGCTGACGTCATGATGACGTCAGCAAACCCTATTCTGGATAATGTTGAATTGAAATATTTAAATTAATACTAAAATGATTTAAATCTTTTAAAATTAATATATAATAAACCGTAGCTGAGATGGAAAAACTTTGTACATGAAAGTTGCTCAGAACGACGAGACGAATCCGGATACGCAGCCCGTTCGTCCGCCACGCGTCCCTAGCATAGTGAACTTGCAACATTTCACCTCCGGTTCACCTGTCCGAAAACACGGAACACCGGGGATACTTTCCCGGATGTTTCCCCCCTTCACCGGTATCACCTCATACCGCGTTAGAACACGTCTAGCTCTTCTTGTTGTCTTGTTATGCACTTGCTTGCTATGTATTTACTGTTTCTCCCCCCTCTTCTCTCCGGTAGACCCCGTGACGATGCGGATGCCCCTGTGGTCGACTACTTCACCGACGACCCCTCCTTCTTGTCTGAGCAACCAGGCAAGCCCCCCCCCTTGATCACGGATATCGCCTATTCTACTCTATCTGCTTGCATTAGTGTAGTGTAGCATGTTCTTGCTTTCGTTATACCTATCACGATGCATAGCCTGTCCTTGCTACTCTATGTTGTTACCTTTACCGCTATCCTCTTGCTTAGTATAGGATGCTAGTGTTCCATCGGTGGCCCTACATTCTTGTCAAATCGCCATGCTATACTCTTTGGGCTGTGATCACTTGGGAGGTGATCACGGGCATATACTATATACTCTACACTATTACATTACCCGTGATCTTGTTAGGAGATGGGGCTGAAAGGACGGTGGCTCCATCCCGGTAGAGGTGGGCTGGCTTCCCGACGGCCCCCGTATTACTTTGTGGCAAAGCGGCAGGGAAGGTTGAGACCGCCTAGGAGAGAGGTGGGCCTGGCCCTGGTCGGCGTTCACGGATACTTAACACGCTTAACGAGATCTTGGTATTTGATCCGAGTCGGCCATTTGGTCTATCGCACTAACCAACTACGCGAGGAACAGTTATGGGCACTCGATGTCGTGGTATCGCGAAACGCCGTGACGTCGGATGGTGGCGGCGCTGCGCGGATTAGAACATAGGCCTGCTCTTGTATTAAGGGGCTAGTTACGCTTCGGCCGCGTTATAGCGTCTTGGTGTGCTAAGGCGATGGGCCCGCACCCTGTGGCGCTTAGGTTTAGACCGGCGTCTGGCCTCTCTGTTGTGCCTAGGTGGGGCTGCGATGTGTTGATCTTCCACGGCCGGGCATGACCCAGGAAAGTGTGTCCGGCCAAATGGGATCAAGCGTGTTGGGTTATGTGGTGCACCCTTGCGGAAGTTAATCTATTGAATAGCCGTGATCTTGATGCAGGGCGACTTGGAGTTGTACCTTGACCTTATGACAACTAGAACCGGATACTTAATAAAACACACCCTTCCAAGTGCCAGATACAACCCGGTGGTCGCTCTCTCTCAGGGTTACGAGGAGGGGATCGCCGAGTAGGATTATGCTATGTGATGCTACTTGGAGGACTTCCGTCTACTCTCTGCTACATGCTGCAAGGCGGAGGCTGCCAGAAGCGTAGTCTTCGACAGGATTAGCTATCCCCCTCTTATTCTGGCATTATGCAGTTCAGTCCACTAATATGGCCCTTTACACATATATCCATGCATATGTAGTGTAGCTCCTTGCTTGCAAGTACTTTGGATGAGTACTCACGGTTGCCTTGTTCCCCCTTTTCCCCCTATCTCTACTCGATTGCTGCGACGGACGATGGAGCCAGGAGCGACGCCATCGTCGATGGCGACTACTACCCGGAGGTGCCTACTTCTGCAGCAGCCCGGCGGCGGCCAGGAGTAGTTAGGAGGATCCAGAGCGGGAGGCTGCGCCTCTTTGATCTGATCCCGATTTGTGCTAGCCTTCTTAAGGCAAACTTGTTTAACTTATGTCTGTACTTGGATATTGTTGCTTCCGCTGACTCGTCTATGATTGAGCACTTGTATTCGAGCCCTCGAGGCCCCTGTCTTGTATTATGATGCTTGTATGACTTATTTTATTTTTAGAGTTGTGTTGTGATATCTTCCCGTGAGTCCTTGATCTTGATCGTACACGTTTGCGTGTATGATTAGTGTACGATTGAATCGGGGGAGTCACAAGTTGGTATCAGAGCCGACGACCTGTAGGAATCCTCCTTCCCAACTCCTTGGCCGAAGTCGAGTCTAGACATTGCAAAACTTTGACTAACATGGTTGTGTGCCTTACGGGCCCACGTCGCCATTTGGGTGGTACTAGGATCTTTTACTCCTCGACCTTTACTCTGGGACTCTGAACTCTCTTCTACTCGGGTTAAATGATTTTACTAAATCTGACTCTAGGTTCTCGTAACTACTTCCTCCCGGAGAGCCCCTTAATACAGCTGATTGCCGGCTGCACCAGAAGATTTCCAAGATAATCTCCAATATTCTCTCCAGACCTTGTGCCCATTGCTTTTGTAATTCCCTACCACTGAAATATCCCTATGGATAACTACCTACAATTGTCGTTCGTTCCTTCATCCTCAGTTGCTCTTATTATTACAAGATGCCCTAAATTGCTCTCCGTTGTTCCGAAAATCCTTTAAGCTTACTGCTTTGCTATTCTTTACCACATGAATACCCCTATTGAAGATTCCTCGCACTTATTTGTATCTGTTCATCCCTAGTTGTTGTATGCTTCATAAGATACTCTGAAATACTATTCGACCTTCTGAGCATCCTCTTCAAACTATTGCTTTGCAAATGCTTGTATGCTTACATTATGGATGCTCCCATATCACTAGCAATATTCGTTAGTATCTTTTGACACCATCATTTTGATCCTATTGATCACATGTGTGCGAACGCACACAATCATCTATCAACCCTTCTAAAATATCTTTCCTGCTCAGACGTCATTTTGAACATGAGCTGGTTCTCGACAAAACTATTTGTCGTTAATTGTGCCTCTGGTCTATACAGCTTATCCATCCTTGATCAGAGCGTCTGCTTCTGATCCTTTGTTTTGGAAATCATAATTCCTTGGTTAATCTAAGCATCGAATTATTCCGATGTTCTATAATATGATGCTCGTGCATTCTTTCTGTTATTGGATTACCGATACTCACATCAGCTCCGTTGTGGATCACCCGATCCATTGTTGGATTGTTATCCGACAGTGTTCTTCATATTAAATCACCTTGTGAGTTCTTCCCCTGATACATAGTGCCTCTGGTAAATTGTATCATCTGCTTGGCCAACCATGCTCTGCTTTCGAGCTGGTGGTATTTACTATTAAATCTTGTGGTATATGTTTCCACGATACCCTGACGGGTTGAACCTATGCCTTCCTTTATATGTGTGAACTCGGAAGTTTTCACGAGTCATACTCATCTGGTATTTCACCAGGTAAAACTTTCAACACTAATGCCTTTATCAAAGCGAGAAGTGAATGAAAGGTTATACATTGAAGAAGTGGGAGTCGACCTTGAACTTTGTGTTCATGCCCATGGACACGATGTAGATCCTATCATGGAAGCTTCTTGTAATAATAAATATTTCCTTGTTATAATATCATTTGGTATCTATGAATTGATCCTTTGCAATCATGGATCCGACCATATTTTCTACTTGATTCCATTTCTCGGACAAGTTAACCCACTTGTCCTCTACAGATCAATGCACCCGTCCAACCTCTATTTTGATCTACCGTCGTGTATTACCCCCATGGTATCTCGAGGATATATCTTATGAATTTCTGATGAAGTAGTACCTTCCCTGTCATAGTGACTCCACGGGTTCTGGGTTGTCGTCAACCGAGAACCTCCATAAGTGAATCGATTCCGCGCTCCGATATGATAACTCTAAGTAAATTTCGTTGCTTATGAGTTTAATAATCCTTGAAGCCATTCCTAGCCTAATTGGCTATATCATTATCGTAATGATTGTAATTGTGCTACCTGGTCCTTATTCCTGAAGCACAACTCTCGACGCTGAGCTAATCTTACGTCGACTTCCCTCGTCATATCATTTCGCCTTGAACAACAAGCTTGATTCCGAGTTTGTGTCGTATCCGTGGTTTCAATAACTTTTTGCTCCATCCTTCCTTTTGCTTGATGCCATCAATGAGCGATTATATCTTCATGAAACCTCTCGACAAATGTGTCATGATCATCATCAACATTCTGAGCTCCTCAAGGATATCAATTGAATTCATGATGAGAAATACCATCCTTGCTCTCGATGATTTGTGTTATCATCGACCACTCGATTGCCTTTCGTTCAACACAAACTTGTTCATGTTTTGTGTTATACCTTGAGATCCTTGCTATCCAGCATTTGTTCTTCTTTACCTTGGAGTATTACCATCCTTTATGTCAAGAATATCATGAGAATTTCACCACCTCTTAAGAATTCTTGGTATGGATATCATGCTCTGCTTGCCCTTGGGAAGGATATACCCTTGAAATATGTGTTTAAACACATTTTCCTTTCCATTGTTCTATTTAATCTGATAATCTTATTTTCCTTTCCATTGGTTGGTTTAACCTTTCTTGTGATCTATATGATCTAAGCAGCAATATTCTACTGCTTATGTAAACTCCTCGGTGTACAGTTCTGTCAGCAAGAACCTGTTACTATTGTTGATGACATTCTGGTAGCCACTGATGGACGAGAACCTTACCTATTGGTCCGCCTCGTTCAACAAGCGGGAAAATGGTTCTCTTCGTCCCTCGCCCTTGGTACCAACGATGTTTTCCACATAACTGACCGGTTATTCTCTGACATGCCTTGCTTAAATGATCGTGCAAGACGTCACCACACTTCCTACTTTTAACCCACATGGTGGGCCCATAACCCACAGGTCCACTGGATCGAAACCTGACTCTTCTTTATAACCCGGATTCTAATGTATCCTTTGCACATGGCTTCGTATGTGATTCACGAGGTGAATGCTATTATTCATCCTGGAATCAAACACCATGTTACTCTCGTTGTTCAAACCCCCCATTCCAGCTTCTGTCTAGTCAACGAATGATTGCCTACCCGTTTGAAGCTTTGGTACCATCGTATATTGCACTCAACGCAATTCATTGATATACAACTCGTGGGATACCTTATGTATTTCCCATTGAGTTCACCGTCAGATGCGCAGCTTTGTGGAGATGCGTTCTTCCGGAGTTTTTCCCTTGTTCGTGTTCGTAGGACGATGGAGATCCCAAAGAAAGGATGCCGACTTGATCATGGTGACTTGAAGCAGAGAAATGAAGACATTAACGTAATGGATCGACCTCTTCTAGAAGAGCAACCAAAGACAAGAAGATCCGTTAGAATTTCGTGACTTGAACTTTCCCTCTTACTTCCCCTCTTAAATCTCAGGACGAGATTTCTTGTAGTGGAGGAGAATTGTGGCCTTGGATAATTAGGCTCTGATAATCCCCATTAATGATGCCACGTCATCGCAGTTACTATTGATAATCCCGCGTTAGTTCAAAAATCAATTCAAATTCAAAATTTAATAAAAGGCAAAAATAAAAGTTTTCAAAATATTAAACTAAAATGTTCGGAGTGTGCAATAATTGCTTAGGTGTTTATGGTGAAGGAACCGTGCTTTTATACAAGGCCTAAATATTTAAAATGAAATAAAACAGAAGAGAAAATAAATTAATAAAAAAAACTAACTAAGGAAAAGAAGGAGAAACACCCCCCTGCTTTGGGCCTCGTGGCCGGTGGCCCACCTGCCTTGAGCCAGCCCATGGCCCGTCCCACTCTCTCTGGCCTACAAGGCCACTCCACCTTGACCTCAAACCCTAACCCACTACCGCTCTCCCACTCCCCCGCACGACGCCACTCCCTCTCCCACCCTCTCCTCTCGATCCCATCTGGATCGGGGAGAGGCCCGACCCCGACGCCGCCCGGCTCGGCCCGCACCACGTCCCGCCGCCCTGGACAACGGCGCCGTCACCGTGTGCCGCACTAACGCCGCGGAACCGCTGCCTCCACCCCTGCGGATCCAGTGCAGGTAGCCGACGCCCGCGCCTCCGTCGCCCCGCTTGCTGGCACGGCTGGTCGCGTCGCGCGCCGCCTCTCCCAGCCGCCCGTCGCCCTCGACTCCCGTCACCGAGCCACCTCGCCACCCCACCGGACTGCCTTCCTCGCGGACCGCGCCTCCTCGTCTCCTCCTCGCTGGTCCTTTCGCGTCACCGACCTCATCCCGAAGGCCTCGTCGAGCCCATTGCCATTCCCTACGGCCCCTGTGAGCGCCTCCCTCCTCTCCTCTCTTCCCGCCCACGTCGCCCTTTTCGCAACACGGGCGCGCGCTGCATCGCACCCTATGTCGGTCCTCTGCCACGCCCTGCTCACCCCGTGCTGCAGCCCCCTCCCTTGTCGCGCCGACCGGCCCCGTCCGCTCCTCCTTGCGCCGCACCTCCCTCGCCGGGCCTCGCCCCCTTCAGCTCCTCCCTCGCCGGGCCTCGCCCGCCGCCATCCACAGCTCCTCCCTCGCTTGGGCCTCGCACCCTTCAGCCACAAGCCGCTGCGCTTCGAGGCAGCCTTGGTGGCTGGCCAGTGCCCAGCGGGTTCGCCCCCACACGACCTCCGTGCGCCCGACCAGTTTTGTCCCCTAGGGCAGATGACAGGGGGGCCCCAGCGCCCCAGAACGATTTAAAAAAAAGATAATAATAAATAGAATTAAATACTAAATAATCAATTAATTAACTAAATAATTAACTTAATTAATTCTGTTTAAATTAATTAATTAAATTAGTTAACCTAATTAATTGTAGTTGATAAACCTAATCATTAGTTAGACTAAATAAACCTGATTAGTTAGTCTTAGTCAATGATTAACGGACCCACATCGTCAGTTGACGATCAACACCTCATTAGCGCGGCGTCATCTCGGCGTCATGATAACGTCGACAAACAACATTCGGATAATGTTGAATTAAAATATTTAAATTAATCCTAAAATGATTTAAATCTTTTAAAATTAATATAAAATAAACCGTAGCTCAGATGGAAAAACTTTGTACATGAAAGTTGCTCAGAACGACGAGACGAATCCGGATACGCAGCCCGTTCGTCCGCCACGCGTCCCTAGCATAGTGAACCTGCAACATTTCACCTCCGGTTCATCTGTCCGAAAACACGGAACACCGGGGATACTTTCCCGGATGTTTCCCCCCTTCACCGGTATCACCTCATACCGCGTTAGAACACGTCTAGCTCTGCTTGTTGTCCTATTATGCACTTGCTTACTATGTATTTACTGTTTCTCCCCCCTCTTCTCTTCGGTAGACCTGTGAGCGATCACGGATGCCCCGTGGTCGACTACGTCACCGACGACCCTCCTTCTTGTCTCGAGCAACAGGCAAGCCCCCATTGATCACGGATATCGCCTATTCTACTCTATACTGCTTGCATTAGTGTAGTGTAGCATGTTCTTGCTTTTCGTTATACCTATCACGATGCATAGCTTTGTCCTTGCTACTCTGTTGTTACCTTTACCCGCTATCCTACTGCTTAGTATAGGATGCTAGTGTTCCATCGGTGGCCCTACATTCTTGTTCGCCCCGCCATGCTATTCTCTTTGGGCTGTGATCACTTGGAGGTGATCACGGGCATATACTATATACTTTACACTATTACATTACCCGTGATCTTGTTAGGAGATGGGGGCTGAAAGGACGGTGGCTCCATCCAGTAGAGGTGGGCCTGGCTTCCCGACGGCCCCATTGTTACTTGTGGCGGAGCGGCAGGGCAGGTTGAAACCGCCTAGGAGAGAGGTGGGCCTGGCCCTGGTCGGCGTTCGCGGATACTTAACACGCTTAACGAGATCTTGGTATTTGATCTGAGTCGGCCATTTGGTCTATCGCACTAACCAACTACGCGGGAACGATTATGGGCACTCGGCGTCGTGGTATCGGCGGCACCGTGGCGTCGGCGACGAGCGGCGCCCGCTGGTTTGGGCGTAGGCCTGCTCTTGTATTAAGGGGCTAGTTACGCTTCCGGCGCGTTCATAGCGTGCATGTGTGCTAAGGCGATGGGCCTGCACCCTGTCGCGCTTAGGTTTAGACCGGCGTCTGGGCCTGTCTGTTGTGCCTAGGTGGGGCTGCGGACGTGTTGATCTTCCACGGCGGGCATGACCCGGAAAGTGTGTCCGGCCAAATGGGATCAAGCGTGTTGGGTTATGTGGTGAACCCTGCAGGAAGTTAATCTCTTGAATAGCCGTGATCTTGATAATGGGGCGACTTGGAGTTGTACCTTGACCTTATGACAACTAGAACTGGATACTTAATAAAACACACCCTTCCAAGTGCGGATACAACCCGGTGGTCGCTCTCTCTCGGGGTTCGAGGAGGGATCACTGGTAGGATTATGCTATGTGATGCTACTTGGAGGACTTGATCTACTCTACGCTACATCTTTGCAAAGCGGAGGCTGCGAGCGTAGTCTTGACGGGATTAGCTATCCCCTCTTATTACGGCATTACGCAATTCAGTCCACTGATATGGCCCTTTACACATATATCCATGCATATGTAGTGTAGCTCCTTGCTTGCAGTACTTTGGATGAGTACTCACGGTTGCCTTGTTTCCCCTTTTCCCCTATCTCTACTCGATTGCTGCGACGGACGATGGAGCCCAGAGCGACGCCACCGTCGATGGCGACTACTACCCGGAGGTGCCTACTTCACGTGCAGCCCGGCGGCGGCGGCCAGGAGTAGTTAGGAGGATCGAGCGGGAGGCATGCGCCTCTTCGATCTGTATCCCGGTTTGTGCTAGCCTTCTTAAGGCAAACTTGTTTAACTTATATACGTAATCAGATATTGTTGCTTCCGCTGACTCGTCTATGATCGAGCACTTGTATTCGAGCCCTCGAGGCCCTTGGCTTGTATTATGATGCTTGTATGACTTATTTTATTTTTAGAGTTGTGTTGTGATATCTTCCCGTGAGTCCCTGATCTTGATCGTACACGTTTGCGTGTATGATTAGTGTACGATTGAATCGGGGGCGTCACAGAGGTCTTCGAAAAAACAGGGATGTTTTATGAAGAAGGACAAATGTCGCGGGAAGACGTCTGAACACGCGTAGCCGCTCAGCGTCTCGATCTGAAGCCTTTCACTAAGCTCGGGGACTATCTCCCTGATTTGGCTGGATGGCACGACATGTTGAAGTGATTGTCGATATATGACAATGTGTCCGTTTAGTCCATACTTTCTGTATGATGAAACTTTGAGTTATGCACAACGAAACTTTATTTGTGATGTAATTAAACCGTCCTCCTCGACTAGCGAAGATCACTCTAGTTAGGGCATTTTGGGTATGATGAACTTTATTATTTATGCTTATGATATGTTGCTTCTATTTTTGCCAAGTCTGTCTTTTTCTGTTGCTCAACTATATATGTTGCATATCATCGACTCATGTGACGATGCAGGTGCATAGATCATCGATGGCGAAGAAGTGCTACGCCAGGAGTATCTGACGAGTGGCGGAGTGTCGAGCCAGTGTCTTGGTTTACGGCTTCGGCGACGACCGATGAGTTAGTTTAGGTTCACGCTAATGCGAGAGAGGGATACGAACTCATGTACTGCATAGTTCCGCTCTCACTCATAGTGATAGCTCTTCTCGTGTATATCATTGTTTAGATGGATGACGATGTAGTTGCAACTAATCGAGACTTGTATCGCTATTTTCGAGATGATGACGAGACCACTTTGTGTTGGATGATGATTATGATGATGACATGATTTGATGAGACTATTTGTATGTATATGCTATGATTAAATTTGTATGTGTATGATATGCTAAAGATTATTGTTTAAAGCTTGTTCAAATACAAAACAAATATGCAGAAAAAAAAACAGAAACTAATAAAACTAGCATTAGCGAGGGGAATAAAGTTAGCAGTAGTGCTCTCTTACCAGTAGCGCTTTCTGGTAAAAAACGCTTCAGATATTAGCAGCAGCGCGTTGCACTAAAGCTCGCTACTACTAGCCATGTATAGCAGTAGCGTTGGATGGCACGCGCTACTGCTACATGTTAGCTGTAGCGCCTTATTAGTAGCGCGGCATCCCGCGCTACTAATAGGCAAAATACCCACGCTACTACTAGGCTTTTCCCTAGTAGTGATCAGTTTGATGTAAGAACATGGTTAATAGACAGATGTACTAGTATGTACCAAAAACAGGAAGGCATGTCATATTCAAAGGTATAATGTGTAAGCTAAGCAATGCAATTTAACCAAATTGGAAGCAATACAAGCTAGACATCCGGGTGGAGTGGTGAGCATGATCATCTAGAACGTGAGAGCCTGGTGGGAGGCGGGCTGCTTCGCCACCATCGTGGCGATTTAGTTGGCTTCCAGGTGATGCCTGTCTGTGCTGGGCTTGTCACTGGCTCGGCCATTGCCCTGACTAGCTATTTGTCTTCTGGTGTTCACGGGATGGTGGTTCATGTAAAAAATATCTTTCCTTATCTTAATAAAGACCGACTTTGGCCTTTCAAATACAAGCTAGACACCATATGCAACATGCAACCACATATGACAGTGCAAAGTTAAAGCAAGCACCTGGGATGGTGGTTCATTACAAGCGAGGTCATCAACTCCAGAGCTATGTTTACCGTCTCCATCTGCTGACACTGCACCCTTTATAAGGCTGATATGTGTCTGGCCTATCCGCGTGCGACGCTGGAGCGACTCCTCTCTTTTCTTTTCTGCTTCTCTCAAGGCAGTAGAGTCTGAAATACTCTTGCATAAAAACACAATAGTGAGAGTATGGGTGAAGTGTGTGCAAAACTAGTTCACTGTAAAAGTAGCAGATAGCAGGTGGCTGAAAAATAAATGACCGGAGACATATGATAGCTCTACAACATTGCATGGAAACAAAATTAGATTCTACTCCATATGATTTTGTAATATATGAGCACAAGGATGGCTGGGAAATGCAGGTACTCCTCCAGCACACCACCACATGTGGTCCTATCAAGATAATTGCCGGCTGAAAATAAATAGGTTTGTCGATTTGTTTATGAACCGTCCGATCTATAAGGAACGGGCTGATGTCTTCGTCTACCTCCCGCCAGTCACTGTTGACGATCTTTCGCGAACCGCCAGCGACCACCGACCCAGACCCCTGCCTCCGCCGCCCCACCCTCCCCTCGACCTCACACCACCGCCGTGCTTGGCAGCGCCCCCAAGTCATCCCTTTTATCCCGGCCGACCTCCAGATCAGGCGCCAGCAACTCTAGGCCCCACACGCCCCTAAGTTAAACACCGATGGCCCTGCTTCCCCGGCGTAATAGGTGGACTAGCACCTGTTACGCTAGGGAATGCTTCCGCTAATTGGGAATCAACTGACCAAGAATTTAAATCCAGGGGGGAGACGGACCTCTAGCTAAGGTGAAATAGTATATGAGGAGAAACCTTGTGCATCGCGAGTTACTAGGAACATCTAGTATCAAGAAGAAGCGGTTAACTAGTGTCTTCTATGGGATGAATACCGTGCAAGCAGACACATAAGATTTGCACGAATAAGGAAGACGAGTACCATTTCCGGTTGTTAGTGTGGTGTCCTCCATATGTAATGGCGATCTTCTTTTTGCCGGGGGAACTGATGTTTTGGAGGAGAGTGCAGTCTTGGACGAACCCATGGCCAAATTGTTGACTGTGTTGCCGGGGCCGTATGTCGGCGGAGGGGAAGCAGATCCGAGGCGGCGAAGGATGGCATAGCAGGAATAGCTCTGGTGCGGTGGACGGTGGCAAACTTGGAGCGGCATCGGTGAGGCACATGACGGCGTGGTTAAACTGGCTCGGTTATGGATGGCTCGGCCTCGGCTTCAACTACTAGCCATGGAGGGCGTTGCGGTTGAGGTTGCGGTGGACGACGACGTCGGGGTATCGGCTCCGGCGTGATGGAGGAGGGCGGCGGTAGATGGGTGGGATGGGGTGGCGGACGGAGGACGCCGGGGTTTCGAGGCTGGTGGAGAGGTAGTTTTGGCGCCCACGGAGTACGAATGGGGAATCGGATGGGGGGGTGGGGGTGATGTCTACTACACAACCTTCTTCTTGTAGACGTTGTTGGGCCTCCAAGTGCAGAGGTTTGTAGGACAGTAGCAAATTTCCCTTGAGTGTATGGCCTAAGGTTTATCAATCCGTGGGAGGCGTAGGATGAAGATGGTCTCTCTCAAACAACCCTGCAACCAAATAACAAAGAGTCTCTTGTGTCCCCAACACGCACAATACAATGGTAAATTGTATAGGTGCACTAGTTCGGCGAAGAGATGGTGATACAAGGGAAATATGGATGATAGATATAGGTTTTTGTAATCTTAAAATATAAAAACAGCAAGGTAACAAGTGGTAAAAGTGAGCGTAAACGGTATTGCAATGTTAGGAAACAAGGCCTAGGTTTCATACTTTCACTAGTGCAAGTTCTCTCAACAATAATAACATAATTGGATCACCTCAACATGCAACAAAGAGTCACTCCAAAGTCACTAATAGCGGAGAACAAACGAAGAGATTATGGTTGGGTACGAAACCACCTCAAAGTTATCCTTTCTGATCGATCTATTCAAGAGTCCGTAGTAAAATAACACGAGGCTATTCTTTCCGTTCAATCTATCATAGAGTTCATACTAGAATAACACCTTAATACACAAATCAACCAAAACCCTAATGTCACCTGGATACTCTAATGTCACTTCAAGTATCCGTGGGTATGATTACACGATATGCATCACACAATATCAGATTCATCTATTCAACCAACACAAAGAACTTCAAAGAGTGCCCCAAAGTTTCTACCGGAAAGTCAAGACAAAAACGTGTGCCAACCCCTATGCATAGGTTCATGGGCGGAACCCGCAAGTTGATCACCAAAACATACATCAAGTGGATCACGTGATATCCCATTGTCACCACAGATAAGCACGGCAAGACATACATCAAGTGTTCTCAAATCCTTAAAGACTCAATCCGATAAGATAACTTCAAAGGGAAAACTCAATCCAATACAAGAGAGTAGAGGGGGAGAAACATCATAAGATCCAACTATAATAGCAAAGCTCGCGATACATCAAGATCGTATCACCTCAAGAACACGAGAGAGAGAGAGAGAGAGAGATCAAACACATAGCTACTGGTACATACCCTCAGCCCCGAGGGTGAACTACTCCTCCCGTCATGGAGAGCGCCGGGATGATGAAGATGGCCACGGTGAGGTTTCCCCCCGGCGGGTCTTGGAACAGGGTTCCGATTGGTTTTTGGTGGCTACAGAGGCTTGTGGCGGCGGAACTCCCGATCTATTATGTTCCCCGATGGTTTTAGGGTATATGGATATATATATATAGGAGAAAGAAGTCGGTCAACGAAGCCACGAGGGGCCCACGAGGGTGGAGAGCGCGCCCCCTGCCTCGTTCCTTCCTCGTTGCTTCCCTTACGTACACTCCAAGTCTTCTGGATTGCTTCCGTTCCAAAAACAACTCTCCCGAAGGTTTCATTACGTTTGGACTCCGTTTGATATTCCTTTTCTGCGAAACACTGAAAGAAGGAGAAAAACAGAAACTGGCAGTGGGCTCTGGGTTAATAAGTTAGTCCCAAAAATAATATGAAAGTGCATAGTAAAGCCCATTAAACTTCCAAGATGGATAATATAATAGCATGAATACTTCATAAATTATAGATACGTTGGAGACGTATCAGCATCCCCGAGCTTAATCCTGCTCGTCCTCGAGTAGGTAAATGATAAAGAAATCATTTATGAAGTGTGAATGCTAGCAGGTGTATAAGTTTGATCAATGATAATTTCAATCACCTTTTCTAGCATCATTATATGTCATAAAAGTAGCTCAACTCATAAAGCTTCTAATGATCAAGTTACAAGCTATTCACATGTTAAAGTATAGATCATAAACTTTCTTGAAAACTAACAAACCGTGTTATTAGTCATCAAACAATTACAATTCATCTTATTTTCAGGAAGAGTCTATGTCAGAGCTTTGATTTAGCAAACTCCACATACTCAACTATCATTTAGTATTCCATGATTGCTACCACTCAAAGCATATTTTTAGAACAAATAGTATTCATCGAGAGAAAGATAGGGGCTTAATGTTTCGCCTCCCAACCTTTTACCTCAAGGGTAATGTCAACAATAATAATTCATGCTCAAATATATTTGAATGGCCATATATGCTTAGATCTTTCCATCACATGATGCTTCCCAACTAAAGAGTGGTTGGAATGAGAAGGAATACTACTGACTCTTGCATAAAAGTAAAAGATAGGCCCTTCATAGAGGGAAGCAGGGATTTGCACAGGTGCCAGAGCTTGAAGCTAAAACAGAGATGAATAATTTTGAGAGGTATGCTTTCATTGTCAACATAACGACCAAGAGTTCCCAATATCTTCCATACTACATACATTATAGGCGGTTCCCACGCAGAAAGGTAAAGTTTTTACTCCCCCTCCACCAACATTCACACTCCACGGCTTGTCCGAAACAACGGGTTCCGTCCAACTATCAACATTCCTGGGGGAATTTTGTTTAACTTATTTGCGAATTTGTTTTTGACCTTTTGATCATAAGAGTGGGATCCCAGTTACCAACCATTTTCTCATGAATGATGAGCGGAGTCCACTCATCGTGAGAATAACCCACCTAGCATGGAAGATACTGACAGCCCCTAGTCGCTACATGAGCGATTCGCGCATACAAAACATATTATTATTTGAAGGTTTAGAGTTTGGCACATGCAAATTTACTTGGAACGGCAGGTAAATACCGCATATAGGTAGATATGGTGGATACTCATCGAAGAAACTTGGTTCAAGGAATTTGGATGCACAAGCAGTATTCCCTCTTAGTAAAGATATTTTGGCTAGCAAAGGATTCTAAATAGCAAGCACCACATGTTAGAGGATCCATAACAACATAACTTCTATACAAATATACCCAAGCATAACTCATTATGTTGTCTTCCTTGTCCAACTTCAACTAATTTTCTCAGGTTTGAAAATAATTAATGGGGCTCACAATCATAGAATATGTCCAAGATAGTATATTTATATGTGAGATCTCTCTTCCTTCAATATTCTTTCATGAATTGTTCAAGTGACCAATACAACCACCTCTACTTCTTATACGTGAAGTCATTACTCCCCATGGGAAAGGCATATGAAACATATATAATTTCAGATTTATGACATTCATATCATTCAACCATTTACTCATAGGATATAAGTGAAGCACACGAGTAAATGACAAACTACTCCAAAAAGATATAAGTGAACATCAATGAGTAGTTAAATAATTATGTAGCGATGTGAAGACTCTCTCTCATTTAAGAAATTCAGATCTTGGTATTTTATTCAAATAGCAAGCAAACCTAAAGAAAATAAATGACGCTCCAAGCAAAACACATATCATGTGGTGAATAAAAATATAGCTCCAAGTAAAGTTACCGATGAACGAAGACGAAAGAGGGGATGCCATCCGGGGCATCCCCAAGCTTAGGATTTTGCTTGTCCTTGAATATTACCTTGGGGTGCCTTGGGCATCCCCAAGCTTAGGCTCTTGCCACTCCTTATTCCATAGTCCATCGAATCTTCACCCAAAACTTGAAAACTTCACAACACAAAACTCAACAGAAAAATCGTAAGCTCCGTTAGTGAAAGAAAACAAAAAACCACTTCAATGTAATGTAATGAACTCATTATTTATTTATATTGGTGTTAAACCTACTGTATTACAACTTCTCTATGGTCTACAAACTATTTTACTAGCAATAGAGTCATCAAAATAAGCAAACAACACACGAAAAACAGAATCTGTCAAAAACAGAACAGTCTGTAGTAATCTGTAACTAACGCAAACTTTTTGAACTCATAAAAATCTACAAAAATAGGAAGACCTAGATAAAATATTTATTGATCTAATGCAATTTAAATCAGTATTTTATCACGTTGTGGTGATTTTTAACAATTGTTTTCGTGAACAGAAAGTTTCTGGAATTTTCAGCAAGATCAAATAACTATCATCCAAGAAGATCCTATAGGTCTTACTTGGCACAAACACTAATTAAAACATAAAACCACATCTAACCAGAGGCTATATAGATTATTTATACCTAAACAGACCCAAAAAGCACAGAACTAAAATAAAATTGGGTTGCCTCCCAACAAGCGCTAACGTTTAAAGCCCCTAGCTAGGCATGATGATTTCAATGATGCTCACGTAAAAGATAAGAATTGAAACATAAAGAGAGCATCATGAAGAATATGGCTAGCACATTTAAGCCTAACGCACTTCCTATGCATAGGATTTTGTGAGCAAACAACTTATGGGAACAATCATCAACTAGCATAGGAAGGCAAAACAAGCATAACTTCAAAACTTTAAGCACATAGAAAGGAAACTTGATATTATTGCAATTCCTACAAGCACATGTTCCTCCCTCATAATAATTTTCAGTAGCATCATGAATGAATTCAACAATATAACCAGCACCTAAAGCATTCTTTTAATGATCTACTTGCATAGAAATTTTACTACTCTCCACATAAGCAAAATTCTTCTCATTCGGAATAGTGGGAGTATCATAAGAGACTTGAATACTATAAATTGTTTCCACATTAAAAGAGTAATGTTCAGAAAAAGGGTAATCATAATCATGTCAAGTTTTATAAATATAATCATCACTACTTTTATAGCATAAGTTTCATCACAATAATCATCACAAGTAGCAACTTTGTTCTCATCATAATCGATTGAAACCTCTTCCAAGATAGTGGACTCATCACTAAATGAAGTCATGACCTCTCCAAATCCACTTTCATAAATATTATAATATTCAACATCCTCCAAAATAGTGGGATCATTAGTTCCTAAAGTTGACACTCTTCCAAACCCACTTTCATCAATATAATCATCATAGGTAGAAGGCATGCTATCATCATATTAACTTTGAATATCAAAACTTGGGAGGCTAAAAATATCATATTCATTAAACGTAGCATCCCCAAGCTTGGGACAAACATTAATTTCAGCAAATATATTCTCAAATGTGTCATCCTCATCAAACATAGCATCCCCAAGCTTGGGCCTTTTCATATCATAAGCATAATCACTCTCATTATTAATAGTATGGATAGCACCAATAGTATAGCAATTATCATCATCACAATGAGTAGTAGGAGCAACATCATTTGGGAGGGATACCTTTTTACCTTTGCTTCTCTGTTTTTTCTTTTTCTTCTTCACATCATGTGTGGGTTTATCCCTCCTTTTTGAGCTCCTTATTGATGAGATTGGTCGAATAGAAAGCTCTTCCTCGTTACCTGATTCATCATAAGAAATAATAGGAGGATATTGGGAAGTCTCTTCCCTTTCATTAGTGTTCTCTTCATATTCTATTTTCTTTCTTTTCTTTATGTAATTGGCAATATAAGGATTTTCAATGCAATTCACTCCACAATACATATAAATTTCCTCTAGATCAAAATCAAGAAGTTTATCACGGGCAAATACTCGAAGATAGTTAGTTATACATTTCATTTCTTCATAACCCATAAGCAAACTAAGTTCATTATGATGTGCAATGGAAATCAAGTCATCACAATTTTTGGAAACGATTAGATCATGAAATAATTTGCATCGGATAGTTAAATGACCATGTTCATTGCAAAGTTCACAAGTACGGCTAAGAAAATTTAAATTTTCAGCACAAACATCTATCCTTTCTTGCAACCATTTAGTTTCTAAGTACTTATGCCTCTTGCAAAATCTATCTTCCCTAATTGGTGTGTACTTGCAAACTCTATGTATTCCACAAAAGTTGACATGCTTATAAGAGATATTTTCATCATGACTAGTGCAATCATCATTAGTACTATGGATATTCAAAGAGTTCATACCAACAACATTGCAATCATGCTCATCATTCAAAGATTTAGTGCCAAACATCATTAGTATCTGCGTCATCAGCACGTGACAGTCGTGAGACTTCATCCCGCTGAACTTCTGCTTCGCCGGGTCTAGGTATCTGCTTATCATCCCCGCGTAACCGTAAGGAAGTTTTACTCCTAGGAGGCAGGTGAAAAACTGCTCGATCTCCTCCGACTTAGAGTGAAGCACGGGAGGGTAGTCATTTCGGTCTTCTTGGCCTTTTTGCCTTTCGGCGACTTTACGTGTCTGCTTAGCCTCATCATCATCATCATCATCATCATCATCATCATCATCATCATCATCATCATCATCATCATCATTAGCGTGAAGCTCTGCACGATGCCCATTGATTTCAAGTCGCCCTTGCTTTCGGCCCATCTTTGGTCCTCTCGGCATGTTGAGCAGGGTACCAGCAGACTCTCGCACACGTTCTTCGTGATATGCATGACATCAAGGCTGTGAGGCACACGGTGGATCTTCGATCGACAAGTCCCGAAAACAGACTTCGTTTTCCATACCTTCAGCAATGCTCTGGCGCCTTCGCTTTCGGCTCTGGCGCCTTTTGCTTCTTTCGGCGGTGGGTAGTCTTTCCAATTTTTCAACAGCTCATCTATTTCCTCGCCGCTCCTCGTACACGGGCGTTTTCGGGGTTCGGTTTCACCATCGAACAGATCCTTGCGTTTCCTCCACGGGTCATCGTCGCGAAGCCACCTTCAATGTCCCATGAACACGGTTTTCGAAGACCCGGGATCTCTATCTAGCTGGCGATATGTTGTGTCATCCATGCACCTTACGCATCCGGAAAATCCGTGGACTACCCGCCTGCGAGATATCCGTAATCGAGATAGTCGTGCACCATCGTGAGCGGTGCGGCTCTCATAGGGAAATATTCTTTCTGCGGCATCCCACGTATTGGTGGCGTTTTCGAGCGTGTCTAGGTCCTCCTTCAGCAGCCCGGATCTGATTGATGTCGTTCCTGGTTGTTTCGGCCCTTCAATTAGCATACTCATGTGAATGTACTTCCTCTTCATGCACAACCAGGGGAAGGTTGTACATCCACACAAACACAGGCCAGGTGTTATGTGTGCTTCAATGGCTGCCAAAGCGGATTGACTCCATCGGTGCTCGCGCCCAAAGACGATGTTCCTTGGATCCTTCCCAAATTCTGGGTATTGAAGTTCAACGCTTGCCTTTGGGTCACATCCTTAGGGTGACTCAGCATCTTGTCTTTTTTATTTATCTCCGGATCATTTCCGTCATCTTCCCGCTTCTTCTCCTCCCTATCCGCGTGCCAACGCAGGAGCTTTGCTACCTTAGGGTCCGCGAAATACCGCTGCAGACGAGGAGTGATCGAAAAGTACCACACCGATTTTCGAGGAGCTTTCTTCCTCTTCTTGTATCGAGTGACGCCGCACACCGGACATACGGTAGACTCTGCGTGCTCGTCCCAATAAATGATGCAATTGTTCATGCACACATGGTATTTCACGTGCGGTAAATCCAAAGGACACACGATTTTCTTTGCCTCCTCGAAACTGGTCGGGCACTTGTTCCCCTTGGGAAGACGTTCGTGCCAGAATGACATGTTCTCGTCGAAGCATGCGTCGGTCATTTTGTGTTTTACCTTCATCTCCAGAGCCATGAGCGTTACTTTCAGGCGGGTATCCTCGGGCCTGCATCCTTCATACAATGGAGTAACCGCGTCTATCTCCGGTTGATCCAGCTTGCTTTCTCTCGGCGGCAGCTCTTGCGTTATCCGTTTGCTTGCGAAGCAGCTCTTGAATATGAGGGTCCTGCACCCAGCCTCCATCGTCGCCCCGCTCCGGCATCTTCATCTTCATGATCATGCCCTTCGTCTTGATCTTCCTCATCATCATGTCGACACCTTCTACATGATGATTGTGTACATCATCACCGTCGTGATCATGTCACGGAGATTCTTCGTCTTCTCGCCCGCCCTCGCCGCGGTGGTTGTCTTGTTGCCCTTCCTCATTTCTTGCCGGACCCCATGGGCGACTTCATAGTCATCTTCATCACCTTGCCACCGATAGCCATCCATGAAACCACGCAAGAGCAGGTGGTCCGCACCTGCCGGAATCCGGGTCCGCAATAAGGCTCTTCACTTGCATCTTCGACACGGACATCTTATCTCCGTCTCGTTCTTTTGAAGCATCTCGCCTTCGTGGAGCTCAAAACCTATTCACTATGCCTTCGGTCATCGTGCAGACCATGGTCGCTGAGGTAGAGCAAAGCGATATTTTAGAACCAAGAAAAATTTGGCATGACCTTCCTAAAAATAGGACCAAAAAGAATGCATAGTGCCAAAATTCTCGCCGAAACGGAAATGAATCAACATTCCGGCAAAATATTGGCAACTATCGCATTTCAAATACCGGTACATGCAAATACAAACATATATGCAACACCACAAACACAAGCAACACCACAAACATACATAGATCTAGCTAGGCCACAAAAAGTGCATGTGCACGTTGTTGGAGCGAGCTAGGGAGAAAAAAAGTAGATCTACATCATGAAGATAGCTTTCCCCTTACTTACCTATCAAAAAAAGGTAATTTCACCACTTAATTTTGATGAATCTATGGTGGAAATGAGGTGAGGAGGAGGAGGCAGCCGGGACAAGCTTGGAGGAGGAGGTGGAGAGAATGAAGTGGGGAAAGTGAGTGGGTAGGTGGGCTGTCCAAAATATCTTATTGGTCCGAGGTTACTAATGGCGCACCACCACAAAATGCGCCATTAGTAACCCTGGTTACTAATGGCGCACCGGCAGGTGGTGCGCCATTAGTACTTTTTGCAAAAAAGTAAAAAAAAAACATATGTACACTAATGGCGCACTGTGGAAAAGTGCGCCATTAGTAGTTTAAACTACTAATGGCGCACTTTGGCATAGTGCGCCATTAGTAGGTTTGCAAAAAAGTAAAAAAAAATATATACTAATGGCGCACTGTCTTTGTCGTGCGCCATTACTAGTTCAAACTAGTAATGGCGCACTTTGCCATCCTGCGCCATTAGTTTGTATGGAAAAATGGGAAAAATAATCAATAGTAGTGGCGCACCGTGAGCACGGTGCGCCATTAGTGTCTTCCACACTAATGGCGCACGAGCAACCGGTGCGCCATTAGTATATAGTAGTGGCGCACTATTTACCTAGTGCGCCATTAGAATCAGTCCTATCTATAGCCCTTTTCCTAGTAGTGGATATCGAATTCAAATAATTGAATGGACTTCATGTTGAATTCGAATTTTTTAAACCACCTTAAGTTGAATTCAAATGTATGCTAGTTCATAGCTAGCTATTTATAATGTTCATTGTGTAACTTTCGTATGTATAAAGTGCTTTACACACACAACATGAACTATACTCACGTTTATATTCGGTTGCTAAAGCGATGCATTGTCTGGATTTCAAAATACTAACTATGTGGATCAATTATGTTGAATAATAACATAGACATGCTCAAATTTGTTAGAATCTAGATGTCTGATGGATCAATGACCGTTCCTTTCGCGAATTGAAAAGATCATGATCCCATCCTAATATTTGGATACAATTTATATCTTTAATCAATGTGTACATTAGTCTTTTACGTGTAGTTTCACTCTCCATCGGTGGTATCTCACACATGCTCATACACTCTCTCCCAAGGTGTCTTTCTCGCAGACATGCTCTCAATATAACCCTCCCTCCCTCTCGTAACCATTTACGGCTGTTTTCACTAACCTTTATCACAAGCACTCTTCCTCTCACAAGCATACACACGCACAATCCCCATCGACCCTTTCTATATACATAGACCTGCCTATGTGTCTCCTGTACGCACATTATCTTTAGGCCTATCTCTCACGCATTGTCTCACACCTCTCTTCCTAATCGACGAGTATGATTCTAGCAAAGCATTCTGTAGGATGCCCCTTAAATTTAGGTTGGATGAATAGTAATATCAGAGATAAGGGGTTACCTTAGTCCGAGGACCTAGGGTTACAAATCCTAGCCGACTTTGTCAATGGACACAGAGTCCTTCACGATTCCGCTATCTTTGTCTTGTACGACTAATCATCCATGGGTCTCCCTAAAGGTGTCACGGGCCGACCAATGTGGCGCAGGACGGAACCGAACCAAGGGCCTCACCTCGACCCACCGGACCTCACACGGTGACACACCCTCTGCCCCCAGGTCTAGTTATATTCTCACACCCACACATACCAACACAGACACCACACAAAAAAATTCTCCTCATGCCTCTATCCACTCCCCCCTTGCATATACACACTCAAGGGAATCTCTTGCCATGACATCATATTCGTCTCTCTCTCTAGACCTGTCTCATTTCTCATGCTATCTCTCCTACGCCCCCCTCCCCTCGCCGGCCCCTCTATCCGTGCCTCTCTCGAATACTTAATACACACACATACATCTCTAGGCCCTGCCAAATACATCAACTACACATTCCCACACGTTACATCACGTACCCCATTGATCTAAAAAGCCCTCTCTTCACGTTTATTTCGCATACAACATTCCTTTTGAATAATGTGTGGCCAAAAAATTATTTTAGAATTTCTACATATATACCACATTACAAAGTTATATGGAGGAGTATGAACGTTAATTTGCATTGCATGGTGCCCACAATGATATTTATTCTGCACTGTATGTTTTTATATTTTTATACTATATATAAAGTTAGTCATAACAAAGAGAAACGAAGAGCATATCTCTCTCTCCATCGCATACACTGTAACACCCCGGATGTAATTTTCCATTTTTGCAACTCCAACTCTTGCCTTTTCCAGAGATGCGATATTTTATTTCCTTTGTGGTTGGGTTTTTGTCCTTTGTTTTGCTTTTTGTTCATGTCATGCATCTCATCTCATAGCATCATGCGCATTGCATCTGCATGTTTTCATAAAACATGCATCCGCTCATAGTTGCCGCTCCTCGCTTCTCTCCGTTGCGTTCGTTGACCGTTCCGAGACCAACCGTGTTTTTGATTACCTCTCTGCACAACCACCTAACCTCTCTTGCCAGCTCGCAGCACCCTCGTGTGCGTGTATGAAACTTACCCGAACCCGAACCGCTCAGTCATCACGGTTGCATTCAGATCATCCCCAAACATCTATAAAATATCTCTGTTTTCTTAATTAGACTTCCTAACCTATATTTTTTCTCGACCGCCCGATTTCGATCGGACGGACGGGGTTAACCCCTGCCCTATTTCCCTTACTATTTAAACTAGTTCCCAACCCTAAAACCTAGGAAGCTGTCCCATCCTCCCTTCCCTGTCCGCCGCCGCCACTCTCTCCAAAATCCTCCTCGAATTCCACATCGAGCCAACCACAGCCACCTTCCTCCTCCCCTCGATCCATCCGATCCCGCAGCCACCTCCCGCTTCTCCTCTGCCTCGACCGAGCAAGGCTCCCCTGCTCATGGCACCCGAGCATCCCAGCTCGGCAGCAGTCCACCCCACGTCCGGCCTCCCAGCTCGACCTCATCCCCAACCTCGCAAGCCTCCTTGATCCTTTCCCAAGCAGGTCGACGTCTCCTCGCGCCCCCTTCTCCCCCTTTCTCTGGTTCTCCTCCTCTAACCATCTCTCTCTCTGCTGTTAATGAACCAGCGCCGGTCGCCGCCGTCCCGTTCGTCTTCCAGCGAGGCGAGGCACCGAGCTCCCCCGCGAGTCCCCTGCAACCGGCCATTCGTCTCTGCTCGAGGAGCTCCAGCAACCGCGACCCAGCTTCGCCCTAGCGTCTCCGGCCGCCCCGGCCTCCTCCTCGTCAGATCTGGTGGATCCCGCGGCCCCGCCGTTCCTCCCTTGTCGCTGCAGCTCCGTCCCCGCCGCCGTTTTCCCCGCCGCCGACCAGGACCGGCCTCGTCCCGCTCCTCTTTTTCCCTGTCTCTCTCCCTTCCCTAGCACTCTCTCTCACATCTTTCTCTCTATTCTTGCCGCAGCAAGGAGCCGTCGCCCCGCGAAGTCCCTCTTGGTCCCTTGCCTCGTTGACCTGCTCCAGTTTGCCGCCGCCTCGCTCGTCCTCTGGTTCGGGAGGACGACGCGCCCTCCGCGCGTTGACCCCTGGTCGCGCTCCTCCTAGGCATCGCAAGCAGGCAGGCCCAGCGCGCCCTGCCGGCCTCCCCCTCTCCTCTGCCTATTGGGCCTTGGCCCATGGTGAGCCACCCAAAGCCCTCGCCCAGATCCAGATTCAGCCCATGCCATGTTTTTTTCCCTGTCTGCTATTTTTCCTATTATCCAGTGAATTCCAGTTTTACAGTTTGCACCCTCATGTTCATGCATTTAATATCTCACAAACCATGTATCAGATTAAAACAACTTATATATGCAAAATGCTTAGTTTTTCATCTAGATTCATAATCGGCTACTTTCATCCATGTTTAAAATGTTTAAAATGATGTTTGTTTAAATTTGCTCAAATGCCATGCTAAAATGATTTATTTCATAACTAAATAACCGTAGCTCGGTTTTAAATAAAATTTATATGTAAATGGGGTGGAAAATGCCTAGTTTAACATGGTGCACTTTATTTTCCTGTTTAACAACATTAAAATATGTTTTAGGGCAGAACAGTACCAAATTCGAAATATGGACATGAGGATTTTCCGGAATTGTTGTTTGTTGTTCCGGCCTCATTTAAATTTTCCTAAATAGTTAGTTTATTTATGATTCACCTCTTGCCGTGTTTAACAACATGTTTGGTAGCTTAAACGAGATTAAACTAAATATGTCTATGTGGTGTTTTGTCAATATGCAACTCGTTGCATATTGAGCTCCACTTAATTTGTAGTGTTGTTTGCTGCACTTTGCCATGCCTCATTAAAACGGACATGCATCATACTTGATTGTGCATCATGCCATGTTTATGCTTGTGCATTTACCATGTTGTTTGTTTCTTTCTGGTGTTGCTTCCATGTTCCGGTAATGTTGCGATTGTGAGGATTCGTTCGACTACTCCCGTTCGTCTTCTTCATGGACTCGTTCTTCTTCCTAGCGGGATTTCAGGCAAGATGACCGTCACCTTGGATCTCATTACTATCATTGTTATGCTAGTTGCTTCGTTCTATCGCTATGCTGCTTTACCTACCACTTGCTGCTCAAGCCTCCCAAATTGCATGACATCCCCTAACCTTTGTTACCCTTCCTAGCAAACCGTTGTTTGGCTATGTTACCGCTTTTGCTCAGCCCCTCTTATAGCGTTGCTAGCTGCAGGTGAAGATGAAGATTCCTCCATGTTGGTTTGCGTTTATGTTGGGATATCACAATATCTCTTATATTATTAATGCATCTATATACTTGGTAAAGGGTGGAAGGCTCGGCCTTATGCCTGGTGTTTTGTTCCACTCTTGCCGCCCTAGTTTCCGTCATATCGGTATTATGTTCCCGGATTTTGCGTCCCTAACGCGGTTGGGTGATTTATGGGACCCCCTTGACAGTTCGCTTTGAATAAGACTCTTCCAGCAAGGCCCAACATTGGTTTTACCATTTGCCTCACCTATTACCTTTTTTCCCTTGGGAGTCACGCATCCCAAGGGTCATCTTTATTTTAGCCCCCCCGGGCCAATGCTTGTCTAAGTGTTGGTCCAAACTAGAGCCACTTGCAGCGCCACCTCGGCGAAACTTGAGGCTGGTTCTGGTTATGCGATCTGCTCATCCGATCGTGGCACGAGGCGAGATCTGCGGCTACTATCGGGATGTCGGCACGCCGGAGGTCTTGCTGGTCTTGTTTTATTGTTGTCGAAATGTCTTGTAGCCGGATTCGAGACTGATCGGGTCTTCCGGGAGAAGGAATATCCTTCGTTGATCGCGAGAGCTTATCATGGGCTAAGTTGGGACACCCCGCAGGGTATAAACTTTCGAGAGCCGTGCCAGCGGTTATGTGGCAGATGGGAATTTGTTAATATCCGGTTGTAGTAAACTTGAAGTAAACTCTTCTAAAATACACCAACCGTGTGCGTATCGTGAGTGTCTCTTTTGGGGTTGATCGAGAGGAGAACACGGTTTCGGGTTATGTCGATGTAAGTAGGAGTTCAGGATCACTTCTTGATCATTACTAGTTGACGACCGTTCCTTTGTTTCTCTTCTCGCTCTCTTTTGCGTATGTTAGCCACCATATATGCTTAGCGCTGCTGCAACCTCACCACTTTACCCCTTCCTTTCCCATTAAGCTTTGCTAGTCTTGATACCCATGGTAATGGGATTCTTTGAGTCCTCGTGGCTCATAGATTACTACAACAACGATTGCGGTACAGGTTATGCGATGATCATGGCCGAGAGCGATGTTTATTTGTGTTGGAGTTCTTCATCGCTTCTTCGATCGGGGATAGGTTCGGTCGGCACTGGGCTAGCAGTGGTGGATATTGTTTGAGTTTCTGTTTATGTTTCATCCGTAGTCGGATGTTGATCTTGTATATGATGTGATGTTGTATTAGTGTGGCATTGTATGCCTTATGTATGTATCCCCACTATTATGTAATGTTGATGTAATGATATCCACCTTGCAAAGCGTCTTCAAGATGCGCTTCTATCCTTGGTGGGACCTTGAGTTCCTTTAGGATAGGGTCACATCTTAGGCGTGACAAGTTGGTATCGAGCCTCGACCGACCATAGGAGCCCCTTGTTTGTTGGCCGTTGTTGAGTCTAGAAGAAAACTATTTTGAGTCTTAGGATTATATATATCGGAGAGTAGGATTCTTTTACTCCTCAGCCCCTAAATCGCTCTGGTGAGGCCTCTGACGTAGATGTTTTGTCTTTCCTCTCCTCAAATTTCACTAAATTTTTTTAGGATCACGCTGGTATCTTGGAATCGTTCGATGGTTTTGTGATGAGAACATTGTTCTTGGTGCCTCGACATTTAGGGGTTGTGGCGGTGTCCGGGAGTTGAGCTCCGAGGTGTTGTCGTCACAATTTTATCGTTGCAGTTCTAGAATACCGAGCTTTGCCGACATCGAAAATCTCTTTTATGCAGTTGGTGGTGAGATAACCCGATAACCCAAAGATTGGGCGAGCTCGGGAGTATTGCCATAACTCATTATAACGGATGCTTTTGAAGCTTGAGGTACACGATTTCGAAGGTTTCTTGGTTATGTGTTGACGGATGGATACAGCTGGATCTAGGTATTGTTAGTTTGGGTGATATATTTTGTGTCCCCTATATCCCCAACACCAGATTGCATAACCATAAAGTTTCGGGAGTTTATAGGTGGGAATTCAAGTAGCTCCTAGAATATCTTTCCGACAGATGCATGATATGGGATTAGGGTAAATCTCTATCATATGTATTTGTTCCGGCTTATTCTGCAAGCCAAATCCTTTGTTTTGTTTTGAGTTGTGGTATTCGAGTTGCTTCAATGTCAAGTATTGATTCCATACCTTCAAACGGTGTTCTCATATTGCTATGTGAATACTAATCCTTCTCGATCAGCGAGATTGTCATGTCAATTCTTTCCAACCGGTGCGATTCTCTTCAAGATGATCCTATCATTTTTTCCCATCCGCAAGATCAACTCAAAGTCTTCTCAACGTTATTTCATCCGTCCCAAGTTGCCTTTGTTTTCCCGCCCTCCCACCCATTTTCTTCAAGGACTTATATATTTTAATCAAGTATCCATTTATTCATGTGAAACCTCTTCACTCTTTTCAATCAATGTTCTGATCCAGTGATCCCTCATGAAGTTGCTCAACAGTTACAAGTTCATCATTCTTCATTCTCGTATTCTTTTCCGGTGGATTTAACTCAAGCTTTCAGTGTTGATCACATTCCTTTCCTTGCTGCAAATGCTTTCTCTTACCGATGCACCTCTTAATCATTCACTTCTCGCTATTCATTTGTTCTGGAGTGTTGAAGATATCTCGGAAGGCTCGTCTTTTCATTCCAGATCCGTTCAAGTTATTTTGAGGTTGTTATCTCATTCAAGCCATTTAATTCTACCGGTGCAATCTTTATTTCAAGCAATCGTTCAACGGTGTTTCTTTTGAGTGGGCCCTAACCCACAGGTCTTTTCCCAGGATCTTACCTGACTCTTCTAATTTATCTAGAGCCATTTCCCAAATTCTTTTCAAAGTTTGACGTAAGAATGAGTTATCATCAGTCAAATGTCTTTCTCCAAGATCTTCCAAATTCTTTTCATCGTTGGTTCAACCTTTCTAATTTTCATCCCGGAGTATCTCAACAATTCATGGTGATGTTTTTCATCATCATTCTCAACATTTGAAGACCGAAGAAGAGTTTCTCTTGAATCTTGCTCCATTCTCTTCAAGATTCATGGTTCTAGCTTGATGCCATCCTCTTATAATTGTTTTCGATTGTGAGAATTCTTTTTTCACCCATCCGGAGCATGTCATGAGTTGTTTCCATTTCTTTCCTCCGTAGGCCATCATGTCATAGTTCCTCATTCTCAGCTTTCAGCTCTCGTTCTCCAAATCTTACCGGTGAATCGTTCAAATATCCTCTAATCAGTTCATGATCTCTTCATTCTCTTGTATCTAAATTCTCTCAAGCATCTTCATTCGTTTTTCCAATTCTTCCCGGTGAATTGTGCCTTTGCTATGTTCATTTTCAATTCTTATGGTGGTTCGTTCAAGATTTCACTTCCTTCGTTATCATTTTAATTCATTCGTTGTTTCCAAATTTCATCGGTGGTTCCATCAATAGCTTCTCAAGTTTGCACTATATCTCTCTTCAATCCTTGCAAAAGAATAAGTAGTAGACCAAATCCATTGCTTGTCATCAATTTAAGTGGTGAAGGATGAGCATAAGGTAATTCTTATTCTTGTTTCATCGAGTAAATTCGATTCCTTATTCCGGAGGTTCATCAAAATTCTTGATTTCATTTGTTCATCTTTCTTTCCGGAGTTCCATGTTTTCCGCATTATCTCGTCGCGAAGCTCCATCTAAATCATTGCGAGGCTTCACCTTGTGTTTTCAACTTCTCTTTCTTTCTATCATCCTTGTATTACCGGAGTTCTTCATGGAGGTTCTACATGGTGGTTAAATCAAGATTCTTTTAATTATTCAATTGTTCTTCAAGATTTCTCTCGAAGTTATGACCCGCCAAGCTATACTCTAAAAATAAACATGGTGCTCAACACATGTTTTGTTTTGAGGCGTTCAAGCATTCTTCTTCTTGCATTCCGAAGTGCAATTCGTTCTACCTTATCATTTGAGGTGGTGTTATGTCATTCTTGACAATTTGAGTTCGTGTTTCATGATTCACATGTTGTCAAGAATGAGATATTTTAAATCCACCAATCTCTTCGTTGGACTCATTTTGTGTCATGTTTCACCTAAAGCCTTCCCTAAGGAATGTTGCTATTTGTGGTGCTTATCAATGATCCGAGTTTTCTCCTATCCTCTCGGCGAAAGACGTTTTCATCTTTGATCTCAAACAAGCAATTGTTTTTCGTTAGTGGCATAATTTCACCTCAAGTGTTGAGATGTTTCCATAAGCCCACTACAAGCTTATTATTTTCATTGTTGGTTTTCCAACAACTCCGTTATAACCTTCTTGGAAGGGTGCTTTCCAAGCTCATTTGTGGCAGAAGTTGGCATTCTCTACTCCATTCTGTTATTCCAATGATCTATCTTCTATTCTTTCTTCCGGAGGCATGGTGATGTTGCTCTCTTCACTCATCATCTCGAATTGTGAGGACCGTGTTCTTTTCATGCTTATCCATTTAACCGGAGTGTTGTGTCATCTCTTCAAGTTCTATTCATCTTATCAAGTTTTCTTCTCTTTTCTACCGGAGTGCTGTCCAAATTCTGTCATTCTTGTTCCTTGGCTATCTCATTATTCCGAGGAGGTCATATTCTTTTCGTTCGTGAAGCTATTATTCCCATGTCTTTCAACCTTCAAATTCTCGTAATACTCCTTGTTCCTCTTTTCTACCGGATTGTTTGCAATCTCGTTCATCTCTGTTGTACTCTTTCTTTTAAATTGCTCAACCTCTCAAGGTTCATGGTTTCACTCGTTTGTCGAAGAAGCAACTTAGTTTACCTCTTATCTTCCTCTTCCTTTTCCCTCCGGTGCCATCCTAGATCTCAGGACGAGATCCTCTCGTAGTGGTGGAGTGTTGTAACGCCCCGGATGTAATTTTCCATTTTTGCAACTCCAACTCTTGCCTTTTCGGAGATGCGATATTTTATTTCCTTCATGGTTGGGTTTTTGTCCTTTGTTTTGCTTTTTGTTCATGTCATGCATCTCATCTCATAGCATCATGCGCATTGCATCTGCATGTTTTCATAAAACATGCATCCGCTCGTAGTTGCCGCTCCTCGCTTCTCTCCTTTGCGTTCGTTGACCGTTCCGAGACCAACCGTGTTTTCGATTACCTCTCTGCACAACCACCTAACCTCTCTTGCCAGCTCGCAGCACCCTCGTGTGCGTGTCCGAAACTTACCCGAACCCGAATCGCTCAGTCATCACGGTTGCATTCAGATCATGCCCAAATATCTATAAAATATCTCCGTTTTCTTAATTAGACTTCCTAACCTATAGTTTTTCTCGACCGATAGAATTTCGATCGGACGGACGGGGTTAACCCCTGCCCTATTTCCCTTACTATTTAAACTAGTTCCCAACCCTAAAACCTAGGAAGCTGTCCCATCCTCCCTTCCCTGTCCGCCGCCGCCACTCTCTCCAAAATCCTCCTCGAATTCCACATCGAGCCAACCACAGCCACCTTCCTCCTCCCCTCGATCCATCCGATCCCGCAGCCACCTCCTCGCTTCTCCTCTGCCTCGACCGGAGCAAGGCTCCCCTGCTCATGGCACCCGAGCATCCCAGCTCCGGCAGCAGTCCACCCCACGTCCGGCCTCCCGCGCTCGACCTCATCCCCAACCTCGCAAGCCTCCTTGATCCTTTCCCAAGCAGGTCGACGTCTCCTCGCGCCCCCTTCTCCCCCTTTCTCTGGTTCTCCTCCTCTAACCATCTCTCTCTCTGCTGTTAATGAACCAGCGCCGGTCGCCGCCGTCCCGTTCGTCTTCCAGCGAGGCGAGGCACCGAGCTCCCCCGCGAGTCCCCTGCAACCGGCCGTTCGTCTCTGCTCAAGGAGCTCCAGCAACCGCGACCCAGCTTCGCCCTAGCATCTCCGGCCGCCCCGGCCTCCTCCTCGTCAGATCTGGTGGATCCCGCGGCCCCGCCGTTCCTCCCTTGTCGCTGCAGCTCCGTCCCCGCCGCCGTTTGCCCCGCCGCCGACCAGGACCGGCCTCGTCCCGCTCCTCTTTTTCCCTGTCTCTCTCCCTTCCCTAGCACTCTCTCTCACATCTTTCTCTCTGTTCTTGCCGCAGCAAGGAGCCGTCGCCCCGCCAAGTCCCTCTTGGTCCCTTGCCTTGTTGACCTGCTCCAGTTTGCCGCCGCCTCGCTCGTCCTCTGGTTCGGGAGGACGACGCGCCCTCCGCGCGTTGACCCCTGGTCGCGCTCCTCCTGGGCATCGCAAGCAGGCCGGCCCAGCGCGCCCTGCCGGCCTCCCCCTCTGCTCTGCCTATTGGGCCTTGGCCCATGGTGAGCCACCCAAAGCCCTCGCCCAGATCCAGATTCAGCCCATGCCATGTTTTTTTCCCTGTCTGCTATTTTTCCTATTATCCAGTGAATTCCAGTTTTACAGTTTGGACCCTCATGTTCAAGCATTTAATATCTCACAAACCATGTATCAGATTAAAACAACTTATATATGCAAAATGCTTAGTTTTTCATCTAGATTCATAATCGGCTACTTTCATCCATGTTTAAAATGTTTAAAATGATGTTTGTTTAAATTTGCTCAAATGCCATGCTAAAATGATTTATTTCATAACTAAATAACCGTAGCTCGGTTTTAAATAAACATTATATGTAAATGGGGTGGAAAAATGCCTAGTTTAACACGGTGCACTTTATTTTCCTGTTTAACAACATTAAGATATGTTTTAGGGCAGAACAGTACCAAATTCGAAATATGGACATGAGGATTTTCCGGAATTGTTGTTTGTTGTTCCGGCCACATTTAAATTTTCCTAAATAGTTAGTTTATTTATGCTTCACCTCTTGCCATGTTTAACAACATTTAACATTGTTTGGTAGCTTAAACGAGATTAAACTAAATATGTCTATGTGGTGTTTTGTCAATATGCAACTCGTTGCATATTGAGCTCCACTTAATTTGTAGTGTTGTTTGCTGCACTTTGCCATGCCTCATTAAAATGGACATGCATCATACTTGATTGTGCATCATGCCATGTTTATGCTTGTGCATTTACCATGTTGTTTGTTTCTTTACGGTGTTGCTTCCATGTTCCGGTAATGTTGCGATTGTGAGGATTCGTTCGACTACTCCCGTTCGTCTTCTTCATGGACTCGTTCTTCTTCCTAGCGGGATTTCAGGCAAGATGACCGTCACCTTGGATCTCATTACTATCATTGCTATGCTAGTTGCTTCGTTCTATCGCTATGCTGCTTTACCTACCACTTGCTGCTCAAGCCTCCCAAATTGCATGACATCCCCTAACCTTTGTTACCCTTCCTAGCAAACCGTTGTTTGGCTATGTTACCGCTTTTGCTCAGCCCCTCTTATAGCATTGCTAGCTGCAGGTGAAGATGAAGATTCCTCCATGTTGGTTTGCGTTTATGTTGGGATATCACAATATCTCTTATATTATTAATGCATCTATATACTTGGTAAAGAGTGGAAGGCTCGGCCTTATGCCTGGTGTTTTGTTCCACTCTTGCCGCCCTAGTTTCCGTCATATCGGTATTATGTTCCCGGATTTTGCGTCCCTAACGCGGTAGGGTGATTTATGGGACCCCCTTGACAGTTCGCTTTGAATAAGACTCTTCCAGCAAGGCCCAACATTGGTTTTACCATTTGCCTCACCTATTACCTTTTTTCCCTTGGGAGTCACGCATCCCAAGGGTCATCTTTATTTTAGCCCCCCCGGGCCAATGCTTGTCTAAGTGTTGGTCCAAACTAGAGCCACTTGCAGCGCCACCTCGGGAAACTTGAGGATGGTTCTAGTTGTACGTCATCGCTCATCCGGTCGTGGCACGAGGCGAGATACGTGCGGCTACTATCGGGATGTCGACGCCGGAGGTCTTGCTGGTCTTGTTTTATTGCTGTCGAAATGTCTTGTAGCCGGATTCGAGACTGATCGGGTCTTCCCGGGAGAAGGAATATCCTTCGTTGATCGCGAGAGCTTATCATGGGCTAAGTTGGGACACCCTGCAGGTATAAACTTTCGAGAGCCGTGCAGCATGTTATGTGGCAGATGGGAATTTGTTAATATCCGGTTGTAGTAAACTTGAAGTAAACCCTTCTAAAATACACCAACCGTATGCGTAACCGTGAGTGTCTCTTTTGGGGTTGATCGAGAGGAGAACACGGTTTACGGGTTATGTCGGCGTAAGTAGGAGTTCAGGATCACTTCTTGATCATTACTAGTTGACGACCGTTCCTTTGTTTCTCTTCTCGCTCTCTTTTGCGTATGTTAGCCACCATATGCTTAGTCGCTGCTGCAACCTCACCACTTTACCCCTTCCTTTCCCATTAAGCTTTGCTAGTCTTGATACTCATGGTAATGGGATTGCTGAGTCCTCGTGGCTCTGATTACTACAACAACGATTGCGGTACAGGTTATGCGATGATCATGACGCGAGAGCGATGTTTATTTGTGTTGGAGTTCTCCATCCGCTTCTTGATCGGGGATAGGTTCGTGTCGGCAGCCTTGGCTAGGTGGTGGATATTGTTTGAGTTTTTGTTTATGTTTCATCCGTAGTCGGATGTTGATCTTGTATATGATGTGATGTTGTATTCGTGTGGCATTGTATGCCTTATGTATGTATCCCCACTATTATGTAATGTTGATGTAATGATATCCACCTTGCAAAGCGTCTTCAAGATGCGCTTCTATCCTTGGTGGGACCTTCGAGTTCCTTTAGGATAGGGTCGCATCTTGGGCGTGACATACACCCCCTCTACTCCCCTTTCACGTATGCACACAAACTATCTCCAGGTCCTCTAAAAGTAAGCCCCCAACACATTCACGCATGTTTCATCTTTCTATCGCGATATATACAGTGATGATCATTGTATTTGAAGTGAAAGGACGATACATATATTGGACTTCAGAATCCAGTCATTATGATCACCATTTACATTTTGTGGCTATTATACAGTCACACACTCACCGTACCGCTCTGTATTTGCTCAAGACATGACTAGTTGACTAGTTAAATGCTCCACGTGGCACCTCTAGTGTTGCATCACATTATCTCACTACCATTTGGCCCACCTATCACCTTGTATCTACTCTACACTCTTATAAAAACAGAGTTGGTGATGATGGTGTGCCTGCCATCCTGCAATATAGGCCGTCCGATTTATATTTGACGGATAGGAAGGAAACTATGGCAATTTTGCAAAAAGGTACCCACACACCTCTCTAGATTTGCAAACATGGCATTCCCTTGTTCATCCTTTTCTTTCACAAGATAAACTAGTCACACAAATGCATCTTGATATTACGTGCAACGCACATGCATCTTGCTAGTAAGAATGAAAACAAACGACAAAAAAATATTGGACGGTGGTTCGAAGTCATGGCCCCGGGCACAGCGGACAAGGTGGCCTTGTATTGGTATGATGAGTCGTCTGTTTCAACACATAGGAGCTGGTGTGGTGATTATACACACACGCACGCATGCACACGAACTGCATGCAGGCAACACTCACACTCACACATGCAGCCACGCACGCACGCAACACTCACACGTACACACGCAGCCACGCACGTATGCAACACTCACATGCAGACACGCACGGATGCATGCACACACCACACGACCAAAACACACTCTCACGCCCAAGTGCTCAACCTACACGTGCATGCACACACATCAGGCCCGGATAGACACATACACAACCAGGTGATTCCCGTGCATGGGTTGGAGTCTTGTCGCGCCTGCGTAAATTTGTGTTTATCTGACCTTTTTCCTATGCGAACTGACAGGTGGGACCCACAAGGAACATGGTCAATTTAACTAGTCAACATGGTGCCACGTAGACTATTTGGCCGGTCAACAGAGTGCAATCCGATGCTGAACGATGAGCACATGACCGTATAATCACCGCAAAACGTATATAGTGACTGTAATGAGCATATTCTGAAGTTCGGTGACCGTATTACGTTTTTCTCCCTGTAGGCCCTGCAAAACTACATCTCTACATGTTCTCGCATGTTACATCTAACAACTATGCAATACAACACTACTACTACACTCTAACACAATAAATCATATGTGTTTTTAGTTTTACTAGATATCATATTATTACTTAATTATTCAGTTTGCATACATTAAAATTGCCTTTGAAATGTATGGCCAGTATCATCTACCGCGCGTAAAAAATCCCGCCCTTTCCTGTTTAATCAAGTTTGTATTGATGGCTCGTGCGAAACATCAAAACTATAATACTATACAGTACAAGTGACAGTTCACTGGGCCTCCGTGTCGTGTACTCCTCCATCGTAAGAGTGGACGCTCACGTTCATAAATGTTCTAGTCCCTTTCGCCGACATGCAGGACATCAAGCTACCGGGTCCACGTGCCATACCGAAATACAGTGCAGAGCAGCAGGGGTGAAGCACCCTAGTCATGGCGTCGGCGTAGTAATGAGCAATGAGGTGTCAAATCACAAAGCTGCACCATTCCCGCAGTTAAGTTGGAGGGACGAAGTAATAATGCTAAAAAAATAAGTTGGAGGGACGAAGCAACCATCATTTCACTCATTGTTGAATCCGCTTCTCCCTCATCTTCTTCAAGTTAAGCACGTGTTGCTTCCGCCATTGTTCTGCCTCATGTGGGATGCAGATCGGCTTGGTAAAGCACTGACACGTGGGACCGCATGTTAGCAAACCACCAACGTCCTCTAAAAATAAGAAACCTCCCCCGCCATCCACGCGGCAAAATCACCTCCTTTTTACTATTCTTGATTCTATAATTTTTAGATCAATATAATTGAGATTTGTATGGATAGCACACAGGAGCAAAACCAAGTGGTACGGTTAAGGGCATCCACAATGTGTAGCCAAATGTGAAAATATCTTTTGGCATCGATGGGAACCATTGTGGACGGTGCTGCCAAAGCCAAAAAGATGGAACCGAAGCTCCCTGATTGATTGATTGAAGCAATAGAAAAATGCAACGTCTCTCCTCTTTCTCCCATGCTTGGACGCATGTACAGTATAGAGCACATAGTCTACTCCCCTGTCCCTTATATCTCAAATCACAAAGCAGTGAGGCGTCAAATCACAAAGCACGGACGAAGCAACCATCATTTCACTCTTTGCTGACTCCACTTCTCAATTGTCTTCTTCGAGAAACCACCTCATCGCACTAAGCTGGACGGACGATGCTATTGTATACTAGTAGTACTAGTACATTTACGCGTCCTTTTTTTCAAAGGACTTCCTGGATGCAAATAAGGCGGTTGTCTTGGCTTGTAGGTAGCACTTGCGAACGACTTACCATGGTCTCCCACAATGGTGTTCTCCGTCGAACGCACTTCGCCAAACCACAACGTTTGAGATATCGTCGACATCACCGCAATGGGGAAGGAAGTCAAATAGTTACTACCACCATTTTTTTGTACACAAGGCCAGTATATCAAAATTAAAATTTGCAAAAGGCCACTAAAACTAATCGAGGCAAAATTGATGGTGTTTGCCTCCTACTAGCAACCAAGGATATTAATATACCGTTGCATGCATGCGGAAGTGAGAAGGTTCGTTTGCATGGCGCTGCATTAATCAAGCGATGATAAGTGAGATGGTTAGCTCTTTGGGGTTTGGAGAAAAAATACGCATTAATTGACATGTTAAATGAGGACTTGTATCGATTAATCTCGCGAAAGAAAACCCCGTGTTTCTTTTTTAACAATGGTACTCCTAGTACGTACATACTTATCCTGTTTGGGTCTAGGCCTTGCATTGCCATACTTCACCACACATTTTTGCCAAGCTTGCCTAAAGTTTTCAAAATGAAAAGGAGGTACACTTGCGCACGGCTGTCGGTTGCACCGCACCCTCACACGGTCACTCCTGCAAGCCCCGCTCGCAGCGCACCCTCACATAGTCGCTCCTGCACGCCGCAAACCCAACTAAGGGAACGCATCCTCACTGACACGTGCTACCGCATGTGAACAAACCAAACTCAGCCATCCTACCACTGACACATAATTTTCGTTCATACAGTATGATTATCCAACCGCATGTTGGGGAGGATCCGTACGGCCCGTGCGGTGGTTTGTTGGGGAAGAAGAAGAGGTGAGGAAGAAGGGTTAGGAGACGTAGGATATTCATCCAACAGCCTGAAATGGTAGACTGCCCCAAATGATGAAAGTCAGGCGACTTGCATAACAATATAGGTTTTTACACAGCAAAAGATCCCTAAAAACAACAACATAAAGAAAAACTATCACTACTCGCGGAACGAGACGGCCTCGTCGTCTTTGGCTGCCGGCGCGAACCAGCCACTACAAAAAAAATACACTTCCATGATGATACGTGTTTGTCACAGTAGGGCACGTTTTCTGTCATGCATGTACATCCATGATAAATTTATGAAGAATGAAGATAGGCATACCTGTGCAGTCGTAGAAGTGTTCCATGACATTACCAAAATTATCATCACGGAAGTGTCCACATCCATGACGATAAATCGCGCGTCATAGAAGTGCTTTCGTCAAGGGTGACCGATACGTGGCATCCACCATAACGGGACGTCGTTAAGCTATCGGGTCCGGTTTTGGATCCGATAACCCGCTAACAGCCACGACCAATGCCGATTTTCCACGTGTAAAATTCTCATTGGCCAACGGAACCACGCGTCGACTCGCGTTAACACAGTGTCACTCATCCAACGGTCGAGATGGGCCTATGATATGTTGATACGTGGACGGGCCCAAAAGTGGCCCATAAAGTTTAAATGGGCCGGCCCAACTAAAGGCCCATAAGATTTAGCGAACCATAATGGGCCAGCCCAGCTAAAGGCCCACAAGATTTTGCAGAACATAATGGGCAGGCCCAGCTAAAGGCCCACAAGATTTAGCGGACCACAATGGGCCAGCCCAGCTAAAGGCCCACAAGATTTTGCAGACCATAATGGGCCGGCCCAGCTAAAGGCCCAACATTCTCATTTAAGGCCTGTACGTCTAGTGTCAAATCGGCCCGTCAATGGCCTGTCCTAAACTTGTCATCATCGCGGCCCATGGTCACTTCTGGCCCGTTAACAGTCCGCTAAGTATATGGGTCGAATTACGGCCCGGTGTATTTCCTGCCTGTTAAAGGTCCTACTTCATTTGGGGCCATTTACGGGACATTGGAACTTTTGGCCCCTAAACGACCGTGAAGGATTTGGGTCATATTCGGCCATGTCTGACATTCGGCTTGTTAGAGGCCCACTATAGATTTGGGCCACTTTCGGCCTGTTGTGATTTTCGGCCTGTTAACATCGGACGAAATCCATGGGCCATAAGTGGCCCAACGTCACATCGGGCCCATTAACGGCCCATATAAAAATGACGATAATCTAGCCCGACCGAACTTCCGGCCTGTTAAAGGCCCGTGTATTAGGTCGACGCATTTATGGCCCGTCCGAATTTCGGCCTGTGAAAGATCCGCATCGTAAATGGGCCGCCATTTCGCCTCGCTAAGACCATGGGTTATTTGGCACAATCAGGCCCAATCTCACTTCGGTCTTTTAAAGGCCCATTGTTTTATGGACTCGAGATATTTACACTGTAAGCGGCCTATTGTTACCGAGGGCCCAAATTATGTTTAGGCTCGTTAAAGGCCCACTATGGGCACAAGCCTACGGAAAAATATGAAATCATATGCTGATTTAGGCCCAGATATTTTTAGTGGGCTACATGCAAATTTCGGCCCATAATCGTTTTTAGCCCAATTGGAATGGGCCCGACGAATGTTGGCATGTTGGGCTCCTACGAAGCTTTCGGCCGAATACATTACTAAGATAAACCTACACTATACAAAAATAGCGTCGTAATTATTGCAGCCTTTGGCAGCATCATAAATGTTGTATCACAACAAAATAAATTCCAACCATACAACAAAAGGCCTGTTGGCATAAAGTTTACAGTCCTTGCAGATAAAAGCACCATCAGATGTATAGAAGCACAGATCATTTGACCTGAGTGCTAATGTTTCACGCTGTAGAATCTGATGGAGCAGCACGATCTTCACCTTTTTCCGGCATTGCTCTTGAACAACAAAGCGAATGTCTGATAGTTTGTTTCAAAAACATTCATATCTTGACGACATTTGTCAACCAATATTCTTGTTTCCATAACGACGTCCATTAGGGATTGGACTTGTGTCTGGAGCACAGATATATCACTCTGTCTAGCAGGAAGATTTTGTTCAGTAGGTGATTTGGACGAGGTTACCTTGACAACCAACCCGAATTATGCAGGAAGGTGCTTTTGCCTTTGTTAGTGGAGAGATATCTTGGCCTTGCTGCAGCAAGAGGTGACATTGTGCCTATGGTAGCCTCGTCACCTTCAGGTGGTTGTGGTTGTTCAATCATTTGTTCCATAGCTTCCTGAAAGTTTGAACTTGTAGATTAGTGTACCAGATAAGTTACTAATGAGACAAAAACAAACAAAGTAGGTTACATGTTTATACATAACTTATTTTGGTGAACTACTGTAATATATTAGCATGTATTGTAGTGCCAACTACATAATAAAATCACTTTTGGAACATATGTCCATGTAGCATGCCTACTGTATTGTCTATTTCCTCACATTCGTTGACATCTAAGGATAAATAGACATGGTTTAAAGTAGGATGAACATAGCATGACATCATTCATATCATGGGCAAACAGATATAAAACAAACAGGCTATTTTATCGTTTTGTGCGCACGTGAACATAACAACTAGAAAACAGATCAAGACCAAAATAATATCCTTCATCTCTTTTAAACCATGTAAGGTGAAATGATACGTTAAGACAACTGTGTATAAAAGTGAACAGAGTAACTGACATTGGCTGCAAACCAAGTAGTTAAATGAACACATCACAGTACCAATCAGTTCAAAGGCAGGAGGAGTAATGACTTACAACAGCGGCTTGAACTGGTGTGCTCATGCCCTTCATCTTGCTGGTGTGGCAATCCTTGAAGATCTGCACTGCATTCGGTTCAGGTTCTTTTTGGTCCGCACATGCTTTCCTCTGTATTTGAAGGCGGCGAACGACAGCGTAGTGGGAAGCAGATCCAAGGCGGCGAACGACAGCGTAGCGGGAACAGCTCCGGTGCGGTGGACGGTTGCGATAGTGGAGCGGCAGTAGTGAGGCGCGGGACGGCATGGTCGGAGTAGTTCTGGTACGGCGCACGTTGGCATCGGCGTCGTGGAGGCAGCTCTACCTCGGCTTCAGCTGCTAAGTCCTTGAGGGCGTTGCGGTTGCAGTTGCATTGGACGACGACGTTGGGGTACCGGCTCCGGCGTGATGGAGGAGGGCGGCGGTGAATTGGACGCTATGGGGTGGAGGACGAAGGAGGCTGGGGTTTCGCGGCTGGTGGAGAGGGCGTTTTGGCGCCCACGGACTATGAATGGGGAAACGTAGGGAGGCGGGGAACTAAGGGGGAACAATGTTTCGGTTTGGGACGCGCTTGTTTGAAATTTGGGGAAAGTTACAAATTTTGCCGCCATCTAAAATTTCGGACATATTGCGGGTTGGGGTAGGACAGTAATCTCAGGTGTCCCAAATGTGGGCGGGATAGATTTCAGCCAGTTGCATGGGTGTTTAGGCGCCCACGGCATATGAATGCCTCTCGGAGGCCGTTGAGACTAGCGTCTTGGTGAAGTTACAAACCTACCCCGGTTTAGACCTTTGGACATCGGGCCGATAGGCTACACGGGCTAGAGTCAGAACAGTAATTTCCTACCACCAAACATTAGTCTCGCGGTTTGGGTGACCAGAGGCCTATTTGGTAACCGTTCAATATTTGGGAGCAGAAGCAATAACGTTTTCGGTTCTCTTGAATTGAACATTCATGATTTGTCAAACTTCACAAATCTTTACTCTTGAAAATCCTAAAGCTACGATTATTTCGGAATGGAAGTGGTACATTTGAATATACAATGTGCACGAGTATATATCAAAAAATATGCAACTTACCTCAGTTCATGCATGGTTCCAGATATAATCTCCTTGGTTGCAAAAAAAAGTTAGACATGCGTATGAATATATATAGCATGTTCAAACGCACAACAAAGATTGATGCCCCCTTTTACATCTGATTTACAAATGCCATTATCTCGGGTTCAAATAGATGAATGCACTTCCTATGAATTCAAATCTTTGAAACCCCCTTTATGTTGAATTCAACATGTATTCTATTTCGTAGCTAGCAATTTGGAATGTATCCATGCAAGTGACAAATGTATAAAGTGCTTCACACTAACAATATGGAGTGCACTAATTAATGTTTATATATGAATTGCAAAAGCATCCATTGCCTGTATTTCAAACCGCTCTCACTCTATGGATCGATAATATGAAATAAACACATGCACATGCTAGAATTCAATAGAGTATGGGTGTCTGATAGACCAATTTTCGTCCATACGCAATTTGCAAAATTTATGATCTCATCCAAAAATAATAATGCCATTTATGCTTTAATTTAATGCGTAGAACCGCCTTTTACACGTAGATGCACTATGCCTCGGCCCGTTCTCACAAACGCGCTATATATCTCTCTATCTACTACATAAGTGCACACACTTTATATGCATCGGCATTTCTCTTTCACACATGCTCACAATCTCTCTCGAGGTGTCGGGGAGTCTCACGCACATGCTCTTTCTGTATCTCTCTCTCTCTCTCTCTCTCTCTCTTTCTGACTACTATGTACCCCTCTTTTCACTAATCTCAGTTGGAAACACTATTTCTCTCACATGCATATATACACACGCATGGTCTCTACTAGCCCTCTATACGCACATATATGTGCCTACGTGTCTCCCGCATGCACATTATCTTTAGGCCTCTCTCGCACACATTCCCCCCCCCCCCAGACACACCTCTCTCTTAGTAGTTGGCAGATATGATTCAATCATATCATTCGGTAGGATATCCCTGACCGTTAGGCTGGATGGTAATACGAGGCAAAGTTTTGCCCTAGTTCGGACCCTTGCACTTGAGGAAAAGCCTACTCCTGGTACTGTATATTAGTGATAGGGGTGTGTACAAAGTACACGTGAATACCAGGCATTGTGCATGTGTGTATAATATCGACGAACTAACCCCCAAGCTTCTATAACATACTGGGGGCCTAGGGTTAAAAATCATATATAGTCGGCTTATCACCAGTGGGGATAGAGTCCTGCACGACTCTGGTAGCTAGCTTCGTGTTGTACGCCGAGTCCTCCACATGGGTCTTCGTATAACGCGTCTCGATCCAACCTATGTGGCATAGGAAGGAACCGACCCATGAGTCCTCCTGTTGACCCACCACAACTAGAAATGATGTGCCCACCACACCACACACGCAATCGGCCACTAAGAAAATAAGCATATACAATAGTACAATGTTATACATGAAAGTTAATTGCATGGTGCATCCAAAAATATTTGTTCTGCATTGTGAATGTTTATATATTCTCCTAAAATATTAGTCACAGGAAAGAGAAACGAAGGGCATATCTCTCCTTGTCTCCAATGGACATCCCCTCCTTCTACACCACTTTCACGTACGCACACAAACTACCTCTCAGCCCTCTAAAAGTATGCATGCCCACTACACATTCACGCATGACGGTCACTGTATTTCAAGCTAAAGCACTATATGGTCACTGGAGTTCAGAATATGCTCATTACGGTCACCGTATACATTCTCGTGGTGATCATATGGTATCTAGCTCACAATACGTCTCCGTATTTTGTTGATGACACTGACGGACTTTGCATTTGATGCGTGCTCCATATTTTATTGACGACACTTACAGTCATTGTATTTGAAGCGAAAGCACGATATGGTCACTGGACTTCAGAATAAGCTCATCACGGTCACCATATACATTTTGTCATGCTAACCAACATGTGGTTGGATGGTTAGGAGGACAGTGGTTTCTCGAGCCCACAAGGGTTAAAGTCCCGGTGCTCACATTTATCCTGGGTTAATTTCAGTATTTTCCGGCAATGTGCGTTCAGTGGGAGGAGGCGTTCCACTCGACTACGAGGCACCTATGGTGACTTCGTAAAATCTCAAGATCATATGCTGGCTCACTCTCTCGAAGGTGCTCATAGGGGTAGGGTCTGCGTGTGTGCGCTTATAGCGGTGAGTGCTTGCGCGTATATATGAGCCCTTGTGTCTTTACCATGTTAAAAAAATACATGTCATGATTATACGGTCACTGGCTCGCCCGTACAACTTCGTATTTTGTTAATGACACAATCAATTGACCAGTCAAATGTTCCACGTGGCGCAACTAGTGTTGCACCATCGGGGCGCGTAACCGTTGGGCCCACCTGTTAGCCCGTATATGAAAGAAAGAAATGGTAGTTTGAGTCTGTACTGTGTTAATAAAATACATTTTAGGGTGATCATACGGTCACTGGCTCACCATATAGCTCCGTAATTTGTTGATGACACGATCAATTGACCAGTCAAACGGTCCACATTCAGCAGCGCACATTACGATAGGGCCCACCCGTCAGCGCGTACATGAAGGATATAAATGGTAATAAATTAGTGGTCGGTGGGTACTCGAAGTCGTGAGACCTTTGGTTGGCGATTGCGGCGGTGAAGCGCGTTGATTGGGCGGTGGGGTGGGGATCGTCGGAGAAAAGCTCGGTGCGGGGGCTAGAGGATGGCGGTGTGGCGGCAGACCAGCGATGGGGAGTGGTTTGGGCGGCGGGGCGGCGTCGCTGGGTGGGCCGCATAGCGGCGGCGGGGGCGGTTCGGCCGGTGGTGGCTGGCGGCTCGGGGTGGATTTTGATGATAAGCTGCAGGCCCTTGATTTCGTATCCAACGGCCGGAAAATCTAATGACCGATGATGAAAAAGCGGTCGATCGACATGTAGCCTCACCCGCGCACGTACACATGCACGCACACAAGACACGCGCGCATGCGGGCGTGCAACAGCTGCGTACACATCGCGAACACATGCACGCATGCGGTGCAACACTCCTGCGTACACATGCACTCACGAACACACGCACGCACGCACACATGCATGCAACAACGAACGCCCTTGCGCGCCGCGCGCAACACTCGCACGCCTACATGCACACAACACACGACGTAAGACACACGCTCAACCTATACGTGCATGCACCCTTTGTTAAGGACATGGATTGTTACGGGTATTAATCAATCATATCTGTGATAAGCAGAACATTGATGTTTGCAGCGGTCTTTATGAATCACAACGAATCGAACGGGCTATCAACATAGTAGGCTTATCTACAAGAAAAGGATGACGTCACACTCAATGAACAATCATCGGTTTCTGAAATGCCCGCTTCTGACCGCCCTGGCCCACCAAAGGTTCCTCTGCTATGCGCTGCCTGCGTTGGGTCACTAACATGTAGGCCATGTACCCAAAGAGCCCACATGTTAGTGGAAGAACGGCGCGGTGTCCTACGTCAGAGTCGAGGGCGCCACTCGTTGCACGCCCGACTGAGCACGCCTCCTTGCCGCATTCAAACGCCTTCATGAAACCCTCCATGTGGAAGCCGAGAAACCCACTCTGGACACACGTCCGTTCATGACCGGGCCGACATTAAAAGCAACACCGGTTGAGCTCCTCCCGTCCGCCGTCTATTCAATCTCCTATTTAAATGAGGCCAAACGCCGGCCAAGAATCGCACACCTCCGCCGCTCCCGTATCTCCTCCTTCACCATTTTGTCCACTATTACAATTGCTTACGAAGAGTAGTTATTCCGCGCAAGCCATTTGTCTAGGTTTGTATCTCTAACACACACCCACATAGGTGGGGGACGTGCACGAAGAGAAGAGGTGCACGCACAGCGCACGTACTCCCGTCTGTTTCCCAACCACACCCGCACGGGTACACGGTGGAGCTCATTTCTGTACGAAAAGGCACCCCACGTGGTAATTTGACCGTGTACTGGTTGTCCACCTTGTGGAGGGAGGATCGTCTACCACGGGTGAACAAACAAATTGCTACCTGACGCATTATATTAAAAAAGAGGCAAACCATGTGGGGCCTACCTTAGAGGCAAGGCTCTATACTCTGTAGTACTTTTGATGTGTCACGTCAACTCGCAGAACAAGGAGAAGCTTGCTTAGTACGCCGTCTCCCCTGCCCACGGGCGCGGTGGCTCGCAGGATGAGGTGAAGCTTGCTTACTAGTAGTAGTACTGTACGCCTTACGCCCGCTCCCTCGCTCACGTGCGCGGTGGCTCGCGGGACGAGTAGAAAATTTTACTACTCCCTTCGTTTACTCCTCGTCTCTACTACCTTGGTTAGAGATATTATCATATTTTTTGGAATATATATGTCCTTTAGTACTCCCTCCATTTACTTATACAAGGCCACTATAAAAAAATACATTTTGCATCTATACAAGGCCACAAATAGTAATCGAGACAAAAGTTACTACTCGCTCCTTTCCGGTTTATGGCTCAATTTCAAAATCTCTCCAACCAAGGTGAGCGGTGAGTGGTGAATTAATTTCGTACACCTAGTTTGCACAAGTAATTAATGTATTTCGTTTTCTCAAGAAGTTATGTTTACCGAGGCATTAATTAGAACGAATGCATGAATGACCACTAAATTTCCATGAACTTCTACATGCATTGGTGAGTTTTCTCTTGACACTGCTTGCATCGGGTGATGTAACGCACCTCGAAATCCATTATGTGATGGTACTACTACTAGTAGTAGAATTGAGACTTATAAAACAGAAAAACGAATGTTTTTTAGATGAACCCTATAAACCCTAGTGGGTACGTACTCCGTAAAATCAGATTTTCCCAAAACTAAGTCGCTCAACCTTTATTTCCTTGTTTCCCTTCCTGCCTCCTTGCCTCGAGCAGACTATGCCAAACTCCCTGCTGCTGCGGCGAGAAAAGACCCGCCCTCGCCTTTTTTTAGTGCAGGTTTGTACCGATGGATCGTGCGAAGCAGCAAAAACCCAAGCCGTGTCTTGTACTCCTCCGTCGGCGCTTCGCTTTCATGAATTCTGTACTTCGTCACGACATGTGGGACATATAGTAATCGGGTCGACGTGTCAAGCACCAAATAACAATGTAGAACAGCGGGGTGGGGGTGGGCGCGCAGTCGTACCACCCCAGTAGTAGTAGTAATGAGCAACGAGACGTCAAATCACAATGCTGCACCTTCCCAGACGGACGAAGCAACCATTATTTCACACTGCGGTTCGCCATCATCTCAAACCACGTTGTATTGCTTCTGCCTCAAGAGGGACACGCGCATCGCCTTGGTACATCATGACACGTGGGACCGCATGATAGGCCATGCTCCCCCACCGATCGCTCAGTAAAATCACCTCACTTTTACTACTATACTTCCTCCATATCGGTTTACTCGAGTATGTGATGAACAGTATATGTTTAGAAACTACATCCGCTTAATAATCCAATGATATACTTTTTGTGACATAGTAACTCAGATTTAGTTAGTCAAATGGATGACCTAGAACTACGTGCACGCCCTATAAACCGAGACGTCTAAAAAACGAGACGGACAGGGTAGTTCAGTACGTATCTTTTTAGATCAATATAGTCGGGATTCGCCAAGGAGCAAAATCAAGTGGTAGGCTGCACCTGTCATGTTGGCATAGCGACTCAAGCAGGGTCAGTCCGCACACGAAATGGCGACACACTTAACATGACCCCTTTGGCCGACATGTGGCTCATCCACCATCTTGTTCCACGTGCGATGCATGAAATTACAGTTCAGAGCAGCGGTTGGAATTGGAGGCACCCCGGTGGTAGCGCCGCAGTAGTAGAAAATGAGCGATGAGGGGTCAAATCACAAAGCCCCACCTTTCCCGCATTAAGCTAGACGGACAAAGAAACCATCATTTCACTCTAGGGTGCAATAGCATAAAGAAAAGACAAAACCAATGATGCGTGCGGCAGCTACCTAGGGCACCCTAGGGTACGGGTCTCCACTACAGATCTTTTTTTGAAAGCGCCTCCACTACAAATCGGCTTCTCCCTCGTCCTCTGGAAGAAAACCGATGATGCGTGCGGCGGTAGGGTTTGTAGGAGTACTACTAGGGCGTGCAGGGCCACGTCATAGTAAACGGGAGAGGGATTGAGTTCAAGTCGACGACTTAAATATTTGTGGACCGCTCGGTTTTAGGGGAACGAGGCAGCATTTTGGTTCGGGGACGGTGGAGATATAAATGCGTACAAAAATTGTGGGCGAGGTTAATGAGAATGGCAATGATGCATGGGCCCTGCATTTTGATATACCCAGGGCCGCGTGAATTTTGCTACTCTACTCAAAACTAGTAAGGTACACATGCATTGAAATGTTCGTTTAGTTCTTATAGTTCATCTCATTCAAAATCAATTAGTTTTATAAAAATGTTAAGATTCATGGGGTTGTGCATTGTAAAGCATAAAGTAAAAAACAAATAATGGCAATTCATTTAGAAAAAAAACAATTATGATACGGAAGATTCTAGAAAAAGAAGAAGTGCTTGTGTTTTGAGGTTTGTGCATTATGCTTAAGTTCAACCATGGAGTCTTCTAAATTGTACATGTGGCAGATCTGGTGGAATGTTGATGATATCCAACGGCCAGTGGTGCTCGGATTTGCCATCGCTGCACTGTCGGATTAGCTTCATCCAGCGACCATCTTTCAATTTATTCGCACACTACATAGTTCTTGTGCCATAGTTGCATGTCTTGGAAAAAAGCTACTAGTGGGTTGTACTAGCTATTTAGGAATAGAAGATGTATACATGGAAGTTTTAGGGAAAGAGATGACATGGAGTATCTCAATTCCTATGAGTAGTGATTGGAAAAGAGATGTCATTTGGTTGACATCATAGGAACTTTTCTATTGAATCTAGAGATGCCATGTATCTCAATTCCTATGAGGAGGGATTAGAAAAGAGATGTAATTTGGTTCATATCATCGGAACTTTTCTATTTAATATACGCTAATGTTTATTTTCCTTTGAAATTATGGGATTATAGGAATCCATTCATATGAACCAAGTGGCTCTAAAGCTATAGAAATGATATCATGTTTATTTCCTTTGAAATGTGGAGTATATGAATCTATTCCTATGAACCAATTGGCTCTAAAGGAAAAAATCCTATAAAAATCATATCATATAGAGTTCCTATGATATTCCATCACACCAAAGGATGGTTGAAATTGCTGCAGGTGATACGATAGTATTTCTTTGTAGACTCCTCCCCCATCTTTATAGTTACGTCTCGAAGATGAATGAAATGATATATACAGGGTATTCTACATGTGCAATTTGGTACACGAAAACTTCGGTAAAAGTTTGCGAAGTTCGAATTTTCAATTAAGCTATATGCACTGCATTTTGGAATGGAGGAGCATCGGCGATTGCTAACACTCACGTGGAAGATTTGTGTGTAGGAGGGTGGCTGTTACTGTTAAATGACATGGCAAACCGACACTATCGGATGCCGATCTAACGGTTCTTCTGACGTTAAATGCGGAAAAGGCTTGTGGCGAACGTTTGTCGGATAATGATTTACGAACACATGCATTGCATTGATACGTGCCCCCCCTCTCTCACACACATGCTCCCTCTCGAGTCCTCTCGCATCCATCGTCTATCTGCAGGTAGACGTCACACACATATGTGCTCTTCACACCCTACCCTCAGAACTTCTAAAAAACAGAAGACGTCGCGTACATTTTATTTTAGCTCACACGTCACACACTTATACTATTACTCTTGTGGCGAATGTTATTTGGGCATAGTATATTTTACTCTCACGAAGAGAAGCGGTGCACACCCGCACTAGTTCTCTCACACCCACTCGCGGGTACACGTAGGAGCGCATTTTTTTGAAGCTGGTACAACAAAATAACTCCACTATATATATAAGCAGGAGCCTTAGCGCTTGCTTTACTAGGGTTCCTCTCGTTCACTCTCTCATGCTCTCCAGATCTAAGAAAGACATAGGTGGCCACACTCAATCTCAGCTCATGCCTGGTCACAAATTGGCCGGACAACCTCGACCGGGGCAGGGGTGTAGGTGCATCGTTCGCGCTGTCGTCGGCGGCGAGGGAGGAGGCCAACGGCTGCCCATGCGTCCCGTTCGGCGGCCGTGCCGTTCTCTCCGAGAGAGCGCCGGCTCCGGAGGGCCTCTGACCCCTTCTTCCTCCCTGCGGTATTGTGGCCAAGATGCGGCCTCCCGACGCCTCTTTGCCAGATGCCGCCGACCCTCAGGTATATATTCCTTCGAAACCTGCATTGCTCTACTGCCCCAGCTCCCCACTTGGCTTCGTGTGGATCTTTTTCTACTTCCGTCCGCTATTCCAAAGCCACCTAGACTTTTGCTATTATTAGAGGTAAAGCTAGTCCATACAGTCGACTCTAAGAGTTGGTTCAAACATGGAAGAAAGTGGGAAAGCTGTAGCATGAATCTAGGACTTGGTTCTAAGAGGAAACGGGGGAAAGTAGTAGATACTGGCTACCCAACCAGTCTCTTGGTTGAAAAGACGAAGAAAGCATGGTTGATGGCAAAGGGTTGGGGGAAGTGGACCTATCTCTTGGTTGAAAAAGGAAAGAAAGTGACGGGTGTTGGGGGACAACACAAATGAGAATGAGCAGGTCTAGATTTCCTATGCTCACATAGCAAAATGTCATCGAGGAGATAAAAAATGGGACAAATGCAGGCATGTTGACTGAGTGTTTGCCGCTCTCGGCAACCACATCTGCCTCACCATTATATGCCCGTGATGTCCCTACGCCCATATCGCTACCTTAATGTAAAATCACATGAAGCATTAAGCAATGCCACCTAATGTCACTATAAGTAATGGTCTAGTGCCATCGATAAATTGAAGAAATGCCACCACCATTTTATGAAGTGCTTCCGTCTTGCTTTCTTTCCCATGAATTGTGTTTTTGCAGTTACACTTAAATATCACACCGCTAACATTGCTTCATCCCAGTGGAACTGCACAAATTTGATTGCACATTTGCTGACCATGTGCTACTCTCATGACAGTAATACTAATGCTATAGTTCTGCATGTTAATCTAGTGGCAGTGTTGATGTGATATGATGCTACTTACTTAAGGACGCTTTCATACTATCAATCTAGTACCAATTATAACACAATAGATGCTGCTGTTAATCATACGCCACTGCAAATATCTGCCACTGTTTAAATAACCGTATTTCATATTTGCACAAACAGTGATGTCTGTCTCCATATAGTTTCGGGATGTCTGTCTCCGTATCGTTTCTATCCGCGCAATCAAAAGCACACACCTCAGTTTTATTAGAACTGCGCAAAATGAGATGGCTATCCCTCGTTGTCGTCGTCTAACCACCTGTCTTCTAGTTATTCCCACATTGGTAGTTAATAGGTAGAATGACCAACGCAACAGAAAAGAAGTTGATTCGTACGTTTTACTTCCTGATTGCAGTGTAGGGACGAGCGAAAACAACTGGATCCTAGTCCGGAATGCACTTTCTACCAGTTCATCCATGGACCAAGGACTAGCTGGCACAGCTTCACGGCGGTTTTTTGGACAGGTGCGCGGACAAGAGGCATTGTGGTATGCTTATTTCTACAAATAGCGGTGCTTAAATTTAGTGGAATGCACAAGAATTTCAGCTGGTCAGTACACTACATGGTTTAGTTCAGCATTTCAGCTAACACCACAATTATAATTGGTTATTCTGGAATGAGAGAACCTAACCCTGGATGGTGGTAACAAGAAAAAACCAGAGTGAACTCCAGGAAATCTAAGCCTGCCGGGAGGCCCTTTGTTCAGAGAAGCCTTGCTTGTTTTTTCCTGGTTTGTAAACCTTCTCACAACTTTGTCTTTTGCTGTGAACTAGTATATGTTTGTTATGTTCTATGAATCAATGAGATGTATAAAATTGCTTAACTTATGCTTTTCAAGTTTTTTATGAAGCGGATTTATTGTGAGTGTTCCACATGAACACTTGACTAGCGTGTGAACATTTGGAATTTACATTGTGGCCTCAGTTAACTGCATGAACCACTATAACAAGATACATAGTTCCTTATATGTCAGACAGCACATTGTTGATTGTTAGCTGGTCGATAGCCTAGTGTTGAAGCGAGCTGAGCCAATGTGCCGTGTTTTGCACAACTGCTTACAAGTGGGGTAGCACCAACAATGTTCACAAGTACTTATGCATACGTCGGCGCACAGTTCTCGAACGAGTACTCTATTTCATCAAAACACACACTGCTCGTATGATAAAACTAGTGAGGACGCATCTGTTTCGGCAACAATTACGATGATTCACGGGCACACAAAAGTAGTAGCAGTTCCCATAGACGGATTCAAACATAGTACTAGCCCAAAGGGCTCGATAACAGGCAAGGTTCGGATAATTAGACACAATCCAAACTACTATTAAACACTAGCTGGGGCAACTATTTCATGCCTCGATCTAATTTGGGCTAGACACAAGACGAACCTTGCCATGAACATCATCGAGGACGTCCGGCACTAGATCAATCCTGTGAACCTTCATGAAGACAACCTTGTGGCCTTGCCACTCATAAACTTTCTTGTGGAGGCATGCCACGTCATCTTCCTGCGTAAGCTTGACAAGAACAGTATGCCTCACAAATGAAGGAGTAGCTTTGAACTTCTTGTGCTTCAGTACACCCTGGACAACACGCCTGACAACAGCGAGGCTGGAATACAACTCTTCATTGGTATAAGCGCAAATGGCTTCCAGGATCCAACAGCCTAAAAACTCTATTTTCCCAATGCGTATATTCAGGTCATCCGCCACAGAGGGTGCGGCTGCGCCATGCCCCTTAATCTTCTGCCGTCTGCCATCTGTCTTCAATGATTTTGAAATCCCCAAAGCCATCATCTCCTCCCACTAGGGCTCCGTTCAAGCCTCTGCATCCCGTCATGCTACCTGAGCAAGCATACCATGCCCTGCATGGTGGACGCCTGGCTGAAATCCCCTGAATTCACAGAACTACAGCTGCTTGCGTTCTACTATTCCCCTGGAAATCACCTACCAGATACCGAACGCCATCTACCTATGCCCTCAGCACCGATGTCCATCTCACGGTTTTCCTCCTCTCGCCACACCGCCACCTTTGCGCAGTGCGACCTACCAGACAATCTGGTACTAAACATTCGACTCCCATTTCTCAAGAAACTTTCACTTATGCGGGTTCGTATATCGGAGGCCTCATTGCACAACATCATCCACTCCAGTTGCCCTGCCCTGGAGTGCTTGGTGCTTGTTTTCATAGTTAGAATCGGTTGTCTCCAAATAAAGTCGCCTAACCTTGTAACAATTGGAATTTGTTTTGACGGAAGGCAGCTCATCATCCAAGATGCCCCTTCACTTCAAAGGTTGATCCTTGATTCTAGTTATTCACCGTTGCAAATAACCGTCCTCTCTACGCCTAAACTGGAGACCTTGGGTGTAATACATGATCTTTGTGCTCATTTCAATATGGTGTTTGGCTCCATAGTTCTTCAGGTACTTTACATTATCATCTACACTTGTAACCATAAGCTGCATTTTAAATTTCTGCACATAAGTTATATGTCATCTTGGAGTACACATTTTGTACTAGTATTATGTTCTATGCTCAATGAAGAGTTTCTCCATGGATGGCCTATCAATGGTGCTGGATTCTGTCAAGATCTTATATATCCAAATGAATAGTTTCGATCTAAACAAAATTATTGGCTTGCTGCAATGCTTTCCATGTCTGGAGAAGTTGTATATAAAGGTGATAATTTCACGCACATTGGAAGCCCGCATATAGTGTACTAGAATTAACCGTTCAGCTGTTGCTCTTTTGACACTCTTTTTTTAGACCTTAACTGTTTTCAATCTTCATGTCTATTTAGGCAACAGGATGGGGTAAGAAAGTTATAACCAATCGGTGGATTCGTAAGCATCATGAGATTAGATTGAAGACAATAACGCTAGAACGATAAGTAGCCAACTGTGCAAACACTAGATTTGTCACATTCTTCCTGCTGAATGCGAGGTTACTATTGTCCATCAGGCTTAAGTTTATCAGCAGCATGGTTTTGATGGATCGGTATGTGGAAGAGCAAAAAAAGGAGTTTTAGGTGGGCAAAAGAGCTTCTAAACGTGTCGGGCTTCTATTTACAACATATTGTGGTCATAATCCAGTAAATTTTACGACCGGGATGTTCATTCTATGGACTGACCGATCCATTTATTTGTGACTGCCAAAACAGTCTTTGGAGGTAGATGTTGTTGCCCTTTTCAACCTGGGTTTTTTTGTAAAACTGATGAACAATTAACCCTCGTGCTTTTGTACAGTTTGTAAGCTGGAGTTAGATGTGCTTGCCCTTTCCAACTCGGTTGTGACTGTCATATTTTCTTTGAAGCAAGGCAAATGGCTTGCAAGTCGTTTAATTTAGAGTGAAATATTGTAATAACAAACAAATCCCAACCAAGGGAAATAACATCACTCTCGCTGGCTGCTTGAGCTCACTGTGCATTACAGAAGCCAAGTGATTAGCCCCCACCAGCACCCACAAACTTATTTCGAACTAGCACATCAAATGGGCTGTAAATTTTCATAGGAAAGGCTGCATGACCGTGACAGATTTGGATTCTGACATTTGGGACCCGCGAGGAAGTAGCCTATCCAAGGTGGTGTTGACTTACTAGCCAGACAACAAACGATTCTGCCTACCAGCCATTGGATTGACATCGAACATCTGTCGTGTATCTTCTATCTCTTGTTTTCTTCTTCCTCTAGCCACCCAAACCAAACCACCCCGTCGGCTCCACCTGCTCCCGCCTCCCATGGCTGGCTGCGCCTCCGCCACCCTACCGTACGTACCCTCCAACGTTGGTCAGTCCCTCCCTCTATTCCGCCACACGTCCTGTTATTCTCCGGCGACGTCAGCCCCAACACGCACCCGCACCCGAACCAGTCAACCCTCGTACTCCCCTCCGCCTGCGACTGGACCGGCGCATCTTCCACGGGTCCTGTTCATTCTGTTCGAGGCCTCGCCGTCGTCCTCCTCCTTGCGGCCTTGGTTCGCTTGCCGTGCATGGTGCGCAGCCCTCATGCGTTGTCAACGTCGTCAACGACCGAGAGGAACAAGGAGATGACTATATGTGGAGAGGATGACAGTAGGGACCCACCAGCGTCATGGTAGTAGGCAAGCAAGTGCCTCTATATTACAAGCCCAAAAATATGGTTCCTCCTAATGGATGGACATCTGGGGCTCACGCCATTGTCAACGTAGTCAATAAACGAGAGAATTACACTACGGCGGTGACACGGGGACCCAGCAGGTCGCGCAGTTTTTTTTGAGGAACAAGCAGTTGTTATTTATACTAGTGTTAGCGACGGATCAGGGTAACAACGGGGCTGTGCGGGGGCTGTGGCCCGTCTAGCCAGGGTTTCATTTATGTTTACCATGTCATGAGCCCAGTTGTGTTTTTTTCTTGCTGAAAATGGCTAGCCTAGTTCTATTTTTTCAAAAGAAATACCCAAACGAGGCCTACTTGCTTTATCAGCCCTGCTGGGCTGCAAATCTTTCAAGACGAGGAGAGTGTCATTCGGTTTGCCCAGAAATGGGATGTACATTTTTAAAACACATCAAACCGGGAATTAGTTTCAATTTTTTTTCATTACAAGATTTTAAATTCCATTGATTTTTATGCATGGACAATTATTTGGATTTTATATTTATATAAATTATTTTTCAAAATAGTTTGAATGTGAATCGATATTTCGGGATTAAAACAGTTGACCTTTTGAAATATGCAAAAATTCGTATACTTTTTAACCGTGGCCACAATATGGGGTGTGATGATAACAAAAAGAAGATGGGCTCCAAAAAAATTCTTAAGAATTAGCAAATGGGTTGTACATTATTAGAAATAATGCACACGAGAGCAGTGACTGTTGGATGTCCATCCAAAGACTGCCGTGCTTCTTCAATCTCTACTTTTCCTGCTCCAGCCGGTCAAACAAGCACCGGCGGGACTGGCTGCTCCCTCCTCCCGCGGTCGGCTATGCTGCCGCGCAGGCCTCACTGCCCCACCGTACTCCCATCGCTGGCCTAGCCATCCATCTACCCACCCACACCTGCTGTTATTCTCCGGGTATGGCAGACGAACCAGTAAACCCTCGTACTCCTCCGCGTGGGAAACAACTGTCGTGTCTTCCCTGGCTCCGTGTCATTCCCTTCCTAGGCCTCGCCGTCGTCCATCGCCCTGGTGGTCTCGGCGCGGCCTGGTCAACGTGGTCAATGAACGACATCCATCAGAAGTGGACTGTATGTGGAGAGGCTGAGAGCTGGGTCCACGGCCGCACGCAAGGAAATGCCTCCTTATTACGCGCAAAATAATGATTTCTCCACCTGACAGCTAGGACCCACGGGAAGGGCTTCTGTATTTCACGAAAAAACGTTCCCCCCACTGACAGGTCGGACCCACCAACTATATCTTCGCACGCAAGGAAGTGCGTCCTTATGACGCAGAAAAAATGAATACCCCCTGCTAGCTGGGACCCTCCATACTGGGTGGCTGGCTTGTGGGCCTACTAAGTTGACAGGGACAGAGGGTGTCGGTGTCAAAACCGGCGGATCTCGGGTAGGGGGTCCCGAACTGTGCGTCTAAGGCGGATGGTAATAGGAGGCGGGGGACACAATGTTTACCCAGGTTAGGGCCCTCTCGATGGAGGTAACACCCTACTTCCTGCTTGATTGATCTTGATGATATGAGTATTACAAGAGTTGATCTACCACAAGATCGTTGAGGCTAAACCCTAGAAGCTAGCCTATGGTATGATTGTTATTGTCCTACGGACTAAACCCTCTGGTTTATATAGACACCGGAGGGGGCTAGGGTTACACAGAGTCAGTTACAAGGGAGGAGATCTATAACATCTCAATTTTCCTAAATTAGGATGTTAATAGATCATTCACATGCATATCATATTTTTATTGCATTATTTGCTTTCCTGAAATATTCAAATCATTATGCAACAAAAGGCAATTTATTGGAGCGGAGATAACATGACTTCTCCCTGTTTTTAAAAATGTTCATAATCGTGGAATATTATTTCAGTTCATCGATATGTTACAGTAATTTTGCAATCTTCAAAATATTTTATTTGATTGTTTTATTGCTATTTGAGTGGCCTATTGCATCAAAATTATTTTACAAAATTGCATTAGTATTGGAACTAGTGTTCCTGTAGTTTATAGCTATAGGGCTATTTTTCTTGTGTGTCTAGGTATTTTATTTAGATTTTATCTGTGTATTTTATTTTATTTATTTTGTTTTACTGCTGTTGTTTCTGTTTAAAGAAAAAGAAAGGCGTGAGTGGCCGACCAGTGACCCGACCAACCGACCGGCCCAGCAGCGCCCACACTGCTGTAGCCGCCATGCCCACCTAACCCCTCACAACCGTGGCCCACCTACCCTTGCTGTCTGCACGCAGCAGCCAGCCAGCGCCACGCCCGATCCACCTCGCCTCCGGCCGACAGCGGCGGGTCCGCGCCCTTGTTCGTCCCTTCCACCGGCCGACGCCGCGCCGCCAGAAGCTGCGCCCGGCGCGAGCCCGAGTCCAACCCGACGCCCTACTCGACCCCACGACCTCCCAAGGCACCGCACGCGAGCCCAGCTCTGCGACGAACCCCGAACCCCTTATCCCGATTCTTTCCGTCGTCCGCACGCCTCCATCGGGCGTTTTGGATCTCGCAGAGAAGGTCCGCCGATCGCCGCCGTTCGCCGATGTTTCCACCGCCGTAAGGCCGCACCAAGCTCAGGCGCCTGCTTCCTTCGATCCGCCGCTCCACGCCGTACTCGCTTGACAAGTTCTCGTGACTAGAAATGCAGCGGGGAGAGAGGAACGAGCTCGACCGACGCCGCCGAAGCACACCGCGTTCACGTCTTCACCGCCGCCCGCAGAGGACGCCTCGCCGCCGTCCGACATCACCTACACCTCCGCCACTCACCGCCGCACCCATCCGTCGCTTCACCTTCGCCGGAGACCCGCCGGAGAAGCTCCACCGCCGACGCCCGACCCGCCGCCGCCGCGTCCCCTGTTTTCCGGTGAGCACGCACGCACAGCAAACCCCGGCCAATCACGCGCTGACACGTGGCAGTTTGCTACAGGAGTTGCTACAGCCCAGATGTTTTCTGTTGTTTTTGTTTTTCTTTCCAGATTTCAACTCTAACTTCAATTAGCTATATCTTTTATTTTGTATACTCAAATTAGGTAATTCTTTTTCCTATGCACTCACAAAAACCAGCACTTTATCAAAGTACCAAAATCTCACATGTTTGCACTTTTCAAATTTGAATTCGTTTGAATTTGAAATAAACCTTCCGGAGGCCGTAACTTTCAAACCGTTTATCGGAATCGAGTGATTCTTTTTGCATTGTGACCGTAGTGCAATTTAGGTGATGTTAAGATTCTGTTGTTGAGTTTTAAAAATGGTTTTCTTGCTGTTGGTTTTATTTTGGTTCTATTTGTGTTAGATGATTGATTTGTTGAATTGTGTGAAAGCGTGTAGATTGTCCGGAGTCGACGCGAGCTATTGTCGAGTGTGACTTTCTGAATCAGAACCAAGGCAAGTTACATGTTGATCATCCTTTACCTATTATTTTCTATGCATGTAGTTATATCACACTATGAATATATGCATGTATAGGAATATTATATGTGTTGGCTATGCTGTTGAGCTATCTTCCCGTCTTTTGCAAATCGTGGTAGTTGTAGTTTGCTATGCTTTGTATCTGGGCGGTTCGTGTATTCATTGAGTTTATGTGAGGATTATATACATAACTAAAATGAGTAGTAATTAAGATTTAATTCACCTCTGGCGGAAGTGGTATTGCTTGGTGTTGAGGAAGGCATCATGGGGTCTTGCACCTTTTCTAAGGCCGTGCGCTCATTAGAGTGCACCCTAAGTGGAATGCCGCCCAGTTCAAAAAAGATCAGACAGACTTAGTGACTAGTAGCTTCCATGTGCGGCCACTTGGCTATATGGGCTCTGGCTTAGTTGATCAGTTGTTGGAACCCTTGCCCGGGCGTAATCGACAGATGTAGCATATGTAGGTGGGATGTGGCCGTCGGTGGTTAAGGAACCTCTTCGAAAGACTTTGTCTCAATCTTGGATTGGGTCCGATGGGTAAAGCGTACAAAACTCTGCGAGTATTAAAACTAATCATGATTAGCCGTGCCCCGGTTATGGGTAAATTTGAGCGACTATGCCATTACAGTTGTTGGATGATCTTGACAGATGTGACACTTAATAATATTTGTGGGCAACTTAATAATGGGTAGGTTGGAGTTGATTTTGCCAACTCAACCTTGTGCATTTAATTGTAGTAATAAAAGAACTAAATAAAAATTTGACTACTAGGTAGTTATTAGGATAAAATCAGCTTTCTGCAAAATAAACCCTCGAGCCTTCCTTTGTTGTACTATGCATATACATGTAGGTCTGCTTTATTATTACTCCTGTGTAACTTGCCAATACATTCCAAGTATTGACCTATATGGCTGCAACGTCTCATGTTGCAGGATATTCAGACGAAGAGTAAGGTACCGTTAGGGTCACGAGTGCACTTTCGGCATCGCCGATGGGCTATGATGGGACTCATCGTTATTTTCTGCTACTTTTCCATTGTTTGATTGAATAAGCTAGCCAAGTGCTATGCAGATTGTTTTATTTTATACATTCTGGATCATAAGTTGTAATAAATGATGCACTTGCTATTACGGTATTCATCTATCTTGTGTGTGCTAGCGAGTTCGATCCGAGGACTAGCACGGTAAGCACAGAGACTCAAATCCTTGAGGTTTGGTCATTACAGATGGTATCGAGGCGAGTGTGTTGGTCGTAGGGCGTGACCCTAGAAAATGGATTAGAAAAGCCATAGGGTGAAAATTATTTTATAAAACTAGTTATACTTCTTCTTTGTTTATTAGTTAACCCCTCAAGTATCTTGAGCAGTTAAGTAGGAACTAGTCTTTGAGACCACCATTCATGCTTGCTTTATATTGCCACGTTATCGTGTTAGCGTATCTGATTATGTCCACTTTTGTGGTATGAAGATACTAGATTGTTTGCTTGATTGGTAGTTGTTTGTTAAACTTCTTAGTGTCGAAATTATTTGACTATATATATATGATATTATCATATTGTTTGTTGTTTGTTGTTTGTTGTTTGTTTGTCAGTGTTATTCGTTGTTGTGTTTTGTTGGCTTGATCATATTATGCATATGGGTAGAATATATTTATATATACATAGTCTTTGGCCCTATTATATCTATAACTCTTCTATGCTTGCCCACCAGATGCCGCCGAGGCGTGATAATAGGCGTAATGCTACAGGAGGAGACAACAATGGCAATGATGTACCGCCATACATGCAACAGTTGCTTCAGGGACAAGCTCAGTTGATCCAGTTGCTTGTCCAGAACAAGAAAAACAACAATAACAACAACAATCCGCCGCCGCCACCACCTGTGGATATGCTTACCAGGTTCTTGAGGTTGAATCCTCAGAGGTTCTCTAGTTCCCCTGAACCTATTGTGGCTGATGATTGGCTCCGTGCAGTCAATAGGAACCTGGAGACGGTTGGATACACAGATGTAGAGAGGGTGAGGTTTGCCTCACATTTGTTGGAGGGTCCTGCTGCAGCTTGGTGGGACAATTACTTGGTCACTTATCCCATTGCTACTATCACATGGCCTTAGTTTCAGGATGCTTTTCATGCTGCACATGTGTCTACTGGCGCTATGAGTCTGAAAAAGAAGGAATTTCGCAGTTTGCGCCAGGGAGGTCGCACAGTTAATGCGTATGTGGAGGAATTTAATAATCTTGCATGTTATGCTCCTAATGATGTTAACACTGATGCAGCTAGGCAGGAGAAATTCTTGGAGGGCCTTAATGATGAGTTGAGCCTTTAGTTGATAGTGGCCACTTTTAGGAATTGTCAGGACCTGATTGATAAGGCTATTGTGCTGGAGGGAAAGCAACAGGCCATAGAGAATCGGAAGAGGAAGTACAACAACAATAACAGGTATAATTCAGGACCACAGCACAAGCCACGGACTTCATATCATCATGGAGGTAATGGGCATAATCATCATGGAGGTAATGATCATAATCATCATGGAGGGAATGGCCACAACCATAATGGCCACCATCATCATAATGGGCACAAGAGTAACAATGGCAATGGCAGAGGTAATGGTAATGGTAATGGCAATGGAGGAACAATAACCGAACCACCGGGTTACCGTGCGCCAAGGATTTGAGTCAAGTGCACGATGCTTGGTGTAAGGCTATGGGGCACTATGCCACAGATTGCCGAGGCGAAGAACTCAGGATCCGACAAGCCAAACCCCTTCCAAAAGGGTCATGTCAACCATGTTAATGTTGAGGAGGTCTATAATGAATGAACACGATGATTGGTAGTTCTTGATTAACTTAAGACCTGCACTTGTTCTTTTTGATCTTGGTGCATCGCATTCTTTTATTTCGAGGGTATTTGTTGATAAACATGGATTGCCAACCAAAACACTTAGTATGCCTATTAGAGTGACTTCCCCAGGAGCTGAGATGATAGCAGGTGTTGGTTGCCATCGATTGACTTTGTCTATTGGAAAGCATGATTTTCCCTCTGGTTTGATTATATTAAAGTCACAAGGTCTGGATATTATTTTGGGTATGGATTGGTTGCAGTTATATAAAGGTCATTATTGATTGTGCGGTCGATCTATTACTCTCGATGCACCGGAGGAAGAGAATCAAATATCGTGTAAGTATAAGCGTAATCAGGTGCAGGTGAACTCTCTTAAGGGGGGTAGCCTGGAAGAGTGTAACGCCCCCGATGCGGCTATATCTCCCACGTGTCGAGGCACGACTTAGAGGCATAACCGCATTGAAAGCAATGTCGCAAGTGAGGTAATCTTCACACAACCCATGTAATAAATAAGGGAAAGAGATACATAGTTGGCTTACAGTCGCCACTTCACACAGTACATAAATAAACATCCATCATTTAGAGTACACTCAAGGTCCGACTACGGAACCAAAATAAAGAAGATACCCCAAATGCTACAGATCCCGAATCGTCCCAACTGGGCACCACTCATTGATCATCTGGAAAAGACACATAGTAACGACCACGTTCCTCGTCGAACTCCCACTTGAGCTCGGTTGAATCACCTGACCTTGGCCTCATCGGAACACCTGCTGTGTTTGGAAGTATCTGTGAGTCACGGGGACTCAACAATCTCACACCGAGATCAAGACTATTTAAGCTTATAGGAAGGGCAAAGTAGTAAAGTGGAGCTGCTGCAAGCTTACTAGCATATATGGTGGCTACATCGCAAAAGAGAGCGAGAAGAGAAGCGAAGCACGGACGTGAAACTAGTAGTGATCAAGAAGTGATCCTGAACTACTTACGTCGGACATAACTCCAACACGTGTTCACTTCCGGACTCCGCCGAGAAGAGACCATCACAGTTACACACTTGTTGATGTGTATTTTATTTGAGGTCAACTTTGGGTTTTCTACAACAGACATTAACAAATTCCCATCTGCCTCATAACCGCGGCACGGCTTTCGAAAGATATTACCTGAGGGTGTCCCAACTTAGCCCATTATAAGCTCTCACGGTCAACGAAGGATATTCCTTCTACGGGAAGACCCGATCAATCTCGGAATCCCGGACTACAAGACATTTCGACAGACAATAAAACAAGACCAGCAAAGCCACCCGAATGTGCCGACAAATCCCGATAGGAGCTGTACATATCTCGTTCTCGGGGCACACCGGATAAGCGAAGCGTCTGAGAACCGGCGTAATCCAAGTTGCCCAGGAATGGTCCCATGACGGTGCTCTAGTTTGGACCAACGCTCGAAGGAGCACGGCCCGGGTTTAAAATAAAGATGACCCTCGGGCTCGCGAAAACCGGGGAAAAAGGCTTAGGTGGCAAATGGTAAAACCAAAGTTGGGCCTTCTGGACGAGTCTTATTCAAAGCGAACTGTCAAGGGGTCCCATAAATCACCCAACCGTGTAAGGAGCATAAAATCAAGGAACATAACACCGGTATGGCGGAAACTAGGGTGGCAAGAGTGGAACAAAACACGGGCATAAGGCCGAGCCTTCCACCCTTAACCAAGTATATAGATGTATTAATTATAGTAGATAAATATTGTGATAACCCCAACAAGTAACCATGTTCCAATAAGGAACAAAATCTCCATGTTCAACAAGGAACAAACTTCAGCTTCACTCGCAACTAGCAACGCTATAAGAGGGCTGAGCAAAGCGGTAACATAGCCAATCAACGGTTTGCTAGGAAAGGATGGTTAGGGCTGACTTGGCAAAATGGGTGGCATGATATAGCAAGTGGTAGGCATCGCAGCATAGGCATAGCAAAAGAGCGAGCAACTAGCATAGCAAAGATAGAAGTGATTTCGAGGGTATGATCATCTTGCTCGCAATGTTCTCGAGTTGTCGAAAGCTTGATCCTCGGCGTTCTCAACAGGTTCCTCGTTCACGTACTCGTCTCCGACTCTACCCAAAGCAACAACACAAACAAAGGAACCACAATAAATCACGGTGCAATGCACAATCAACATGATGCAAAACATGGCATGATATGCATGATGAGATATGCAATGCTTATGTGCGCTCCGGAAGGAAAATGATGAAACAGGCATCAACTTGGCAAACCAAGCATTCCATTGGAAAGATGAGATGATTTCGGTTGAAATCGATATAAAGATCACCGGAATCGGATGCACGGTTTGCAAATGGCAAGCAAAACAAGAATGGCGCAAATCTGCCATTAACAGCATGATGCCACTTAGCAAGCAACAATTAATTAAGCTACTGCACCCAAACGTACCAACAAAGTATATGGCAGTGATCTACACATGATGCTCGACAAAAGATGAGCACTGAGCTACGGCTAGTTCACATCATAACATGTTCAAACAAGCATGGCAAAAGCGCACAAAATATCAGGCTGGACATGGCAAAAACAGCATCAGGTTGCAATGTTCAGAGCAACAAAAGTACATGCTACAGGAACTTAAAATAGCAAAACATGGCATGGCATTAATCTACTCAAAGCCTAGAACAAAAGTCCCTTACTGACCATAAGCCAAAAAGGACTAGAAAATATAGTAACACCCATGTCAATATTGAAAGTCTCGTTAACAGATTCAGCAACTTGACATGTCAAAAACTGATAACGAGAGGGCATGATTACAAGCTCAATGCACTCACTACAGAGCCTCAAATGATAAACTAAGCATACATACATCAAGAATACATGACATAGAAGACATACATGGCAAGAACAATAACATAGCCCATACGGGTCAATCACAACATCCTAGGCAAAATTGAATAACACGTATACAATCTGCCAGGAAACATTTGATAGCAAAAGTAGAGCTCGATTGACTCAAGCTATGGCACTCCATAATTGCAAACAAAGACATGAATGGATAGAGCAAGACATGCTTTACAAAACACCCTTACTGAAGTATCTCAAAATATGCATAGATCTCTCGGTATCATCAAGTAAACATGGCATCAAAATCAGCTAAAACAGGGCTGAAATCAGCAACATTAGGACACCTACTTTGCATGCTTGTGCTAGTCACCACATAGATCACAAAAATACATGGCATATACCCCTGGAAAGATGGCATGACATTTTACAAAACACATGTAGGACTCAAATACATAGGGTGCACACATTAATCATGGCAAAAATAACAAAAGTGCAACTTCTGATAAAAATCAGAAACTATCAGCACCTAGCACTCTTCCAACAGCATTTCGGGCATCAAGATGAGCTTAAACGAAAATGATGCAATGGAATTAAATGATCTACTCTTCGAGACGAACATTTTGACATATTATACGCGAAAAATGGATCTACGGATGCGAAGATATAGCAAGTAGAATATGCAACAAAAACATTAGATGCAACAATAACTTAGAGAAAAATAGGAGGGGGAGAAGTCAACGGCGCGGAACTCGAGGCCGGATCCGATCGGATCGGGCTGCTGCGCCGTGGGGAGGAAGGCTCGCTCGCCGGGCAGCCGTCGGAAGCGGCGGACGGCCGGCGAGGGAGGCGGGAGAGGGCCGCGACGGAGGGAGGCGAGGCTTGGCGCGGGCGGCTCATGGCCGCGGGCGGCCGACCGGGAAGACCGGAGGCGGGGCGGCGCGCTAGGCGGGAGGGGGAGGCGGCGGCGAGGAGGCGCTGGGCGAAGCGGGCAGCATGGGCGGGCGGTTGGCAGGGCCAGGGTTGGCATGGCTGGGGCTGGCAGCTGGGCGGCGATGTGGGGCGCCGGGTGGCGGCGTGGCGCCCGCGATTGGCGGGCGGCGGGCGGACGCGTCCGCTCGCCGGACGTCCGGCGGCGCGGAGGGCAAAATTTGCTAGGGTTTCGGGGAGATGATCCGGATTTCGGGGGAGGTTTGCTCAAATAGGCATAGAGGGAGCTAGGAGAGTCCAAATGAGGTGTAGTTTTCGCCCACACGATCGTGATCAAACGACGGAGAGCATGGGAGTGACTTAGATGGGTTATTGGGCTGTTTTGAAGGGGTGTTGGGCTGCAACTTAAAAGAGGCCTTTGCGAGAGTGCGGTTAACCGTTGGGGTACCAAACGAGCTCCAAATGACCCGAAACTTGACCGGTGGTCTACGGTTGGTATACTAAGGCCACTAGACAAACCTCGGTCCATTTCAAGAAGGTTTAATACCCGCACACGGAAAAACGTAAAAGGACCGCGGGGAGATAGGAGTGCGGATTGCAAAACGGACAACGGGAAAATGCTCGAATCATGAGGCGAACACGTATGCAAATGCGATGCACATGATGACATAATATAAAATGCATGACATGGACAAAATGCAAAATGAAGAAAACCCAACCACGGAGGGAATATCATATATCAATGCCGAAAATGGCAAGAGTTGGAGTTACAAATATGGGAAGTTACTTCCGGGGTGTTACAAAGAGGTGCCAGTTGTGAGAGATTATCCAGATGTGTTTCCAGAGGAGTTGCCAGGTATGCCACCAGATAGAGATATTGAGTTTCTTATTGATTTAATACCAGGCGCTGGACCTATTGCAAAGAGACCGTATAGAATGCCTCCTCAAGAGTTGGAGGAATTGAAGAAGCAAATAAGAGAATTACAGGCGCAAGGATTTATTCGCCCAAGTTCATCACCTTGGGGAGCCCCAGTTTTGTTTGTGGAGAAGAAGGATGGGACCTTGAGGATGTGTGTTGATTATCGTTCTCTGAATGAGGTAACCATTAAGAATAAGTATCCTTTGCCTATGATAAATGATCTGTTTGACCAGTTGGAGGGAGCTACTGTGTTTTCTAAGATTGATCTTCGTTCTGGTTATCATCAATTGAAGATTCGTGAGCAAGATATTCCAAAGACTGCTTTTACTACGAGGTATGGGTTGTATGAATATACTGTTATGTCATTTGGATTGACTAACGCCCCTGCATACTTCATGAATATGATGAACAAGGTGTTTATGGAGTTCTTGGATAAATTTGTGGTTGTTTTCATTGATGATATATTGGTGTTCTCCAAGAATAAGCAAGAGCATGAGGTGCATCTGCGTTTGGTATTGGAGATATTGAGGGAACATCAGTTGTATGCCAAGTTCAGCAAATGTGAGTTTTGGCTGGATGAGGTAGCATTCCTTGGACATGTTGTGTCAGGTAATGGAGTTGCAGTTGATCCATCTAAGGTTGCTGCGATTCTGAGTGGGAGACACCCATGACAGTTGGAGAGATTCAGCAGCTTTTGGGCCTTGCAGGTTATTACAGGAGGTTTATTGAGAACTTTTCCAAGATTGCAAAGCCTATGACTGAATTGTTGAAGAAAGAGAAGAAATTTGTTTGGGTGATGAATGTGAAGCCAGCTTTCAGGAGTTGAAGCGGCGTTTGGTTCTGACCAGTTTTAACTCTGCGGATATACATAAGGACTTCCAGGTATATTGTGATGCTTCTCGTCAAGGACTTGGCAGTGTTTTGATGCAGGAAGGTAAAGTAGTTTCATATGCTTCACGTCATCTTAAGAATCATGAGCATAATTATCCCACACATGATTTGGAGTTAGCCTCAGTTGTGCATGCATTGAAAACTTGGAGGCCATATCTTATTGGTAATCATTGTGATATATTTACTAATCATAAAAGCTTGAAGTATATTTTTACTCAGAAGGATTTGAACCTCAGACAGAGGAGATGGTTGGAGCTTATTAAGGATTATGATTTGAATGTGCAGTATCATCCTGGTAAGGCTAATGTTGTTGCTGATGCATTGAGTCGTAGGAGCCATGCTAATGCAATTAGTATTGATAATATGCCACCCGAGTTATGTGAACAGTTCAGGAATCTCAGATTGGAGATGGTTCCTAAGGGATATTTAGCAACACTGGAGGTAAAGCCTACTTTGCTTGAGAGGATCAGAGAAGCTCAAAAGAATGATAAGGAGATTGCTGAGATAAAAGAGAATATGGTTAAAGGTAAGGCAGAAGGTTTCCATGAGGATGAACATGGAGCCATATGGTTTGAGAAGCGTATTTGTGTACCTCAAGATGCGAGATATCGGAAGTTGATTCTTCAGAGGTGCATGATTCACCTTATTCTATTCACCGGTAATACTAAGATGTATTTGGATTTGAGGAAAGATTTTGGTGGCCTAGCTTTGAAGAGGGAAATTGTTGGGTATATTGCAACATGTGATGTGTGCCAGAGAGATAAAGCAGAACATCAGAGACCAGCAGGTTTGTTACAGCCATTGCCTATACCTGATTGGAAGTGGGATGAGATTGGTATGGATTTCATTACAAGTCTAGCGGGACACGGTCGAGTTATGATTCTATTTGGGTAGTTGTTGATCGTTTGACTAAAGTTGCTCACTTCATCCGGTAAAGACTACTTATACCACGCTCAGCTAGCAAAAATCTATATGTCTAAAATTGTTTGTGCGCATGGAGTTCCAAGGAAGGTAGTGTCGATAGAGGTACTCAGTTCACATCTAAATTTTGGCGTCAGTTGCATGAATCCTTGGGCACCAGGTGGAGTTCAAGATCAGCTTTCCATCCACGCATGATGGGGCATGAGAGAGGGTAAATCAGATTTTGGAGGATATGTTGAGAGCTTGTGCTTTGGACTATGGGTCCAGTTGGGATGATAATTTGCCTTATCAGAGTTCTCATATAATAACAGATTACGTGCTAGTCGAAGATGGCACCATTTGATGTATTGTATGGTAAGAAGTGCAGGACACCGTTGATGTGGGATGAGGTTGGAAGCGTCGATTCTTTGGACCAGACTTGATCGAGATCTTGAGGAGAAGGTCAAATTGACTCGTGACAGGCTGAAGATAGCACAGTCCAGGCAGAAGAGTTATGCAGATGCAAAACGTAAGGAGGCGACATATGAGGTAGGAGACCGTGCATACCTTCGAGTTTTCACCACTTCGTGGAATTAAGAGGTTTGGAGTCAAAGGTAAGCTAGCACCACGTTTTGTGGGGCCTTACAAGATCTTGGAGCGTAGAGGAGAGGTAGCTTATCAGCTGGAGTTGCCAGAATCCTTGTCAGGAGTTCATAATGTGTTTCATGTATCTCAGTTGAAGAAGTGCCATGCAGAGATGATGGATGTTCCATTGAGGGACACGGTGCCGCTTGAGGCAATTCAGTTGGAGAGTGATTTGACATATGAGGAGAAGCCTATTAAGATTCGGAGACAGCGGAGAGAGTTACTCGCACCAAGACAATCAAGTTATGCAAGGTTGATGGGATCATCATACGGAGGAGGAAGCTACAGGAGCGAGAGGAAGATCTCGGCAGGATCACCCACACCTATTTGCTAGCCAGCCGAATCTCGAGGACGAGATTCATCTTAAGGGGGGTAGGTTTGTAACATCCCAATTTTCCTAAATTAGGATGTTAATAGATCATTCACATGCATATCATATTTTTATTGCATTATTTGCTTTCCTGAAATATTCAAATCATTATGCAACAAAAGGCAATTTATTGGAGCGGAGATAACATGACTTCTCCCCTGTTTTTAAAAATGTTCATAATGCGTGGAATATTATTTCCAGTTCATCTGATATGTTCTGGTAATTTTTGCAATCTTCAAAATATTTTATTTGATTGTTTTATTGTTGTTTGAGTGGCCTATTGCATCAAAATTATTTTACAAAATTGCATTAGTATTGGAACTAGTGTTCCTGTAGTTTATAGCTATAGGGCTATTTTTACTGTGTGTCTAGATATTTTTATTTAGATTTTATACTGTGTATTTTATTTTATTTATTTTGTTTTACTGCTGTTGTTTACTGTTTTAAAGAAAAGAGAAAGGCAACGAGCCGCCTTGACCGGTGCCTTGACCCACCAACCCGGCCAAGCGCCGCCCACACCCTTGTAGCCGACGCTGCCCACCTAACCCCGCACTGGCTGTGGCCCACCTACCCATGCGGAACGCAGCAACCAGCAGCGCCACGCCCGATCCACCTCGCCTCGGCCCGGCCGACAGTGGGTCCCGCGCCCTGACCGTCCCTTCCACCGAGCCAGACGCCGCCCGCCTGCGCCCGGCGCGAGCCCGAGTCAACCCGGCGCCCTACTCGACCCCACGACCTCCCGTGGCACCGTGACGCGAGCCCAGCTCTGCGGCGAACCCGAACCCTTATCCCGATTCTTTCCGTCGTCCACACGCCTCCGTTGGGCGTTTTGGATCTCGCAGAGAAGGTCCGCCCGATCGCCACCGTTCGCCGATGTTTCCACCGCCGTAAGGCCGCACGAAAGCTTAGCCGCTTTGCTTCGCCGATCCGCCGCTCCACGCCGTACTCGCTGACAAGTTTCGTGACCGTAAAGCAGCGGGAGAGAGGAACGAGCTCGACCGACGCCGCCGAAGCACACCGCGTTCACGTCGTCACCGCCGCCCGCAGAGGACGCCTCGCCGCCGTCCGACATCACCTACACCTCCGCCACTCATCGCCGCACCCATCCGTCGCTTCACCTTCGCCGGAGACCCGCCGGAGAAGCTCCACCGCCGACGCCCGACCCGCCGCCGCCGCGTCCCCTGTTTTCCGGTGAGCACGCATGCACAGCAAACCCCGGCCAATCACGCGCTGACATGTGGCAGTTTTCTACAGGAGTTGCTACAGCCCAGATGTTTTCTGTTGTTTTTGTTTTTCTTTCCAGATTTCAACTCTAACTTCAGTTAGCTATATCTTTTATTCTGTATACCCAAATTAGGTAATTCTTTTTCCTATGCACTCACAAAAACCAGCACTTTATCAGAGTACCAAAATCTCACATGTTTGCACTTTTCAAATTTGAATTCGTTTGAATTTGAAATAAACCTTCCGGAGGCCGTAACTTTCAAACCGTTTATCGGAATCGAGTGATTCTTTTTGCATTGTGACCGTAGTGCAATTTAGGTGATGTTAAGATTCTGTTGTTGAGTTTTAAAAATGGTTTTCTTGCTGTTGGTTTTATTTTGGTTCTATTTGTGATCCGATGATTGATTTGTTGAATTGTGTGAAACGTGTAGATTGTCCGGAGTGCGACGCGAGCTATTGTCAGGAGTGTGACTTTCTGAATCAGAACCAAGGCAAGTTACATGTTGATCATCCTTTACCTATTATTTTCTATGCATGTAGTTATATCACACTATGAATATATGCATGTATAGGAGTATTATATGTGTTGGCTATGCTGTTGAGCTATCTTCCCGTCTTTTGCAAATCGTGGTAGTTGTAGTTTGCTATGCTTTGTATACGGGGGCGGTTCGTGTATTCATTGAGTTTATGTGAGGATTATATACATAACTAAAATGAGTAGTAATTAAGGATTTAATTCACCTCTGGGCGGAAGTGGTATTGCTTGGTGTTGAGGGAAGGCATCATGGGGTCTTGCACCTTTTCTAAGGCCGTGCGCTCATTAGAGTGCACCCTAAGTGGAATGCCGCCTGAGTTCAAAAAGATCGAGACAGACTTAGTGACTAGTAGCTTCCATGTGCGGCCACTTGGCTATATGGGCTCGCTTAGTTGATCGCTTGTTGGAACCCTTGCCCGGCAGGTAAACAGATGTAGCATATGTAGGTGGGATGTGGCCGTCGGTGGTTAAGGAACCTCTTACGAAAGACTTTGTCTCAATCTTGGATTAGGTCCGATGGGTAAAGCGTACAAAACTCGCAGAGTATTAAAACTAATCATGATTAGCCGTGCCCCCGGTTATGGGTAAATTTGAGCGACTATGCCATTACAGTTGTTGGATGATCTTGACAGATGTGACACTTAATAATATTTGTGGGCAACTTAATAATGGGTAGGTTGGAGTTGATTTTGCCAACTCAACCTTGTGCATTTAATTGTAGTAATAAAAGAACTAAATAAAAATTTGACTACTAGGTAGTTATTAGGATAAAATCAGCTTTCTGCAAAATAAACCCTCGAGCCTTCCTTTGTTGTACTATGCATATACATGTAGGTCTGCTTTATTATTACTCTGTGTAACTTGCCAATACATTCCAAGTATTGACCTATATGGCTGCAACGTCTCATGTTGCAGGATATTGCAACGAAGAGTAAGGTACCGTTAGGGTCACGAGTGCGCACTCAAGATCGCCCGATGGGCTATGATGGGACTCATCGTTATTTTCTGCTACTTTTCCGCTGTTTGATTGAATAAGCTAGCCAAGTGCTATGCAGATTGTTTTACTTTATACATTCTGGATCATACATTGTAATAAATGATGCACTTGCTATTCTGGTATTCATCTATACTGTGTGTGCTAGCGAGTTCGATCCAGGGACTAGCACGGTAAGCACAGAGACTCAAATCCTTCGAGGTTTGGTCGTTACAAGATCTACATATCCGTATTGCCAAGCTTGCCTTCCACGCCAAGGAGAGTCCCATCCGGACACGGGACGGAGTCTTCAATCTTGTATCTTCATAGTCGAACAGTCCCCCCAAAGGATATAGTCCGGCTATCCGAATACTCCGTAGAAGATCTTGAACACTAGGATAGTGTCCGGCTCTGCAAAACAAGTTCCACATACCACCGTAGAGAGAATGATATTTCCACAAATCTAATCTGCTGACGCATTTCGCAGCATGACATCACACCACGCCCCGGTCATCATTCGAACCCTTTTTCACAACCAGCCCCCGCACATATCGCGAGGCGGTTTCCCTGGCACATCTTGTCGAAGCAGAGATTGTGTCCCCTTATCACAGGAGTCTCATCAATACGGGTGTGGGTAACCCAACCGCGCCATCAATTACGGCGTTTGGGGAATAAGCGATTTTACCAGGCAAGTGGGGAGGTGCATCGCCTCCTCCGCCCTTATATAGGGACAAGGATTCCCCCTTTTCACCCACGCCTTCTTCCCCCTTGCTTATCCATTCTCGCACACTCGAGCTCCAACGCCCAAGTTCTCGCCTTTCTCCTAAAACCACTCCAAGCATGTCCGGAGCGGGAGGCAAGTGGATGGTCTCCTCCGGCACGGAGGAGAACATCACAAAGCTACGGGAGGCCGGTTATCTGGCCGCGGACATCGCACACCGGCTGCCAGATGCGGGGCAGATCATTCCTACGCTCGAACCTTATGAGAGGTTGGTTTTTCTTACCCACTTTGTCCGCGGACTAGGATTTCCCATCCACCCGTTCGTCCGCGGGCTCATGTTCTACTACAGGCTGGATTTTCACGTCCTGGCCCCTAATTTCATCCTCAACATCTCGGCGTTTATCATCGTGTGCGAGGCCCTCCTCCGCATCAAGCCCCACTTCGGCCTGTGGCTGAAGACCTTCAATGTCAAACCGAAGGTGGTGGTTGGCCAGGAAGCGGAGTGCGGAGGCGCCATGGTGGGAAAAATGCCTAATGTCACCTGGCTCGAAGGCTCCTATGTGGAGACCATAAAGGGGTGGCAATCGGGGTGGTTCTCCATCACCGAGCCGCGCGACACTATATGGGTGGTGGCCCCCGAGTTTCGATCCGGAATCCCCACGCGGCTCACCTCCTGGAAAGAGAAGGGCCTGTCCTGGGGTTCCCGGTAGAGCTGACCAGACTCCAGACCTGCATCAAGAACATGATGAGCAAGAAAATCAAGCTCGTCAACGTGGTCCAGGTCATGCTCTTCCGCCGGATCCTCCCGTGTCAACAACGGGCATTCAATTTGTGGGAGTTAGACCCAGCCAAACACCAGACTCTGCGAGAGCTCTTCGACACGACGCACAAGGACGTCTAGAGGGTGTTTTTCAAGGGCGCCGAGGTGCCTCCTCCCCTTACCGAGGACTGTGGACTCAGCGCACAGCGCCATGCCAGTCCGGTAAGTTCTTTATATCTCATAGGGTATTTATTTTCCCCAGTTTAATCATGTGCAGGATCTAAGCTTCCATGCCTTTAATAGGACTGGGTGGAGACAGCGGAGCAGGTTGATTGCCCAGCCCCCCTGCCTGAAGATCTTGCAGACGCCCTCCTAGCAGAGATGCTGGTACCAGCGCCTTACAAGGTGCCGGTGAAGAAGGCCAACAAGAAGGCCATGGGGACCTGAAAGGGTCTCCGGCGCAAGGCTGTGTCGGACTCATTGTTTGACAACTCCAAAGCGCACTCCTCCCACAAAAATGAGGAGGAGGAAGAGGAAAGTTCTCCCCCCCCAGCCGGGGGAGACAAAAAATGGAAGGCCGCCCCAACCGGGGAGGCCGAAGGGTCCAAGAAGGGAAGGACCCTCCTTCCGGACTGCTCCACGACCGCCGCCTACAGTGACGACGAGTGGTTGCCCAGGGACAAGCCCCTGGCGAAGTTGTAAGTATTCGGATACCATAGTAATTCATTGTATGCTTCTATTGCACTGCTTCTCCTTACGCCGAATATGATTATGCAGTCCGTCTCGAGCCCATATCGACGTATCTTCGTCGGACGGTTCTTTTGACTCGTTGGATATGAATAGTGACTCACTTCCGACCGCCTCCACCCCTTGCCCTACGGACAAAGCCGAGGTGTTGTCTCAAAAGGCACCAAGCAGGCACCAAGCCGAGGGGAGGTAGTCCTGGAGGCGCCTCGAGGTGACCTTCCGGACAGTGGGCGTAAAGGGAGCAAGACTCCCATGGGCTCCAAGTTCGGATCTCAGCCGAACACTGCGCCGGAACCTCCAGTGGTTCCGGACTCTGGTAGGCGACCCCCCGTTAAGAGGGGCAAGCCGCCCGTGCCGGTGACCTCTGTCCCAGAGGTACCGGACAACTTGCTGGAAGCGCTTCGTGGCGCTTCCATCGACGAAGAGCACCGCACTATCATGAGTGCGGTGATCGAGAAGGTTCAGTCCGCCAAGAAAGGACTAACTGAAGCTTGCGCCAGCCTCCTAACAGGCTTTGAGGTAAGTTAAAAAAATATTACCACATAGACAGTAGCCCCTGATGCTCTGTTTGGCGTTCGCGAAGAAAGGCCGAATAGAGGATCAAATCATGACTCAGGAGTTTAATCAGAATATGTCTATGTGCATATGAAGGCTTCGCTGCTGGCCGCCGCCGCACGTACTGCGGAGGTCGCTGCACTGAAGCAGGACCTTGAGCAGTCCGAGGAAGAGCTCGCCCTTGCCAAGAGGCAGGTCGAGGAGAGCAAAGATAAGCAATACCATGTCCATATATTAAAAAGAAAGTTGGTTGTAAAATAATAGGATCATCATGAATTTGCCAGGGGCCACGACCGAAGTGGCATTCCTGAAGAAGGCGTTGTCCGAGGCCGAAAACAAAGCGGCCAGGGAGCACACTGAGCGAGAAAAGCAAGAAGCTCGGGTAGGCGAGGTGCGGCAAGAGCTCGAGGCTCTCGCCAAAAAATACGAGTCCTTGGAGCTTGACTCTAAGAGGCGAGAGTCCGAGCTTGCGACGGCACTCGAAAGCGGAAAAAAGCCAAGGCTGAAGCCCACAAGGCCCTCCAGGAGATTGATGCGGTGAAGAACATAGGAGCGGGTAAGGCATTCATATGCAAAGCAAGCATGTGAAGGAAACTTTCCTTTTACTTACCCGAGTTCGGAGCTCTCCAGGAGCGTTTGCAGATCTTCCCCGCAATGTGCTGGACGCCATGGAGTTTTACCAAGCTGAGGAGGGGAGCTCAACATAAAAGTTGTTCTAGTCTCAGTACACTGGGACCGAACACCCAATGCCCTTGAGCGACCAGCTGAAGCAACTGGTCGAGCTTCGCAAGGCGGCCGAGCAGGCCATGAAGGGTCTTATAGTCCGTATGTGGCCTGGCGATCCCCTGCCTAACAGCTACTTCGGTCTGATGAGGCGGCTTGTGAATGCCTGCCCATGGCTTGAAGTCATCAAGCGGTCCGTCTGCATCGAGGTGCGCTGGCAGGCTTTGCTGGCGAAGGTGCCTTTAGGCAAAGCTGGACGCCGTGAAGCTGGTGAAGGAGGACCTCCGGAGGGCAAGGAGCATCGCCGCCCGAAATGTATTATGTGATGTCTGAAGGGTTCCGCCTTGTGGCGGAGGAATATTCTAAAGATGTAATTTTTGAATGAGCGTGCTCATGTGATCTGTAATGTGAAACTAGTTCATTTGCGCTATGCAGCGCTTTTGAATTTAAAATATTACCTTACATGCGGCCGTTTATAAAATCGAGAGTAAGCGATCGTTAAACCGCCCCCATGTAACTAATACTTGGGGTGTTCGCGATAAACCTGAGCACTCTTTTTCCCAATTTTCGGTCCTTCGAGGGAGGTGTTCAGCACAACAAACCAGGCAATCAGACTATAAGGCTCTATCACTCTCACTTAGCCATAGAAGTCTACAATTTTAAATTTTGGCAAAGCCCCTAGTATTCGGAAGGCCGAATTTGGGGCGCTATATACGCCTAAGTCGGGCAAGGCCGACTCCTCGACCGAAGCAGAAGAAGTCTTTAAGGACTTGAGACCTCTCGAACAGTGACCAGCTCTCGCCTTATCATGACAGTCAGTTTTCGGCTTTCTCTACTGAGGTGCTTGTCCGGGAGAACCGGGACACAATCACAGTAGTTCTCCTAGCGCTACCTTAGCCGATATAGCGGAACTAAGGTACCAAAACATAGGAGCCAGGCAAACCCAACTATTGACCCAAGACATGATTCGGAGCTGATGCATATAATGCTATAAGTTCGGGGTGCCACACTGTCGAAAGTGTTCGGACTTCTCACGCTCTATTATGGGGTATACGAAAGCCCCTCGCCTACTGGCCGTACCAGGATGTACGGGTGCAAATTGTCGTAAATAAACATATAAGAAAAAGGATGGATAATGCAATAATAAACTAATCCTATGCATTGTTATTTGAATAATACGTCGAAGCATACTGAAACAAGTAGTGCAATAAGCAAAAAAAATAGGACTATTTGACATGTCCTATCCAAGGGCAGGCTGCGTATGGGTATTAAAAAACGGATATGTCGATTATTATTAGAGGCCACCTGTGGGTTCCCTTGTATGACTTTAGCCGTGCCTCCTTGGTTGTTCCTTCCGTAATGTGTCGGCAATCATCTTGCGGAAAGGGCTTCCATAGAGTAAGGTCCTGAAAGGGTAAAAAATGATAAAGGTATGCAGCCCCTAGGGCGGTTGAGCCGTATTGCGGGACGTGCCCTGATCGTGCCCCTGCCTATGCCCGTGGTATTTTCAGTGCGTAATTATGTACACGCGGCACGTATTTCGTCACTTGACTGGCACTAGGACGGGGGCCGAATTGCTAGGAGAGCTCTGAACGTGCCAGGCGATCCTGCTGCAGGTTACTCCGGACTCGCTTGACGGTGTCCGGGGGCTGTATCGCCAAATTTGCGGTTTGCCTTAAAAGGTTGCTTTGTGCTTCTCCTGTGAGGGCCGCAGTGTGCTCCTCCGTGCGAAGCGAGCGCTCTGTGTTTCCATTGACTGTTATGACCCCCCTAGGTCCTGGCATTTTGAGGTTGAGGTATGCGTAACGCGGTACCGCATTGAATATTGCAATTGCGGTTTTCCCGAGCAGTGCGTGATAGCCAGTGCGGAATGGGATGATATTGAAGATTAACTCCTCGCTTTGGAAGTTGTCCGGAGATCCGAAGACCACTTCCAATGGGACTCTACACCTGGGATGACACCCTTAAAGGTGGTTTTGGTGGGTTTTATCCTCAAGGAATCTATACCCATTTTGCACACTATATCCTGATAGAGCAGGTTCAGGCTGCTGCCGCTGTCCATGAGGACTCGAGTCAGGTGAAATCTGTTAATGACGGGGTCTAGGACCAATGCGGTGGATCCGCCATGACGGATACTAGTGGGGTGGTCCCTGCGATCGAAGGTGATCGGACAAGAGGACCATGGGTTGAACTTTGGGGCGATTGTGCTCCATCGCATAGGCGCCCCTTAGTGCACTTCCACTCCTTCTTGGGAATGTGGGTTGCATATATCATGTTCACCGTCTTCACTTGTGGGGAACCTCTTCATCCTCCGTGTTCGTGGCCGGGCTCCTCCTCGTCATCACTATGTAGCCCCTTGTCCTTGTTTTCGGCATTCAACTTGCCGGCCTGCTTGAACACCCAATAGTCTCTGTTGGTGTGATTGGCTGGCTCATCTGGGGTGCTGTGGATTTGACACGAGCGATCAAGTATTCGATCCAAACTGGACGGGCCCGGAGTACTTCTTTTGAATGGCTTTTTCCGCTGGCCAGATCTAGAGCCTCTGAATCCGGCGGTGACCGTCGTATCTTCGGCGTTATCGCCGTTGCTGCAGCGCTTGAGTCTATTACGACGTGGTCTGCCGTTAGCATCTTTAGCATCTGTGACGTGTTGTTGCTGCGAGCCAACCAGCTATCCTCGCCCGCGCAAAAGCGGGTCATGAGTGTCATGAGGGCTGCCGTGACTTCGGCTTCTCCTGGCCGAGGTGCCAGGCGAGCCATTTGTCACGGATGTTTTGCTTGAATGCCGCTAAGGCCTCTGCGTCCGGACAATCGACAATTTGGTTTTTCTTAGTCAGGAACCGTGTCCAGAATTGCCTGGCCGATTCCCCTGGCTGTTGAGTTATATGGCTCAAGTCATCGGCATCCGATGGTCGCACACAAGTGCCCTGGAAGTTGTCGAGGAATGCATCTTCCAAATCCTCCCAACTGCCGACGGAGTCTGCTGGCAAGCTATTCAGCCAATGTCGAGCTGGTCGTTTGAGTTTTAATGGGAGGTACTTGATGGCATGTAGATCATCACTGCGAGCCATGTGGATGTGGAGGAGGAAATCCTCAATCCATACCGCGGGATCTGTTGTACCATCATACGATTCGATATTTACGGGTTTGAAACCCTCCGGGAATTCGTGATTCATAACTTCATCAGTGAAGCATAGGGCGTGTGCGGCGCCTTTGTGCCGGGCTATATCGTGACGTAGTTCATATGAATCTTGTCTGCTGTATTCGGCCCGGCTGGATTTACTTGTAGTGTATCCGCCGTGACGGTCATCGTCTCGTGTTGGTGCGCGCCCCCGTGACCCATATATCAATCTTGCATGTTTTGCCCTGCTTTCCAATACGTCTCGCAGGTCCCCCGTGTTGCCCCGGGCCTTGGTATTTTTGTTTGAGTGGCGGCGGGGTGTAGGCTGATCTTCAAGCTGAAATGCCTCTCTGTCTCGGCCACGAGGTGGCCAGTCAGCCGCATCGTACGCTGGTGATGTATGTTTCAATGCTTCCTCCCCGAGTCGGGGTAGCGACCTGCACTTTGGGTAACTCTTGGAGGGGCATTCGAGTTCGTATTCCTCGGCCGCAAGGACTTCGGTCCATCTGTCTGCTAGCAAATCTTGATCAGCTCAAAGCCGTTGTTGCTTTTTCTTCAGCCTATTTGATGTGGCTGTAAGCCGGCGCTTGAAGCGCTCCTGCTCGATGGGATCCTCAAGCATGATAAATTCTTCATCGCCAAGGCTCACCTCGTCTTCAGAGAGAGGCATGTAATTGTCATCCTCCGTTTCTCCATCTGCTGCATGTTCTGGAGGGCTAGCTTGTTCATCCTCCTGCTCTAAATCATGCTGGAGGGGATTGTTGTCGTCTTCGGCACTATCCGGAGTGTTATTGTCTCTTGTGCCGGTATCACTACTTTTGCTATGGCGGGACTTAGAGCGGCGCCACGACGTCGGTGCTTTTGCTTGCTTGGAGGGTCATCCTCCACTATCTTGTCGTCATTGCCTTCTTTGGGGTATCCACTATATATATATATATATATATATATATATATATATATATATATATATATATATATATATATATATATATATCATATGATGTGGTGGTGTAGCGGCATGGGCGTGTGGTTCTGTTCGTCTCCGCATCGTCGTCCATACCGCCGATGTCTTGAGTCAAGTCGAGCATGTCGCTTAAGTCATCGGCAGTGGCTACTAAGTGGGTGGTGGGTGGGCAGCGAATTTCTTCGTCGTCCGCATCCCATTCTAGCCGGACATAGTTTGGCCAAGGTTCTCCTGACAAGGAGAGAAACCTTAATGAATTTAGCACGTCACCGAAAGGCGAGTGCTGAAAGATATCCGCGGAGGTAAACTCCATGATCGGCCCCCAATCGGATTTGATAGGCACGGATGCAGGCGGCTCGGAGTCCATGGCCGGGGACAAATCCAGTGGTTCGGCGACACGACTCTCGTAAGGGGTGATGTCAGTATCCGGCTCTATCGCCGCTGAGAGTGCAGCCTCCATTGCAGGGTCTATCCACCCATCCTCGGATGGCGCAATTTGCTCCAGATTGAGGGCCGGTGTCGGTGTCAAAACCGGCGGATCTTGGGTAGGGGGTCCCAAACTGTGCGTCTAGGCGGATGGTAACAGGAGACAAGGGACACAATGTTTTTACCCAGGTTCGGGCCCTCTGATGGAGGTAATACCCTACTCCTGCTTGATTAATATTGATGATATGGGTAGTACAAGAGTAGATCTACCACGAGATCGAGAGGCTAAACCCTAGAAGCTAGCCTATGGTATGATTGTTGTTCGTCCACTGGAATAAAACCCTTGGTTTATATAGACACCGAATAGGGTTAGGGTTACATAGAGTCGGTTACAATGGTAGGAAATCTACATATCCAGACGCCAAGCTTGCCTTCCACGCCAAGGGAAGTCCTATCCGGACACGGACGAAGTCTTCAATCTTGTATCTTCATAGTGCGTGAGTCCGCCAAAGATGATAGTTCGCTATCCGGACACCCCTAGTCCAGACTCCCTCAAGAGCCCTCGAACCAGGCTTCAATGACGACGAGTCCGGCGCGCATATTGTCTTCGGCATTGCAAGGCGGGTTCCTCCTCGAATACTTCATAGAAGGTTTTGAACACAAGGATAGTGCCCGGCTCTGCAAAACAAGTTCCACATACCACCGTAGAGAGAATAATTTTTGCACAGATCGCTTGACGTATTCCGCAGCGTGACATCACACCACAGCCAGGCCTTTATTCGAATCGCTTTTTACTGTCCCACCTCAGTCGCGAAGCGAGGCGGTTTCCTTGGCACGCCTTATCAAAGCGTAGATCGTGCCCCTTATTCCGGGATTCTCATCAATACGGACATGGGTAACCCAACCGCGCCATTGATTGCGGCGCCGGAGATAAGCGAAGTTTTATCAGTGGTGGGGACGATAGCCTCGTCCATCCATATAAGGGATAAGGATCCACCCTTTTCACCCACGCCTTCCTCCTCCCTTGCTCGCCCATTTCCGTGCACTCGAGCCCAGCCGCCAAGTCCGCGACATCCTTCTCAACCATCTCCAGCCATGTCCGGAGCGGAGGCAGGTGGATGGTCTCCTCCGTCACGGAGGGCCAAAAAAAAGACCGTGGAAGGTCGGATACTTGTCCGCGACGTCAGACATCGGCTGCCCGACTAACGGCAGCTCATCCTCACCCCCGAGCCCCATGAGCGGTCGATTTCTTTCCCACTTCCTCCGCGGACTGGGTTTTCCACTTCACCCATTCGTCCGGGGGCTCATGTTCTACTACGGCCTAGAATTCCACTATCTGGCCCCGAATTTCATCCTCAACATCTCGGCATTCATCATCGTGTGCGAGGCTTTCCTATGCATCCATCCCCTCTTCGGCTTATGGTTGAAGACCTTCAATGTCAAGCCGAAGGTTGTGGGCGGCCGCCAGGCGGAGTGCGGAGGCGCCATGGCCGGCATGATCGCTAACGTCTTATGGCTCGATGGCTCCTTTGTGGAGACCGTGAAGGGGTGGCAATCGGGGTGGTTCTACATCACCGAGCCCACGACCCTAAATGGGCGGCGGCCCCCGAATTTCCGTCTGGTATTCCCACGCGGCTCACTTCTTGGAAGGAGACTGGCCTGGCGTGGGGTAATTCGGAAGAGCTGACCGGACTCCAAACCTGCATGCGGACCTTGGTGAACAAGAATCTGTGCTCGCCAATGTGGTCCAGTTATGCTCATTCGCCGGATCCTCCCATGCCAACAACGTGCCTTCAAATTGTGGGAGTTCGATCCGCACATCATCCAACCTCAAGAGGCTCTTCGACACTACGCACGAAGATGCACGGAAGGTGTTGTTCAAGCGCCGAGGCTCCCTCATCCGCCGCAGAAGATCGCTGGATTCAGCTCGCATGGCGCCAAGCTACCGAGGTAAGCTATTTTGCCCTTCACGGGAATCTTGCTTTTCATAGTTTGACTCTATGCGGATCTAAACTCCTTGTTTTTGACAGATGGCGGAGCACATCCGGCAGGTTAACCGTCCGGCCCATTGCCGAAGACCAGTGACGCCTCTTGGCGGGGCTGCTGGCTCCGGCGCCTTACGTGGTGCCGGAGAAGAAGGCCAAGAAGAAGGCCAAGGGGACTCGAAGGAGTGCCCGGCGCCAGGTGTTGTCGGACTCATCGTCCGACGACTCGGAGGCGGACTCCTCCCGTGAAAACGAGGAGGAGAAAACAGAAGCCTCTCCCAGTGGGGAGAGAAGAAAGAAAGGCCGCCCCACTGGGAGGCCGGAGGGTTCAAGACAGAAGAACCCTTCCTCCGGGACGATCCACCAACGCCAACGACGGCGAGGAGGAGTGGCCCTCGAGGGCCAAGCCCCTAGCGAGATCGTAAGTGTCCGGATACCCATGGCTTTTTTTTCATTGCATAGTGTTCTCTAATGCCGAACAATCATGCAGCCCGCCCAAGGACGAGCTCGCCGCTTCGTCGAGCGGGTCCTCGAATCGTCGGAAGTGGAGAGTACTTCACTTCGCCGCCTCACCTCACGCTGCCGACGACGCCGAGGTGGGGCCCCAAGGGGGCCTGGTCAAGAGGAGGTGGCGCAGAGGCGCCGCAAGGCAGCCTCCTGCACTCAGCGCGAGGGGAGCGATACCGCAGGGGCTCTAAGCCCGACCCTTGTCCGAACTCCATACCGAACCTTCATTGGGTTTCAAGTCCGGCAAGCGCCCTTCAGAGGAAGGGTAAGACAGCGGTGTCCTCCATCCAACCGGAGGCACCGGATAGCTTCTCGAGGCGCTTAACAGCGCCTCCATCGAGGAGGAGCACTGCACTTTATGAGTGTGGTGATCTGAAGTTCAGTCCGCCAAGAGCGGGCTGATCAAGCTCTGAACGGCCTTCTAACAGGCTTTGAGGTAAGTTTTCAATATATGTAAGAAGATTACCGTGACAGACAGAGTCCCTGATGCTTAGTTCGGTGTTTGGAAAGAAAAGTCGGACTGAGGATCTAAAAAGATATACGCAGGAGTCTAACATAATTGTGTCAATATGGGAATGCAGGCTGCCCTGCTGACCTCTGCTGCACTGACTGCGGAGGTCAATGCATTGAAGGAGAGCCTCGAGCGGTCCGAGAACGAGCTCGGCCAAGACAAGAAGAAGCTCGAGGACAAGGAAGGTAAGTAATACCTTATGGAATTTAAAAAATGTGGTTGCAAAAGATAACAGGAATAACATGGGTACTGCAGGGGCCACGAGCGAGGTGGTGACCCTGAAGGAGGCGGTGTCCGCGGCCGAAAACAAAGCGGCCGCGGAGCGCACCGAGCGAGAGAAGGGGGAGGCGCAGCTGGCGGAGGTACGGCAAGAGCTCCGGGCTCTCGTGGAAAAACACGAGGGTTTGGAGCGTGACTCGAAGACCCGAGAGTCCGAGCTTGCCTCGGCTCTTGAGAGTGCCAAAGCTGCTAAGGCCGAGGCCCAAAAAGCCCTTCAGGAGATTGAGGCAATAAAGAAGATCCCGGCGGGTAAGGCATTCTTTATGCAGAGCAAGAATGTAAAAGTCAATTATCTAGTACTTACCCGAATCCGGAGCTCTCCAGAGCGTTCGCAGATCCGCCATGAGTGTCTCCGATGCCGCCGCTCTACCTAGCCAAGAAGGGAGCTCGACGGAAAAGGTGTTTTGGTCTCAGTATCGAGGCCGAACACCAGTGCCCTTTGAGCGACCAATCAAGCAATTGGTCGAGCTCCACAAGGTCGCCGAACAGGCCATGAAGGGCCTTATAGCTCTTTGTGGCCAAATGAGGCCATGCCCGGAGCTACTTGCCGGGCTAGCGGCGGCTGGTGGATGCTCGTCCATGGATCAAGTCATCAAGCGCCCGTCTGTATTGAAGGTGCCCAGGGCCCTTGCTCGTGCCAAGGTGCATCGGGCAAGCCGGACGCGGAGAAGCTGGTGACGGACAGCCGCCCGGGCAAAGAACATCGCAAGCCCGAGAAGTATTATGAGGGCGCCTCAAGGGTGCCCGCCTTATAGCGGGTGAATGCTCCAAAGATGTAATATTTGAGTAGACTCGCATTTGTTATCCTGACGCTGAAAACTTTTTCATATGCGCTAAGCAACGCTTTTGAATTTAAAATATTACCTTCGTGCGGCCGCTTATCAAATTTGAGAGATGGCGAGTCGTTGGCTTCAGCCCCATGCCACGAAAGTGCTGGGTGTTGGGATAAACTTGAGCGCTCTTGTTCCCATACTTGGGTCCTTCGAGGAGGCGCCAACGCAACTAATTAGGCAACCGGACTATAATGCTTGAACACTCTCACTTAGCCATAGAATTCTATAATTTTAAATTTCGGCGAAGCCCCTAGTATTCGAAGCCGAGTTCGGGCGCTATCCACGCCTTGGCCGGACAATGCCGGTTCCTCGCTCTAAGCGGCATAAGTCTTTAGGGACTCGAAGAAACCTCTCGAACAGTGACCGGCTCTCGCCTTATCATGACGGACAGTTTTAGCTTTCTCCATTGAGGTGCTCAACCCAGCTCAACCGGGGCACAATCGCAGTGGTTCTCCCAGCGCTACCTTAGCCGCTATAACGGAACATAAGGTACCAAAACATGGGAGCCGGGCAAACCCAACTATTGACCCAAGACATGATTCAGAGCCGATGCATATAATGCTATAAGTTCGGGGTGCTGCACTTGTGAAAGTGTTCAGACTTGTCACACCATGTTTTTGGGGTACATAAGCCCCTGGTGTATTGGCCGTACCAAATTGTACGGTTGCACAATGTCATAAATGAACATATATAATGGGAAAGAATGCAATAATAGGCAAGAGCTATATATTGGTTATTCAAAAGAAACTCCAAATAAAAGCAGAACGATACAAATTGTGCGATAAGCAAGGTACGGTACTTTTGACATGTCCCCCTTCCAGGGGTAAGTTTGCAGTGTGGTATGTAAAACAGGTATACTGCTCGTAATAGAGACCACCTGGACACTCGACGCAGTTTTCGCTTCCCTGGCTGTTGCATCGTGTATTGGCGCGAATGCCGGACAGGCTTCGGAGAACGGAGTCCCGAAAGTAAAAGGAAGAAAAGAAAAAGGAATGACACAAACGGAGCCCCTAGTGCGGTCTAGCCGCATTCGGGCATGCCGTGGTCGTGGCCCGCCCCTATGCCCATCGTGGCTTCGTGAGCGCAATTACGCGCGCAGAGTAATCGGCTTCGCGAAGTTCGCGAGGGCTGGGGTTGGGGCTGCATTACTACGCTTGTTCGAACGTGCAGCGGTCTTGCTGTGGGTTACTCCGGGCGGGCTTGATAAAGGTAACGATTGTTTATTGGCCGGATCGAGAATTGCCTTAAGAGGCTGTTCGCACTTCGCCACAAGGGCGCGCCGTATGCTCCTCCGCTCGGAGGGAGCGCTCGGTGTTTCCATTGACCGTGATTACGCCGAGGGCCTGGCATCTTGAGTTTGAGGTACGCGTAGTGCGGCACCGCATTGAATTTTTGCGAATGCGGTTCGCCGAGCAAAGGCGTGAGAGCCGCCGCAGAACGGGACTATGTCGAAGATTAACTCTCACTGAAGTTATCCGGGATCCAAGACCACTTCAAGTGTAACGGAGCTCGTGCAGTTGGCCTCTACACCTGGAATGATGCCTTTAAAGGTCGCCTTTGTGGGTTTGATCCTTGACGGTCTATGCCCATTTTATGCGATCAGATCCTCGATAAATCAGGTTCAGCTGCCGCCGCTGTCCATCGGGACTCGGTGAGGTGAAACCGCCAATAATTGGGTCAAGAACCAATGCGGAGAAACCGCCGTGACGGATGCTAGTGGGTGCTCCCTTCGATCGAAGGTGATCGGGCAGGAAGACCATGGGTTGAACTTGGGCGATGGCTCCATCGCAGATACGCCCTTTAGTGCGCGCTTCCGCTTCCTTTTGGGTATGTGGGTTGCGATATCATGTTCACCGTCCGCACTTGTGTGGGAAAGCCCTTCTGTCCTCTATTGTTCGGCGTCGGGCTCTTCCTCGTCATCGCTATGCAGCCCCTTGTCGTTGTTTTGGCGCTTAGCTTGCCTGCTTGCTTGAACACCCAACAATCCCTGCTGGTGTGGTTGGTTTTTCGGGGTGCCATGTATCCGCACAAGCGATCGAGTATTCGGTCCAAGTTGACGGGCCCCGGTATTTCTTTTGAATGGCTTCTTCCACTGACCGGGTTTAGAGCCTCGAATCCGCATTTACTATCGTATCTTCAGCATTATCACCATTAATGCGGCGCTTATGCTTGTTGCGACGCCGACCGCCATTGCTGTCCTTGGTATCGGAACTACCGTGGTGTTTGGCCAAGTTGTTGCTTCGAGCTAGCCAGCTGTCCTCTCCCGTGCAAAAGCGGGTCATGAGTGTGGTGAGGGCTGCCATGGATTTCGCTTTTCCTGTCCTAGGTGCCGGTTAGCCACTCGTCGCGGATGTTGTGTTTGAAGGTTGCTAGCGCTCTACATCCGGACAGTCGATGATCTGATTTTTCTTTGTTAGGAACCGCGCCCGAATTGTCCGCCGATTCTTCTAGCTGCTGAATTATATGGCTAAGGTCATCGGCATCGGTGGTCGCACATATGTGCCCCGGAAGTTATCAAGGAATGCGGCTTTCGTGTCCTCCCAACAACCGATTGACTCGCCGGCAAGCTGTTGAGCCAATGCCGAGCTGGTCCTTTAAGCTTGAGTGGGAGGTATTTGATGGCATGTAGATCATCACCGCGGGCCATGTGGATATGGAGGAGATAGTCCTCGATCCGCATCAGAGGATCTGTGGTACCATCGTATGATTCGATGTTTACGGGTTTGAAGCCCTCAGATTTGATGATCCATTACTTCATCTGTGAAGCATAGTGGGTGTCGGCGCCTCAGATATTGGGCTATATCACAACGTAGCTCATATGAGCTTTGTTCATCGTGTTCGCCCGCCGGTTTGTTGTATCCGCATGACGGTAATCATCCCGAGTCGTTGGTGCCCACGCGATCTGTGGATCGATCTTGTATGCTTTGCCTTATCCTCCAATATATCTCGCAAGTCCGCGCGTTTTCCCGTGCCTTGGTACTTTTTGAGCGCGCCGGGCGTGGCTTGAGCGGAGGGCCGAGAGGATTCTCGTCAGGCCACGGGTGGCCGGTCTGCCATGTCGTGTCTTTGGTGACGTGGGTGCTTCCTCCTCGATCAAGGCAACGGCCTGCGCTTGGGGTAGCTTTTGAGGGCGCTCGAGTTCATACTCTTCGCTGCAAGGACTTCATCCATCCGCCGCCTAGCAGGTCTTGGTCAGCTCTAAGCTGTTGCTGCTTTTTCTAGAGGCTGCTTGCCGTGGCTATGAGCCTGCGTTTAAAACGCCTTGTCCGACGGGTCCTCCGCACGACGAATTGGCTGCGTCGCCGAGGCTTGCCTCGCCTTCGGAGGGGGCGATAATTATCGCCCTCTACCTCTCTTTCTGCCAGACTGTCGTGCAGACTTGCTTCTCCCTCCCTCCGCCGAGTCCCGCTTGGAGGGGTCGTCTTCGCACCTTGTCCGGGGTATTATTGTCTCCGTCTTTGGAATCTCCGTTTTCTTGTGGCGCGATTTAGCAGCGCCACGACGCCGGGCGCTTGGGTTGTTTCTTTGAGGGTCATCCTCCGCGCTCCATCACCATTCCCATCTTTTGGGATGTCCACCATGTATATGTCATATGACGAGGTGGCCTTCCGGTGCCCGTGGGCGCCGGCTTTGATCGCCTCCGCACCGTCGCCCATACCGCCGATGTCTTCGGGTTGAAGTCGAGCATGTCGGTTAAATCATCGACAGTGGCTACAAAGTGGGTGGTGGGTGGGCGTTGAATTTCTTCGTCGTCCGAATCCCAACCTTCCCGACCATAGTTCGCCAGGCTCCTCGACAAAGAGAGAGACTTTAATGAGTTCAGGATATCGCCAAAGGGCGAAAGTGCCGAAGATGTCCGTGGCGGTGAACTCCATAACCGGCGCCCAATGGATTTGACCGGTAGAGGCGCGGAGGTTTGGAGTCCGTAAAGGAGTCCGCACTGGAGTCACGAAGCCGCAAAGGACAGGGATGGTGTTCGCTCAATCACCGTGGAGATTTCAGCCCCGAGGCGGTGTCCAACCAACCGCCCTCGATCGGCTAAACCGCCCGGATTAAGGGTCGGAGCGGCATCGTGTGGCCTCTGTGGCACTGCTCGGCAGCAAAGCTAGATCGCACCCATCGAGACAAGGCGCACGCCGGTCGTGGCTCGAATCCGTCGAAGATCAAGTCTCCGCGACATCGGCCGATAGTTCAAGCTTCCAAATCTGACCTGATGGCCAGGGCGAAGCTTCGATCTACTCCGGATGGCCTAGCTAATTGGCCCTCTCTGCAAAGCCGCCGAATACGAAGATCTGTCCGGAGAAATGTCTCACCGACTGCGCTGCGTGTTCTTGATGATTGAAGGAGCCATCGGGCCTATAGGTGATGACACATAGGAACTCTCAATGAAAGCACCAATGTCGGTGTCAAACCGCGGATCTCGGTAGGGGTCCCGAACGTGCGCCTAGGCGGATGGTAACAGGAGACAAGGGACACGACATGTTTTACCTGTGTTCGCCCTCTCGATGGAGGTAATACCCTTCTCCCGCTTGATTAATATTGATGATATGGGTAGTACAAGAGTAGATCTACCACGAGATCAGAGAGGCTAAACCCTAGAAGCTAGCCTATGGTATGATTTTTGTTCGTCCTACGGACTAAAACCCTTTTTTTGACATCTGAAACAGTAGGAGAGCCTCCTACTGCAAATTTAATAAAAGAATGGAATTATGTTACAAAAGATTATTTACAAATCATCCCATTTTGGGAATGAGAGGGGGTGGCCTATTACAGGGAGTTAAGGAAGGATGAAAGAAAGGGTTTATGTTTATCTCCTACTCTATAAGTCAGGAGAAAAAGATCTTCCTTTAGTCTAGCAAACCAGGAGGCTTGGGATGGAAGCACTCCTCTAAAGTGCTTATTATTACATTCCTTCCAGATGCTCCAGGCAGCAAGCATGAAGATTTCCATGAACAGTGGTTTCTTCCAGGATATTTTGGCTTGTTCAAACCAATCAAGACGTGAAGGTGCTGCATGGCCCCTGATCTAAAGTTTGTCCCAACATTGAAGGCTGAAATTGCATTCCAAGAAGAGATGCTCCACTGTTTCATTGCTGCAATTGGGGCATAGGAGGCATCCAAAGTCATTGCCAATGTTATAGTGTCTCCTTTTGAGCATGTCTCTGGTGTTGAGTCTATCCGAGAGTAGCAACCAGCCAAATACTTTAATTTTCATTGTTGATTTAGATTTCCAGATCCACCTATATGCTTGGTGTGCCTAGATATCCTTGAAGTAGAAAGTGTAGAACCTGTTGGCTGAGTAGTAGTTGGTCCCCCAAATACATGTCCATTCATCATTAGTCAGGGGGTTTAGTAATTCAACGTGCATGGTTTTCTGCTGGAGGTCTCAAGTCTCATCAAGGGCTTGGGTGGAGAGTGGTAGATGGAACGTTTCACTAAGAGACGTGCTGCTCAAGAAATCTCGCACAGATATATCCTCCTGTTGAGGGAAGGAGAATGCTCTAGGGTGGGTCTTAGCCAAAACATCTCCAATCCAGACATCCTTCCAGAATAAAGCCGAAGATCCATTGCGAACAGTCACATTGGTGACACCTCTATATACTGGCATGAGTTTTGAGACGTCTCGCCACCAGAAAGAACCGCACGGATCAGTTGCATGTGGGATTTTATGGGTGTAATAAGTGTTCCAGATCAACTCCACCCAAGAGTGGACTAAAACCCTTCGGTTTATATAGACACCGAATAGGGTTAGGGTTACATAGAGTTGGTTACAATGGTAGGAAATCTACATATCCGTATCGCCAAGCTTGCCTTCCACGCCAAGGAAAGTCCTATCCGGACACAGGACGAAGTCTTCAATCTTGTATCTTCATAGTCCAGAGTCCGCCAAAGATGATAGTTCGGCTATCCGGACACCCCCTAGTCCAGGACTCCCTCAGCCGGAGTAGCTGCAGGTGTGATCTCCCGAACATGGTCCGACGGCAGAGCTAAATCATGCTTGTCGTGATCATGTGGCGCACCTGGCATCGGCTCAAATCCGTCGAAGATCAAGTCTCTACGGATGTCGGCAGTGTAGTTCAAGTTTCGAACTCGACCGGTGGCTGTGGGCATAGCTCGATCTGCTCCAGATGGCCAAGCGAGTTGGCCCGCAGTGCGAAGCCGCTGAATACAAAGATCTGTTCGGGAAGGAAAACCTCACCCTGGGCTGCATCGTTATCGATGATCGAAGGAGCCATCAAGCCCTACGGCGACGGCATAGTGGAACTCTCAATGAAAGCACCAATGTCGGTGTCAAAACCGGTGGATCTCGGGTAGGGGGTCCCGAACTGTGCGTCTAAGGCGGATGGTAACATGAGGCGGGGGACACAATGTTTACCCAGGTTCGGGCCCTCTCGATGGAGGTAACACCCTACTTCCTGCTTGATTGATCTTGATGATATGAGTATTACAAGAGTTGATCTACCACGAGATCATAGAGGCTAAACCCTAGAAGCTAGCCTATGGTATGATTGTTATTGTCCTACGGACTAAACCCTCCGGTTTATATAGACACCGGAGGGGGCTAGGGTTACACAGAGTCGGTTACAAGGGAGGAGATCTATATATCCGTATTGCCAAGCTTGCCTTCCACGCCAAGGAGAGTCCCATCCATACACGGGACAGAGTCTGAAATCTTGTATCTTCATAGTCCAACAGTCCGGCCAAAGGATATAGTCCAGCTGTCTGGAGACCACCTAATCCAGGAATCTCTCAGAGGGCTTTGTCAACTTAGTGAATATGAACGATTCTAGCTCTAGTGACCATACAATGTCCATCCAACGGCCATAGTGCTTCTTCAACCTCTGGTCTTCTTGCTCCAGCCGCCCAAAGGAGCGCCGACCGTGCCGCCTGCTCCTGCCTCCTGTGGCCGGCTGTGCTGCCGTGGAGGCCTCACCGCCCCCATACTACTCCGACCGCTAGCCAGGCCATCCCTCCACTCACCCACACCCCCTGTTATTCTGCGGCAATGGAAGCCTCACACGGCAGCCGAACCAGTGAACCCTCGTACTCCTCTCCGCGTGGGCATCCACTGCCGCGTCTTCCCGGGCTCCGCGTCGTCCCCTTCCTAGGCCTCGCCATCGTCCATCGCCTTGGTGCTCTCGACGCGGCGTGGTCAATGTCGTCAACGACCGACTTCCATTGGAAGAGTACTGTACCTGGAGAGGCTAACAGCTGGGTCCACAGCCACAACCCAGTTTTTTTGTGATTTCCCAAGTAAGTTGCTTTGTCAGGCCTGTTGGGCTGTAAATTTTTCAAGACGAGGAGAGCTTCATTCGGCTGGCCCAGAAAATGGCCTATCAGTAATGAGAAATGGGTCGTACATTTTTAAAACACATCAAACCGGTAATTAGTTTCAAATTTCTTTTTTTCATTCAAGATTTTAAATTGCATTGATTTTTATGCGTGGACAATCTATTGGATTTTATATTGATATACATTTATTTTCAAAATCAGTTTGAATGTGAATCGAAATTTCAGGATTTAAAACAGTTCGGACCGCACCGAAATATGCAAAATTTCGTATAATTTTCTAACCGTGGCCACAATATGGGCTGTAATGCTAACAAAAAGAATTTGGGCTAAAAATAACCCTTAAGAATTAGCAAATGGGTTGTAACAATATTAGAAATAATGATAGATGGGTTGTATGCTGTTTTCCATAGATTTGAGGCTTTCCTAAAAAAAGGTTGACGCACAAGCAGTGACTGTTGGATTTCCATTCAACGGCCGTCGTGCTTCTTCAATCTCTACTCTTCCTGCTCCAGCCACTCAAACAAGCGCCAAGGACTGCTCCTTGCTCCTCCTCATGACGGGTGGCTGCCGCCACAGCCTCACCGCCCCACCGTACTCCCATCGCTGGCCTGGCCATCCTTCTACTCACCCACACTTGCTGTTATTCTCCGGCGACGGCTAACGAACCAGTAAACCCTCGTACAATCGTACTCCCCTCCGTGTGGGAAATAACTGCCAAGTCTTCCTTGGCTCTGCATCGTTCCCTTCCTAGGCCTCGCCATCATCCACCGCCCTGGTGCTCTCGGCGCGGCCTGGTCAATATGGTCAATGACCGACATGCATCTAAAGTGGACTGTACGTGGAGAGGCTTACAGCTGTGTCCACGGCCGCAGGCAAGGAAATGCCTCCTTATTACGTGCAAAATAATTATTCCTCCACCTGACATCTGGGACCCACTGGAAGGGCCTCTGTATTTCATGAAAAAATGTTACCGCCGCTGACAGCTCGGACCCACCAGCTATATCTTCGCACACAAGGAAGTGCCTCCTTATTACGCACAAAAAATGAATACTCCCCCTGCTAGCTGGGACCCAGTATAGTGGCAGGCTGACTTGTGGGCCTACTAACTTGATGGGGACAGAGGGCTTTGTCGACTTAGTCAATATGCACGATTCTAGCTCCAGTGACCGTACGATGTCCATCCAACGGCCATAGTGCTTCTTCAACCTCTGGTCTTCTTGCTCCAGCCGCCCAAACCAGCGCCGGTCGTGCCTCGTGCTCCTACCTCCTGTGGCGGCGGAGGCCTCGCCGCCCCCTACTACTCCCACCGCTGGCTAGGCCATCCCTCTACTCACCCACACCCACTGTTATTCTGCAGCGACGGCAGCCTCACACCGCAGCGAACCAGTGAATCCTCATACTCCTCTACACGTGAGCATCCACTTCCGCGTCTTCCCTGGCTCCGCGTCGTCCCCTTCCTAGGCCTCGCCGTCGTCCACCGCCTTGGTGCTCACGGCGCAGCGTGGCCAATGTGGTCAACGACCGACTTCCATCGAAAGAGTACTGTACGTGGAGAGGCTGACAGCTGGGTCCACGGCAGCCGCAAGGAAGTGCCTCCTTATTACACGCAAAATAATTATTCCTGCACCTGACAGCGGGGACCCACTGGACGGGCCACCGTATTTCACAAAAAAAACGTTCCACCCTGACTGCAGGGACCCACCAGCTACATCTTCGCATGCAAGGAAGTGCGTCCGGGCAAAAAAAAAAAACGATTCGCCCCCCTGACTACTGGGACCCACCAGCTATAGCTTCGCACGCAAGGAAGTGCCTGATAGTCGGGACCCACCTGGTCGAGCGTACATAGCGTTGTCATTCTGGTCGAGAACGTGTACGTACATACTGGTTGATGTAGAGTGCGCATGTGTCGTAGTTGAGGCGCGCATGTAGCATGTACACGCACGTACAGTGGCCAGTGTGCAAGAAACAAAATACGGCCACGTACATACATACGTGCGGGCTCTCGAACGCCTACTCGCGCATACATACGGCCAGGGCTCGTGTACATGGCTGGGTCGGAACGGAGAAAATGTGTCGTCGTCGTGTTCATGGGGAGGCAACGGAATGCATCGTGTTCATCAGGAGGCAATGGAACGCGTGGGAGCGAACCGGCTTGGACGGAATAGTCGATGGAAACGAGGCCTGGCATACCGCAGAACGGAGGAAACGGCCTTGTGTTCGATCGGCCACGGTCGAAACAGGATCATGTTCATCGGGAGGGGTCTGGTGTACTGCCAAAATGGAGGAAACGGACCTCCTACGGTCGAATCGGGGGTCCTTTTGATCAGGAGGGGTGTGTCCTACCGCAAAACGGTGGAAACAGACTTGTGTTGGAGCGCTATGGTCTAAACGGGGGTCCTGTTCATCGGGAGGGGTGTGGCGTACCGCAAAACAGGACTCCACGGGATACTGTTCATCTCCACCGTCGACCCCCTCCATCCTCCACAGGCTACTGTTCATCTACCGTCGACCTCCTCCAGCCTCCACCTGCGACTGTTCATCCACGGGCTCCTATTCATCCAACCTCCACCGCGCGCAACTCCACCGGCTACTGTTCAACCAGCCCTCTCCACGGGCTACTGTTCAACCACCCCTCCAAGGGCTAGTGTTCATCCAGCCCTCCACCGTCTACTATTCATCCAGCCCTCCACGGGGTGGTCCTATTCATCCAGCCCTCTGCTACGTCTTGAGCTTGCGTTGGTTTTCCCCGAAGAGGAGAGGATGATGCAGCACAGTAGCGTAAGTACCTCAGTTTTTGAGAACCAAGGTATCAATCCAGTAGTAGGCCATGCACTAGTCCCTCGTACCTGCACAAAACGATAGCTACTCGCAACCAACACGATTAGGGGTTGTCAATCCCTTCACGGCCACTTACGAGAGTGAGATCTGATAGAGATAATATCTTTGGTATTTTTGTTATATAGATGCAAAGTGAAAAGTAAAAGGCAAAGTAAAAACAAAGCGAGTATAAAAGTGATGGAGATTGATATGATGAGAATAGACCCGGGGGCCATAGGTTTCACTAGTGGCTTCTCTCAAGAGCATAAGTATTCTACGGTGGGTGAACAAATTACTTTTGAGCAATTGACAGAACTGAGCATATTTATGAGTACATCTAGGTATGATCATGTATATAGGCATCACGTCCGTGACAAGTAGATCGAAACAATTCTGCATCTACTACTATTACTCCACTCATCGACCGCTATCCAACATGCATCTAGAGTATTGAGTTAAAAGCAGAGTAAACCTTAAGCAAGATGACATGATGTAGAAGAATAAATTCATGCAATATGATAAATACCCCATCTTGTTAACCTCGATGGCAACAATACAATACGTTCCTTGCAACCCTTTCTGTCACCGGGTAAGGACACCGCAAGATTGAAACCAAAGCCATGCACTTCTCCCATTGCAAGAACTACCAATCTAGTTGGCCAAACCAAACGAATAATTCAAAGAGACTTGCAAAGATAACTCAATAATACATAAAAGAATTCAGAGTAGATTCAAATATTATTCATAGATAAGCTGGATCATAAACCCACAATTCATCGGTCTCAACAAACACACCGCAAAAAGAAGATTACATCGAATAGATCTCCACGAGAGGGGGGGAGAACATTGTATTGGGATCCAAAATAGAGAAGAAGTCATGAGCGACCGACCTCAGACGGTCAAGCCTACGTGTTCTTGTGCCATCCTCGATCAGTATGTCGCACACACAAGACATTAATGTATATATCAAAGTGCAATCACATGTATAAATAACGAAATGATATATACCTCATAATAATCAGCGGAAACAATCAAACGGGTGTGGAGTCCCATCAACGCCATCGGCAGGTTGAGTGTAGACCGTAACTCAGATCGTAACTCTTACTCGCCGAGGAAATATCTACAACATGATACGTTGCAGCCGTGTAGGTCAAGACATTGAATGTACCGCAAGATCACAACATGAGAAAACAGATGATAAAACTATACTATATGCAATATGGCTTTATGACTCAGATCTGAATTTTGTTTGTGTAAAAGCTGGTTTTATTTTACCTACATCAAAGGAATAAAATGAAGCCTGTACTATGGAGTTTTTCTGTCATGACATGGTTCCGCCAACCGATGTCTCATAGCCCAAAATCATCATAAGTTGCCCACAATTAAGTTATCAATCCGTGTTGAGAGTTCGAAATAGATCCAAGTCCAGATGCTCAAATTGTCCGTAATCGGGACACGGCTAATCGATTAGGTTATAACCCTCTGCAGAGGTTTGTACACTTTACCCGCAAGATTCGATCCCTCTCTTTACTTTCTCGCACTTCAGAGTGTTTGAGAACAAGATGACCGAAACATGGTCTTCCAAAGAGTTCCTCTGACCACTGTCCGGTACTCAACCCATCCTACCGTAGTTCTACATCTGCTAGTACCGTCCCAGCCAGAGTCACAACTAAGGTCAACCAAGCCAGAGCCCATAATGACTTGCGGTTGCACGTAAGCTTCGGGCATGAAGTATTCTTCCGTCTCTTTGAGTCTGGGTGAAGCTTTCCGCAAGATGTCATGGCGCTTCTCCATGCATCTCGCCAACCACTGGTTTCTCCAGGTGCCCGTCAATCGCCCTTCACCCAAGAGTGTGTATTGAATTCTTGTCTCGAGTCTTGAAGTCTTGAGGCCTTGAAGATGCAGTCCTTGCAGATTCCATCATGGAGTTGTCGTCATTGACGAGATCCTCCATTCTCACACCACTCCCGAGCACTCATACCAACCCCGTCTACTATAGCGTAGCATTAAAATAAATAACGTCCCGGCTTGGTAACGGGTGATGGGTTCCTACCTCATGCATACTACTCAACTACAAGGATTCAATATCACTACTGGAGGGATTGTTGCGAAGATGACACTAGATGCAATAAAACACATAGGTATGAAAAACATGGTCAAAGTGAACTTGCCTTGTTGACGATCTTGAAAAACTAGGGTTTTCGTAGTAGCAATCTCCGGACTCCGGAAACTCTACCGAGGCAAACAATAACTATAATAAGCACATAGCATAACATAACATAACAAAGTAACACACCAAAACCAACAAAGCAAAACCCAAAGGGAAAACTAAAAAAAAAACAACTCAAGGTTTTCCTACTTCAAATAACAACAAAAAATAGTTTTATATAACAAAAATTTCTTAACATCACCTAATCATGGTTTTATGTTAACTAAACAGAAAATATTTCATTAAGCAACTAGGAGCAAAAAGAATTAAATAAAAATCTATTATGAAACTCCCGGAATAAGCAAAACAAGCTTTAATTCAAATCTGATCTAACTCAATTTTTATAAATCCAAACATAGACAAACTATATATTTTTGGAAACTACAAGAAAATTGTGATCTAACGCAAAAATAATCAGCATCATTGGACTTCTAGATCAAAAGTTATAAGCTAAACAAGAACGGAACTAAATCTGTTACGGAAATAAATCTGAAAACGAAAACGGCGACGTGGCGAGATTTGATTGGTTGTCGGGCAAAAGCGTTTTAGGCTATCTAGAGGACGGCCGCACATTTGAAGAAAACGGTTTGGCTATTAATGATCTATTTGGGGCCTTAGGATCAAGATCTAACGGTGGTAATGGGAATAGACAAAAGAAAGAAAAAAAACAACAAGGAGTTACTCAGACGTGAGGCAGAGATGGCAGGAAGGAGACGGCGATGTGGAGGGCTGCTCGGCGAGGGGGCGAGGTCGCTTGGCGAGGTGGGGGTGGCGGAGGAGGGTCGGCGCTTGGGGAGGTTCCAGGAGAGCTCTGGTGAACGTTCTAGGCAGGAAAAGGAGGACGGTGGCGAGAAGGCTACAGGGTGGAGGGGCGTGGTGATGGGAAAAATGGAACGAGGAGAGGAGGGGTTTTATAGGCGGTCTCGGGAGGCGCAGGATGGAAAGACGAGGGAGATCGGGAAGGTGGAGTTTCTGTCTCCATGGATATGGAAAGCTTCAGAACGTGAGAGGAAACAGAGGAAGGAGATGATCTCTTGTTGGGCTAGAATAGGAAAGTGCATAATGGGCCAAGAGGTTTTTCCTAATAAAACGATTCCATTCCTATTTTTAAAATTAGGAAACTAAAACAATAAAAAGGAAATCAAATCAATTCGAATAAAGAGTTTTTATATACTAAAATTATCGAAAAATAAAATGTAGATGATGAGCATTATTCCACGGCCAAAATAAAAACTAAAAAAATGTTTTTCAGAAAATCCCTAAAGGCTTTATTTATTTTGCAAATAATTTTTAAAATAAAACTTTGGTTTTTCTTGGCTCAAATATTTTCAAAATGCCCCTGATTTTGGAGGGTCATTTTCCTCCGCTCTTTCTTGCTTGCAAGAATTTATTTTTCGGGTATTTCTCGGGAAGAAAAATAGAGAAGCAAGTGCAAATATTTGAAAGAATTAAATTGCAAAACTCCGTTCAAATTCTTTATAGTTGAAGAAGTCATGTCATCTTCTCTCATTGATTTTAATAGGATGAATTTGAATTTACCGGAGAAGGGGAAAGTCATTTTATTCCCTCTCATTCAAAAGTTTTTGAAAAGGTTCAAATTTCACTCAAGTTTAATTCACACAAGCAAACAAACAAACAATTCAATTAATTATATTAACATTCCAAAATTTGGGATGTTACAGAAGCCATCTAGCTACTAGCTATGGACCCGAAGGTCTGAAGTAAACTACTCACACTTCATCGGAGAGGCTATGGTGTTGATGTAGAAGCCCTCCGTGGTGGATGCCCCCCTCCCATGAGCTCCTAACAGGCCCCAAGATGGGATCTCGTGGATACAGGAAGTTGCGGCGGTGGAATTAGGTTTTGGCTCCCGCTCGATCGTTTGGGGTGCGAGGTATATATAGGAGGAAGGAGTACGTCGTGGAGCAACAGGGGGCCCACAAAGGGGCGCGCCCCCACCCTCCCCGACCGCCTCTCTTCCGCCTTGGCGAGGGTCCAAGTCTCCGGATCACGCTCGTGAGAAAATCACGCTCAAGGTTTCATTCCATTTGGACTCCGTTTGATATTCCGTTTCTTCAAACATCAAAAAGGCAAAAAAAAAACAGCTATTCTGGGCTGGGCCTCCGGTTAATAGGTTAGTCCCAAAAGTAATATAAAAGTGGAAAATAAAGCCCGTTATAGTCCAAAACAATATATAAAGTAGCATGGAGCAATAAAAAATTATAGATATGTTGGAGACGTATCAGGCATCCCCAAGCTTAATTCCTGCTCGTCCTTGAGTAGGTAAATGACAAAAAAAATTGATGCAGAGTGATACTTTGGCATAGTTTCAATGTAAATCTTCTTAATTGTGGTATGAATATTCAGATTTGAAAGATTCAAGACAAAATTTCATATTGACATAAAAATAATAATACTTCAAGCGTACTAACTAAGCAATTATGTCTTCTCAAAATAACATTGCCAAAGAATGTTCATCCCTACAAAATCATATAGTTAGGCTATGTTTCATTTTCGTCACGCAAAGATGTTCCCAACTTCTATACCCCCGATGACAAGCGAAGCAATTGTTTCATACTTAAATAATCTCAAACTTTTTCAACCTTCACGCAATATATGAGCGTGAGCCATGGATATAGCACTATGGGTGGAATAGAATATTATGATGGGGATTGTGTGGAGAAGACAAAAAAGGAGAAAGTCTCACATTGATGAGGATAATCAACGGGATATGGAGATGCCCATCAATTGATGTCAACATGAGGAGTAGGGATTACCATGCAACGGATGCACTAGAGCTATGAATGCTCAACAAAAGAAAACTAGTGGGTGTGCATCCAACTTGCTTGCTCGTGAAGACCTAGGGCATTTTGAGGAAGCCCATCGTAGGAATATACAAGCCAAGTTCTATAATGAAAAATTCCCACTAGTATAAAAAGACAACTTATGAGACTCACTATATGAAAAATATGGTGCTACTTTGAAGCACAATATATGAGACTCACTACGTGAAGAACAAGGTGCTACTTTGAAGCACAAGTGTGGAAAAAGAGACAGTAGCATTGCCCTTTTTTTGGGCCTTTCTTTTTTTTTCTTTTTGGCCTTTCTTTTTTTTTGGGCAATGCTCTAATAATGATGATCATCACACTTCTATTGATTACAATATAAGGATTACAACTCAAAACTAGAACAAGATATGACTCTATATGAATGCCTCCGGCGGTGTACCGGGATGGTGCAATGAATCAAGAGTGACATGTATGAAAAATAATGCATGGTGGCTTTGCCACAAATACGATGTCAACTACATGATCATACAATGGCAATATGACAAAAGTAAAGTATGTCATGATGATGAACGAAACGGTGGAAAGTTGCATGGCAATATATCTCGAATGGCTATGGAAATGCCATAATAGGTAGGTATGGTGGCTGTTTTGAGGAAGATATAAGGAGGTTTATGTGTGATAGAGCGATCATATCACGGGTTTGATGCACCGTGAAGTTTGCACCAACTCTCAAGGTGAGAAAGGGCAATGCAGTGCATCAAGAGGCTAGCAAAGGCAGAAAGGTAAACGTGCGTATAATCCATGGACTCAACATTAGTCAAAAGAACTCATATACTTATTGGAAAAATTTAGAAGTCATCAAAAATCAAGTACTACGCGCATGCTCCTAGGGGGATAGATTGGTAGGAAAAGACCATTGCTCGTCCCCGACCGCCACTCATAAGGATGCACAAGCCAGGTACACTTCATGTTTCAAATTTGTTACACAACTTTAACCATACGTGCATGCTACGGGATTTGCAAACTTCAACACAAGCATTTCTCAAATTCACGACTACTCAACTAGCACGACTTTGATATTATCACCTCCATATCTCAAAACAATTATCAAGCATCAAACTTATCTTAGTATTCAACGCACTCAAAAGAAAGTTTCACATATCTTGAATACCAAGTATATTAATATTAAGCAAATTACCATGTTATTAACGACTCTCAAAATAATCTAAATGAAGCATGAGAGATCAACAGTTACTTTAAAACAAATCCACCACCGTGCTCTAAGAGATCTAAGTGAAGTACTAGAACAAAAATTATCACGCTCAAAAGATATAAGTGAAGCACTATGAGCAAAACTATCAAGCTCAAAAGATATAAGTGAAGCACATAGAGTATTCTATCAAATTCCAATTCATGTATGGCTCTATCAAAAGGTGTGTACAGCAAGGATGATTGTGGTAAACTAGCAAGCAAAGACACAAATAATACAAGACGCTCCAAGAAAAACACTTATCATGTGGTGAATAAAAATATAGCTCCAAGTAAATTACCGATGGAAGTGGACGAAAGAGGGGATGCCTTCCGGGGCATCCCCAAGCTTTGACTTTTTGGTGTACTTGGATTGTCTTGGGGGTGCCATGGGCATCCCAAAGCTTAGTCTCTTGCCACTCCTTGTTCCATAATCCAATAAAAGAATTCACCCAAAACTTGAAAACTTCACAACACAAAACTCAATAGAAATCTCGTGAGCTCTGTTAGAGAAAGAAAACAAAAGACTACTTTAACGTACTGTAATGAACTCATTCTTTATTTATATTGGTGTTAAACCTACTTTATTCCAACTTCTCTATGGATCATAAACTATTTTACTAGCCATAGATTCATCAAAATAAGCAAACAACACACGCAAAACAGAATCTGTCAAAAACAGAACAGTCTGTAGTAATCTGTAACTAACGCAAACTTCTGGAACTCAACAAATTCTACCAACATTAGACAGCCTAGAAAATTTGTTTATTGATCGGCAGCAATTGGAATCAGTATTTTATCACATTCTGGTGATTTTTAACAATTCGGGCACTTAGCGCAAAGTTTCTAGAAATTACAGCAAGATCAAATAACTATTATCCAAGAAGATCCAATAGGTTTAACTTGGCACAAACACTAATTAAAAGATAAAACCACATCTAAACATAGGATAGATGGATTATTTATTCCTAAACAGAAGCAAAAACAAAAAACTAAAAATAAAATTGGGTTGCCTCTCAACAAGCGCTATTGTTTAACGCCCCTAGCTAGGCATAAAAGCAAGGATAGATCTAGGTATTGCCATCTTTGGTAGGCAATCCATAAGTGGTTCTCATAATAGATTCATATGGTAATTTTATTTTCTTTCTAGGAAAGTGTTCCATGCCTTTCTTTAATGGAAATTGGAATCTAATATTCCCTTCCTTCATATCAATAATTGCACCAATCGTTCTAAGGAAAGGTCTACCAAGAATAATAGGACATGAAGGATTGCAATCTATATCAAGAACGATAAAATCTACGGGCACATAATTCCTATTTGCAACAATAATAACATCATTAATTCTTCCCATAGGCTTTTTAATAGTGGAATCCGCAAGATGCAAGTTTAGCGAGCAATCATCAAAGTCACGGAAATCTAGCAAATCACACAAAGTTTTGGGAATAGTAGAGACACTAGCACCCAAATCACACAAAGCATTAAACTCATGATCTTTAATTTTAATTTTAATGGTAGGTTCCCACTCATCATAGATCTTCCTAGGGATAGAAACTTTGAACTCAAGTTTTTCTTCATAAGATTGCATCAAGGCATCAACAATGTGTTCGGTAAAGGCCTTATTTTGGCTATAAGCATGAGGAGAATTTAGCACGGATTGCAGCAAGGAAATACAATCAATTAAAGAGAAATTTTCATAATTAAATTCCTTGAGATCCAAAATAGTGGGTTTAGCAATATCTAGGTTTTTATTTCTTTCAATCCCACTTTTATCAATTTCATCATCAAGATCTAAAAACTCCGAATTCTTAGAACGCCTTCTAGGTAAAGGAAGATCATATTCAGTTTCATCAAGATTCATATTGCAAAACAAAGATTTTATAGGGGACACATCAATAACTTTTAGGTCTTCATCTTGATTTTCATAGGGATTAGAATAACATGCTTTAATAAAAGCATCTTTGGAAGCACGCATCCTAGCGGTTCTTTCTTTGCACTCATCAATGGAAATTCTCATAGCTTTGAGAGACTCATTGATATCATGCTTAGGAGGTATAGATCTAAGCTTTAAAGAATCAACCTCAAGAGGAATTCTATCAACGTTCCTAGCCAAATCATCAACTTTAAGCAATTTCTCTTCAAGCAAAGCATTAAAATTCTTTTGTGAATTCATAAACTCTTTAACACTGCTCTCAAGTTCAGAGGGCATCTTATTAAAATTTACATAAGAGTTGTTGTAGGAATTTCCATAATTATTAGAAGGATTACTAGAATAAGGCCTAGGATTGAAATTCCCTCTATACGCGTTGTTACCAAAATTATTCCTACCAAGAAAATTCACATCCATAGATTCATTATTATTCTCAATCAAAGTAGACAAAGGCATATCATTAGGATCAGAAGAAACACTCTTAGTAGCAAATAATTTCATAAGTTCATCCATCTTTCCACTCAAAACATTAATTTCTTCTATCGCATGCACTTTTTTATTAGAAGATCTTTCGGTATGCCATTGAGAATAATTAACCATAATATTATCTAGAAGTTTAGTAGCTTCTCCTAGAGTGATTTCCATAAAAGTGCCTCCTGCGGCCGAATCTAAAAGATTTCTAGAAGCAAAATTCAATCCGGCATAAAAAATTTGTATAATCATCCACAAGTTCAAACCGTGAGTAGGACAATTACGTATCATTAATTTCATTCTCTCCCAAGCTTGTGCAACATGTTCATGATCAAGTTGCTTAAAATTCATAATATCGTTCCTAAGAGAGATAATCTTAGCGGGAGGAAAATACTTAGAGATAAAAGCATCTTTGCACTTGTTCCAAGAATCAATACTATTTTTATGCAAAGATGAAAACCACGCTTTAGCACGATCTCTAGCTTAAAAAGGAAATAGCTTCAATTTAACGACATCATTATCGACATCTTTTTCTTTTGCATATCACATAAATCAACGGTTATTCAGATGAGTAGCGGCATCTTCACTAGGAAGGCCGGTGAATTGATCTTTCATAACAAGATTCAACAGAGCAGTATTGATTTCACAAGATTCATTATTGGCAAAGGAGCAATCGGAGTGCTAAGGAAATCATTATTATTGGCATTGGTGAAGTCACACAATTTGGTAGCATCTTGAGCCATTGCGACAAACAAGCAATCCAACACACGAGCAAACAAACAGACGAGGAAAAGGCAACGGGAAAAAGAGGAGGAGATTGGGAAAGAGAGGGAGAATAAAATGGAAAGGGTGAAGTGGGGGAGAGGAAAACGTGAGGCAAATGGCAAATAATGTAATGCGAGAGATAGGGATTGTGATGGGTACTTGGTGCGTAGACTACCCGGCAACGGCGCCAGAAATCCTTCTTGCTATGTCTTGAGCTTGCGTTGGTTTTCCCCGAAGAGGAGAGGACGATGCAGCACAGTAGCGTAAGTATTTCCCTCAGTTTTTGAGAACCAAGGTATCAATCCAAGAGGAGGCCACGCACAAGTCCCTCGTACCTGCACAAAATGATAGCTACCGCAACCAACGCGATTAGGGGTCACGGTCACTTACTTAGAGTGAGATCTGATAGAGATAATATTTTTGGTATTTTTGTATATAGATGCAAAGTGAAAAGTAAAAGGAAAAGTAAAACAAAGCAAGTATAAAAGTGATGGAGATTGATATGATGAGAATAGACCGGGGCCATCGGTTTCACTAGTGGCTTCTCTCAAGAGCATAAGTATTCTACTTGGGTGAAAAAATTACTGTTGAGCAATTGATGAATTGAGCATAGTTATGAGTATATCTAGGTATGATCATGTATATAGGCATCACGTCCGTGACAAGTAGATCGAAACGATTCTGCATCTACTACTATTACTCCACTCATCGACCGCTATCCAGCATGCATCTAGAGTTTTAAGTTAAAAACAGAGTAACGCCTTAAGCAAGATGACATGATGTAGAGGAATAAATTCATGCAATATGATAAATACCCCATCTTCTTATCCTCGATGGCAACAATACAATACGTGCCTTGCAACCCTTTACATCACACCGGGTAAGGACACCGCAAGATTGAACCCAAAGCCATGCACTTCTCCCATTGCAAGAACTACCAATCTAGTTGGCCAAACCAAACGGATAATTCGAAGAGACTTGCAAAGATATCTCAATCATACATAAAAGAATTCAGAGAAGATTCAAATATTATTCATAGATAAGCTGGATCATAAACCCACAATTCATCGGTCTCAACAAACACACCGCAAACAGAAGATTACAATGAATAGATCTCCACGAGAGAGGGGGAGAACATTGTATTGAGATCCAAAAAGAGAGAAGAAGCCATATAGCTACTAGCTATGGACCCGAAGGTCTGAAGTAAACTACTCGCACTTCATCGGAGAGGCTATGGTGTTGATGTAGAAGCCCTCCATGGTGGATGCCCTCCCGTGAGCTCCTAACAGGCCCCAAGATGGGATCTCGTGGATACTGAGGAAGTGCGGCGGTGGAATTAGGTTTTGGCTCCGCTCGATCGCTTGGGGGTGCGTGAGGTATATATAGGAGGAAGGAGTACGTCGGTGGAGCAACAGGGGCCCACAAGGCGGGGCGCCCCACCCTCGTGACCGCCTCTCTTGTGCCTTGGCGAGGGTCCAAGTCTCTGGATCACGCTCGTGAGAAAATCACGTTTCGAAGGTTTCATTCCGTTTGGACTCCGTTTGATATTCTGTTTCTTCGAAACACTGAAAAAGGCAAAAACAACAATTCTGGGCTGGGCCTCCGGTTAATAGGTTAGTCCCAAAAGTAATATAAAAGTGTAAAATAAAGCCCATTATAGTCCAAAACAATAGATTAAGTAGCATGGAGCAATAAACAATTATAGATACATTGGAGACGTATCACCCTCCACGAGGTCCTGTTCATCCAGCCCCAACCGGCTCGATCGAGCGGGGTCCTGTTCATACAGAGGCAACACCACGGGGGTCCTGTTCATCCATCCCCACCGGGAACTGTTCATCCGAACCCCCCGCCCCCCAGCAACGCTCACTATTCATCTAGAGGCAACACCACGGGGTGCTGTTCATCCACCCCCACTGGGAACTGTTCATCCAAACCGCCCCAGCAATGCTCACTGTTCATCCAGAGGGAGCATCGATCGGCTTCGATTAGCAGCGAGAGCGGCGAATCGCCGATCGGGTTCAGTTAACAGCCATCGATCGATCGCTCGGGTTCAGTAACGCGTAGCCTGCAGTGCAATCGCTCGGGTTCAGTTAGAGCACAACGCCTCACTTGATTTCAGTTAGAGCCCAAAGCCTCGCACCCACGTGCGTGCGTGTACGAGAGAAACGTGCATCACTTGGTACCGACCACCCACCGTAACCGGGAACACCCCGATATTTTCCTCGCCCTCGCTACTTCCACGATTTTTTCCGTCATGGACGGCCCAAAGAATGTCATGTAGCTGCGTCTCCAGCCCGCCCAGGACGAAAAGCCCATTTTCTGTCATGATTTTTTGTCATAGAAGTAGGACCCCACCACATCTATGAGTACCGTGTTTTGTCACAATTATTGTCATAGAAGTGTCATAAGTATGACAGAAAAATATTTCGTTCGGCCCAAAATGTCACGGATGTGTCTTTTTTTGTAGTGAGCCGTAGCTGCCGACGTGTGTCTACGCACCGTGGTTGTCCTCGGCCTCCGGCTACTCGTTCACGCGGAGCGTGCGGGCGCTCTGCACGGACGAGAGCACCGCCCGGTTCAAGTCGAGGACGTCCGGTTCCGCCTGCAGGAGGGCCTCGATGGCAGCGGCATCCGCGTGCTCCGCGTCTAGTTGAGCCCCCGCCGCTCGGTTCAAGTCCAGGACGTCCGGTTCCGCCTGCAGGAGGGCCTCGATGGCAGCGGCATCTGCGTGCTCCGCATCGTGTTGAGCCTCCGCCGCCCGGTTGAAGTCCAGGACATCTGGTTCCGCCTGCAGGAGGGCCTCGACGGCAGCGGCATCCACGCGCTCTACCTCAAGTTGATCCTCCGCCGCCCTGTTCACATCCACGACATCTGGTTCCACCTGCAGGAGAGCCTCGATGGCAGCGGCATGCGCGCGCTCTGCGTCGAGTTGAGCCTCTGCCTCCCGTTCCTCCTTTAGTATCGCCACGTTTAACTGCTGGTCCGCCTGCACCATGGGGGACCCGGACACCGACACGAAGTCGACGTCCATCGTCTCATACCCATCGATGGCCTTCTGTGCCGCAACCTCCGCCATGAACATTGGATCGGCTTCCTCCTCCTCGTAGCTTGGCTCCAGAGAACTCGGGGATTGGCCCACTCCAAAACTGCCGCCGCGATTTCTGCGCGGTGCTCCGGCGTCAGCATCTTGTAGTACGTGATCTTGCGGCGCACCATGGCTTTCCGGCGAACTAGGGGACGCTTCATTCGAGCTAGGGGATTGAAAGGTGGGGGAATGGGCTGGAGAGGAGATGTGGTTTTGGGGCAGTGGCTGGCCTAGGCCGAGCAGCGAAGGTTCTTGTGTGAATAGTGGTTCCGGTGACGACTAGTCAATCGGCTTTGATTGGACATCGCTCTTGTCACGTTCGCGTTGCACCCTGGCACGCTAGACCCTCCACGCAGCTCACTGAATGGAACGCGCTTCATCTTGCATTTTCGCTCGCTTGTGGGACCGTATTTGAGAGCAAACCGACGTCCCTCCCCCTCCCCCGCCCTCGTCATTTATACTACCACTGCCTCCGTTTTATGCGGAGTAAATAAAAATAGAGGGAGTATACTACGGATGAGGATCCCCTGACGTGGCCGAACCCATTGAGTAACTGACATGCGGGGCCTAGCAAGCATGGGGTGCACAAGTAAGTTACCGAAAGGGAGGGTAAGGCAGGGATACCTACGTCACAGGATCCACTTCCACTACTACTCCCTCCTTCCATCTATAGGGCCTAATGCGTTTTTCGAGGCTAACTTTGACCAAATGTTAGAGTAATAATATATGACATGCAACTTACACAAAGCATACAGTTAAATTCGTACGTGAAAGGAGCTTCCAATGATATAATTTTCACATTATACATCTCATGTACTATTAATCTTGTCAATAGTCAAAGGCATTTTTGAAAAACGCATTAGAGCAATAGCCAGCCGATGGCTATAAGGAACTGCCATGTCATCTATAGCCATCATCTATATGCACTCATATAGTAGTGAGGGGTATAAGGTTGGCTCTGTTCCGCAAAAAAATTTATAAGGTTGGCTATTGTATTAGTACTTTTTTCCATCTCCTCTCTATCTCTTTCTTCATATTTATTTTATTTACCTAGGAATGCATATATAGCTAGGATCTTGCATGAGAGCTCACTCCCCTTACTTTGTCACATCTCTCTCCTCCACATAGGCCCTATATAAATGGAAGGAGGGAGTACAATGAACACTGTATACTCTACTACAGATGTTGTCAGTACTCCACTAGTACTATTGGACAAGGAGCTTTAAAAAAGTTACTATTGGACTAGCTATACGTGGTGAAATCCTAGTAGGAAGAGAATGCGCGAGAACAAGCACATTCATGTGGTTGAAAACAAATTTGAAACCATCTCTGCTTGAATACAAATCTAGGAGTACGTACGAATCCAACAATATTGATTGGGCGTTGTTGAATGTTGATACTTTTTTCTGTAAGTTTGATCAAAGTAGAGATACTTTGACTACACATAAAACTTAAATGTAAACTAGAAAGGATCGGAGGGAGTATACTGTACATTCAAAAGCGAAATGAACATTGAATACCCTTTATATATGATTTGTGGATACAATGATCACCGGTTCAAAATTTTGAATCCGCCTTAGGTATCACACATGCACCCACTCGTTTTCACTCGATTTCATCTCCAGGTTCAGAGATCAATTGAAAGAAGACTAGGGTGGGTACAATACATTCATTTCACTTATGAACGTACAATATACTCCCTCTGATCCCCATTGCACTTCGCGGGCCATTTCTATCATAGAAACAGACAAACCTTTATCTCCTTGCATGACACGCAATTGATCTCTCAACATAAATCGATCTCGTCAAGATGTGTAGGGGCATGAACCAAATGGGATGTCAAAACTAAGACGGGAAGCGACATGTAGTGGAGGCAAAGTGAAACTTTAAATGAACCGTTTGTTTGTATGCATGTCAGACAAATTACAACATTGGAAATACAAGCATGGTCTAGGCCCACATGCGAATGATACTCGGCGGAATGTTCAAATGAGGCATCTGGGAGGATGGACTTGACCGGAGGGTGGCATGATTGATGGATAAGAGGGTTGGAGAGGAATGAGAAATAAGCAACGCCACATGATTATACTTGAACGGCTCAAATAAACAATATGTTGTCTCGTTTTCCCTTCCGTCTTGGTCACAGAGTAAGATACTCCCTCTGTTTTTATTTACTCTGCATACTAGGTTTGACTGAAGTCAAACTTCATAAAATTTGACCAAATTTATAGAAAACTAGCAAGATGCCCGTGCGTTGCACAGAACATCAAGATCTTGTGGGAGAAAAGGATGAACGATGGAAGGCCTTATCTCTAAATGTGGAGAGGAGTGCGGGTAAATTGTCATAGTTTCCTTCCTATCCATTAGATATAGATCAGACGACCTATATTGCAGGACGGCAGGCACACCATCATCACCAACTATGCTTTTTATCTACACTAGCAAGATGCTCGTGCATTGCACGGAACAACTAGACGCATTTGTATGAGTAGTTTATCTTGTGGGAGAAAAGGATGAATGAGGGAAGGCCTTATTTGCATATGTGGAGAGGGGTGTGGGTATCTTTTTGCAAAATTGCCATAGTTCCCTTCCTACCCGTCAAATATAAATCGGACGGACTCTTATGAAACACAGAGTTGGTGATGATGGTGTGCCTGCCATCCTGCAATATAGGCCGTCCGATTTATATCTGACGGATAGGAAGGAAACTATGGCAATTTTGCAAAAAGGTACCCACACACCTCTCCGCATTTGCAAATAAGGCCTTCCCTCGTTCATCCTTTTTTCTCACAAGATAAACTAGTCATACAAATGCATCTTTGATGTTACGTGCAACACACATGCATCTTGCTAGTAAGAGTAGAAATATGAACATTTAAAATAGCAAATCGATATGATGTGAAAGTATATTCAATAATGAATCTAATGGTATTGATTTGTTATTGTATATGTTATTATTTCTGTCTATAAACTTTGTCATAGTTTACCAAGTTTGACTTTGAGTGAAGCTAAAATGCGCAGTAAATAAAAACAGAGGGAGTGCGCTGGGACTAGTATATTTACTACTGCCGGAACATGGTAAGTTGGACCCCTAAATGCGGGCACAGACTAGGCGCATCTCAATTATTCTTTCAAATAGTCGGAGACCTACATTTAGTACACCATCCGGCTACTTAATCAAGTGTTACGCTTCACTACTTGAAAAGCAAAAGGGTGGTACCGTACCAAAACCACCACACTTGGGGCTCGGGTAACAACTTGGTACTGTACCACATTTGAAACAGGGCACAAAAACCACCTGTTCTGCGCCTAATGTGCAATGTGGAGCACTGATTCTCGAATATGGCCGGGATAACAGGGAACTGGCCGATGATCTCCTCGCCACCGGCTACCATTCATGTGGGTCGTGGGGGCCAGCAACGTGGCGCAGCTCCAACACCGCCTCTAGACACGGCGAACATGGTGAGTGACACGCTCATCGTTGCTAGACACGGTCGGTTTCAGTGTACCGAGGGTGGCATTAGCGCTGTGGTACAACCAGCAGATCAACACCCGGCTCATCGAGGATGCATGGGGCACCGAAGTGCACGCGTGCCGCGACGTGTCCGCGGAGTGGTGTAGCGCGGCCAACTGCATCCCCAGGACTTGAGACCATGCCGGGTCGTCTTGCTATTTCAATGACATGTTGGGTCGCATGTGAGCAAAGGGCATCTCCAACGTTTCCACGACCACAGCTGACTACCCTGGCACACCAAAAACCCTCGTCCCTCGCACCATCGCGCGGTGCGCTCCCAGCCGGCGCCAGCTGCCCGCATTCATGTTGTCCGTCCGTATGCCATCGTTAAGAGGCTCGGTGCCCGAGGAACCAACTCCGGCGACTTAATGACGCACCTGGACGCTTGGCCTCACCGGAATGCACTACTTAAAGCGGCAACGCCCACCTAATCTCCACACCATAGCGCATCGTCCTGCTACCTGGCACCACATCCGCTATGACCGCGAGCACGAACACTCTGGGGGAGAGCTTGTCTTCGGGGATGAAGCTCGAGGTCGCTGCCCTCGCTCAAGTCGCCGCTCGCAACACAATAGCGGCAAGTCGGACGCGGACGCGACCGCACAAGCGGTGGTCACGCTGGCGGCCAACGACGGGAGCACCGTCAGCCACGCGTCCTACTGTCCATCGTCCAATGTCCGGCACCGCCGAGGTCGGGGACTCCTCCAAGGATGAGTAGGGCATGGGAGGCGGCAGGGCACGGTGTGACAACTAGCCGGTCCGTCTCCCGTGTTCTACTCTTCCTCGCCGGAGACCGCACCTTCACTTCATGGGTCTTGAAGCCCACCCCCGTACATGGAGATCGCAGAAGGAGGACGTCGGTCGCCGCCGTAGAATAGGTTTAGGGTCGGGTTTCTTTTATTTATTTTGTCCTATAAAAGTTCAAAATGTAATGAAAATCTGCCGTGTTTGCATTAATCTCGGCCGGTGTATATGAAATTTCACAATAATATAGTATATTGTAGGAGTACTAGAAAGATGCCCGTGCGTTGCACGGAACATCAAGATCTTGTGGGAGAAAAGGATGAACGAGGGAAGGCCTTATCTGCACATGTGGAGAGGAGTGCGGGTAAATTGTCATAATTTCCTTCCTATCCGTTAGATACAGATCGGACGGCCTATATTGCAGGATGGCAGGCACACCATGATCACCAACTCTGCTTTTTATTGAACCGAGACAAAGCTAACATGCGAAGTAAATAAACACATAGGGTCTACATACACAATTTATCTTAGGCACTCCAATAGTACGTCCACTACACATTCACGCATTTCACATCTTTCTACATCTACAGGAACCTACGAAAGGGTTAACGTAAATTGCTTCTCTCTCCTCCCAGATTTTCATGGTGGTGGGCCCCTCCCTCCCCCCAATCTACAATCAATAGCTCACACGTTTCACATTACGTTAATTACGTAACTGGGATTACATAGGTGTAGCATTACTCGTCCTAAAAAACCCAACTAAGCCAACCTCCCAGCATATCGCGCGGGAAAAGACCCGGCTGCGCCGTTTTAGTCGAGATTACCGGATTACTAGTAGTAGTATCGATGGTCGCGTGAAGCACCAAGTTTTTTAAGGGGCAAAGCACCTAGTTTAAAAGGAAAAAGGCGGTACACTCACAGCACCCCTGTCGCGGTCGCATTGCACCCCACACACGTTCGGTCCTGCACACAGCTCACGCAATCGGAACGTGCTTCGACTTGCCTCTTCACTGACACGTGAGACTGCACTTGGAGAAACTAACCATGCGCCTAACTCCCCTCGCCCACCGCGCGACCCCCCAAAATTTCCCCCAAATCCCAAATTCAACCGCCTTGACCAACTAGCCAATAATATTCCCCAAAGCCCCCCCCGTCCCCTCCACTCCACTCACTCTGCCAAAGCCGCCCTCCCCGCCGTGCCGATACGTCGGCGCCGCGGTTCATCGAGGGGACGCACGACGATCCTCTTGCTCCCACAATACACTCTCGTAGACTGCCGTCCTCTAGCCGCGCCGCCACCACTGGCGACATTCTTGTGGAGGCGCACGGCGGTCAGCACCGCCACTGCTGGTGACGTTCGTGTGGAGACGCACGGCGGTCAGCTTCTCCCATGGTACGCACATTCTAGACTTAGGCCCTGTGCATGTCGGTGTACCGCTGAATGTTAGCTGATAGACGCTGTTAATCTCACTGTTTGCCGAAGTAGTTTACAGTCAATATGCTCTGCTAAAGAAGCATCCTTGCCCTGTTCTGCACTCGATCTGCTTAGCTTAGATGGCATGCCAAGCCAGATTAGTTGCTAAAATATCCTGCCATATATTTATTGTGACGTAGATTGCCATGGTCTAGTAGCCAATCTGTTAGGTGAAATAGCTGTACACCGTCTTATACTCGATCTTTGCTGCTGCGATGGCCTTCGCTAGTTCAATGGTTGCGTGCTTGGCCTCATTGACTGCTGAAACAGCCTGCATAATTTAGCACTCAAATCTGTTTGCTGAATTAGCTTTACATATATTTCATTACTTAGATCAGCTCATCCAAATATCTTGCAATGGCTTTAGACATCGATCTAGGTAATTTTTTCTGGACTTCATAGAAAAGCATATATATTTTCCCTGTAATATCTAGTAGAAGAGCTAATTTGTATGTCTACCAGATGGACATGACTTGGATAACTTCTGCTCGAAGATTCTCCGCTGCATGTGTCGAGGGGGTTGAAAACTTCATAAACTTTATTAGAGCTGAGTACGGTGGTCCGAAATCAGATGTGCTTTGCCCGTCTAGCAATTGTATGAATTCAGTTACAAGACCCCAGTCAACTGTGCAAAGTCATCTACACTTGTATGGGATGTCGGTCACATATATTAGGTGGGTTCATCATGGTGAAGCTGTGAACATCAATGTTACTGACTATGTGGAAGCAGCATATCACCATCTTGATCTGCCTGATGCTCAGGTGGAAGAGGAGGAGGAGTTGGTGGTTGCGGAGCCAGTGAGTTTGACCAACATTGAAGCAATGCTACGAAATGCTTGTGCATTTCGTGAAGTTTCACCTGCAGAAGAAAAACAGTGGGCCCGCATGTTGGAAAAATGCAACGTGGCTGTCACCCCAGGAAATAAGCTGTCAGTATTCTCAGCTATGGTCACCTTTCTTCAGGTGAAGACATCTGAGTGGATGACCAACAAATCATTTCATGCGATGTTGGCTACTTTATAAATCTTTCCCGAGATCGCTCGAACTGCCACACACCTACAAAGAAATGAAGAATTTCCTTCGTGCAGCTTGGAATTGGATATCATATGATCCATGTTTGTAAGAATAATTGTGTTCTGCTAGGAAGGATTATGCCAACTTAAGTGAATGCCCGAAATGCAAATCATCAAGATGGAAAGATGGCGATGCTGTGAAGAGGATTCCTCATAATGTTCTGAGAAATTTTCCAATTATACCAAGATCGCAGAGGTTGTTTCATGATGCTGAAACAAGAGAAGATGTACTGTGTCATTCTAGGAACCAGGAGTACAGAGATCAGAATGTAATGAGCCATCCATCTCATGGTAGTGAGTGGCAAAGCTTCAATCAGAAACACAAAAAGTTTGTTGCAGACCCAAGAAACATTAGACTTGGCTTAGCTTCAGATGGATTTAACCCATTTGGCCACCAGAGCGCCACATATAGCATGTGGCCACTGCTTGTTATCCCTTACAACATGCCTCCAAATGTACGCACTAAAGAATCAAACTACATGATGGCCTTGCTCATCCCAGGTCCAAAAAGTCCTAGAAAGGATTTTGATTTATTCACGGAGCCTCTTGTGGAGGAACTTCAACAGCTATGGAGGGGTGTTCACAATTGAGACCTATATAGCAGCCCATCAACTGATGTCTTTCTGTGTGCTGTTATAATTTGGTGCATCCATGATTATCCTGCTTTGGGCACTATGTCAGGGCGAACGACACATGGTTGCAATGCAGGTGTTCGCTGTGACAGGAATCCGCTGTCATACGCAATACTTAGCAAGACTTGTTACATTGGACACTGCCGTGTCCTTGCCAAGGATAAGCCGCGTCCTATAAAATACCAAAGACATGTGTTCAATGCAAAGCATGAAAACCGTGATGCGCGAAAGAGGCTCACCGCTGATGAGTTGCAAGTGGAATTAGAGAAGGTCAGGCATATGTTGACGCCTGATTTTGGCAAGATACAGAGTGAAAGGGTTTTCAGCATGAAAAGTGTCACATCACCGAATGGAACAACTTTAATGTTTGGACCATAATTATTCGGCATCATATCAAAGACCAAAACTACACTCAGATTGTCATGTTTAGGTGTTCTGAGTGCTTTTTGGTCAATTAAGCCTCCAGGACAACCTCGGATGAAGGAACGCTCTACATGAATTGTCTTCGTCTCGTCAAATCGGTTGATTTTTATATAAAAATCATCTCAACCCGAGTTCGTATGCAAAAGTTAGAGGTATCTGAATGCAGCCCTGTCAAGAGGCGAAATATGACGCGGGAGACCAGACATGTCTTGGCAAGTGTCTGACGTAATGCGTGAGTGTTTTTCCCCAGGAGATGGCCTCGAATCAGAAAACGTTCAACATAAAAGTTGTTCGTCTCGTCGAAACAGTGAAGATTGCTTTTGGGCTCGTTTCCATCCGAGATCGTTTACCACCACAAAAAAGACCCGCAAGGTGCAGCCAGTTTAAACCGAGCAGTTATGGAAAGTTCAGACAAAATCGATCCGAATTTGACTAGGGTTTTGGACGTGAATCCAAGCCTTTTCCTTGCACGGGAAGTCCAGCCGCCTCTTATATACCCAAGGGGTGACGGCCGATTGAACAACACACAATCGAACAATCAATCTACTTTTTACCCTAGTTTTACATCTCTCCCTTGTTCTTTCTCTCTCGTTCTTCGTTCGTTCTTCGTTGAAGGGCAGCGATCCTCGAGGCTCTAGGGGCGGGCGAACCGACCTAGGGCAGCCCATAGCCGCCGACGCCCAGCACGGGTCCCTCCCGGCGCGTGGGGTTCGGTGCTTAAAAGCGCCCGCGGATTGCTGCGTGCATCGCGCTTCGGACGGGTCTCCTTCGACGTGAGCTGCGGTGCATCACCCTCGGCGTTGGAGGTACACGGTGACGTGTTCATGTGCAAACACACTTTTTGGCGACTCCGCTGGGGACGAAACATCAAGAATCATCATCAACCATGTCTAATCTCCCCAAGCCCTCGAAGTTGACACCGATAACATCATTAAGCCCGGTCTTGATGAGCTATCGGATGAACATCGCCAAGCCTACGGCGCACAAGAAGCAGCGTGAAGAGGCTTTTGAGGCGCCAAGAAGAAGCGCGAGGAGGAGGATTTGGAAGCGTTTTTTCAAGTTTCAAGAAGGACCGTCAAGGCAACATCACTCCGGTTGGAAACGCTAATTTTCCTCCCTCATCGATTTAACAAGATGTAATCTTTGTGAGTAAAGTTTTTCTCCGAGCAAGTGGCTGTGATTGAAAGTCTTGTTAGTAAGGGTAATGTGATGGCATACAATTCTTTTGTGGCTAGTGCTAATGCTCGAAAAATATGCCTCCGTCATCTAGTGGTACTGTTGGTGTATCTGAAAACGCTAGTCCAACTTTACCTATTTCATCGGCACCTCCTATACAACAACAATATAGTATGCCATTGAATTTTTACCCTAGTCAAACCAACCAGCTTGTGACTACACCTACATACCCTAATCCTATTATGAATGTGCCCAATTCGGTGTTAATGCCGAATCACTTTGTCACACCACCCATAGGCGCAAGCATGTTTGGTCTTCCGCCGAATTATGGTTCGGCGCCCATCCCACAAGTTGCACCAATAGCTAGTACTCAGGTTGCTCCTATGTCATTGCCACAAACATCTTCATCTACCTCGGATCCAATTTTAGCTAAATTAAGGAGGATTTGCATAAGATGTTTCAAGAAACTTTCGAAACGAGCCAAAATAAAGAGTCGTGTGTATCAAAAGCCTTATCCCGAACACTTCGATGCAATTTCTTACCCTCAAGGTTATAAGGTTCCTGATTTTGTTAAATTTAGTGGTGAGGGTACGAAAACAACTTGGGAGCATGTGAGTCAAGATTCAGCACAGCTGGGTGAAGCAGGTTCCATAGAAGAGTTGAAAGTGCGCTTATTTCCTTGTCTTTAATCGCACCGCATTTTCATGGTTTGCTGCTTTACCACATGGCTCAATTCTCTTATGGTCGCAATTAGAGCAAAAGTTTCATGATCATTTTTATAGCGGCGATAATGAGCTGATGTTGTCACATCTTACATCGGTTAGGCGAAACATGATGAATCGGTCACCGATTATGTCAAGAGATTTAGAGATATAAAAACCGATGTTATAGCTTAGTGATAACTGAGAGAGACTTGGCAGATCTTGTTCTTAAAGGTTTGAAAACTCACATTAAAGAGAAGCTAGAAAGTTATGAGTTTTGAGCATTAATCAAGTCTTACAAAAATCTTTGGCCCAAGAGAGTCAAGTAAAGAGGTCCATAGGTCTACAACCGATCGCCCTAGAATGCATATGGTTGAACACAATGATGATAATTCGGACGATGAGGTTGATGTCTATACTACTGAATTTGTTTGGTCCTCAAAGGCCACACCCTATATGTGCAATGCTCTTAAGCCGATTCACAAGAATCGTGATGAGGAGATGAGGTTTACTTTTGATATATCAAAGTGTGATAAAATATTTGATGCACTCTTGCAAGATAAGATGATTAGAATATCACACACCATACCGCCGTTTGAGGAGCTGAAACGACGTGCTTATTGCAAGTACCATAATTCATTTTCTCATGCTACTAACGATTGCAATGTTTTCCGACGACAGATACAATCGGCCATTAATGACGGACGATTGAATTTTGCTGAGATGCAAGTTGATAAACAGCCCTTCCCGATAAACACCATGGACTTGGAGGGAAAGAAAATGTTGATTCGGCCTAGCATAGCCGAATCTGCTAATAAAGATAATGTTGTTATTGGTGAACCCAGGAATAGCAAGGAGGGCGACAAGGTCTTGGGAAGAAAGATTGTGCTTGAGAAGCAACCAGATGGCAAGGAAGTGTTGAAGATCACTATAAAGAATGGCACACTGGGGCAACCGCAAGTACAAGAGGATGCTCATGTTGAATTGATCAAGCCCAAGAATTCAGAAGTTGGCAAGTGGAAAAGAATGAAACTAAGAACAAAAGAATCAAGCCAACTTTTGATATGTTGCTATCCAAATATGCAAGTCAAGCGGCGGTTCTAGCTCTAATCGCCATCACATTCAAAGCGCTCGAGATTGCCTCCGAGCAAGAGTTTCAACGATATGCAAGGCTATATGGGTCAGGGGCACCGACACCATGGATGTCACAACCCTCCTATGCGCCATATTACTTGAGAGGCTTCGGTGGAGGATGGGGGCAGCCCCCAATGGCTCCTTATGCTTTCCATATGGGGTGGGCAGCACCTAGAAGGCCTGCACGTGAGAGCCTTTATTATCCCACACAAGGCCGTTTGAGATATGGTGCTAATCGGCCAACAAAAATTTCTCCAAGTAAGGCCAATAAAAAAGTTGCGTCTTAAGTCATCTAGTGCGGAAATTTCAGAATGCGACAAGCAAAAGGAGATCAAAAAGCCGGTTGTTGGTAATCTGGCTACTTCTAATGATGATATTGTTATATTTCAGCAGGGTTCCATGCTTAGTGATCATGAGGCGAGCACAAGCAAGGCCAAACCAAGGGATCCCAAATATACTCAACCTAAGTGGTGTCCTCCCGGTTTAACCAAGACCATGAAAAGGAGATTACAACGCATGAGGAACCACAAGAAGGTAGAGCACAACGAGGAGAGGCAAAGGGACGAATTGTTAAGTGAAATTCGGCCCATGGCGCTTACAAAACAAGTGTGGAGGCCTAAAGAAAAAGAAAATGCAGATGCTTCTACATTAGCTACAACAACAGATTCACCACCAAAAGAGGATGATGCAACCCCTATTACATCGCCCACACCACCAAACATCCCCTTCAATTGAGGAATCTTTGAGCCCAATATTCACATTGGGAGACGAAGATGAGATGGTGGATTATGAATATACGCCGGTTCGGGAAGGTATGGATATTAATATGGTATATTACTTACCCGCCGAAGTTTCGTGCTATAGGTGAAGAAGGGAGGTAGCCCAGCTGAATTTTGGTCCTAAGAATGCTATTTTCGAGAAGCCAAGAGAACCGTGAAACACTTGAAGCCATTGTACCTCAAAGGTCATATTAACGGATCGCGGTTGCTAGGATGCTCGTTGATGGTGGTGCTGTGATAAATCTTATGCCCTACTCGATCTTCAAAAGTTGGGGTTAGATGATGATGCATTGATGAAGACCAATATGGTACTTAATGGATTCGAGGGTAAAGAAAAGACAGAGGCCAAAGGTGTGATGTGCATGGAACTCACCGTGGGAAGCAAAACTTTGGCCACCACATTCTTCATCGCCGAGGTGCAAGGTAACTATAATGTTATATTAGGTCGTGATTGGGTTCATGCTAACCAATGTGTGCCATCTACCATGCATCAATTTTAATACAATGGATCGATGATGAGGTAGAAATCATTCACGCGGATAATTCGCTTGTGTTGCTTTGGCCGATGCATCGGTGGATTGGAATCATCCCGATGTTACTTGCTTAACAGGCGTGACCTCTCGGAGTTTGATTTCCTTAGTGCTACAAGGAACGGGTTCATTCCATCTCTTTAAAACCGATTGGTGGTAATCGGTTACAAGGTATGATGTGAACCGGTTAAAATCAATGGTCGATATAAAGTTATCGCCCTAAGCATAAACATGGCGATATAAAGTTATCGCCCTAAGCATAAACATGGCCGATATAGAGATTATTGCCCTAAGCGCATATAAATGGCCGATGGAGTGTTGACATCGTCCTTAGACAAACGTTTTGAAGTTATTTTTTTGGCGCTAGCTTTGCCGAAAAACAGGGGGCATGTGTTGACGCCTGATTTTGGCAAGATACAGAGTGAAAGGGTTTTCAGCATGAAAAGTTTCACATCACCGAATGGAACAACTTTAATGTTTGGACCATAATTATTCGGCATCATATCAAAGACCAAAACTACACTCAGATTGTCATGTTTAGGTGTTCTGAGTGCTTTTTGATCAATTAAGCCTCCAGAACAACCTCGGATGAAGGAATGCTCTACATAAATTGTCTTCTTCTCGTCAAATCGGTCGATTTTTATATAAAAATCATCTCAATCCAAGTTCGTATGCAAAAGTTAGAGGTATCTGAATGCAGCCCTGTCAAGAGGCGAAATATGACGCGGGAGACCAGACATGTCTTGGCAAGTGTCTGACGTAATGTGTGAGTGTTTTGCCCCAGAAGATGGCCTCGAATCGGAAAACGTTCAACATAAAAGTTGTTCGTCTCGTCGAAACGGTCAAGATTGCTTTTGGGCTCGTTTCCATCCGAGATTGTTTACCACCACAAAAAAGACCTGCAAGGTGCAGCCAGTTTAAACCGAGCAGTTTTGGAAAGTTCGGACAAAATCGATCCGAATTTGACTAGGGTTTTGGACGTGAATCCAAGACTTTTCCTTGCACGGGAAGTCCAGCCGCCTCTTATATACCCAAGGGGTGACGGCCGATTGAACAACACACAATCGAACAATCAATCTACTTTTTACCCTAGTTTTACATCTCTCCCTTGTTCTTTCTCTCTCGTTCTTAGTTCGTTCTTCGTTGAAGGGCAGCGATCCTCGAGGCTCTAGGGGCGGGCGAACCGACCTAGGGCAGCCCATAGCCGCCACGCGTCCAGACGGGGTCCCTCCCGGGCGCGTGGGGTTTCGGGTGCTCAAAAGCGCCCGCCGGATTGCTTGCGTACCGCGCTTCCGGACGGGTCTCCTTCGACGTGAGCTGCGGTGCATCACCCTCGGCGTTGGAGGTACACGGTGACGTGTTCGTGTGCGAACAGCATATTACACCAGGAAACCATCCTAGTAATGGTAGCCGGAAAAGGAAGGGTGGCAGGGCAGAAGAGAGATTATTGTTTACCCATAGGTCCACTTTGTGGGACTTGGAGTATTGGGAAGATTTGGATCTGCGGCACAATCTTGATGTGATGCACATTGAGAGAAATATATGTGACAGCATTATCAACACACTACTTAATATTGAAGGCAAGATAAAAGATACCTTAAAACCTAGGATTGATTTGACACACCTGGGTATGAGAAAGGATTTGTAGGTGGAAGATGAAGGTAAACCACGGGATATGGCACCAGTTGTGTACGTCTTGGACAAGGTAAAAAGAAAAGAATTCTACGAGGTCCTGTCACGTGTGAGATTCCCACATGGATTTCCTTCCATCCCTGAAAGGAGAGTCAGTGCAGATGGAAACAAGGTACAAGGGTTGAAAACTCATGACTGCCACATCCTACTTCAAAGGGTTTTACCTGTTATCCTTAGAGGATTGGGCCACCGGGGAAAGGGCTATAGATAATATGGACATTAATGGCGCACCACACATGTGGTGCGCCACTACTATATACTAATGGCGCACCATGTGTTGGTGCGCCATTAAACTCTAAATACTAATGGCGCACCACACCCACGGTGCACCACTACTAACAATTTTTTTTTATTTTTTCAAAACTAGTAATGGCGCACCAGGGGATAGGTCGCCATTACTAGTTAAACTAGTAATGGCGCACCACACCCTCGGTGCGCCATTACTAATTTTTTTTCAATTTTTTTCAACTTTTTTTTCAAAACTAGTAATGGCGCACCGTGGGTGAGGTGCGCCATTACTAGTTTAACTAGTAATGGCGCAACACACCCACGGTGCGCCATTACTAAGTTTTTTTCAAAAAAAAATTCAATTTTTTTTATTTTTTTTCAAAACTAGTAATGGCGCATCGTGGGTGTGGTGCGCCATTACTAGTTTAACTAGTAATGGCGCACCACTCCCATGGTGCACCATTACTAACTTTAACCAAAAATTCCAGCGAATGCACTGCCCCCGGTGGACCGCCTTTTCAGTTTTAAAAAAAATAAAAGAAAATGATGGAAATGTCAAAAAAAATAAAAAAATAAGTTTCCCATGTGATATGTGGTCTACTTGTTGGGAAAATTTACAAATATGAATTTCGACTTTATTTGCAAAATCTCTCTGGAATTTGTAAAATGGGCATAACTTTTGCATACGAACTCGGATTAAAAAGTTTTTTATATGAAAAATCATCTACTCGAAAAGTTACATCCGAATTGATACCCCGTTCAACATGTTCAAAATCCCCAAAAACCTAACAGAATGAAAGATACGAGGCTTTTAAGATCTAGAGGGGGGAAATGTAAAAAAATTCAAACTTACTAGTGGCGCACCATTTGCTAGGTGCGCCACTAGTAACAGAAAAAAAATTGCTTTCAAATTTTTTTTGGAATTCTTTTTAAAATATGATACGTAATATGACCGGGAAGTTTGAAATATTTTTTCAAAATTTCATCATACTCATGAACATGAACAAAGTCCTAGACATCAACAAGGTTTAATAGGATTGATATGATAGATATATCAACAAGTGCCGTGAAGTGAAGTGAGTCGGTTGGGGTTGGATAGAACTGCGAAGTTAAGCGTGCTCGGGCTGGAGTAGTGTGAGGATGGGTGACCTTCCTGGAAGTTTGACCACAGAGTGCGATTTGACTTGAGATTAAGCATATTGACCCGAGATTAAGCCATAGTGACCCGAGATTAAGAAAAAAATTCTAATGGCGTGGTGCTAGTGGCACACCTGTAGTAGGCCATTAGTAGCGAAGTTTGACCACAGAGTGCGATTTGACTTGAGATTAAGCATATTGACCTGAGATTAAGCCATAGTGACCCGAGATTAAGAAAAAAATTCTAATGGCGTGGTGCTAGTGGCGCACCTGTAGTAGGCCATTAGTAGCGAAAGCAGGTGCGCCACTAGCAGGCCTTTTCCTAGTAGTGACCCTGACTTATACAGAGCAGTTGCAGAGTTGGGACAATTTTCCAGGGATCTCTGAAGTAGAAATATCAGGATAGTTTCTTTGGAGCATCTTAGAGACAAGATACCAACTATCCTATGCGACCTTGAGAAGATATTTCCTCCAGCCTTCTTGGATTTGATGGTGCATTTGGCTGTTCATCTACCTGATGTGGCACTACTTAGAGGTCCATGATAGTATGGCTGGATGTACCCTATTGAAAGGCGGCTAGGCACTTTCAAGGGCTATGTTAGGAACAGAGCTAGACCCAAGGGTTCCATTGCAGAGGCTTACATTGCTACAGAAGCGTTGACATTCTGCTAAAAATACAATTAAACGACTTATCGACTTAGCAAAGAGGTGGGGAAGACAATCCCGGCTCAATGTTTTCGATTATTCTGCTCGAAAGTTACGTGGAAGAGTCGACAAGAGGACAAACCTAAAGATTTGGAAAAAATGGTTTGGTATGTGTTGAATAACCTGTCTTGAGATACTACCTTATATCAAGTAATCTGGCATCGCAGCTTATACATCGTAATCTACTAAACTTGCAGCACCTTGTTATATATTTAGATGTTTGACGCGATCACTATGCTGTGCAGCATCTACAAAAAGGAGTTTCTGCCACAAAATCCAAGAAACATTGACAATTTGGTTATGGCAGGATTTGCAAAATGGTTCAAGCAGCATGTTAGCTTTTGAATTGCACCATCAGTTTTTTAATATATTGAGTACATAAGATGATCAACTTGTGTATTTTCTAACCATAGGTTAAGAAGATGCGGGAGGATGGGAAGGAAGTTGATGATGCCCTTTACGCACTAGCAATGGGTCATGATACTCGAGTAAGACATTATGAATCTTGCGTTGTTGGAGATGTGCGCTACAACACCCTTGCACGCGACGAAGGCAGGAAGACACAAAACAGTGCGATCATGAGCACGTATATGTACGACAGAGAGACAACTGAAATGTATGCTCACATAACAGACATTGTTCAGTTGCAGTATATCTCCAGTTTCGAGGATCATCTGTGTCTTGTTCTGTTGTGCTGTCATTGGTATAACCTGTTTTCCAGGATCGCAAAACCCAGAGCAGATGATTATTTCAAATCCGTCAATGTCAAGGCGGCGTACTAGACCAACGAGCCTTTTATTTTGGCAAATCAAGCAACACAAAAATTTTTCTGGTAAGACACATTTCCACGTAGCGATGACTGGAGAGTATTGCAAAGGTTTGAGGAGAGGAATTCGTTTAATGAAGTTGCACAACAAGATGATGCTTACACAGCTCCTGATGTACAAGATTCCATAGATGTTCCTAATATCTTTGAGAACCATCATGTCAATGACGCTGGCGAAAAGATTGTCTCTCGTGCTGTGGACATACAAGAGTTGATCAAGAAGAAGCCAACGTTCGAGGACATTGAGGATAAAGAAGAAGATGACACTGTGGGGAATTTCGATTTAGACTGATACACATGGCGAAGATGTTGACGTTGCTGCTGTGGATGATGATTAGATTGCTTTTGTCGTATTTGCCTGTCAGAAGACGTTTTTTTATCTACTATGTGAAATTGTGTTTGCTATGACAACTGAAACCTGATGAACGTGTTGTTTAGTATTTTGCTGTGAGAACATCTGTTGTTATGTATTTTGATTTGTGTTTGGTGATTGTATGACGACTAAAACATGATGACATTGTTGTTTAGTTGTACTCATATTTGGCTGTGAAACTTGAATTTGATGACATAGTTTGCTATTGGACTGCAATTTGCTCGTCGTCTTCGAATGGGAACAAAGCTGACCCGACAGGGCCTCTGCTAATTTATTTATTTATTACCAAAAGGGCCTCTGCTATTTATTTATTTATGAGCAAAAGGGGATACCCCCTGATTTCCATTAAAATAAATCATTAGATGTTCACAACACTACGCCCAGCCTGCTACACAGGTTTAATTCATTACTAGTTTCAGTAAAGTGCTCATGTCATAGCCACTGAATACATCACGAGTGCTACATACACTGCAAATAAAGAGACAATCATCCTCTGAGCACATCAATTTTGCCCATTATCTTCACAAGCTCTTTCATCTCCTCATTCTTTGTCAAGGCCGTTCAGCATTGTTGCTTGGCCATGATCGAGGAACGCATCTTTAACCTTCGCTCTGCATCTTCGTCTTTCGTCGTTCCTTGCCATTTTTCCAACACCCCAACTTGCTGGTATTGGGATTCCTCGGCTAACCAAATAATGAGCGTACATGCATTCCCCCACATCAGTAACTTCCCAGAAATACAAATCACACAAATCTTCCCTTTTCTGCACGAATCAAATTCGAAGATCATCAACCAAACTATTAAAAATCAGCAACTGAAAGCAGCAGAACCACACTTAAACATATTACTACCCCATGCTTTGGACATTTGTAGAAGACTCATCCAGGATTAAGGATTGTGGTTGAGACACGCCGAATGACTTTGCGTGATTTGCAGCAGTGGAACCACACCAACGGCAGCGGGTTGCGATGAGCAACCGGCTCCGGTGCGTGTGCCGGCAGGGGTGTGATGAGACCCACAGGTGATGGTACGGGTGGCGACTTGGCGTATATCTGGTTGTTGCCTGCAAAGGAGCAGGTGGACGAGCAGCTAGCAGACATGGTTACTGTGGCTAGAGCTTCTGATGCTAGGAAGAGTAAGTAGAGAAGAGGAGAAGCGAACGTTGGATATGTCAGTTTCATTACTTGCAGAGTAGCATAGCACCATATATAGTCATAGTCTAGGTTTGGATTCGAACCAACTACAGGAGCACGTCTCTCTTTTTTCTAAAACTTAGCAACATCTCTTTACTGGTACACTAGCTTGTTCTGTACGCCTTCTCAATTCTTTGATTTTCCTTCTTTTTTTGCAAGGAAGGAAGGAGGACAAAATTGAGAGTTCCTGGGCCTCGAACCCAAACCTCTCGGTTGAAAACCAAGGGTGCTAGTCACTTATGTGGCGAACGTTCCCTGGGAGGAGGACGACAGACGATCGCATTTTCGTCGCAGTTTTAGTTGCGACGCAAGATCGAACGGTCGCAGTTTCGGGAATGTTATCAGGCGAACGAGCCCGGTTTTTCTTTTCTTCCTATATATAAGAAAGTATGCTACTTGGTGTCGGCTTAGTCAACAAACGATTGTGCCAACCTTGACCATTGGATTGACATTTAACGTTTGTCGTGTTTCTTCAGTCTCTTCTTCCTCGAGCCGCCAAAGCCAAACCAGCGCCGGCGGGACCGCCTCCCACTGCTGGTTGTGCTTCCGCGCATGCATCATGGCCACATCCCACCCTAAAACTCTGTGCATCTTCCCCGGCTCCTGTTCGTTCCCGTCCGAGGCATCACCACGTCCTCTGCCTTGGTCCCCTCGCCGCGGCGCCGCCCTCCGGTGTTGTCAACATGGTCAACAACCAAGAGGAATAAGGGGATGACTGTACATGGTGAGGATGACAGTAGGGACCCAGCAGCGTGCGTAGTAATTTTGTTTTTTCGGGACGAAGAAGGGTATCAACTGGGTTGTGCGGGAGCTGTGGCCCGTCTAGCCCAGGCTTTTATTTCACATGTTTAGCACATGGCCAGCCCAGTTTGTTTTTTTTTCTTTTCTGAAAATGGCTAGCCTAGCTATTTTGTTTTTTGCAGAATAACCAACGTAGGCCTACTTGCTTTTCTATGCCCCGATGGGACGTAAAATCTCTCAATACGAGGAGGGATGCATTTTGCCCAGAAAATGGACTATAAGTAATAAGAAATGGGCTATAAGTAATAATAAATGGGATGTAAAATGAAAAAATACATCAAACAGGCAATTAGTTCCAAAATACATTTTTCTTTCGAATTTTGATATTTTAAATTTCATTGTTTTTGTGCGGGTAAAATTTCATTGGATTTAAATTAAGGTATATTTAGTTTTTAAATTTATTTGAATCTGGCTAGAAATTTTGGGCTGTATGCTATTTGGGACAGATTTGGAGGCTGACTTGTGGGTCTGCTTGGTTGACGTGTACGAAAGGCTTTGTCAACTTAGTCCACAAATGATTCTAGCAGCAGAGACCATTGGATCTTAATCCAACGGCCGTGCTGCTTCTTCAATATCTGATCTTCTTGCTCCAGCCGCGCAAACCAGCGCCGGTGGGACTGCCTGCTCGTGCCTCCCGTGGCGGCTGTGCTGCCGCACAGGCCGCACCGCCCCACCCTACTACATTGCTGGCCAGGCCATTCCTCTACTCACCCACACCTCCTGTTATTTTCCGGCGACGGCAGCCGGACCAGTAAACCCTCGTACTCCCCACCGCATGGGCAACCACTGCTGAGTCTTCCCCGGCTCCGTGTCGTTCCCTTCCTAGGCCTCGCCGTCGTCCACCACCCTGGTGCTCTCGGCACGGCGTGGTAAACATGGTCAACGAACGACATCCATCGGACGTGGATTGTACGTGGAAAGGCTGACAGATGGGTCCACAGTCGCACAGATGGAAATGCCTCCTTATTACACGCAAAATAATGATTCCTCCACCTGACATCTGGGACCCACAAGAAGGGCCTCCATATTTCGTGAAAAAAACGATCCCCCACTAACAGGTCGGACCCACCAGCAATATTTTCGCACGCAAGGAAGTAACTCCTTATTACGCACAAAAAAAATGTATGCTCTCCCTGCTAGCTGAGACCCGCCATAGTGGGAGGCTGGCTTGTGGGCCTACTAAGTTGATGGGGACGGAGGGCTTTGTCAACTTAATCAATATGAATGATTCTAGCTCCAGTTACGTATGATGTCCATCCAACGGCCATAGTGCTTCTTCAACCTCTTGTCTTCTTGCTCCAGCCGCCCAAAGCAACGCCGGTCGTGCCACCTGCTCCTCCCTCCTGTGGCCGGTTGTGCTGCCGTGGAGGCCTCACCGCCCCCTACTACTCCCACCGCTGGCCATGCCATCCCTCCACTCACCCACACCCCCTGTTATTCTACGGTGACCACAACCTCTCACCGAAGACGAACCAATGAACCCTCGTACTCCTCTCCGCGTGGGCATCCACTGCCGCGTATTCCCCGGCTCCGCGTCGTCCCCTTCCTAGGCCTTGTCGTCGTCCACCGCCCTGTTGCTCTCGGTGCGGCGTGGTCAATGTGGTCAAGGAATGACTTCCATTGGAAGAGTACTGTACATGGAGAGGCTGACAGCTGGGTCCACGGCCGCAGCAAGGAAGTGCCTCCTTATTACATGCAAAATAATGATTCCTCCACCTAACAGCAGGGACCCACCAGACGGGCCGCCATATTTCGCAAAAAAAACGTTCCCCCTGACTGCTGGGACCCACCAGCTACATCTTTGCACGGAAGGAAGTGCGTCCATATTACGGGCAAAAAAGTGATTCGCCCCCTGACTGCTGGGACCCACCAGCTACATATTCGTACGCAAGGAGGTGCCTGATAGTCGGGACCCACCTGGTCGAAGTGTACGTAGCGTTGTCATTCTAGTCGCGAACGTGTACATACATACTGGTCGATCGGTCCATCTGCAGGCTACAACGATGAAACGTGGCCGAGTAAGGAAGGGCACGTGTCATAGTAGAGGCGCAGACGTAGCATGTACATGTACGTACAACGGCCAGGGTGCAAGCAAGTAAATAGGGCCACATACGTACATACGGGCGGGGTCTCAAACGCCCACTCGCGCATATGTATGGCCCGGGCCCGCGTACATGGCTGGGTCGGAATGAAGAAATTGTGTCGTCATCGTGTTCATCGGGAGCCAACCGGCTTGGACAGAACAACCGATGGAAACGAGGCCTGGCGTACCGCATAACGGAGGAAACGGCCTTGTGTTCGATCGGCCACGGTTGAAATGGGATCTTGTTCATCGGGAGAGGTCTGGCGTACCGCAAATCGGAGGAAAAGGACTTCTCTTGGAACTCCTATGGTCAAAAAGGGGTCTTGTTGATCGGGAGGGGTGTGGATACAGATATCATGGCAAGATTATTCAAGTCCCAAGCACATTGCAGGCAATATCCTTGGCACTTGGGGGCTAATGTACATCATTTTTCTTGAAGAAGACCTGATTACCTTATAAAGCTAAGCGGGCCCTTGGGGGCTACATGTGATTTCTTCTAAGTGGTTGTGATCAAAGACTCGACTCCCCTTATTGAGTTGTGTCGGCCCTTGGGGGCTACAGGAGATTTTAATTCTAGTCAGTTCAAAGAAACAACCTATCATTGACATGATAACCTAGACCTTGGGGGCTACGGATGATTCCTCAAAGATTATATTTGAAAGAACCGGTTTATCATTTGCATGATAACCCGCCCCTTGGGGATTATAATTTGAAGTCTATAGATTTTATCTTAAGTCTTGACCACATTCAAAAAAATTCCTATGGTCAATACTTGGGGGCTACATACAGGGATATGATAGAAGAAAGTTAAACATACCTCATACTTCTGCTTCATTCTTTGTACCAAGCTGGCCTCCATGTACCAGATTGTATTCAAGAGGCTCAAATAGCCTGCCTATACCTCTTCTATGGTAAGTGACTCACAGTTTGGCAATTCAAGTTTTGCTTTACCATTTTCCAATAAGGACGACTCTTATTTTGCTCAATGTTTAGCTAGTACAGTGGAGGTCTTGGGTATTGTCTGACTCGCTCCAACAATGGCAATGTCATTAGTATTTCCCTCAAGAGGGGCTTCTTCACTGGTCTTGACATGAGTTGATGAAAGAATTTGATGAGGACATGACAACCTTGGATACGACCAAAAATATTGCATACATGTATATTTGTGAGGTGATTCTAATGCAAACTATGTAATAATTTATTTATGTCATCCAGGACAAAAGTACTTCACAAACTTTTGTGCCATGTCTAATTGCAGGTGTATGGGACATTTGTACAATCCACATATGAAGATAAGGGAAAAAGAGAAGTTTGGGTGCTGTTCAAAAACTCCTCTCATGTCACTTTTGGGCCAAGGGAAGACAAAGTTCAAGTATCTCACGTTCTGGATTCAGATTCGGACTGCACAGACGTACCTGACTCAAAACGCCAAGAACTCTTTCATACGGTCTCCGAATTGGGTGATTCTTTTTTTGTTGGAAAGTAGATTTCGTGCTCTTTCCCACCAATTTGATTCCCTTTGAAATTAGACCGGAGGGTTAAGTTATAGACAAAACAATCTGACGCTACAGCAGAATCCGAGTCAAACTACAAGTCCAAAGGTGTTGCATCACCTCCACTTGGGCCCATGGGCCTTGTACGACCTAAGGTTAGTTTTAGGCTGCCTTGGGACATCCTCCCACCTCCTTGGCTGCCACCCCTAGCTCCTATATAAGTAGATCCATCTAGTAGATTTTTCCTTGTGATTTTTTTAGTTAAAAGTTAGCCATTGCAACTTCGTGTAGTTCGTTTGTGTCCAACGACCACACCAAGACCTCTTTAGGATCCCCACCTTTATCAATACTTCGTCGATATTGGCAATATTCAGACTGCATTATCATACTCTTGCTTGTTCTTTGATTGCGTGCAGGAATAGACCTTCGTGGTCAGGTTGATCATGCTCCGGCGTGGTCAATAACCTCTCGTAGTTGGTTTAGCGATTGCTAAGGCGCAGCGTCGTGCATGTTTGTAGTCGGGTCGTCAAAGTCAACTCCACCAAATCGATCGTTATCATCTCATCGAAAGATCGGGACACCCTAGCCTCTATCAAGTGGTATCAATTTTCAGGTTGCTCGATGAGAATTTCCAGTTTTCCCTAGATTAGATTTATTTTCTGACCTATTGCCTAAGAAAAAGCCACACACAAAAAAGTTAGATCTGTTCATCCTTTGTCCAAGCCAGTCTGGGCCTTTGCAATGTTCTTTTCATTGTTTACATTATTGAATTATCGGTTGCATCATCGTGTCGAGTTGCTGGTCTTAGTGTCTAGTTTGTTTAGAGTTTCGAGTTCTGTTCACATTAGTCACGCTATCGCTGCATCATTATTCCTTCCGCTGTCCACCATCTCATCCATCTTATCTAGTTTGTTTTGGAAAGGGAGAGAGAAAAAAAAGACAGAAAAAAAAAGAGAGAAAAAAGTCAGAGAAAAAAAGGAGAGAAAAAAAATAAAATAAGAAAAAGTGAGAAAAAAAAGAGAGAAAAAAAATTCAGATATATCTAGAGTCAATCTCATAGCTGAATTCGGATTGGAATCTGTTTTGTGCACTGTCCAGTAAAACAGGCATATCTTCCTCATACGAAGTCCGTTTTGCCTCCGTGAGTACTCAAATTAAAGCTAGCAAGGAGCCGCATCTAAATAGTTGCAGAAGCTTATTCAATATTTGACACCTAAAATCAGGTCCTAAATAGGTCTTTTTGCCCTCCGAAGTTCGCGAACACAGCTTGTTCCAGTTTTTCAGGCCAGTTTTAGAATTTTTTGACTCCTCCTATCAACTCGGAATTGAGTGATTCTTTTTGCGTTTGAAAGCTTGAGTCAACGCCATTATTGAGGAAAATTGTCAAAAATTTGGCATAAACCTTTCTAGAGGAAAGTTGGAGAGAAAGTGGTTGGTATATCCCGCTTGGCAGTTGTTTCACATCATTATCTTTACTGTTATTGTGATCTTCACTTTCATCTTGCTGTCCAGAGCTACTTCATATCCTTTATTGATGCTAGTTGTGCTACGCTGTGACACACATTAGTGTTCTAGGATCGCGTCTCTAGTTCGGTCTAGCCTAGGACCATCACAGTACAATCGTTGAGCGTTTATTCAACATTGCATCTCTGAATTGATTATTGCCAATCTTTTGCTACCATATATTTAAGCCTTCCAAGCTCCACGTATTTCTACAGTGTATACATACGTTCCCCTGGAAATCGCTTTACTCAATCTTCGGAGTTATTTTACACCGCTGGTTGCCTGTCACCACCTGCTGCTTTGTAAGAACTTGTAAGATATTGATATTTGCTTTACTGTGAGCGCTTTACCACCACATCCTAGTAGTTCATAGGAACATTATTCTTGAATTTTGTTTCTTCTTTCTACTAATCATGACAGGTTCCGAAGATAGAAGTTCTTGGATGACGGATACATCTTCACCATCACGAGAGGTGGGACAACACACATAGGCACATGGTCAGGTTATCTCTTTACCATCATTTGAGGGTAGATTTAATCCTGCTATTTATCTAGCTTGGGAGCTTGAAGTAGAACAAGTTTTTAGTCACCATAATCTTTCTGAACTTGAGAGAGTACGAGCTGCCACTGGAGAATTTACTGGTTTTACTTTTGTATGGTGGAGTGTACATTGTAAGAAAAACATTGATAACCAACCCACAAGTTGGAAATATTTGAAAGTTGTAATGAGACAACAATTTTTTTCCTCCTTACTATCGTCGTGAATTGCTTCGCAAATTGGAACAATTAAAACAAGGCAGTAACACTGTTCATGCTTACTACCAAGAGTTCAAATCTTATATGCATCATTGTGACATAGAAGAATCTGAGGATGATACAATGAATAGATTTTTTGGTGGTTTGAACCATGATATACAAGCAAGATTTCAGTATATTCCTCGTTGCATTACTGGTATGTATGTTCATGCTTGTACCTTTGAGAGACAGATACAGGAGGACGCATTGAGTGACTACAACAACTACTATTCCAGTTCATGCTCACCACCACCGGTTGGTTCCTCCACCATTGCACCTACTAGAGCAGGCACACCTCAGATTGTGAGCGCGGAATCATATCAAGAGTATGGTACATTGCCATCATCTGTACCTACATCAACTACATCTTTGCGACAAGGTAACTGTAAAGGTATTGATGATATAACTTCACATGAGAATGATGCATGCCTAGTTAACTTGAATACATCATGTGTTGAGTTACCTGCTGATTTGAGCACATCACCTATTTTAGAGAATCATGTTACTGTCATGAATGCGTCATATGATCAAACAGTTGAAGTACCAACAATTTTGAGTGCACCCAATGAATTAACTGTTGATGCAAAATAACCAATGTTTAATCATTTTGATATGACCTCTAATCTTGGTGATGATTCTGTGTCAAATAATTTATTGCATGTTTGCTTATTTAAGCATGTTTTAGAATGTAAATTTGATGCAAGTAAGGTTTATTCACCAATGTTGGGATGGTTTAATAATGAACATTGTCAATCCTTTGATATGAATAAGATCTTCACTTATATGTGCAAATTGAGTTGCAATATTTTCATGCCTTATACTACTTGTGATAATATTTTGGCTTTACATTTTATGAACTACGAAAGTTACTCATGTGTAGATGTGTCATATGTGCAAAAATCAAGGGAAGTAAAAATTGATGACATATACATATACACCATGTACACCTTGTCTCTTTTGTTAGCCACATTTCAGATTAAGCAACGCCGAGGATGGATTTGTTTTCAAGAAGGGGAGGATGATGAGGACATGACTACCTTGGGTACGACCAAAAAATATAGCATACATGTATATTTGTGAGGTGATTCTAATGCAAACTATGCAATAATTATTTTTGTCATCCAGGACAAAAATACTTCACAAACTTTTGTGCCATGTCTAATTGCAGGTGTATGAGACATTTGTGCAATCCACATATGAAGATAAGGGAAAAAGAGAAGTTTGGGTGCTGTTCAAAAACTCCTCTGACGTCATTTTTGGGCCAAAAGAAGATAGAGTCCAAGTCTCTCACGTTCTGGATTAAGATTCGGACTGCACAAACATACCTGACTCAAAATGCCAAGAACTCTTTCATACAGACTCCGAAAGGGGTGATTCCTTTTTTGTTGGAAATTAGATTTCGTGTTCTTTCCAACCCAATTTGATTCACTTTGAAATTGGTCTGGAGCGTTAAGTTATCGACAAAACAATCTGACGCTACAGCAGAATCCGAGTCAAACTACAAGTCCAAAGGTGTTGCATCACCTCCACTTGGGCCCATGAGCCTTGTACGACCTAGGGTCGGTTTTAGGCTGCCTTGGGACGTCCTCCCACCTCCTTGGCCGCCATCCCTTGCTCCTATATAAGTAGATCCATCTAGTAGATTTTTCCTTGGGATTTGTTCAGTTAAAAGTTAGCCATTGCAGCTTCGTGTACTTCGTTTGTGTCCAACGACCAGACCAATACCGCTTTCGGATCCCCACCTCTATCAATACTTCATCTATATTCGCAATATTCAGATTGCATTATCATGTTCTTGCTTGTTTTCGATTGCGTGCAGGAATAGACCTTCGTGGTCAGGTTGATCGTGCTCTGGCGTGGTCAATAATCTCTCGTAGTTGGTTTAGCGATTGCTAAGGTGCAATGTCGTGCACATTTGTAGTCGGACCGTCAAAGTGGACTCCATCAAATCGATAGTTATCATCTCATCGAAAGATCGGGACACCCTCACCTCTATCAGAATTGGACTTGGCGGGTCACGCTTATCCGCTGGGTTAGCTTCAATATCCATGGCCTCAGAGACCGTCGCATCAGTTTGTGCAGGTGGCTCATTTTGCTTGTTGTGATGCTCTTCAGGACTTTTGGTGTTGACCTGAGGGGTTATTAGCACATGTTCCTCCGACTCAAGAATATTGGGGGCCTTGGAAGAATTGCCAACCTTCCTTTTATTCTCCTTGGCTTTGACCCTGTGATCACATTGGAGTATTCAGACATATATGACAAATAAGTATTAAGGTTATAAGTAAATGCAAGTGCTCACCCTCGGTTTACAATGAAGGCAGGCAGCTGGGTTCGAGATGAGCCGTCTGAGGATGGTGGCAACTCCTGATAATTGGAGTCGGAAGGGTTAAGAGGATGTCTTATGAGACCAGCTTTGGGTAAAGAAGAGGTTGGATTATGTGGCACCTCAGCAGGCCGCTTACAGGAAGCGGGTTCATGAGTTAACCCGGCCACTAAGTCGCCTGAGCCGCCACTTCGAGTTTGGTGTCTTAGTTCATGCTGAGTTTTCTTCAAAATAAAGTGTGGATCTAAGTGAGCATCTGGGTGAGAAAACTTTACTTTCCGAACAACCTGTCGTATCTTCTTTGAAGGTGCGAGGTCTGAGCTGAAAGAGATAGGAATTGCCTCAATGTCATCTGCCCGGCTTGTGGCAGCCTCATCCTGAGAGCAGAGTTGGGTTGTGTATAAAGAAAAGATTGACAAGTGATACACAAAATAAGATCAAGGATATTTAAGCGGGACGTAGAATAGTACTTATAGCTAGAGCCGGGTTAAGTTTGAAGAATTGAGGTAGTCCTATCTTATTACAATTTTCTTGAGACTTCCCGAGTAAAGAGTTCACAGCTTTAAAGATCTCCTTAGTAGTAAAGTTATCAGAGCTGTATCTTTGAGGATCGTCAGACTCGCCTGAATATTCATACATCAAACTGGGCCGGCGGCTTAAGGGAAGAATTTTCCACGAGACCCAACAATGGTCTAAATAAAATCTAGTCAATCCATTGGCTATCAAAGCTAATATTTGGGATAATATTTGAGTGCCTCAGTATGTTGTTTTGAAATAAGCTGGCTTGGCGAGTTGAAATTGATTGGGAGGCAATCAGTCCTATAACCCAGCAAGGGGTTCTCCTCAGCTGGGGCAGTGTTTCTGCAATAGAACCATGTTTTATCCAGCCTTTAGGTTGGCTTAGCAAAGTGGTTGCAGGAAGGCCACCATCTCTATGAATTGAGACACCACCTAATTCTTGAGTCAGACCACTTACGCATTCAGTCTGACAATTTATATAAAAGAATTCCTTGAAGAGAGCAACATTAGGCTCAACTTGCAGATAAGATTCGCAAAACATTGGAAAGTAGCAAATGTTTTTCACTGAATTTGGGCCTATATCTTGAGGATGCAAGTCGAAGTATTGCAAGATATCTCAAAATAACTTTGACCTAGGTGGTGGGAAGCCCCTGAGGATGTGATCCGTGAAAAATATCGCTTCTTGTTCACCAGGATTGGGGGCATTTTCTCCTTGGCTAACATGCCGGCCAATTTCTTCTTGACTTGCCAAGAGACCTTGGTCAACAAAATCCTTAAGGATCACATCAGTAACTAGGGAAGGACCCCAATAGCAAAGGGTGGTTTTTTCCATACTGAGTCGCTTAAAGAACAATGGAGCTGCAAAACCAGAATATGGCAAGTTACTTGATAAACATGAACATAAGCCGCCCTAAGTGATGGCTGGTCAATTACAGGAGACAACTTCTGGATATTGGCGAGTTACAACTATGTTGGTAAGTCGCCCAAGGTACACGGCGAGTTATCTAAAGTTCAGGGTTGTTGAAAATTCTGCTAAGTATGATTCCTTTTCCTACCTATTTCAATTTCAGGATTTCTTCTGATTTTCCTTTTAGCATATCTTTAAATCTATAGTTCCAATTTAATTGATTCCTTTTCCTACGGTTTCATGAAAATCCCATCTATCCTAAGAACCAAACGAATTTTTTTTGAAAGTTTAAAAAATTGAGTTAGGATATATTTGTTTTCAAACTTCTTTAGGCGATAACTTGAGTTTCGTAACTCCGTTTTAGGTGATTCTTTTTGCAAATCGAAGCTTGTGACGTGTACTTTCTTTTAAAATCAAAACAATATATTTTTAATACTGTTAAAATTAAGTTCTGGACAGAAGCTTTATTGGGTTCTTGAGTTTTCATAAGTGTTTTGTTCGTTTTCTTTTTGGATCTTTGCTTGTATGCTTATGTATGTTATTGTTTGCTTATGTTAGATGGTCCATAGTGCGAGGCGTAGTACTAACAATCTTTAGAATTTTAGGAGTGTCAGCAAGGCAAGTTCACACTTTGATCATTCTTTTATTACCTAGTTTTTACTATGCATTAGTTTCACCCTTACAAATTTGCATGAGTAGGATTGGGAATTGTGGCATTGTTATGTAGTTCATGACGTAGGAATCTATGACCTTTGATCACCCCGGGAATATTTTTTATGGCATATATTGCTTAGCCATGCTTGTAGACAGGGTGGTATGTGTGATTCATGCAAGTTGTGAGAGAGAAATAATAATTAAGGGTAACTTTAAGGTGGCAACAGAAACACAACTCTGGGTGGAATGGTTGGAGCACCTAGAGAATCCAGTTCTTTCCCTAGGGGATCCCGGAGGACTCGTGAGATCACCTTATGAAATGCCACCCAGGCTCAAAGGGATCATACGATATTTCGTGCCTAGAAACTTCCGTGTGCAGCCACAAGCCAATATGGGCTCTTGATAGTTGAGTAAGTTTGTGGGAGCCTTTCCGGTAGGCTAGCAGATGTAGGGGAAAGTAGGTGTATCGGCCTATCCAAAGTTAGAGGGAACACATTCAGAAAGACCATGTCTCGATTTTCCGATCATGGAGGTGGTCGAGTTTTGTGGGGAAAAGTGCGCACACTTCTACAAAGTGTATAAACTAATCATGATTAGCTGTGTCCCCGGTTATGGACAAACTTGAGTATCTAGAAGTGAATTATTGGTTGATCTTACAACTTTATTTAATTAATGATTTGGATTAGTAATAACTTAGAAATTTTTGGGATTGAATTGTAGGAACCTTCTCAATAATGGCATAAACTTGGTAGTAAAATACAAATGTATTCCTTTGTTGTAGGAAAAAAATTAGCTTTATGCAAAATTAAACTTAGAGCCTCCACGAGCTAAACTTGCATATAGAGATAGTATTTTCATCATTATTCTATAGTGTCACATTACCAGCATATTCCATGTGCTGACCTACACGGCTGCAACGTCTTATGTTGCAGAGTTTTCCGACAAGGAATAAGGTGCGATAGGTCGTTGTTCTGCACTCAGTTTTGCCATAGAGTTTGATGGACTCATTTATCTTTGAAGCTTCCACGATTATTTCATTTAGATGGCCTTCAGCCATATTTATGTAATAAATGCTCTTTGAGGACCTTGATGTAATAAAGTATGTGACTGAACGCTGTTATAATTCCTCGAATATTGTGTGTGCCAGCATACCGATCCAAGGATGACACTTAAGCATAGAGACTTCAATCCACTACGACCGGATCGCTACAAGATGGTATTCAGAGCACACATTGACTGTAGGACGTGACCACTAGGAATGGAAAAGCCATAGGATGGAAAAAATAAATCTTAATTTACAATTTCCCTATATATCCATTGATCTTATGCTCTTCTCTATTCATTTCTATTTCTTCTCTATTTTAACAATATAGATGTCGACCCCCAGGACTAAGTTTGGTCGGCCCAACGAGACCATGCCCTTCAGACGACACCTGAACAACATCGTGAAGTATCTGAACATCACCCTACCCACTTTCACCAGAACCTTCGTTGTGACCTTGTGCTACTTCTTGAGCTTGCATTAGTTTTCCCCTTGAAGAAGAACGGGTGATGCAACAAAGTAGAGATAAGTATTTCCCTCAGTTTTTGAACCAAGGTATCAATCGAGTAGGAGACAACACAGCAATCACCAATACCAAACACAAACAATCAAACACTTGCACCCAACGCGATAAAGGGGTTGTTAATCCCTTCAGGATCACTTGCAAAGGTGAAATCTGATAGAGATAGATAAAACTAAACAAAAGATAAAGTAAATATTTTTGGATTTTTGGTTTATAGATCGGAAAGTAAAATATTGCAAAATAGTAGATTGGAAACTTATATGATGGAAAATAGGCCCGGGGGCCATAGGTTTTACTAGAGGCTTCTCTCAAGATAGCAAATAATACGGTGGGTGAACAAATTACTGTCGAGCAATTGATAGAAAAGCGCAAAGTTATGACGATATCTAGGTCAGGGGGTCACGGAGGGCCCCACAAGGTAGGAGGCACTCCCTACCCCCTTGGCGCGCAATCCACCCTTGTGGCCGCCTCGCGGCTCTTCTGACTTGCACTCCAGGTCTCCTAGGTGTCTTCTGGTCGAAAAAATCATCATGAAGGTCTTATCCCGTTTGGACTTAGTTTGGTATTCCTTTTCTACGAAGCTCAAAAACAAGGAAAAAACTGAAACTGGCAGTAGGCTCTAGGTTAGTAAGTTAGTCTCATAAATAATATAAAATAGCATAATAATGTATATAAAACATCCACAACAGATAATATAATAGCATGGAACAATAAAAAATTATAGATACGTTGGAGATGTATCAATCATCCCCAAGCTTAATTCCTGCTCGTCCTTGAGTAGGTAAATGATAAAAAAAAGTTTTGATGTGGAATGCTACCTAACATATTTATCCATGTAATTTTCTTTATTGTGGCATGAATGTTCAGATCCATAAGATTCAAAACAAAAGTTTAATATCGACATAAAAACAATAATACTTCAAGCATACTAACAAGGCAATTATGTCTTCTCAAAATAACATGGCCAAAGAAAGCTTATCCCTACAAAATTATATAGTCTGGCTATGCTCCATCTTCATCATACAAAATATTCAAATCATGCACAACCCCAATGACAAGCCAAGCAATTCTTTCATACTTTTGATGTTCTCAAACCTTTTCAACTTTCACGCAATACATGAGCGTGAGCCATGGACATAGTACTATAGGTGGAATTGAATATGGTGGTTGTGGAGAAGACGTAAAAGAGGTAGATAGTCTCACATCAACTAGGCGTATCGACGGGCTATGGAGATGCCCATCAATAGATATCAATGTGAGTGAGTAGGGATTACCATGCAACGATGCACTAGAGTTATAAGTTTATGAAAGCTCAAAAGAAAACTAAGTGGGTGTGCATCCAAATTGCTTGCTCATGAAGACCTAGGGCAATTTGAGGAAGCCCATTGCTGGAATATACAAGCCAAGTTCTGTAATGAAAAATTGCCACTAGTATATGAAAGTGACAACATCGGAGACTCTCTAACATGAAGATCATGGTGCTGCTCCGAAGCACAAGTGTGGAAAAAGGATAGTAAAATTGCCCCTTCTCTCTTTTTCTCTCATTTTTTTGTTTGTCTTCTTTGGCCTCTTTTTTTGTTGGCTTCTTTGGCCTCTTTTATTTTTTCCTCAGATGGGAAAATGCTCTAATAATGAAGATCATCACACTACTATTTACTTACAACTCAAAATTACAACTTGATACTTAGAACAAAATATGACTCTATATGAATGCCTCTGACGGTGTACCGGGATGTGAAATGACTCAAGAGTGATATGTACAAAATAGTTATGAAAGGTGGGTTTGCCACAAATACGATGTCAACTACATGATCATGCAAAGCAATATGACAATGATGGTGCGTGTCAGAATAAAACGGAACAGTGGAAAATTGCGTGGCAATATATCTCAGAATGACTATGGCAATGCCATAATAGGTAGGTATGGTGGCTGTTTTGAGGAAGGTATATGGTGGGCGTATGGTACCGGCGAAAGTTACGCAGTACTAGAGAGGCTAGTAATGGTGAAAGGGTGAGAGTGCGTATAATCGATGGACTCAACATTAGTCATAAAGAAATCACATACTTATTGCAAAAATCTATTAGTCATCGAAACAAAGTACTATGCGCATGCTCCTAGGGGGGATAGATTGGTAGGAAAAGACCATCACTCGTCCCCGACCGCCACTCATAAGGAAGATAATCAAAAAAACCTCATGCTCCAACTTCGTTACATAACATTTCACCATGCGTGCATGCTACGGGAATTACAAACCTTAAGACAAGTATTTCTCCAATTCACAATTACTCACTAGCATGACTCTAATATCACCATCTCTATATCTCAAAACAATCATAAGGAATCAAACTTCTCATAGTATTCAATGCACTTTATATGAAAGTTTTTATTATATACCTCTCGGATGCCTATCATATTAGGACAAAATTCATAACCAAAGCAAATTACCATGCTGTTTAAAAAGACTCTCAAAATAATATAAGTGAAGCATGATAGTTCAACAATTTCTATAAAATAAAACCACCGCCGTGCTCTAAAAAGATATAAGTGAAGCACTAGAGCAAAATTGCCTAGCTCAAAAGATATAAGTGAAGCACATAGAGTATTCTAATAAATCACTTCATGCGTGTCCCTCTCAAAATGTGTGTACAGCAAGGATGTTTGTGGCAAACTAAAGAGTAAAGACTCATATCATACAAAACGCTCGAAGCAAAACACATATCATGTGGTGAATAAAAATATAGCATCAAGTAAAGTTACCGGTAGACGGACACGAAAGAGGGGATGCGTTCTGGGGCATCCCCAAGCTTAGGCTCTTGGTTGTCCTTGAATATTACCTTGGGGTGCCTTGGGCATCCCCAAGATTAGGCTCTTTCCACTCCTTATTCCATAGTCCATCAAATCCTTACCCAAAACTTGAAAACTTCACAACAAAAAACTCAACAGAAAATCTCATGAGATCCGTCAGTATAAGAAAATAAATCACCACTTTTGGTACTGTTGTGAACTCATTTTTTATTTATATTGGTGTAATATCTACTATATTCCAAATTTTCCATGGTTCATACCCCCCGAAACTAGCCATAGATTCATCACAATAAGCAAACGACACATAGAAAACGGAAACTGTCAAAAATAGAACAGTCGGTAGTAATCTGTAACTCTTGAATACTTCTGTAACTCCAAAAATTCTGACAAATTAGAAAAACCTGGGCAATTCGTGTACCAATCTTGTGAGAAAAGAATCAGATCAAAATCACGCTTCTGTAAAAAATGAGAATTATTTTCCTGGGCGCAAAAGTTTCTGTTTTTCAGCAAGATCAAAACAACTATCACCGTAAGCCATCCCAAATGTCTTACTTGGCACAAACAATAACTAAAACACAAAAAACATCTAACTAGAGGCTATATGAATTATTTATTCAAAAACAGGAAATAAAAATATTGGATTGTCTCCCAACAAGCGCTTTTCTCTAAAGCCTTTTAGCTAGGCATTGATAATTTTAATGATGCTCACATGAAAGATAGTAATTGAAACACAAAGAGAGCATCTAAAACATGTGACAAACAAGTTTAAGTCTAACATGCTTCCTATGCATAGGGATTTTATAAGCAAAGAAATTATCAAGACAAGCAGAAACCACCATATGCAAGGAAGAAGAAAGAAACAATAGCAATCTCAAGATAACGAGAGGTAATTTTGTAACATGAAAATTTCGACAACCATATTTTCCTCTCTCATAATAATTACATGTAGGATAATAATCAAATTCAACAATATATATATCACATAAAATTTTCTCTTCATGATGCACATGCATGCAAAGTTGACTCTCTTCTGAAATAGTGCGAATATCATAAAATAAAGTCATGACCTCTCCGAACCCACTTTTATCAAAAATTTCATAATATTGAATATTCTCCAAATATGTGGGATCTAAAGTCGACACTCTTCCAAACCCACTTTCAATATTACTCAAACATTATTATCAATCTCATATTCATCATGGGGCTTAAATAAATTTTTAAGATCATAAGAAGAATCACCTCAATCATGATCATCGCAACAAGTAGTAGACATAGCAAAGTTAGCATCCCCAAGCTTAGGGTTTTACATATCATTAACATAATTGACATTAACAGAATTTATAATAGCATCATTGCAATCATGCTTTTCATTCAAAGATCTATTGTGAATCACTTCCTAAAGTACTTCATCACAATTTTCGGATTCACGGATTTCGAGCAAAACATCATAAAGATAATCTAGTGCACTCAACTCACTAGCAATTTGTTCATCATAATTGGATCTCTTAAAAGGATTAGCAAGTGGATGAAGATCCATAAACCTTTGGTTCTCTGATTTTCAATAAATACACAATTATTCCAACTAAACAAGCAGACGAGCCAAGTAAGACATAAAGGCAAACTAAAAGACGAACGGAAGAAGGGCGAATAAAAAGGAAAATCTTTTCGAAAATCATTTTAGAAGTGGGGGGGAGGAAAATGAGAGGCAAATGGCGAATAATGTAATGCAAGAGATGAGAGTTTTATGATGGGTACTTGGTATGTCTTGACTTGGCGTAGATCTCCCCGGCAACGGCGCCAGAAATTCTTCCTACTACTTCTTGAGCTTCTGTTGGGTTTTCCCTTGAAGAGGAAAGGGTGATGCAACAAAGTATTGATAAGTATTTTCCTCAGTTAGAGAACCAATGTAACAATCCAGTAGGAGACAACGCATAAATCACCAATACCTGCACAAACAATCAAACACTTGCACCCAACGCGATAAAGGTGTTGTCAATCCCTTCACGGTCACTTGCAAAGGTGAGATCTGATAGAGACAGATAAACTAAACAAAAGACAAACTAAATATTTTTGGGTTTTTGGTTTATCGATTGGAAAATAAAAGATTGCAAAATAGTAGATCAGAATCTTATATGATGGAAAATAGACCCCGGGGCCATAGGTTTCACTAGAGGCTTCTCTCTAGATAGCAAATAATATGGTGGGTGAACAAATTACTGTCGAGCAATTGATAGAAAAGCGCAAAGTTATGACGATATCCAAGGCAATGATTATGTAATATAGGCATCACATCCGTGTCAAGTAGACCGACTCCTGCCTGCATGTACTACTATTACTCCACACATCGACCGACTCCTGCCTGCATCTAGAGTATTAAGTTCATGAAGAGTAGAGTAACGATTTAAGAAATATTACAATACGATACATGCCTCGCTACCCCTACTTTCACTGGGTGAGGACACTTCAAGATTGAACCCAAAGCTAAGCAGTTCTACCATTGCAAGAAAAACCAATCTAGTTGGCCAAACCAAACCGATAGTTCGAAGAGAATTACAAAGATATCAAATCATGCATAAAAGAATTCAGAGAAGATTCAAATAATATTCGTAGATAAGCTGATCATAAATCCACAATTCATCAGATCTCGATAAGCACACCGCAAAAGAAGATTACATCGGATAGATCTCCAAGAACATCGAGGAGAACATGGTATTGATAATCAAAGAGAGAGAAGAAGCCATCTAGCTACTAGCTATGGACTCATAGGTCTATGGTAAACTACTCATGCTTCATCGGAAGGGTAATAGGGTTGATGTAGATGCCCTCCGTGATCGAATCCCCCTCCGGCAGGATGCCAGAAAAGGCCCCAAGATGGGATCTCACGGGAACAGAAGGTTGCGGCAGTGGAAAAGTGTCCTCATGGATACTTATGGTGCTTTGGGAATATGTGTTAATATATAGCAGGAAGATCTAGGTGAGGGGGTCACCGATGGGCCCACAAGGTAGGGGGCACGCCCTCCACCCTTGTGGTCGCCTCGTGGCTCTTCTGACTTGCATTCCAAGTCTCTTGGGTGTCTTCTAGTCCAAGAAAAATCACCGTGAAGTTTTTATTCTGTTTGGACTCTGTTTGGTATTCCTTTTCTATGAAGCTCAAAAACAAGGAAAAAAAATAGAAACTGGCACTGGGCTCTAGGTTAATAAGTTAGTCCAAAAATAATATAAAATAGCATAATAATGCATATAAAGCATCCAAAACATATAATATAATAGTATGGAACAATCAAATATTATAGATACGTTGGAGACGTATCACCTTGCCGGAGGAGAGACGCTGGAAGATCGAAGTTTGTATCCCAAGGAGAACCTTTGTACCGACTACCGAGCCTGTCGAGTTTTTCTTGGATGCGCCAATCTGGAGCTTAGGTAGGATATGGCTGCACACATCACCTTTGGACGCATTTGTGAGGAGTACAACATGGAACTTGAAAACACCATCTACAAGATGTGCAGACGACGAGATCACCAATGGGAAATGGTCCGCACCAGGAAAGATGAGTCGATAGAGTCATACATACATGATATGGACCAGCACATTCGCCAATTGGAGACTCGGATGTTCGGTAGCGTGAACGAAACAAGGAAGTTGATCATCTGGAATATTGAGCTGGAGGATGAAATCAAGGCAACCTGTGATGGATATGAAGAGGAAATCAACGTGCTACTGGAGAAGTACGAAGACCTGAAGAAGAAGCTAGAAGCAGCCGAGGAGAAGCTGGACAATGGACTAAACAACGGTGATGACATGATGGAATCTTCTACTGGACATGAATTTTTAGCCGAGCACCACTTTACATATTATTAGTATTTTGTTTTTTTGATTAGAGTTTTCTGAGTAGTTCGATGTCGTTCATGAGATTTTGTAATTGTTAGCTTAGACCAGATTGTGTGAACCTAGAGTGAAACTGAAATGTGTGATTTGTAATTTATTTGCCCCATTTGCATATGGGTAGTGCAATTTTCTCATTAGGCCCTTATTCTATTCTAACTTCTCATCCACTCCAAACCCATGAGATGTGTCCGAGACGTGACCCGGGATTTCTGACAGAACTTACCAAGTTGATCCAAAACCAGAAAGCCCTCATGCAGATGCTCCTCCAGAACCAGAACAACAACAACAACCCACCGCCACCACCCCCAGTTGACAACCTTACCGTTTATTGAGGTTAAACCTACCAGTATTCTCTAGCAGCACCAAGCCGATTATCGCAGATGTCTGGCTCCGCAGGATGCAGTGATGCTGAGAAGGTGCACTTTGCCGCGCATCAACTGGATGGACCAGCAGCTTCATGGTGGGAGAACTACACCACCACCTTCCCTGTGGCTAATGTGACATGGGATCAGTTCCAGGAGGCTTTCCGCACCACACATGTTTTAGCTGGAGCCATAAGTCTGAAGAAGAGGGAATTCTGAAACCTACACTATGGAAGGCGTTCAGTGGCTTAGTATGCAGGTGAGTTCAGCCAGTTAGCCTGATATGCTCCAGGAGATGTGGCCACAGATGCCGCTAAACAGGAGAAATTTCTAGAGGGACTGAATGATGATCTGGGACTTCAGTTGATCGTGGCTACCTTCAATAACTTTCAAGAGCTGGTTGACAAGGCCCTCATTCTGGAAGGCAAGCAGCAGCAGATAGAGAACCACAAGAGGAAGTACAGACATGGAAAGTATAAATCTGGAGCCCAGCAGAAGCCCCGCTATACCCCGTACTCGGGAAATAATTGATCAGGATCCAACAAGTATAGTGGACACAATCACCACAACCATGGAGGTCATTCTCATCACGGATGAAATGGGCATACCCATAATGGCCATAGGAATTGCTATGGGAATGGAGGAAATGGCAATCAGAATCATTCCAACCCCGAAAAACAGGAAAGAAAAATTTGAGTCACATTACCTGCTTCAAGCGCGGGAAAACCGAACACTACGCCACCAAATGTCCCGAGGCAGAGAATATGAATGCTAACGGAAGCTCTAGAAAGAAGCCCAACCCTTTCACCAGAGATTAGGTGAATCACCTCAATGTGGAGGAAATTGACGAGCAGCCTAGCGCAATTGTTGGTAAGTTTTTTATTAATGCATTTACATCCCTTATTCTTTTTGACATTGGTGCATCGCATTCATTCATATCAAGGGGATTTGTGGATAAGTTTAAGTTGCTGACCGTATCCCTTAAGTCACTTGTTGTAGGGTGAAACCCTCAGATGGATCTTTTCACACTTGCAGGGGGGGGGGGGGGTGGGGGAAGGAGGGGCACCAAGAAATCACAAAGAGGAGATAACTCCAACAATACCCAATTACACATCCACTAGAATAGCAACACAAGATCCACAAGTCACAGACACAATCAAAGGAAAGATACAAGGGCAAATTTCTTCCCACTCCTAGGAGATGAGGTCTTGAAGATAGTCTTCTCCTTGTGGAGATCTTGAAATCTACAAGGATTCTACCCTAAGGGGTCTTGATACACAAGAGGGAAGGTAGAAGGAGCAAAGCTCACAAATATCTCATCTAATATTTTGCTAACCCTAAGCATAACCCTAGGTATGGAATATATAGGCTTGGGGTCGAAGTGGATGAAGAGGGGCTCAAACAGGCGATCACAGCCGCTCATCCTGGAGAGCCCATGTGCACGGGGTTAGTTGGGCCCTGTAACGCCCAGGTAATTAAGCTACAGTAATCCCCCGTTAATGGTGCCATGTCATCACATTACTGTGGATAATCCTCGCCTGATCCAAATCTTAGTTCAAACTCGAATTCAAATTAAAGCCCAAAATTCAAACTTCTCAAACATGCAAAATAAAATGTTCAAAGTGTGGCAAATAATTCTTAACTAATTATGGTGGTGACCCAACACTATTGTAAAGTATTTCAATGACCTTTTGTGAATATAGCAGTGACTAAAACAACCACATTAGTCTTATTACTTTTATTCAAAAATCAAATGAATTCAATTATTACCCCAACCATTTTTTGGCAGCGTCTAAATATGCTATGCTAATTATGGGCCAAGTCCTATGCTTTATAAAAATAGTTTACTATTAAAAATAAAAGCAAAGCAGAAAAGAAAATAAGTAAAGGCAGAAAGTAAAGAGAAAAAAAGAAACCCACCTCCCCCGGGGCCAAATGGCCCAGCTGGCCTCACTGGCCGAGCCAGGCCAACCCACCAGCGCCACCCTCCCTCCTCTGTTCACGGGGGGAGACGTGGGCACCGGCGATGGACGCCACGGCCGAGGGCGTCGCCGTGGCGCCCATCCGCCCGCCCCCCGTCGCCTACAAGTCGTCACCTACGGCCTCCCTCCGAACCCTAGACACACTTCTCTCCCTCCTCGCGCCTCTGCAGTCCCCCTCACATCTTCCCGACGCCTCCATCGTCGCCGCCTTGGTCGATCCGACGGCCACCATTGTCCCCACGCCGTAAGACCGAGTCCGAGGGCACCATCGTCCACTGCTCCATCCTCCTCGCCCACTGGATCATGGAGGGACCCTCTGCAGCGAGCACTGCGACCTCTTCTTCACCTTCGGCTCCGACGAGCTTCTCCGACGAATGTCGGCGCTCTACTGCTCCTAAGCAAACACCGAGCCTCCATGTGCTCCTCTGGTGAGCTTGCGGTCGATTCCCCTTCGTTTTCCTCCGGGTATCCGTGCCTGAAGCCCCCGTCGCCATTATAGCCGAGGCACGCCCGCTGCTGTCGCCCTCACCGCCCCTCCTGTCCATGGCCGAAAACGTTGTCCGCAATGGCTACGAGCTCGTCGTGGCCGTGCCTTCCCTGCATCCCTGGACGCCCCAGTCCGCGCCATCGAGCGTGCACATCTGCCCGGGGTCACGCCCCCTACTCTGCGTCCTTGCCCTGCTGCCGCTCTTCGCCAGCGGCTGTGCCGCAGCCTCGCGCTCGGCCATGCCCGTGCCGCCCAAGCTTCGACCGTTGGCCGTGGTCCACACCTGCGCCTCGCGCCACGGTGCATGGTACGCGCCCCCTGGCCGCGACCGACCGTCCCCTGGCCGCACCCCGCCGCTCCTGTCATCGTGCATTGCGCCCGCGACTGCTACTTCTGCCGCTGCCGTTGCTGCCTGCGAGGGCCACTGTCGCGCTACTTTGCTCGTTGCTTCTGCTGCTGTCGCCGCATATGGCTGCTGCTCAGGCCGCTGCGCTGCTACTTTGCTTGCTGCCGCCGCTTTCTGAGCCGCAGCTGCTGCTGCTCAAACCTGCTGCTGCGTTGCTATACTGCTGCGCTACCATGCTGATGCATGCGACTGGCCATGGCAAGGCCGTGGCCGGGTGTGCCTGTGTGTGTACGTCTGTGTTATGTATGTGTGGCCGGCCATGTTCAATTAGTTTAGGCTAATCTGGATTTAGGTTAATAATTGTTAGGTTATATGCTAGCCTATGACATGTAGCCCCCTCTAATTTAGTCTAGCTACTTTTATTAGCACATGTGACACTTACATGTGGGCCCATTGACCCTGTTGACCAGTCAAACTTTGACTGGTCAACTGTTTGACTGGCCTGCTGACTGGACCCTTGGGTCCCGGCTGTCATACACCTAGTCTAGCCAACTAGTGTGTGCAAAAAGTACTCTGCCATATTTATCATTTAAATTAAATCTGTTAATCGAGAAAATGTTTAATACTTTGAAAAATCATATAAAATAATCTATAAGTCAGATGAAAATACTTTGTACATGAAAGTTGCTCAGAATGACGAGACGAATTTGAATACGCAACCCGTTCGTCTGCCACACGTCACTAGCATAGCGAACCTTTAATCGTTCCCCTCCATTTCATCTGATCGAAAATGCCAAACTTTCGGAAAAAAAATCCCGGATGTTATCCCCCTTCGTCGGTATCGTGTAGCATTGCGTTATAACACCCCTAGCGCTGCTTTTGTCTTTTCATGCATAGTATTGCACTTGTTTGCTCTGTATTTATTGTTTCTTCACCCTCTACTCTCCGGTAGACCTCGAGACCGCTGCTGATACCCATGTGATCGACTACGTCGACGATGACCCTTCTTCCCTTTCAGCGGAGCTTCCAGGCAAGCCCCCCTTTGATCTTCCCGATATTGCCCATTCCGTTCTCTCACACTTGCATTAGATTTTGCTACTATAATTTATTTGCTCCTATTCTGACGCATAGCCTACTTTTGTACCTGTTGTTGTTGTTACCTACCTGCTTATCCTAAACTGCTTAGTATAGGTTGGATAGTGATCCATCAGTGACCCCCACCTTGTCCTTGTTTCCCCTGCTTCATCATCGATGACTCGATCAACGTGATCGACGACCAGAGCCCAACACCTCACATCACATCACGCCCCTTTTGTTGCTCGACTCTGCAGAGCTACTATCAAGTGTCAAGGGTGATACCTCATAACGCACTCCTGATGATAATTCTGTAGTGTTGCTATTCGGTCGTGGTCAACGAGGGTGGTTCCTCCTTCACCATTCCCGATACGGCTCTGTCGTGCAACACCTCAAGTGTGAACCTCGAGGGTGGTTCCTCTTACGTTCACCATGATGATTGCATTGAGTGGAATCCATCGAGGGTGATTCCTCAGGTTTCCCCCATGATGTTTGGACCCACGGTTATCTTGACTTCACTTGAGACATTGGTGAAAGTCGGGCGGGCCCGGAGAGCACCCGAGGAGTTACGATGGCGGCTGGCTGTTCAGCGGTATGACCCCGGAGGGGGTGATAGCTCCCGACTTGTCCCGACAGCTGTCACTTCTTTTAATAATGCACTAACAAGTTTGGGTATTTGTTCTGAGTTGGCCTCTGGCCTTTACACACTAACCACCACGCGAGAATAGTTATGGGCCTCGAGGTCGCAGTATCAGCCGAAGCTTTGTCGGACGTCCAATTCAGCATTGCGGCACGGTCGGATCGTGCTGGCCATCCAAGGCGGTGCTGGTATTCACCCTGCTCGCAATGACCCGGAGTGCAACGGGTGATGGGCCCAGGATCCCAGAGTGCTTAGGATGTAGACTGGCGGGGACCTCTCTGCTGAGGCTTGGTAGGGCTACGACGTGTTGATCTTCCGAGGCCGGGCATGACCCAGGAAAGTGTGTTCGGCCAGAGTGATCGAGCGTGTTGGGTAACGTGGTGCACCCCTGTAGGGAAGATATATATTCGAATACCTTGTCCATGGTAATGGACGTTCAGACTTGTATCCTGATCTTATATAACTAGAAATGGATACTTGAGATATCTGATGGATATGTGGCTCCGGGATTGCTTTCTCGCAGGGAGTCGAGGAAGGATCTCTGGGCGTTAATACTACAACATGTTTGTTAAGTATAAAATGCTATTTTTTACCCTTCTACATGCTCCAAGATGTTGCAGCTACTTGAAGATGCTAGTCTTCGATATGCTAGGCCTTCCCCTCTATTCTGGCATTCTGAAGTTCAGTCCACAGATACAACCTTCCGTTTGATACCAATGCATACTTAGTTTAGATCTGATGCTTGCGAGTACTTTGAATGAGTACTCCCAGTTGCTTTGCTATCCCCTTTCCCCCTTCTTTCTTCTTTCCGGTTATTGCAACCAGATGGTGGATCCTTGGAGCCAGATGCCACCCCTGTCGACCACTACTACTACACCCGAGGGTGCCTACTTCTACGTGGAGACCGCCGACGACCAGGAGTAGTTAGGAGGTCCCAAGCAGGAGGCCTTGCCTCTGAGATCGTTGATGTTTGTGCTAGCCTTCTTAAGGCAAACCTTGTTTAACTTATGTCTATACTCGGATATTGTTGCTTCCGCTGACTCACTTATGTATCGACCTATGTATTCGAGCCCTCGAGGCCCCTGGCTTGTAATATGAAGCTTGTATGACTTCCAACACTCAGAGGAGCACTGGCCCGGGGGGTAAAATAAAGATGACCCTTGAGTCTGCAGAACCCAAGGGAAAAAGGCTTAGGTGGCAAATGGTGAAACCAAGGTTGGGCCTTGTTGGAGGAGTTTTATTCAAAGCGAACTGTCAAGGGGGTCCCATAAATCACCCAACCGCGTAAGGAACGCAAAATCAAGGAACATAACACCGGTATGACGGAACTAGGGCGGCAAGAGTGGAACAAAACACCAGGCATGAGGCCGAGCCTTCCACCCTTTACCAAGTATATAGGTGCATTAATTAAATAAGAGATATTGTGATATCCCAACATAATCATGTCCATCATGGAGCAATCTTCAACTTCACCTACAACTAGCAACGCTATAAGAGGGGCTGAGCAAAGCGGTAACATAGCCAAACAACGGTTTGCTAATAAAGGATGGTTAGAGGCTTGACATGGCAATATGGGAGGCATGATATAGCAAGTGGTAGGTAGCGCGGCATAGCAATAGAGCGAACAACTAGCAAGCAAAGATAGAAGTGATTTCGAGGGTATGGTCATCTTGACTGAGATCCCGCTAGGAAGAAGAACGAGTCCATGAAGAAGACAAACAGACGTAGTCGAACGAATCCTCACAATCGCAACGTAACTGGAACTAACCCGAAGTAGCAACACTGGAAAGAAGCAAACAACATGATAAACAACCATCACATAAATATGGCATGATGCACAATCAAGTATGATGCATGTCCGGTTTAATGAGGCATGGGATGGCAAAGTGCACAAACAAACAAATTAAGCAGAGCTCAACACGCAACTCGTTGCATATTAACGAAACACCACATCAAATATTTAGTTCTCTCTTGTTTATGCTACTCATGAACATTAAATGTTGGTTATCATGGCAAGAGGTGAAGCATAAGAAAACTACCTATCTAGGCAAGTTTAAATGAGGCCGGAACAACAAACGACAATTCTGGAAAATCCCCATCTGCATATTTTAGATTTGGTACTGTTCTGCCTAAACCATATTTTATAGTTGTTAAACATGCAAGATGAGTGCACCATGTTAAATTAGGCATTTTTCCACCCCATTTACATATAAAGTTTATTAAATTCGGAGCTATGGTTAATTAGTTATGAAATAAATCACTTTAACATGATATTTATGCAAATTAAATGCGAACAACATTTTAAACATTTTTAACATCATTGAAAGTTGGATATTATGAAATTAGATGAAATTCTAAGCATTGTGCATATATAAAACATTTTAATCCGATGCACAGTTTGTGATTTATTATATGCATGAACAACAAGGGAAAATCTGTAAATATGCAACTTTCTGAAAAATGCTAAATTCGCAGATCTGAAAAAAACTACACGGGCCGAATCTTGTGTATTGCTAGGCTGAACAGAGAGGAGGAGGCTGGATTTGGTGCTCACCCATGGGCCAGGCCCAGTTCGGTGCAGAGGCTGGTGGAGGCCGGGCTTGATCTGGTGAAGTGAAGGAGCATGCTGGGCCTCGGTCAACGCGACCGATGCAGGGGAAGCAAGGCGAGGCGGCAGCGGGACCTGGTGCAGAGGCAGGTGGGTCAACGCAGGCGGTTGCTCGAGCAGGACTTGGCGCTGGTCGTCATCCTCGCGTGCTCGCACGCAGAAGCAGGGGAACGGGGCACCAGCGCGATGCAGAGGAGGCAGCAGACGGCAATGCGCGGGGAGATCGGCCGGATCCTACGAGGGAAAGGCCGGGACTGGCTTGAACGGGTCGAGGAATAGCCGGACTTGCCAGATCTCGCGAGGTTTGGAGCAAGGCGCGGCTGCAGGGGCGATGAAGACCTTGGCGCGCCATGGCTCGAAGAAGGTCTTCACGGCAATGATCTCCGACGAAGCAGGGTAACGGGGCGACGACGGGGGTTACATGGGGGAAGCCGTAGGAGGTGGATCCGGAGCGGGTTGAGCTTGAGCAGGGCTCGCATTGCGGCGTCGGCTTCGGTCTCTGCAAACCACAGAGGCAACAGAGAATTAGAACAACATCGAGCAGATTAAAGAGGGAGAGAAGCACCAGGGGAACAAGGAAAAGAGAAGGATAGGTGTAGCGTGGTGGTGGAGCTGGTCCGACTATTGGACTCGGCGTTCACGAGGTGGTCGCCTCGATCCCGCTGGATCGAGCACGGGGCTGCCTTTGGGAGAGCTCGGGAGGACGGGGTTTCGCTGGGAACGAGGAGGAGGCGCACAGCTAGGAGAGCTCCGGGCGTAGAGGAGGCCGGGACGAGCGAGACGACACCGGAGGCAGAGCAGCTTGGGGTGGTGCAGAGCTTCGGTGAGCGTGGCCATGGCCGTGCTTGCTCGGGTAGGAGGATGGTTGTTGGCTGCTGTGATTTGGGCTACGCGGAAAACCAGGGAGGTGGTCGGAGGCTGGTTGGAGGGAGGTGGATCGGGATGGATGGTGGTTGGCTCAGTGAGGAAGCCGAGGAGGAGACCAGGTGGGCTGGCGGCGGCGGGCGGAATGGACGGATAGGACATCCTAGGATCTAGGATCTAGGGTTAGGCTCAATATATAGGTAGGGGATTAGGATAGGGGTTGACCCGGTCCCTCCGTTCATAATCGAATAGCCGAGAGTAAATTGGTTAGGGGAGCCAAAGAAGAAACGAAGATATTTTATAGATGTTTGGGGATGATCCGGATCCAATGGTCACGACTAAGCGGTTCAGGTTTGGGACAACTTGACGCGCATGCAAGTGGGTCTGTGCACTGCATAGGGAGACTCCGGTTTAGGCAAGAGGGCAAACGAAGAACAAGGTTGGTCTCGGAACGGTCAACGAAAGCAAGGGGGAACGCGGCAACTACGAGCGGATACAAGTTTTAAAAACCATGACGGCAACGAGTGCCGATGCAATGCGGATGATGCCATGATGAAATGATGAATGCAACAAACAAATAACAATAGAACACACGACGGTCACGCAAAACATGGACGGCCTCTGGAGCATTAGTCTCGGGGCGTCACAACACTCCTCCACTTACAAGAGATCTCGTCCGAGATCTAGGAATGCCACCGGAGAGAAATGGAAGAGCAAGAGGTAAAACAAAGTTGCTTCTTCGACAAACGAGTGAAACCACGAACCTTGAAAGATTGGACAACTTGAAAGAAAGAATACAACGGAGATGAATGAGATTGAAAAGCACCGTTAGAAAAGAGGAACAAGGAACATTGCGAAAAAAACTTGGGGTTGCAAAGATATGAATTAAGATCTCCAGCGACAAGGAAGTACATGTAACCACTCCGGTTGAAACGGAATAAGCAAGAGAAAGAACATGATCTTGAGAAAACGAGATGATTGGTTGAAGAGTGCAACATCACAAGGCCTCCGGAAACAATGCATGATAGTTAGATAGTTGGAATGAATAAAACGAAGAATGAAACCAACATCTCCTACCATAAATGAATTTGAAAGAGCATCCTTACAAATTAGGATTGAACGGAGTTGTTTGAAAAACAACAATGGTAAGAATAAGCTTGTTGTGGGCTTATGGAAACAACTCAAAACTTAGAGGTGAAAACATGCCACTATGGAAAACAATTGATTGCTTGAGATCAACACGGAGAAGAAAAATCTTTCACCGAGAAGAGAAGGAGAAACTTGGATCATTAATAAGCACCATAATTAGCAACATTCTTAGGGAAGGCTTTAGGTGAAATCTTTACCAAGATAACTCCAATGGAGGGATTGATAGGTTGAAACGATCTCCTTAACGAAGAGAAAATGATGGATTAAAAATATCTCATTCTCGACAACTTGAATCACGAAGGGAAATTGTCAATAATGGCATAGCACCACCTCAAAAGATAAGATAAAAATAATTTCACTTTCGGAATGCAAGATGAAGAATGCTTGAACTCCTCAAAACAAAACATGTGTTGAACACCCTATTTAATTTTGACTATAGCTTGGCGGATCATAACTTCGAGAGAAAACTTGAAGAACAATTGAAGAATGAAAAGAATCCTTGACGAACTACCCTGTAGAGCCTCTATGAAGAACTCCGGTAAGAAAAAAAATGGCAGGAAGGAAGTGAAGGTTGAAGAGAACAAGAATTGAAGCATTGCAATGATTTAGATGGAGCTTCATGACGAGATAACCGAGAAAACTTGGAACTCCGAAAAGAAAATATGAAGAAACGTATAACTGAGAAATTGATATCACTACGAACTCCGGAAGAAGGAATTAATCACTTGGATGAAACAAGAACATGAATTAAGTTATGCGTATCCTTCACCAATTTAAATTGATGAAACACCGGGAAGAATTAGAAAATGGACGAAGATACTTGAGAGAATTTAGATACATGAGAACGAAGAGATCATGAACTGATTAGAGGATATTTAAACGATGCACCGGGAAGATTTGGGGAACAAGAGCTGAAAGCTGAAAATGAATAATGTTTGAAAAGATGGCCTTCGGAGAATCAAACTGAAAAGACTCCTGAATTGCTCCAGATGGGTGAAAAGAATTTTCACAATAAAAAAACAACTATGAGAGGATGGCATCAAGCTTGAACTACACATCTTCGAGAGAACGGATAAGATTGAAGAGAAACTCTTCTTCGGTCTTGAAAATCTGAGAATGACGACGAGAAACACCACCATGAATTTTTGAGACACTCCGGAATAATGAAGAATAGAAAGATTGAGCCAACGAGGAAAATAATTTGAAAGATCTTGGAGAAAGACATTTGACTGATGATAACTCATTCTTACGTCAAACTTTGAAAGAATTTGAGAATCGCTCCGGATAAATTAGAGGATTCGGGTAAGATCCTGGGAAAAGACCTGTGGGTTAGGGCCCACTCAAAAGAACCACCATTGAACGATTGCTTGAAAAAAGAGATTGCACCGGTTGAATTAAATGGCTCGAATGAGATAGCATCCTCAAAAGAACTTGAGTGAATTGAGAATGGAAACTTGAATCTTCTAAGATATCTTCATCATCCGGAACAATTGAATAGCGAGAAGTGGATGATTAAGAGGTGCACCGGTACGACAAAAACATTTGAAACGAGGAAAGGAATGTGATCAACACCGAAGGCTTGAATTTAATCCACCGGAAAAGAAAAAGAATGAAGAATGATGAACTTGAAGCTCCATTAGTATCTTCCTGAGAAGCACTGGATAAGAACATTGACGGACAAGAATGGAGAGACTTTACACAAATAAAAGTATACAAGATTGAGAAATCTGAGTCCTTGAAGAAAAAGGGTGGGAGGGCGGGGAAAACAAAGACAACTTGGGACGGATGAAGCAAACACCATCGCAAAGAACTAAGAACTGATTTCGCGAATGTTGAAATGATTGGATCCACTTGAAAAAAGAGCACATCGGTTGGAAAAGAATTGGCATGACAATCTCGATGATCAAGAAGGATTGGTATTCACATAGAAGTATGAGAACACCGCTTAGGAAAGGTAAGGAATCAACACTTGACTTCGAAGCAACTCGAATACCACAAACCAAAACAAAACAAAGGATTGGCTTGCAAAATAAGCCGGAAACAAACATATGATAGAGATTTCGCCCAAAGTGTTCGTGATGAGGCCCCACGGGCACGACGTACAGCGGACGTCACGAATGACAAACAAGACGTCCCCGAATCGGCATAGCCAAGGATTCTTTAAGAAGCCTCGCGACCACTGTAAATCGACCGTGAAAAGCGAACCACTAGACGTTGGGCCCCAATCTCAAATCATACATCCGTCGAAAAAATATTCTAGGAGCTACTTGAATTCCCACCTATAATCTCTCGAAACTTTCTGGTTATGCAATCAGGTGTTGGGGATACAGGGGACGCAATATATCTCACCCAAACTAACAATACCTAGATCCAGCTGTATCCATCCTTCAACACATAACCAAGAAACCTTCGGAAATCATTTACCTCAACCTTCGAAAAGCATCCGTTATACGAGTTATGGCAATACTCCCGAACTCCCGCCCCAGTACTGGGTGGCGTCGAGGTGATCTCACCAACTACTGCATAAAAGAGATTTTTGATGTCGGCGAAACTCAGGTATTCCAGAACTGCAACAATAAAATTTGTGACGACAACACCTCGGAGCTCAACTCCCTGGGACACTGCCACAACCCCTAAATGTCAGGAGGCACCAAGAACAATGTTCTCGTCACAAAACCATCGGAACGATTCCAAGATACCCGCGTGATCCTAAAAACAAATTTCGTGTAATTTGAGGAGAGGAGAGTCAAATCTTCTACGCCAGGGGACCTCACCAGAGCGACAAAGGGACTGAGGTGTAAAAAGAATCCTACTCTCCAATATATATAATCCTAAGACTCAAAACATTTTTTTCTAGAATCCACAACGCCAGAGATTCGATCAAGCAGGGGGCTCCAAAGTCGGGGATGGCTCTGATTACCAACTTGTAACGCCCACGATGCGACTATATCTCCCACGTGTCGAGGCACGACTTGGAGGCATAACCGCATGGTGGTTTTTTTGCAAGAAGGGTCATCTTCACACAATCCCATGTAATGAACAAGAATGGGATAAAGAGTTGGCTTACAATCGCCACTTCACACAATACATAAATTAAACATGCATCATTCAGAGTAGAATCAAGGTCCGAGAACGGAACCAAAATAAAATAAGACAACCCCAAATGCTAGATCCCCGATCGTCCCAACTGGGCTCCACTACTGATCAACTTGAAAAGAAACATCGTAATGACCAAGGTCCTCATTGAGCTCCCACTTGAGCTCGGTTGCATCACTTGCACCGGTATCCTCGGCACCTGCAACTGTTTTGGAAGTATCTGTGAGTCACGAGGACTCAGCAATCTCACACCCGCGAGATCAAGACTATTTAAACTTATAGGAAGGATGGGGTAATGAGGTGGAGCTGCAGCAAGCACTAAGCATATATGGTGGCTAACATACGCAAATAAGAGCGAGAAGAGAAGCAACGCAATGGTCGAGAAGCTAGAAGTGATCAAGAAGTGGTCCTAAAACTACTTACGTTCAAGCATAACACAAGACCGTGTTCACTTCCCGGACTCCGCCGAAAAGAGACCATCACGGCTACACACGCGGTTGATGCATTTTAATTAAGTCAAGTGTCAAGTTCTCTACAACCGGACATTAACAATTCCCATCTGCCACATAACCGCGGTAACGACTTTCGAAAGATAATACCCTGCAGGGGTGTCACAACTTAGCCCATCACAAGCTCTCACGGTCAACGAAGGATATTCCTTCTCCCGGGAAGACCCGATCAGTCTCGGAATCCCGGTTACAAGACATTTCGACAATGGTAAAACAAGACAAGCAAGACCGCCCGATGTGCCGACAAATCCCGATAGGAGCTGCACATATCTCGTTCTCAGGGCACACCGGATAAGCTAAGCGTACAGGTACCAACGTAACCCAAGTTGCCAAGGGACGGTCCTGCACGGTGCTCTAGTTTGGACCAACACTCACAGGAGCACTGGCCCGGGGGGGTAAAATAAAGATGACCCTTTAGTCTGCAGAACCCAAGGGAAAAAGGCTTAGGTGGCAAATGGTGAAACCAAGGTTGGGCCTTGCTGGAGGAGTTTTATTCAAAGCGAACTGTCAAGGGGGTCCCATAAATCACCCAACCGTGTAAGGAACACAAAATCAAGGAACATAACACCGGTATGACGGAAACTAGGGCGGCAAGAGTGGAATAAAACACCAGGCATGAGGCCGAGCCTTCCACCCTTTACCAAGTATATAGGTGCATTAATTAAATAAGAGATATTGTGATATCCCAACATAATCTGTCCATCATGGAGCAATCTTCAACTTCACCTGCAACTAGCAACGCTATAAGAGGTGCTGAGCAAAGCGGTAACATAGCCAAACAACGGTTTGCTAGGAAAGGATGGTTAGAGGCTTGACATGGCAATATGGGAGGCATGATATAGCAAGTGGTAGGTAGCGCGGCATAGCAATAGAGCAAACAACTAGCAAGCAAAGATAGAAGTGATTTCGAGGGTATGGTCATCTTGACTGAGATCCCGCTAGGAAGAAGAACGAGTCCATGAAGAAGACAAACGGACGTAGTCGAACGAATCCTCACAATCGCAACATAACCGGAACTGACCCGAAGTAGCAACACCGGAAAGAAGCAAACAACATGATAAACAACCATCACATAAACATGGCATGATGCACAATCAAGTATGATGCATGTCCGGTTTAATGAGGCATGGGATGGCAAACTGCACAAACAATACTACAAATTAAGCGGAGCTCAATATGCAACGAGTTGGATATTAATGAAACACCACATCAAATATTTAGTTCTCTCTTGTTTATGCTACTCATCAACATTAAATGTTTTTTATCATGGCAAGAGGTGAAGCATAAGAAAACTACCTATCTAGGCAAGTTTAAATGAGGCCGGAACAACAAACGACAATTCCGGAAAATCCCCATGTGCATATTTTAGATTTGGTACTCTTCCGCCTAAACCATATTTTATAGTTGTTAAACATGCAAGATGAGTGCACCATGTTAAACTTGGCATTTTCCACCCCATTTACATATAAAGTTTATTAAATTCGGAGCTATGGTTAATTAGTTATGAAATAAATCATTTTAACATGACATTTATGCAAATGAAATGCGAACAACATTTTTAACATGATTGAAAGTTGGATATTATGAAATTAGATGAAGTTCTAAGCATTGTGCATATATAAAAAAAAATAATCCGATGCACGGTTTGTGATTTATTATATGCATGAACAACAAGGGAAAATCTATAAATATGCAGTTTTCTGGAAAATGCTAAATTCGTAGATCTGAAAAAAAAACTACACGGGCCGAATCTGGTGCATTGCTGGGCTGAACAGAGTGGAGGAGGCTGGATTTGGTGCTGACCCATGGGCCAAGCCCAGTTCGGTGCAGAGGCTGGAGGAGGCCGGGCTGGATCTGGCGAAGAGAAGGAGCATGCTGGGCCTCGGTCATCGCGACCGATGCAGGGGAAGGAAGGCGAGGCGACAGCGGGACTTGGCGCGGAGGCAGGTGGGTCAACGCAGGCGCTTGCTCGAGCAGGACTTGGCGCTGGTCGTCATCCTCGCGTGCTCGCATGCAGAAGCAGGGGAATGGCGCACCAGGCTGATACAAAGGAGGCAGCAGACGGCGGGGCGCGGGGAGATCGGCCGGATGCTACGAGGGAAAGGCCGGGACTAGCTTGAACGGGTCGGGGAAGAGCCGGACTTGCCAGATCTCGCGAGGTTTGGAGCAAGGCGCGGCTGCAGGGGGCGATGAAGACCTTGGCGCGCCATGGCTCGAAGAAGGTCTTCACGGCAATGAACTCCGGCGAAGCAGGGTAACAGGGCGACGACGGGGGTTACATGGGGGAAGCCGGAGGAGGTGGATCTGGAGAGGGTGGAGCTTGAGCAAGGCTAGCATTGCGGCGTCGGCTTCCGCCTCTGCGAACCACAGAGGCAACGGAGAATTAGAACAACAGCGGGCAGATTAAAGAGGGAGAGAAGCACCAGGGGAAGAAGGAAAAGAGAAAGGAGAGGTGCAACCTGGTGGTGGAGCTGGTCCAACGATTGGACTCAGCGTGCACGAGGTGGTCGCCTCGATCCCGCCTAGATCGGGCGCGGGGCTGCCTGCGGGAGAGCTCGGGAGGACAGGGCTTCACTGGGAACGAGGAGGAGGCGCACTACTAGGAGAGCTCCGGGCGTAGAGGAGGCCGGGACGAGCGGGACGACACCGGAGGCAGAGCAACTTGCGGTGGTGCAGAGCTTCAGTGAGCGTGGCCATCATCGTGCTTGCTTGGGTAGGAGGATGGTTGTTGGCTGCTGCGATTTGGGCTACGCGGAAAACCAGGGAGGTGGTCGGAGGCTGGTTGGAGGGAGGTGGATCGGGATGGATGGTGGTTGGCTCGGTGAGGAATCCGAGGAGGAGACCAGGTGGGCTGGCGGGGGCGGGCGGAATGGACGGATGGGACATCCTAGGATCTAGGATCTAGGGTTAGGCTCAATATATAGGTAGGGGATTAGGATAGGGGTTGATCCGGTCCCTCCGTTCGTAATCGAATAGCCGAGAGTAAATAGGTTAGTGGAGCCAAAGAAGAAACGAAGATATTTTATAGATGTTTGGGGATGATCCGGATCCAATGGTCACGACTGAGCGGTTCAGGTTTGGGACAGCTTGACGCAAGATGTAAGGGGTCTGCATGCCTTCGCATGCAGAGAGACTCCGGTTTAGGCAAGATGGCAAACGAAGTACAAGGTTGGTCTCGGAACGGTCAATGAAAGCAAGGGGGGACGCGGCAACTACGAGCGGATACAAGTTATAAAAACCATGAAGGGAACGAGTGCCGATGCAATGCGGATGATGCCATGATGAAATGATGAATGCAACAAACAAATAACAATAGAACACACGACTGTCACGCAAAACATGGAAGGCCTCTAGAGCATCAGTCTCGGGGCGTCACAGCCTACACCGGCGACCACCGCGCATTCTTCCCATGGTGTGCGCGGCGAGCAGCGTCACCACGTTGGTCACCCTGGGCACCGCCGTGGGAAGAGCCCTGTTCGTCATCGGCAAGATTAAGGGGTTCAGCACGCTCGCCGAAGCGCTGGTGAAAATGGCACGCAGCCGCCGGGTCGTGACGGAGCTCCTTATAACATAGTTAGAAGTCGGAGCGCGCTGCAATCCACGCAGCTGTTGCCGCCGCCCACGCTAGTGGAAGCTTTGGCGCGCGCACAGCTGCTCCTCGATTTCCCTCCTGCTGCGGAGAAGCTCGACGAGTGGTGGGCCACCATCCGGTGCCTCATCGCCGTCGCAAACAAAGATGACCCACGAACGGCGGGGCCCTCGGGTTGGCGCTCCACCGAGCCACCACATGCCCGCGCTGGGAGGACCGGGGGAGCTGCGGCCACGGTGCACTCTCCTCCTCTTCGCCAGCCGCCGCGGGCGTCGGCCCGTCGCGACGACGCTTGTGATAACATCTCCACCGCGTCGTCCGACCCGCGGACCCTCCACGACCAGCGCCAGGTCCTTTGGGAGCGAGCTCACGAAGATGCTCGAACCACCGTCGAGCACCGAGGCATGAAACGCGCCGCCAGTCGGACAAACGGGCGGGACCCGCTATGGACCACCCGACATCGGGGGGCCCCGGCGGCCTACCTTACGAGGTGGGCTGCCCGGCTTTTACCCGTGAGCTGAGGCAGTTCCAGTGGTCGTCCCACCGCACGTTCAAGCCCGACGTCGACGAGAAGTACACTGGCAAGACCCATCCATCCGAGTTCCTCAGCATCTACACCATTGCGATGCGGGCCGCTGAAGCTCACGACAACAAGGTGCTTGCCAACTATTTCCCGCTGGCGCTCAAGCCCAATGTGATGTCTTGGTTGATGCACTTGCCGGTGGATTCCATTTATTCCTGGTCAGATCTGTGCCATGAGTTCATTGGCGCCTTCACAAGAGGCCACCAAGCTCATGGTCAGGCCAGTGATCTGCATATCATTCCCCAGAAGGAAGGGGAGACCCTGCGCAAGTACATCCAGATATTCAGCCTGGTGTAGTACAACATCCCCGACGTTCATCCTGCCGCTGTGATTAGAATTCCACCAGAACGTGCGCAATCGCAAGATGGGCGAGGAGCTGGCGATGACCAAGGTTAAGGATGTGGCCGAGCTATACGTTCTGGCCGATAGGTGCGCCCGGGCTGAAGAGGGAAGGAAGTACCCAGGCGAAGACACCGGCGCGGAAACCGACTCTACCGACGAAGACGCCGCCACCCCGACGAAGAAGAGTCGGTGTCGCAACAGGAAACGCAAAGGCAAGGCCGTGCTTGCCGTTGAGGGATCTGACGATGCCGGTGCCGGCAAGAAGGTCAAGGCAGGCTCCCCCGGCAAGGAGATTGCCGGGTGCGCCAACTACCGGGCCCTGGCGGCTACCGACAAGCCAGGAAGCTCCGGCAAGCAATACTGCAAGATCCACCCCACCAAGGGTCACGACCTCTAGAACTGCCGACAAGTCGAGCTGCTTGCTGAGAAGGAAAAGGCTGAGTACGAAAGGCGGGACAAGGATAAGGACCATGATGGTGCTGAGGGATCCGGCAAGAAGCGTGGTGGCCAAGGAGGCCGCCCCGGCAAGGACAACCAGCAAGAGAGGCCCGCCCGGGGCCGCGACAAGAAACAAGAAGATGACGATCACGATGAGGACGACGAGTCTGGTGACAAAGGGTTCCAGAAGGCTACGGAGGCCATGTGCATCAATGGCGGCGCCTCGCTGCATACCTCTCACCGCCAGCTCAAGCAGTGACCGCGTGAGATTATAGCAGCAGAGCCATCGTTCGACGCTCAGAAGCCGCTGAAGTGGTTGTCGGCGTTCTGGGAATGGGGGTACCCAGACTTGCCTGGCTGCGGCCTGCGGCGTGGCTCAAGGGGTGGCCCAGTACGGCCCATCTTCATCAGCACAAGCTCAAGACCCTCGCGAGGGGCCAAGCCTCACGGGGCGGATGACTGGAAGCTTCCTCAGGCACGGCCTTGTCAGGCTGGCTCGTGAGGAGGCGGAGAGATCAAGGCGGGGTACCTCACGAGGTGCCCATGACGCAAGCCATGACGACCGAGGCGCCAGAGGCGCCAGCCCGCCAGATGTCCTCATTTCCTCTTTGGCGCAAAGGAGGCAAGCGCAGGCGAGAGCATCAAGCAAAAGCAACCATTTTGGTGCAACAAGACCAAGACCATCACAACGGCAGGAAGGAGGTCATCGTGGAGCCCAAGCCGGCGTCATCGTCAGAACCTTTGACAGGCGAGGACCAACTTTAGTCAGGATAAGTGTACTAGATGTTCACCTTCAAAATGGCCAATTGTTGGCGCCCTTCCCGCTCATTATTTGGGAAGAGTCCCAGGGCCTCTGCCTATAAATAGGACTAGCCACCCACAGGGGAGAGGATCAGAATCCGGAATCCAGAACAGAGCTAGAGGTCAAGCAATCTAGAGAGAGAGAGAGTGACCGAACTCCCCCTAGCAGTTCGTCGCACCGGACAAGAATAGACCCTCGCGAGGCTGTTCTTCCTTGTATTGTTCATCATCAGCCCCTGAGGCAATCCACCACACCACACACTGGAGTAGGGTATTACAACACAATGGTGGCCCGAACCAGTATAAACCTTGTGTCCCTTGTGTTGCTCTTTGTGTAGTTTAGATCCCTGCGAGGCGACAGGTGCAGGTAGGCAGGGGGTGAGATCTCCGCGTGCACCCCAGAGTTCGAACCTAGAGGGTCTGCCGGAACCCGAAATCCGACAGTGGTCCAGCACGCCCCTCATCTTTTACGCCGAGGACCACCCTGACCGCACTACCGCGGTCAGGTGTTTTCCATTGTTGGTCTCGCCAACGATACGCAACCTCAGGGTGAACAAGATGTTGGTTGATGGCGGGGCCGGCCTGAACCCGATCTCGCCTGTCGTGATCAAAAGGTTGCAAATCCCTGATGGAGACCTCGAGGAAACGGGCACGTTTCAAGGGGTCAATCCGGGGAGGAGTCAGCCGAAAGGAAAGGTCATACTGCCCGTGACATTTGGAGGAGAGTTGAACTACAGGATGGAGAGGATCGTCTTCGATGTTGCCGAGATCCCCTTGCCCTACAACGGGATCCTCGGCCGCCCGGCACTAGCCAAGTTCATGGCGGCGTCACACTACGCCTACAACATGCTAAAGATGCCCGGGCCGTTGACCACCATCTCCGTCCCCTCCGACAAGAAGGACACACTGATCTGCGCCGACCAACTCTACCGGGAAGCAGTTGCAGCAGCTGCCGTCAAGGCACCTGCTCCTGCCGCTGAAGGCCCGGGAGGGAAAAAGGAGCCCGGCAAGACCTCTCGCACCCACTCCGGCAAGCGCACCTCCTCGGAGTGTTGTGCTACCGTTGAGGGCGTGCCAGAGAGCTCTACCGACAAGAGCAAGAGATCCAGAGCCGAGCCGCTGCAGACCAAGAAGGTGCCCGTCGGGGAGGATGGCACGAGAGGGGCCTTCATCATGGGCTCCACCCTCGACAGCAAATAGGAAGGCGCGCTCGTCACCTTCCTGCGGGCAAATATCGACGTGTTTGCATGGCAAGCGTAAGACATCCCCGGTGTTCCCAGGGAGGTGATTGAGCACCACCTAGCTGTCTGCCCCCATGCACGGCCCGTCAAAGCAGAAGGTCAGAAAGCAGGCTCTGGAAAGGCAGTAGTTCATCATAGAGGAGATCAGGAAGTTGGAAGCGGCAGGTTTGGTGAGAGGGGTGCTCCACCCGACGTGGTTGGCCAATCTGGTAGTGGTGCGCAAGGCGAATGGGAAGTGGAGGTCGTGTATTGATTACACATATATTAACAAGTCTTGCCCTAAGGACCCCTTCCCGTTGCAGCGCATCGACCAGATTGTTGACTCCACGGCCGGGTGTGATCTGTTATCATTCTGATGCCTACTCAGGCTACCACCAAATCTTCATGACAAGAGAGGATGAAGAGAAGATGGCATTCGTCACCCCATGTGGTACATATTGTTTTTTACGAATGCCTTTCGGGTTGAAGAGTGCTGGCTCAATGTTTGCAAGAGCAGTCCAAATTTGTTTTGAACCTCAGCTCCATAGAAATATGGAGGCCTACATGGATGACATTGCGGTCAAAACCAAGGACGGGCCAACTCTTGTGCAAGATCTGGAAGAGACATTTGCTAACCTGCGCAAGATTAACCTCAAGCTGAACCTTGAGAAGTGCGTCTTCGGTGTTCCTTCCGGCAATCTTCTCGGGTTCTTTGTGTCGCAGCGCGGGATCGAGGCAAACCCAGACAAGATCAAGGCTATTGAGTAGATCGAGGCGCCCAAGCAGATCAAGGATGTGTGTCGGCTCACCGGCTGCGTTGCCGCCATGAGCTGATTCATCTCCAAGTCCGCCGAGCGCGCCCTTCCCTTCTTCAAAATCTTGAAGAAGGCAGACCCAATAGAGTGGACACCAGAAGCCGAGGCAGAGCTGCAAGATCTGAAGAAATACCTTTCCTCCATGCCAATACTAGTTGCACCTAAACCACAAGAGTCGTTGCTGCTGTAGCTCGCGGCAACGAATCAAGTGGTCAGCGCCGCACTGGTGGCACAGAGGGAGGTCGATGAGGAGGCAGCAATGGTGGCAGAACCAGCGGATGGCAAGCCAAAGATTCCCCCGGCAGGGCCGGTGCCGACAAGGCGCAGCCCCCGGCGGAGTCTGGTGCCACCAAGGCAACGCCCGCGCACTCGAGTGAAGTGGTGCCAAAGAAGAAGATGATGCAGCACCCGGTTTACTTTATCAGCTCCCTCTTGCAGGGGTCTAGGTCGAGGTATTCCGGCGTGCAAAAATTACTCTTCGGCCTCCTTATGGCCTCGAGGAAGCTGCATCACTAATTCCAGGCCCACGAGATCACTGTCGTCACCCGCCTCCCGTTGCAACGGATACTGCACAACCCGGACGCAACCAGAAGGATTGCGGAATGGGCCCTGGAGCTGTCAAGCTTCGATTTAAAGTTTGAAAGTACCTCGACAATTCAGAGTAGAGTCTTGGCGGAATTCATCGTAGAATGGACCTCAACGCCTGACGAAGAAATCCAGGAGACCACTCTCCCCGGCAAGGAAGCAGACCGCGACTGGATCATGTACTTTGATGGGGCTTTCTCGCTGCAAGGCGCCGGTGCCGGTGTGCTACTCGTCGCACCCACTGGAGAACACCTCAGATACGTGATCCAGATGCACTTCCCCAGGTAGATGTCCACCAACAACACCGCTGAGTACGAGGGATTGCTTGCCGGTCTCAGGATCGCGACAGACCTCGGGATTAAGAAGCTCATCGTGAGGGGTGACTCGCAGCTCGTTGTCAGGCAGGTCAACAAGGATTATCAGAGCCCATTGATGGAAGCTTACGTAGATGAGGTGAGGAAGCTGGAGGAAAGCTTTGACGGTATCCAGGCGGAGCACGTCCCCCGAGCGGAGAATGATATCGCCGATTACCTGTCAAAGCGTGCCACACTCAAGCTACCTGTGGAACCAGGTACGTTTTTGCTCCGGTTAACTCAACCATCTGTCGAACCATCAGTGGGGCAGAACAAGCGGAGGAAATCAGGTCCCGGCAAGTAATTTCCTACCGAGCCCCCTGGGGCTGCCGACAAGGGTGTTGCCGCGGACGCTGAGCCTGCCCAAGAGCAACTGGCTTCTACAGGGCGTCAAGCCCTGGCCGTACAGACAACCGCTCCCATGGCGGAAGAAATGCCTTTGGTCCTTGCCATCGAGCCCCAAGCTCCGGCATGGGCACAGCATACCGTCCATTTCCTCCAAACAGGGGAGCTTCCTGAGGAGTAGGAAGAAGTAGAGAAAGTAGTCCGTCGGTCCGCCCTGTACCATTTCGTCGATGACGTCCTGTACCGGAGGAGGCCAAACGGTGTGAAACTCAAGTGCATCCCCCGGGAGGAAGGACTGGAGTTGTTGGCGGAGATACATGGAGGCATATATGCCTCCCACATAGGGTCAAGGGCCTTTGCCGGGAAGGCATTCCGGCAAGGTTTCTTCTCGCCCACCGCCCTCCAGGATGCGACAACACTAGTAACCAAGTGTGAAGCGTGCCAGTTCCATTCAAAGAAACTTCATCAGCCAGCTCAAGCCCTTCAAACAATCCCTCTCTCCTGGCCATTCTCGGCCTGGGGGCTCGATATACTGGGCCCTTTCCCCCGCGTTGTCGGGGGCTTTGAGTACTTGTACATTGCGATCGACAAGTTCATAAAGTGGTCGGAAGTGGAAGCAGTGAGGAAGGTGACTGCTCAGTCAGCCGTCAAGTTCTTCAAGGGACTGGTCTACCGTTTTCGTGTGCCAAACAGAGTCATCACCGACAACGACACGCAGTTCACAAGCCACACTTTCATGCAGTACATCCAAGACCTCGGCAGCAAGGTCTGTTTTGCTTCCGTGGCACATCCACGAAGCAACGACCAAGCGAAGAGGGCAAATGCTGAAGTGTTGCGAGGCCTAAGAACGAGGACCTTTCACAAGCTGCACTAGAGTGGAAGGCGCTGGATTGATGAGTTGTCGGCGGTTCTTTGGTCGATCAGGACAACGCGAAATCGAGCCACCGGCCAAACACCTTTTGCCCTTGTATACGGGGCATAAGTAGTTCTCCCCACAGAACTCATATACGGGTCACCTCGAGTGCTCGCTTATGATGAGCTTGAGCAAGAGCCGTTGCGCCAAGATGACGCGATGCTCCTTGAGGAAGATCGTCTTCAAGCGGCTGTGAGAGTGGCACGCTACCAGCAAGCCCTGCGCTGCTATCATAGCCGCAAGGTTCATGCCCGAAGCTTTGAGGAAGGCGACCTTGTTCTTCAGCGCGTTCAGACAGCCAAGAAATCCAACAAGTTGACGCCAAAGTGGGAAGGCCCTTATCGAGTAATACGAGTCAACAGGCCTGGCGCAGTCCGCCGGGAGACCGAAGATGCCGTCCCAGTGAGCAACTTCTGGAACATCGAGCATCTTCGCAAGTTTTACCCATAAGGCACGGCTTGCCGGGCCTCCCGGCAAGCCACCTTTTGTACAAGCTTTGCCGACAAGGCATGTGACCCTTTGTACAAAGCCAGGCGCAGACCTTGAGCATAAATAAATGAAGCGCTGGCGCCCTAAGTTATAGCATGCATGCTAGGTCGAGTCTCTTCCTTGGTTAGGGTTGATAGTGCTTAGCGGCGACTAACCCCTAGCCTAGAGGTCGAGTGCGCGCCTATCTGTTCCCTTTTTGTCCTCCTTTGGTTCGCAGGGCACATGAGCACTTCTGCTGAGCTACTCGGAAAGAAGGAAACGGACCGGCGCCCTGACCCCGGCAAACCGGAGTTGCCGGGGGCTGCAAGCACAAGGATCCAACCGCGGCAAGATGAGATTGCCGGGGGATGCAGATCCAGATAAGTCTTTTATCCTCTGTCATGCATTTCGGAACCGGACTAGGGCATGTGAAACCTCTTTTTTATCTCTAGGCCGCCATGCTGCCCTTTTTCCTACACCTACGGGTTATTTCCTGGGTCCGGATTTGGTCGTAGCCGCGGTGGCAAGGAGGTGGGACGAGGAGCCTGAAGCCCACTTCATCCCTGCCTCCGCCAAGAGCGCGAGAACCGTCGAGTAGAGTGGGGGGACGGAAAGGCCTGTTGCCGGGCGAAAAACGTTTATCTTAAACAATAACAATGATTCGCTCCTTGTCGCAGGATTTACTCGCGAACGAAAAACCTGGCAAGCATCCCCTTTTCATTAAAAACATCCCATACATGTACTGTTCGTGCGAGATGAAAAACATGAGCAAGGGGATTACAAGTTTTAAATTCAACAAAGGCCCGCAGGCTTACAAACTAAAAAAGAGATAAGATGCCCGTAATCATTTTCTTGTCCCTCTCCTCAGGAGGCATGTCAAGGTGGCGAAAGGGCAAAAGGGGCGCCTAGGCGAGCGACGAGCAGCAGAAAGCACCAAGAGAACGTCTCAGTGGCCGCCCACGTACAGGCCGGTGATGACGGGGCCGGGAAAGGAGCTCGAAGACGAGGCGGCAGGACCGGCAATACGCGAGCAAGGCGTCGGTGCCCGCGTACTCCGAGTTGACGGCCTTGCCACCCGCCCTCTTCCTCTTCTGCAGCCTCCCGACGCCAGCCGCCCAAGGATACGGCCCCGAGAAGTTCAAGGAGCTGGCCCGCGCCGCAAACCTTTTGCCGGAGGAGCGCCAGTGCAGATCTCTGCTGCCGCCGCACCGCCAGCGCTGGGCGTCCGACGCTTAGTCGCTCGAGGACAAGCTTCCATCGTCAGAATCTCCATCAGAGGAGCTCTCCATGCAGCATTTCAGACGAGTTCCAAACTCTCCGAAAACCTTGACAGAGAGCAGGCCGTCCTCCATTAACTTGAAGTAGAGGACGAGCCCCGCCGTCAGGCTGTGGATGCGGGCGAACGTCTTCCATCCACGGCGGAGATACATAACTCGAGGAGCCGGGAAGTCGACGTCGACCCGCGTGCTCCCGTTCCCGCAGCCCCTCATGTGCAACCTGAGGGTCTGGGGTGGGGCACGCTCCATCACCCGAGCGAACAGGGTGGGGAGACGAAGACGACAACGCAGGGGCCGGCGGAGCCTGATGAAGAACTCGCAAGGCTGGTCTTCAACGTGGCCCCCCATCGGGAAGGGCATCATTGGCGGGGGGCGAGGCCGGTGCGCCGCCCCGTCCTCCTCTTCCCCGAGCACTACAGTCTCTGCCCCGGCCTCGCCCACGACCTCGCCCCCTCCCCCTTCCCCTCACGGTCGGTTCCACCACCACGGGTTCAGGAGGAGGAGGGACGCGCTGTCGAGCGGCGACCCTCGCCGCCACCGTCGAGGGACCAGGATTCCCCTTCTCCATGGCAGGTGAGAGAAAGAAGCAGAAGCAGGGGGAGATAGAAGATGGAAGAATGCGGGATGCCGTCCCCCCTTCCTCCCCTTTGTAAATGAACGGGGTTGAGGCTCGGCCGCCCCGCTCGGCCAATGAAAACACCGGAGGCGCAGGGAATCAGGACTGATCCGCTGCCCCAACCAGCGACGGCCCGGTTTCCCACCTCCACCGTTTGCCACCCCAAGCGCATGAAAGACGCGTGGCAGACATGCAGAACTGAGGGGACGGGTGAGGCGACCCCTCCCCACCCCGTGATCATGGGGAGTGGACGCCTTGAAGACCGCACCCCGGCCCCACTCAATAAATGAGCCACGCCTCCACGCCTCCCCCTTTTTTTACGGGGAAGGCGCGAGCCGCCTCTTTACTACGACGTGACACATACGTGAGGAAACCGCCCCACGCATGCTGCCCACGTCACGCACACCCATCTACGCCGTGCCACACGCGCGGGTCGTGGGAGGCGGAGCACGCGAATAATCTTACCACGGTAAAAGCTGCCCCACCTACCCGCGCACCGTTTTGGGCCAGGCCCAACAATGTTTCGCGCTTATGTGTGGACCAGGCCCGGGGGCTCCTGTTGGTGTACAAAAATAAGGGCACATCTTTGTACCCCTTTTTCAGTGCACGGGCAGCCGGAGCCGTGCCCACGGCCACACCAAGGAGAACGAGGGAGGTGAGCCAAGGTAAGACCGAAGCCCAAGACAATCAAAGCAACGCCAAGGCCAAGGCCACAAAGAGCAGAGGGACGAAGGAGGTCCCCCCGGCAACACCCTTGCCGGGCGGCTCAGCGGCCCCGGTAAGATCCTTGCCGGGACAGCTCGCCCCGCACCAACAGAGCGAGCCAACCTTGAGCCCACGGCCCCCAGCGCCATCATCAGTGTGGGGCCAGGGCTCGGGAAGGCACCTCTATGGTGGCATGCAGATCTTTGTGAAGACATATTCAAGATCAGATGAGGATTAGAAGACGACAATTCTCGACAAGATCATTGCCGAGGAAGGCCACCAGACCCCCGGCAAGATCCTTGCGGGGACGACAGTACGCCACAGGAAGACCCTTGCCGGGCCACCCGGCAAGGCCCTCGCCAAAGACGCCGGCAAGGCCACCGCCAAGCCCACGTAAACCAAGCTTCCACCGCCGTTCACATGCAGCTGCCAGCCCGACCAGCTGGGAAGGGAACCTGCATGGCAACATGCAACTCCCAGGCCAACTCATCGAGCACCTGCGTGGCGGCATGCAGATCTTCGTGAAGGCTCCACCACCGCGCCAAATCAGCTGCCTGCCTGCCTACATGGCACCGCACGCATCCCTGGCCGAGGGGCCTGTCAAAGCGAGAAGGAGCGGCGACGGACGGGACGTGCCTCGCCCCCGTCTCCGATAAAGCAATAGGACACCCAAGCGATGCATTAAATGCACCTTGTCCTGTAATATGAGGGATAACCTCGTGCCGCTGTAGACCTTTCCACCTCCTGTGTGCCACTGTGGCAGCCACTTTTTTCTATAAAGTAGGCCCGAGGCGACCAGGAGAAGGATTCGGCTCTTTTGAACCACGCGCTAACCGCAGCTAGTTCGAGAGCTCAAGAACTCTCAGAAATACACCCACCAAAGCAGGACTAGGGTTTTACGCATCCTCGCGGCCCGAACTTGGGTAAACGACCTTTGTGCTGTCTACTAGCCCTACTCTCCTCACAACCCTGCGCCCCTGCAACCGTAGTAGGGATTGTTGTGATCCCATAGGTGTCGTTCCACACCGACACGAAGGTCTGTGGTAAACTACTCACACATCATCGGAGATGCTATGGTGTTGATGTAGAAGCCCTCCGTGATCGATTCCCCCTCCGACGGAGCACCGAAAAAGGCCCCAAGATGGGATCTCACGGGTACAGAAGGTTGCGGCGGTGGAAATAGGGTTTCGTGGTGCTCCTGGATGGTTTCGTGGTACGCAGGTATATATAGGAGGAAGAAGTATGTCGGTGGAGCCATGAGGGGCCCATGAGGGTGTGCGGCGCGCCAAGGGGGGCAGGCGCGCCTCCCTGCCTCGCGGTCTCCTCGGTTGTTTCTTGACGTCCACTCCAAGTCCTCTGGATCACGTTTGTTCCAAAAATCACGCTCCCGAAGGTTTCATTCCGTTTGGACTCCGTTTGATATTCCTTTTCTGCGAAACACTGAAATAGGCAAAAAAGCAATAGTTTGCACTGGGCCTTGGGTTAATAGGTTAGTCGAGTAGGTAAATGATAAAAACAGAATTTTGATGTGGAATGCTACCTAGCATATTTCTCAATGTAGTTTTCTTTATTGTATCATGAATGTTTAGATCCGAAAGATTCAAGATAAAAGTTTAATATTGACATAAAAATAATAATACTTCAAGCATACTAACCAAGCAATTATGTCTTCTCAAAATAACATAGCCAAAGAAAGCTCATCCCTACAAAATCATATAGTTTGGCCATGCTTCATTTTTGTCGCACAAGATGCTCTCATCTTGCACAACATGACAAGCCAAGCAATTGTTTCATACTTTAGTAATCTCAAACTTTTTTCAACTTTCATGCAATACATGAGCGTGAGCCATGGATATAGCACTGTGGGTGGAATAGAATATAATGATGGGGGTTGTGTGGAGAAGACAAAAAAGAGAAAGTCTCACATTAACGCAGCTAATCAATGGGGTAGGGAGATGCCCATCAATTGATGTCAATGCAAGGAGTAGGGATTGCATTGCAACAGATGCACTAGAGCTATAAATGTATGAAAGCTCAACAAAATAAACTAAGTGGGTGTGCATCCAACTTGCTTGCTCACGAAGACCTAGGGCATTTGAGGAAGCCCATCGTTGGAATATACAAGCCAAGTTCTATAATAAAAATTCCCACTAGTATTTGAAAGTGACAAAACAAGAGACTCTCTATCATAAAGATCATGGTGCTACTTTGAAGCACAAGTGTGGAAAAAGGATAGTAGCATTGTCCCTTTTTATTTCTCTTTTTTCTCTTTTTCTTTTTTGGGCCTTTTTTTTGGCCTTTCTTTTTTTGGGGGGCAATGCTCTATTAATGATGATCATCACACTTCTATTGATTTACAACTCGATGATTACAACTCGATACTAGAACAAAATATGACTCTATATGAATGCCTCCCGCGGTGTACCAGGATGGGCAATGAATCAAGAGTGACATGTATGAAATAATATGCATGGTGGCTTTGCCACAAATACGATGTCAACTACATGATCATGCAAGGCAAGATGACAATGATGAAGCGTGTCATAATAAACAGAACGGTGGAAAGTTGCATGGCAATATATCTCGGAATGGCTATGGAAGATATAAGGAGGTTTATGTGTGATAGAGCGTATCGTATCACGGGGTTTGGATGCACCGGCGAAGTTTGCACCAACTCTCAAGGTGAGAAAGGGCAATGCACGGAACCGAAGAGGCTAGCAATGATGGAAGGTTGAGAGTGCGCATAATCCATGGACTCAACATTAGTCATAAAGAACTCACATACTTATTGCAAAAATCTACAAGTCATCAAAAACCAAGCAATATGCGCATGCTCCTAGGGGGATAGATTGGTAGGAAAAGACCATCGCTCGTCCCCGACCGCCACTCATAAGGATGACAATCAAAGAACACCTCATGTTTCAAATTTGTTACACAACGTTTACCATACGTGCATGCTATGGGACTTGCAAGCTTCAACACAAGTATATCTCAAATTCACAACTACTCAACTAGCACAACTTTAATATCACTATCTCCATATATCAAAACAATCATCAAGTATCAAACTTCTCCTAGTATTCAATGCACTTATATGGAAGTTTTTATTATATCCATCTTGGATGCCTATCATATTAGGACTAATTTTATAACCAAAGAAAATTACCATGCTGTTCTAAAGGACTCTCAAAATAATATAAGTGAAGCATAACAGATCATAATTTCTATGAAATAAAACCACCACCATGCTCTAAAAGATATAAGTGAAGTACTAGAGCAAAATTGTTTAGCTCAAAAGATATAAGTGAAGCACATAGAGTATTCTAATAAATTCCGATTAATGTGTGTCTCTCCCAAAAGGTGTGTACATCAAGGATGATTGTGGTCAATTAAAAAGAAAAGCCTCAAATCATACAAGACGCTCCAAGCAAAACACATATCATGTGGTGAATAAAAATATAGCTCCAAGTAAAGTTACCGATGGAGGAAGACAAAAGAGCGGATGCCTTCCCGGGCATCCCCAAGCTTAGGCTTTTTGGTTGTCCTTGGATTTTACCTTGGGGTTCCTTGGGCATCCCCAGGCTTAGGCTCTTGGCACAAACACTAATTAAACATAAAACCACATCTAAAAAGAAGTAGATGGATTATTTATTCCTAAACAGAACCAAAAATCAAGAAACAAAAATAAAATTGGGTTGCCTCCCAACAAGCGCTATCGTTTAACGCCCCTAGCTAGGCATAAAGGCAAGGATAGATCTAGGTATTGTCATCTTTGGGATGCAATCCATAAGTGGATCTCATAATAGATTCATAAGGTAATTTAATTTTCTTTCTAGGAAAGTGTTCCATCCATTTCCTTAACGGAAATTGGAATCTAATATTTCCTTCTTTCATATCAATAATTGCACTAGTCGTTCTAAGGAAAGGTCTACTAAGAATAATAGGACATGAAGGATTGCAATCTATATCAAGGAAAATGAAATATACGGGCACATAATTCCTATTTGAAACAATAAGAATATCATTAATTCTTCACATAGGTTTCTTAATGGTTGAATCCGCAAGGTGCAAGTTTAAAGAACAATCATCAAATTCATGGAAACCCAACATATCACACAAAGTTTTTGGAATCGTGTAAACACTAGCACCCAAATCACACAAAGCATAGCATTCCTGATCTTTAATTTTAATTTTAATAGGAGGTTCCCACTCATCATAAAGTTTTCTAGGGATAGAAACTTCCAATTCAAGCTTTTCTTCATAAGATTGCTTAAAGCATCAATGATATGTTTAGTAAAAGCCTTATTTTGACTATAAGCATGCGGAGAATTTAGCACGGATTGCAACAAGGAAATATAATCTATTAAAGAACAATTATCATTATTAAATTCCTTGAAATCCAAGATAGTGGGTTCATCGCTATCGAAAGTTTTGACCTCTTCCATCCCACTTTTACCAAATTTTGCATCAAGATGTAAAAACTTCGAATCATTGGGATGCCTTTTAACTAAAGTTGACTCATCTCCAGTCCCATCATTATCAAGATTCATATTGCAAAACAAAGATTTAATAGGAGACACATCAATTACTTTTAGATATCATGAAAACTAGAAGAACACGCTTTCACAAAGCAATCCCATTTTGCACGCATCCTAGCGGTTCTTTATTTGCACTCATCAATGGAAATTCTCATAGCCTTGAGAGACTCATTGATATCATGCTTAGGCGGAATAGATCTAAGTTTCAAAGAATCAACATCAAGAGAAATTCTATCCATGTTCCTAGCCAACTCATCAATCTTGGGCAATTTTTCTTCAAGCAAAGCATTGCAATTCTTTTGATAAATCATAAATTCTTTAACACTAGTCTCAAAATCAGAGGGCATCTTATTAAAATTTCCATAAGAGTTGTTGTAGGAATTACCATAATTAATAGAGGAATTACTAGGACACAACCTAGGATTAAAATTTCCTCTATAAGTGTTGTTACCAAAATTGTTCCTACCAACGAAATTCACATCCATAGATTCATTATTATTCTCAATCAAAGTAGACAAAGGAATATCATTGGGATCAGAAGAAACATTCTTATTAGCAAATAATTTCATAAGTTCATCCATCTTTCCACTCAAAACATTAATCTCTTCAATTGCATGCACCTTTTTACTAGTAGATCTTTCAGTGTGCCATTGAGAATAATTAACCATAATATTATCTAGGAGTTTAGTAGCTTCTCCTAAAGTGATTTCCATAAAAGTGCCTCCTGTGGCCGAATCTAAAATATTTCTAGAAGCAAAATTCAATCCGACATAATTTTTTTGTATAATCATCCATAAATTTAAACCATGTATAGGGAAATTAGGTATCATTAATTTCATCCTCTCCCAAGATTGTGCAACATGTTCATGATCAAGTTGCTTAAAATTCATAATATCGTTTCTAAGAGAGATTATCTTAGCGGGAGGAAAATACTTAGAGATAAAAGCATCTTTGCACTTATTCCAAGAATCAATACTATTTTTAGGGAAAGACGAAAACCAAGTTTTAGCACAATCTCTAAGCGAAAACGGAAATAGCTTTAGTTTAACAATATCATTGTCCACATCTTTCTTCTTTTGCATATCACATAAATCAACAAAGCTATTTAGATGGGTAGCGGCATCTTCACTAGGAAGGCTGGCGAATTGATCTTTCATGACAAGATTCAGCAAAGCAGCATTAATTTCACAAGATTCAACATCGGTAAGAGGAGCAATCGGAGTGCTAAGAAAATCATTGTTGTTGGTATTTGCAAAGTCACACAATTTAGTATTATCTTGAGCCATCGTGACAAGCAAGCAATCAAACACACGAGCAAACAAGAAACAAGCAAAAAAGAGGCGAACGGAAAGAGAGGGCGAATAAAACGGCAAGGGTGAAGTGGGAGGGAGAGGAAAACGAGAGGCAAATGGCAAATAATGTAATGCGAGGGATAAGAGTTTGTGACGGGTACTTGGTATGTCTTGACTTGTGCGTAGACTCCCGGCAACGGTGCCAGAAATCCTTCTTGCTACCTCTTGAGCATGCGTTTGTTTTCCCTTGAAGAGGAAAGGGTGATGCGGCAAAGTAGCGTAAGTATTTCCCACAGTATTTGAGAACCAAGGTGTTAATCCAATAGGAGGCCACACGCAAGTCCCTCATACCTACACAAACAAATAAGAACCTTGCAACCAATGTGATAAAGGGGTTGTCAATCCCTTCACAGCCACTTGCAAAAGTGAGATCTCATAGAGATGATAAGATAATATTGTTGGTATTTTTATGATACAGATTAAAAGTAAATATTGCAAAATAAATGGCGAGAGAAATAGCTAGTTGACGGGAGATAGTATGATGGAAAATAGACCCGGAGGCCATAGGTTTCACTAGTGGCATCTCTCAAGATAGCATAAGTATTACGGTGGGTGAACAAATTACTGTCGAGCAAGTGATAGAAAAGTGCATAATTATGAGAATATCTAGGCATGATCATGTATATAGGCATTACGTCCGCAACAATTAGACCGAATCCTGCCTGCATCTACTACTATTACTGCACACATCAACCGCTATCCAGCATGCATCTAGAGTATTAAGTTCATAAGAACAGAATAACGCATTAGGCAGGATGACATGATGTAGAGGGATAAAGTCAAGCAATATGATATAAACCCCATCCTTTTATCCTCGATGGCAACAATACAATACGTGTCGTTTCCTCTACTGTCACTGGTATCGAGCAATGCAAGATTGAACCCAAAGCTAAGCACTTCTCCCATTGCAAGAAAGATCAATCTAGTAGGCCAAACCAAACTGATAATTCGAAGAGTCTTGCAAAGATAACCAATCATACATAAAAGAATTCAGAGAAGATTCAAATATTGTTCATAGATAATCTTGATCATAAACCCACAATTCATCGGATCTCGACAAACACATCGCAAAAAGAGTTACATCGAATAGATCTCCAAGAAGATCGAGGAGAACTTTGTATTGATATCTAAAGAGAGAGAAGAAGCCATCTAGCTATTAACTGTGGACCCGAAGGTCTGTGGTAAACAACTCACACATCATCGGAGAGGCTATGGTGTTGATGTAGAAGCCCTCCGTGATCGATTCCCCCTCCGGCGGAGCGCCTGAAAAGGCCCCAAGATGGGATCTCATGGGTACAGAAGGTTGCGGTGGTGGAAATAGGGTTTCATGGTGCTCCTGGATGGTTTCGAGGTACGTAGGTATATATAGGAGGAAGAAGTAGGTCGGTGGAGCCACGAAGGGCCCACGAGGGTGGGGGCACGCCTCCCTACCTCGTGGCCTCCTCGGTTGTTTCTTGACATCCACTCCAAGTCCTCTGGATCACGTTTGTTCCAAAAATTACGCTCCCGAAGGTTTCATTCCGTTTGGACTCCGCTTGATATTCCTTTTCTGCGAAACACTGAAATAGGCAAAAAAAAACAGCAATTTGCACTGGGCCTTGGGTTAATAGGTTAGTCCCAAAAATAATATAAAAGAGTATAAATAAGCCCATTAACATCCAAAACAGAATATATTATAGCATGGAACAATAAAAAATTATAGATACGTTGGAGACGTATCAAACCCCAAGGACGCAGCAAGGAAGAAAGTTGTAACGCCCCGGTAGTTAAGCTACAGTAACCAGACACTAATGGTGCCATGTCATCCCAATTAAATTTCTAAACCTCACTTTGATCCAAACCGAATTCAAATTCAAATTTAAAAGAAAGTCAAATTATTATTTCTGCAAATGGTAAAACAAAAATGTTTGCTGGGTTGCAATAATTCACTAACTAATTTTCATAAATAATCCAATATTATCTGGAATATTAAATTGCCCCTAGCTTAGTTAAAATAGTGCCCAAAACAACCTTTTTAATACATTTGTATTTAAGAAAAATTCAAATGAGTTTAGTTAAGCTCCAAACTTTTTGTGTCTTTCACAAATATTACATAGTAATTGTATGGCAAATTTCATATATAACAAAAATCATTTGATGGCACAACCTAATGCAAAATAGGATCTGAAAATACAAAGAAAAGGGTAAAAGCGAAATGGACCTAAACTAAGGTGCCACTGGGCCATAAGTGGCCACACGGCCCAGCCCACCAACACCTTCCCCTACCTCTCGCTACAGGAACAGAGGGTGTGCGTGGCGCACATCCACGACGGCCATGGCCGTGGATGCCCTCCACGTCGCCTCCCTGGGCTTATAACTACGTCGCCACGAACCCTAGATTGAGCCCAACCCCCCCTATGGACCTCACATCTCTCCTCCTTACCTCGCTCTGCTCCACTACAGTAGCCTCCAGAGACCCCTGTCGCCGCCGCGTCGTCGTTGCCGTTCTCCGAGGCTTCCCCGAGCTGCTACAATGTGGCCAGGAGCCTCCCCAACCTCGTCACCTTCACCTACGCGCTTCAAATCGAGCAGGAATGCCACTTAGGCTCGTCATCGCCACTTCCTCCACTACATGACCGCCGCGGTCATCTACGTCGATTTCCACTTTCGGCGCCTCCCGGCCTCGCCGAGCTCGTCCACGCCTCCCCAGGGAGAGCCTACGCCCGTTCCCTCTTTTTGCCCCTCTCCCCGATGATGCTTGTCGCCGCCCCACGCCGCCCCAGGCTCCGGCCGTTGGCTGCGGTCACAGCGTGCCCTACGGCGCCTACACCTCGCACCATGGTCGCCCCATGTGCGCCCCGTGCCGCCCCCTGGCCTCGACCGGCCGCGTGCTAGCCGTCCTCTAGCCGCGCCTCGCGCGTGCACGCGCACCCGCGTATCTGCTCCTCCTCCTAGCGAACTGCTGCTGCTCTACTTATTGCTGCTGCTCTGCTCCTGCAAAGCTGCTTGCGCTGCTTAGTTGCTGCTGTCGTAGGTGCTACTTCGCTTGCCTGCAAAAAGCTATTGTTCGTCGATGCCGCAGCACGCTGCCGCCGCTGCTACGGTCAGCCATGGCCGAGCTGTGTGTGAGTGTGTGCAGCAAGTGTGCGTACTGCGTGTATGTGTGCGTGAGTGTGTGAGCAGCAGTGTGTGTAGCTGGCTAGCTTAGGGATAATTAAGTGCTAGCTTAGTCTAATTAATAGTTAGGATAATAGCTATCATATGACATGTGGACCCACTATTAAACTAAAAACTAAGTTGAACAAAAATATATCTAAGTCAATGGCAAGCAGGACCCATTGTACTGTTCACTTTGACCAGTCAAATTGACTTGGTCAATTCGGTTTAATTAAAAATAATAATAATAATGGAAAATCAATTAAAACTTTGAAATTTAATATAAAATAAACCGTAGCTCGGATGAAAATACTTTATACATGAAAGTTGCCCAGAACGACGAGATGAATCCGGATACACAACCCGTTCGTCCGTCACACATCCCTAGCATAGAGAACACGCAACTTTCCCCCTCCAGTTCATCTATCAGAAAATGCGTAACACCGGGGATACTTTCCCGGTTGTTTTCCCCTTCGTCGGTATCACCTCGTACCGCGTTAGGGCACACCTAGCACCGCATTTTGCCATGTTATGCTTTGTGACGCTTTGATTGCTATGTTATTTATTATGTTCCCCATACGTTACTTCTTTCCGGTAGACCCCGAGACCGCTGCCGATACCCCCGAGATCGACTACAACGACGACCACCCCCCTTCTTGCCGGAGCAACTAGGCAAGCCCCCACCCCCTTTTCACCAGATATCGCCTATTCTTCTCTATACTGCTTGCGTTAGAGTAGTGTAGCATGTTACTGCTTTCTGTTAATCCTATTCTGATACATAGCTTGTCATTGTTGCTATAGTTGTTACCCTTACCTGCAATCCTAAATGCTTAGTATAGGATGCTAGTATTCCATCATTGGCCCTACACTCTTGTCCGTCTGCCATGCTATACTACTGGGCCGTGATCACTTATGGAGGTGATCACGGGCATATGCTATATACTTTATACTGTTACATTACTTATGATACTATTAGAAGGTGGGGGCTGAAGGGGCAGGTGGCTCCATCCCGGTAGAGGTGGGCCTGGGTTCCCGACGGCCCCAGACTGTTACTTTGTGGCGGAGCGACAGGGCAGGCTGAGACCACCTAGGAGAGAGGTGGGCATGGCCCTGGTCAGCGTTCGCGAATACTTCAATTAATACGCTTAACGAGATCTTGGTATTTGATCTGAGTCTGACCACTGGCCTATACGCACTAACCAACTACGCGGGAACAGTTATGGGCACTCGACGTTGTGGTATCAGCCGAAGCCTTCTTGACGTCAGCGACTGAGCGGCGTGCGCCGGATTGGACCATAAGCCTGCTCTTGTATTAAGGGGGCTAGTTCTGCTTCAGGCCGCCCACGCAACATGCAAGTGTGCAATGGGCGATGGGCCCAGACCCCTGCGCGCATAGGAATTAGACCGGCGTGCTGACCTCTCTGTTGTGCCTAGGTGGGGCCGCGACATGTTGATCTTCCGAGGCCGGGCATGACCCAGCAAAGTGTGTCCGGCCAAAGGGGATCGAGCGTGTTGGGTAATGTGGTGCACCCCTGCAGGGAAGTTTATCTATTCAAATAGTGATCCTCGGTAACAGGATAACCCGGAGTTGTAACTAGAACTGGATACTTAATAAAACACACCCTTCCATGTGCCACATATAACCCGGTGATCGCTCTCACATAGGGCGACGAGGGGAGGATCGCCGGGTAGGATTATGCTATGCGATGATACTTGGTGAACTTACTATCTACTCTCTTCTACATGCTGCAAGGTGGAGGCTGCCAGAAGTGTAGTCTTCGACAGGACTAGCTATCCCCCTTTTATTCTGGCATTCTGCAGTTCAGTCCACCGATATTGCCTCTTTACACAGATACCCATGCATATGTAGTGTACCTCCTTGCTTGCGAGTACTTTCGATGAGTACTCACGGTTGCTTTTCTCCCTCTTTCCCCTCTTTCCATTTCTTCCTGGTTGTCGCAACCAGATGTTGGAGCCCAGGAGCCAGACGGCACCGTCGATGACGACTCCAACTACACTGAGGGTGCCTACTGCTACGTTCAGGTTGCCGATGACCATGAGTAGTTTAGGAGGATCCCAGGCAGGAGACCTACGCCTCTTTTGATCTGTATCCCAGTTTGTGCTAGCCTTCTTAAGGCAAACTTGTTTAACTTATGTCTATACTCAGATATTGTTGCTTCCGCTGACTCGTCTATGATCGAGCACTTGTATTCGAGCCCTCGAGGCCCTTGGCTTGTATTATGATGCTTGTATGACTTATTTATTTTTAGAGATGTGTTGTGATATCTTCCCGTGAGTCCCTGATCTTGATGTACATGTTTGCGTGTATGATTAGTGTATGATTGAATCGGGGGCGTCACAAGTTGGTACCAGAGCCGACTGCCTATAGGAATCACCCTTTCCAACTCCTTGACCGAAGTTGAGTCTAGTCATTGAAAAAGTTTTTACTAACATGGATGTGCGGCTTACGGGCCCACGTCGCCATTGGGTGGTATTAGGATCTTTTACTCCTCGTCTATACTCTCGGACTCTGATATCTCTTCTAGTCTGGTTAAATGAATTTTGCTAACTCTAACATTACGACCTCGTGATCACTTCCACCCGGAGAGCCCCTTGTTACCGATGACCGCCTGCTGCACTAAAAGATTCCGAAGTTACTCTACGATGTTTTCCCGAGACGCTTGTGCCCACCACCTTTGCAAATTCCCTACCACTATTATATCCGTATGGATAACTGCATACAAATGCCTACATTCAATCCCATTGATCATGTTATTACAAGATACCCCGAAATACTCTCTATGTTCCAAGAATACTTTGAGCTTTCTGCCCTGCAGTTCTTGCCTCATGAATAACCCCTACGGATAATTCCTCGCACTTTCGAGTATACGTTCTTCCCCCGTTGTTCATATGGTGCACAAGATACATTAAGATGTTATCTGAACTTCCGGCAATCCTCTGCCCGCTATTGCTCTGCAGTTGTGTGCTTGCATTTTGGCTGCGTTCCTTAAGACCAGCAATATTCATTTAGTATCCCTTGTAGTTATCATTTCGATTATCTTGATTCAATGTGTTGCGAATGCTCGTAATCCTCAACCAGATCCTAGAATTCATCCTTCTGGCTCAGATGTCATTTTGAACAGGAGTTGGTTCTCGACCAATCAAATTACCACCGATTGTATCCCTAAGTCTACTCAACTTATCCATCCTTAATCAGAGCGTTTGTTCTGACCCGTTGATTTGAAAATCACAATTCCTTTGCATTTGAGCTCTTAATTAGTCAGTTGTATCTATAGTCCAATGCCTTTGCATTGTTACTTCCTCTGGTTGAGTACCGATGCTCACATCAGATCCCCTGAGGACCACCGGATCCTTTGTTGGATTTTATCCGATAGCGTCCTTCATATTCAATCACTTTGGAAGTTCTTTCTCCATTGGTAAGTCCTATCCTCTGAATGACCAACCATGCTCTGCTTTCGAGCTTGTTTTATTTACTCCTGAAGTTTGTGGTATATGTTCCTAAGAGGCCTTGATGGGTTGAACCAATTCCTTACCCAATCTATGTGAGCTCGAAAGATTTCACAGGCCATACTCATCTGGTATTTCTCCAGGTAAAAATTTCAACACAAATGTCATTATTGACAACTAGAAGTGAATGTAAGGTTGTGCTTTGGAGAAGTGGGAGTCGACCTTGAACTTGTGTTCATGCCCATGGACCCGATGTGGAACTTATCATGGAAGCTTCTTGTATTAATAATGGTCCCCTTGTTATAAGTTCATCTTGTATCCATGTTGGTCCTTTTCAAACGTGGTTCCGAACATGATTGATCATCTTTGATCCTTTTCTCGGACAAGTTGAAGTGCTTGCCTTCTGCAGATCAATACGCCTGCCCAACCTCTATTTTGATCTACGTTCGAGTAATACCCCCTGGTATCTCGAGGATATCAACCCATTACACTACATCTTATAAATTTCTAATGAAGTAGTACCTTTCCCCGTCATGGTCACTCCACAGGTTCTGGGTTGTCGTCAACCGAAAACACCGATTTGTGAATCAAATCAACACTGTGATTTAGTACTTCCAGTACTTCGTTGTTGAGAAGTTTAATACTCCATCACGTCATTCCGAGCCTGATCGGCTACATCATTATTGTGCTAATTTTAACTGTGCTACCTGGTCTTTCTTCCCGGAGCACAATTTTCGACGATGAGCTAAGCTTATGTCGACTTTCCTCATCATATTTTTTTTGCCTTGAACAACAAGCTGGATTCCGAGTTTGCAATGTACTCGTGGTTCCAATAACTTTTTGCTTCATCATTCCTTTGACTTGATGCCATCGCCAATCGATTACAGCTTCATGAAAACTCTCGACAATTCTGTCGTGATCATCATCAACATTTTGAGCTCTTCCAGTATATCCATCAAATTCATGATGGGAAATACCATCCTTTCCCCTTGATGATTTGTGTTATCATCGACAACATTTTTGCCTTCCCCCAACACAAACTTTTTTGTGTTTTGTGTTATACCTGGAGTTCCTTGCTATCCAGCATTTGTTCTTTACACTGGAGTATTACCATCTTTTATGTCAAGAATGTCGTGAGAATTTCACCACCTCTTAAGAATTCTTGATACAAGTGATACTTCTTGCCATATCCGTTCATTCCTTGGTCCCCGTGTTGTTTCTGACCGGAAAACCAACAATTGAACTATAATGTGCGACTTCAAAATTTTTAGCAACCCTATTGCTTTGAAGTTAATGGTTGATATTTCATTCTTAGACCGTTGGTTATCGAATCACCATTCTAACATTGATCATGATACCTAAGCCCATATTTCGGGCGCACCTTTCAACCAATGGTTAATTGTGTATGTTTTCCTCAGGCATACATCGTTATACCATTTGATTTGACAAATGTTATCTCATTGTTCGCATAATTGTGGAAATCCATCTTGTTGGAAATCTCGATGAATTGTCGCTGAGACCATCAGCCACCTCCTCATCCTCTCGTTGGTTTAATGATGAACTCTTGTTTCGGAACTCACTTCCATAGTTTTATTTTCCGAGAATCTTGCTATGTTAACTCATCAATTTGTGTTGCACCTTTTCTTCTCAGGCATCCTGAGTCTGAGGTATCCTGACCCCAATTAGATCTGAAACTCGGTCAGATATGATGGTTGGTACATTTTCCAAGAGTCATAACGTTGGTCCTTATATGACCCGGTAAGGTGATGCCATGCCTAGCACACCTGGCCAGAGGACCTTCCTTTTTAGCAAGGTTAAACATTCTTCCATGAGGAAATTGTAAGACTTATTCTACAAGTTGTTCCTGATGGATCCTTCCTGTATCCAAAGTATGACCTTTGCTTGAAGACCATGTTAATGCTATCTCGAAGCATGTCTGTGGTAATCCAATTTTCAATAAGAGCATTTGAAGCACAATGCTAATTTTTCTTTTTCATTTATCCTAACACCGTTGTATGGGTAATATCATGAGGTTCCTCCCCCCTTACCTAAATGGTTTTCTACTTTCTATTCTGTCATGGATATCATGCTCCGCTTGTCCTTGGGAAGGATATTCCCCCGAAATATGTATGTATACACATTTCCCTTCCATTGTTTTGTTTAAACCCGATAACCACTTTTCCTTTCCGTTGGTTTGTTTAAACCTTCTTGTGATCTAAGAAGTAATATTCTCCAGCTTATGTAAACACCTTGGTGTACAACTCTGTCAGCAAGATCCTGTTACTATTGTTGATGACATTCCGGTAACCACCAATGGACGAGAACTCTGCCTATTGGTCCGCCTCGTTCAATGAGCAGGAAGATGGTTCTCTTCGTCCCTCGCCCTTGGTACCGATGTTGTTGCCGACATAACCGACAGACAATCCTCTGACATGCCTTGCTTACATGATCGTGCAAGACGTCACCGCCCTTCCTGCTTTTAACCCACATTATGGGCCCATAACCCACAGTTCCACAGGATCGAAACCTGACTCCACTGTAAACCCCCCGTTCCCAAGGTTGTTCCTCGCGCGTGGCCTCGTAAGTAATTCATGAGCCATCTTTCGAGAGATCATCAATTCCGTTATCAGAAACAACACTTATTCCCATAGTTCTTAAGCACTCTCACATTCCGATTCAGGCAACGAATGATTGCCTATCAGCTTGGTACTTCTTATTACACCTTCTTACTCTACTCTCAATGACTTTCTTGAATGTCAACACGAGAGATGCCTCTATACCTCATTCACCGAGATAGCCCCTAGGTACCTAACAGGTGTTGAACTCCGTCCTTCCCGAGTTTTTCCACTTAACTTCCCGACGGAGATCCTGAAGAAAGGGTGACGACTTCCTCATGATGACATGAAGAAGAGAAATGAAGACATTAATGTAATAGATCAACCTCTTCGATAAGAGCAACCAAGACCGAGAAGATCTGTTAGAATTTCACAACCACAAATTTCCCCCTTACACCACCTCTTAAATCTCGGGATGAGATTTCTTGTAGTGGAGGAGATTTGTAACGCCCCGGTAGTTAAGCTACAGTAACCAGACACTAATGGTGCCATGTCATCCCAATTAAATTTCTAAACCTCACTTTGATCCAAACTGAATTCAAATTCAAATTGAAAAGAAAATCAAATTATTATTTGTACAAACGGTAAAACAAAAATGTTTGCTGGGTTGCAATAATTCACTAACTAATTTACATAAATAATCCAATATTATCTGGAATATTAAATTACCCTTAGCTTAGTTAAAATAGTGCCCAAAACAGCCTTTTTAATCCATTTGTATTTAAGCAAAATTCAAATGAGTTTAGTTAAGCTCCAAACTTTTTGTCGCTTTCACAAATATTACGTAGTAATTGTATGGCAAATTTCATATATAACAAAAATCATTTGACGGCACAACCTAATACAAAATAGGATCTGAAAATAAAAAGAAAAGGGTAAAAGCGAACGGGACCTAAACTAAGGTGCCACTGGGCCATAAGTGGCCACACGGCCCAGCCCACCAAAACATTCCCCTACCTCACGCTACAGGAACAGAGGGTGTATGTGGCACACATCCACGATGGCCATGGCCGTGGCTGCCCTCCACGTCGCCTCCCTGGGCTTATAACTACGTCGCCCATGAACCCTAGATCGAGCCCAACTTCCCCTCTAGACCTCACATTTCTCCTCCTCACCTCGCTCTGCTCCACTGCAGTAGCCGCCCGAGACCCCCGTCGCCGCCACGTCGTCGTTGCCGTTCTCCGAGGCTTCCCCGAGCTGCTACAATGTGGCCAGGAGCCTCCCCAACCTCGTCACCTTCACGTACGGCATCAAATCGAGCAGGAACGCTACTTAGGCTCGTCATCGCCACTTCCTCCACTAGACGGCCGCCGTGGTCATCTACGTCGATCTCCACCGTCGGCGCCTCTCGGCCTCGCCTAGCTCGTCCATGGCCTCCTGTGGGTGAGCCTACGCCCGTCCCCCTTTTTGCCCCTCTCCCCGACGCTGTTTGTTGCCGCCCCACGCCGCCCCAGGCTCAGGCCGTTGGCCGAGGTCACGGCGTGCCCTACGGCGCCTACACCTCACACCACGGTCGCCCCATGTGCGCCCTGCACCGCCCCCGCGCGCGCCGCCAGATGCTGGCGATCCTTTGGCGCGCCGCATGGCGTGCGCGCGCCTGCAGATTCTGCTCCTCCTAGCGAACTGTTGCTGCTCTACTTATTGCTGCTGCTCTGCTCCTGCTAAGCTGCTTGCGCTGCTTAGTTGCTGCTGTCGCTAGGTGCTGTTGCGCTTGCCTGCAAACCGCTACTGTTCTTCGATGCCGCCGCTGCTACGTTCGGCCATGGCCGAGCTGTGTGTGAGTGTGTGCAGCGTGTGTGCGTACTGCGTGTATGTGTGCGTGAGTGTGTGAGCAATAGTGTGTGTAGCTGGCTAGCTTAGGGATAATTAAGCCCATAATTAAGTGCTAGCTTAGTCTAATTAATAGTTAGGATAATAGCTAGCATATGACATGTGGACCGCTGTTAAACTAAAAACTAAGTTGAACAAAAATATATCTAAGTCAATGGCAAGCGGGACCCACTGTACTGTTTACTTTGACCAGTCAAACTGACTTGGTCAATTCGGTTTAATTAAAAATAATAATAATATTGGAAAATCAATTAAAACTTTGAAATTTAATATAAAATAAACCGTAGCTCGGATGAAAATTCTTTGTACATGAAAGTTGCTCAGAACGACGAGATGAATCTGGATACGCAACCCGTTTGTCCGTCACACATCCCTAGCATAGCGAACATGCAACTTTCCTCCTCCAGTTCATCTATCCGAAAATGCGTAACACCGGGGATACTTTCCCGGTTGTTTTCCCCCTTCGTCGGTATCACCTCATACCGCGTTAGGTCACACCTAGCACCGCATATTGCCATGTTATGCTTTGTGACGCTTTGATTGCTAATGTTATTTATTGTGTTTCCCATCCTTTACTTCTTTTCGGTAGACCCCGAGACCGCTGCCGATACCCCCGAGATCGACTACATCGACCGACCACCCCCTTCTTGCCGGAGCAACTAGGCAAGCCTCCCCCCCCCCTGATCACCAGATATCGCCTATTCTTCTCTATACTGCTTGCATTAGATTAGTGTAGCATGTTACTGCGTACCGTTAATCCTATTCTGATGCATAGCCTGTCATTGTTGCTAGAGTTGTTATCCTTACCTGCAATCCTAAATGCTTAGTCTAGGATGCTAGTATTCCATCAGTGGCCCTACACTCTTGTCCGTCTACCATGCTATACTACTGGGCCGTGATCACTTCGGGAGGTGATCACGGGCATATGCTATATACTTTATACTGTTACATTACTTATGATACTGTTCGAAAATGGGGGCTGATGGGGCAGGTGGCTCCATCCCGGTAGAGGTGGGCCTGGGTTCCCGACGGCCCCCGACTGTTACTTTGTGGCGGAGCGACAGGGCAGGTTGAGACCACCTAGGAGAGAGGTGGGCCTGGCCCTGGTCGGTGTTCGAGGATACTTCAATTAACACGCTTAACGAGATCTTGGTATTTGATCTGAGTCTGTCCACTGGCCTATAAGCACTAACCAACCACGAGGAGCAGATTATGGGCACTCGACGTCGTGGTATCACCAAGCCTTCTTGACATCACGATCGGCGGGCGCTACCGGATTGGACCGTAAGCCTGCTCTTGTATTAAGGGGGCTAGTTCTACTTCAGGCCGCCCACGCAACGTGCAGGTGTGCAATGGGCGATGGGCCCAGACCTCTGCGCGCATAGGATTTAGACCGGCGTGCTGACCTCTCTGTTGTGCCTAGGTGGGGCCACGACATGTTGATCTTCCGAGGCTGGGCATGACCCAGGAAAGTTTTTCCGGCCAAAGGGGATCGAGCGTGTGGGGTAATGTGGTGCACCCCTGCAGGGAAGTTTATCTATTCAAATAGCCGTGATCCTCGGTAATAGGACAACCCTGATATGACCACGCATAATTTAACTACAGTAGTCGATATTGTTACAGCAACGACAATTGAGGAAAAGCTAGTTGCCAAAACTTGTATCCATGAGGACAAGCTAAAGAGGTTGTGTTTGTATCAGTACAAAGAAAAATATAAAGACATGTTTGGGGACAAGACATACACGTACATATATTTTGGATGCCTTGGTCTGGATGTTATAGCTGCACGTACATACAATCATGCATGCTGGGGTAATTACTCTAATGGATGTCCTTGTGTCACATTAGAGAAAGAAAAGGAGACGTACGATGATTCAAGGACTCAAGCAGACTCTGATTTAACTGGTTCGGTCCACCAGATAAAAAATAAAGATCTATTTATTTTCTACCACACAAAGAAAAGACACGTGAAGATGCCTCGAGGACTTTTGACGTGTTTGATTTTCTTTCCTTGTCCTCTGTTGGCTGGGGGCCACCCTTGGAAGAGATCAAAGTTGCCGGATAATTAATTAGGTAAATTTTAATTAGTTTGGATAGAGGACAGAGAGAGTCCGGTTAGATTGGTTTTCCTTAGTCGGTTTGCATAGGTTAGTGTCGCCTATAAAAAGGTCAGGCTTCAGCCATGTAAAAGGAGGTTATCTTTTATGAAATAGATATGATTTGTTTTTCAGGGTAGACACCCATATCAAAGTTTTGGAGGGATCTTTAGAAAACCTCTGTGTTGCGATTTCTCTTCGTGGAAATTGTTTTTGCGCGTGAGTACCTTCGTCGAGATTGGTTTTCTCATGCTGGGCCGCAAGGTTCAAACCCTCTACTTCGTGTACATCGCGTGCGCGGGCGAGAGGTTGCTATTGGTGGTGGTGGAGTGTCGTAAAAGATCGGACCGCAACAACCGATCGGATCTCACCACGAGGTTCGGTCCTTATCAGGTGGTATTCAGAGCGAGGTTGTTCACGACACTTCAGAGTAGATGACTGGATTATCATGGAAGCTAAGCTAGGGGTTTCAATTGGAGGAGAAAGGTCGATGGGATGGGCTTTTTCATACTCGTGTTGTGGTACAGGAGAGATCATGTGCCATGACAATCGACCACATGAGTTTGATCAATGCTGCAAGCATCGAGATGGTGGAGAAGCTAGATCTATCGATGACACCACGAACACAACCATACTTGTTCTGTTGGGGTCGTGAAGTGCTCACTGTCACGCATCAAACCAAGGTACCGTTTTTGTTGGGTAATTATTTTTGTGAGGTTTTGTGCGACGTGATTCCGGAACCGATGATTTCATGTCACTTGTTGTTGGGCGAGCCATGGTACAAAAAGCACGATGTTGTGTATGATTTTCCCACACACACATATACTGTCAAGAAGGGTAAATTGTGCAGCCTCGTGCCCATGGATGAGGAGCGTTTCATTGCTTGGAGGAAAGACCATCAGAAAAGGATAAAAGAAGTGGAAGATGCAAAAAAGAACATGGTTGAAGCTATTGAAATTTCGGTGGTCACCGTTCAGTCTATAGATGGAAATATTGCTGAAAAGGATGACCCAAAACCGAGGAAGGTTTTGATTCAAGGAGGAGGATGATATGACCACGTATAATTTAACTACAATAGTCGATATTGTTACAGCAACGACAATTGAGGAAAAGCTAGTTGCCAAAACTTGTATCCATGAGGACAAGCTAAAGAGGTTGTGTTTGTATCAGTACAAAGAAAAATATAAAGACATGTTTGGGGACAAGACATACACGTACATATATTTTGGATGCCTTTGTCTGGATGTTATAGCTGCACGTACATGCAATCATGCATGCTGGGGTAATTACTCTAATGGATGTCCTTGTGTCACGTTAGAGAAAGAAAAGGAGCCCTATGATTTCAAGGACTCAAGCAGACTCTGATTTAACTGGTTTGGTCCACCAGATAAAAAATAAAGATCTATTTATTTTTCTACCACACAAAGAAAAGACACGTGAAGATGCCTCGAGGACTTTTGACATGTTTGATTTTCTTCCCTTGTGCTCTGTTGGCTGGGGGCCACCCTTGGAAGAGATCAAAGTTGCCGGATAATTAATTAGGTAAATTTTAATTAGTTTGGATAGAGGACAGAGAGAGTCCGGTTAGATTGGTTTTCCTTAGTCGGTTTGCATAGGTTAGTGTCGCCTATAAAAAGGTCAGGCTTCGGCCATGTAAAAGGAGGTTATCTTTTCTGAAATAGATATGATGTGTTTTTCAGGGTAGACACCCGTATCAAAGTTTTGGAGGGATCTTTAGAAAACCTCTGTGTTGCGATTTCTCTTCGTGGAAATTGTTTTTGCGCGTGAGTGCCTTCGTCGAGATTGGTTTTCTCGTGCTGGGCCGCAAGGTTCAAACCCTCTACTTCGTGTACATCGCGTGCGCGGGCGAGAGGTTGCTACTGGTGGTGGTGGAGTGTCGTAAAAGATCGGACCACAACAACCGATCGGATCTCACCACGAGGTTCGGTCCTTATCAAACCCGGAGTTGTACCTTGACCTTATGACAACTAGAACTGGATACTTAATAAAATACACGCTTCCATGTGCCAGATATAACCCGGTGATCGCTCTCACACAGGGCGACGAGGGGAGGATCGCCGGGTAGGATTATGCTATGCGATGATACTTTGTGAACTTACCATCTACTCTCTTCTACATGCTGCAAGGTAGAGGCTGCCAGAAGCGTAGTCTTCGACAGGACTAGCTATCCCCCTTTTATTCTGGCATTCTGCAGTTCAGTCCATCGATATTGCCCCTTTACACAGATACCCATGCATATGTAGTGTAGATCCTTGCTTGCGAGTACTTTGGATGAGTACTCACGGTTGCTTTTCTCCCTCTTTCCCCTCTTTCCATTTCTTCCTGGCTGTCGCAACCAGATGTTGGAGCCCATGAGCCAGACGCCACCGTCGATGATGACTCCTACTACACTGAGGGTGCCTACTGCTACGTTCAGGCTGCCGACGACCAGCAGTAGTTTAGGAGGATCCCAGGAAGGAAGCCTACGCCTCTTTCGATTTGTATCCCAGTTTGTGCTAGCCTTCTTAAGGCAAACTTGTTTAACTTATGTCTATACTCAGATATTGTTGCTTCTGCTGACTCGTCTATGATCGAGCACTTGTATTCGAGCCCTCGAGGCCCCTGGCTTGTATTATGATGCTTGTATGACTTATTTATTTTTAGAGTTGTGTTGTGATATCTTCCCGTGAGTCCCTGATCTTGATCGTACATGTTTGCGTGTATGATTAGTGTACGATTGAATCGGGGGCGTCACAAAAGTGGTGCAGGGCCCAGTTTAATTCGTCAGCTCCTTGTTAAATGGGGCTAGATCGAGGTACTCTGGCGTGCAAAAGTTGATCTTTGGCCTCATCGTGGCCTCAAGGAAGCTGCGCCACTACTTCCAATCCCATGAGATCACGGTTGTCACTTATTTTCCATTTCAAAGGATACTCCAAAACCCTGAGGCTACTGGCAGAATAGTGGAGTGGGCTTTGGAGTTATCCAGCTTTGGTTTGAAGTTTGAGAGCGCATCAATTATTCGGAGCAGGGCGCTGGCAGAGTTTATTGTAGAATGGACGCCAACCCCTGATGAGGAAGTAACAGAAACAACTCACCCCGGCAAGGAATCACCCCAAGAATGGATTATGTATTTTGATGGTGCTTTTTCCCTACAAGGAGCAGAAGCTGGTGTGCTTCTCGTTGCCCCCGCCGGGGAGCACTTGAAGTACGTCATCTAAATGCACTTTCCCGGGAAGAAGCCAGCAACAATATAGCTGAGTATGAGGGGCTCCTTGCCGGGCTCAGGATTGCAGTAGAATTGGGAATCAAGAAGCTGATCATAGGAGGACATTCACAGCTTGTGGTGAGACAAGTCAACAAAGATTATCAAAGCCCATTGATGGAAGCATACGTCGAGGAAGTGAGGAGATTGGACGAGCACTTTGACGGGTTGCAAACAAAGCACATACCCTTGGCAGAAAACAGAATAGCTGATCACCTGTCAAAGTGTGCTGCACAGAAGCGTCCTGTGGAACCAGGAACTTTTGTTCTCCGTCTCTCTCAGCCCTCTGTATCGCCAGCCACAATTGCCCTGAAAAGGAGAAAGTTGGACTATGGTAAGCCTCTCCCGGTCGAGCTGTCTGCTCCCGGCAGCGAACCTGCAAGAAACAACTCCTCACAGCCTGCTGAACCACCCCCTCCAGCTGGGCCTATGGACCCCGCGAACGAGGATGGTGCTCCCACAATAGAGGAGATGTCGCTAGTCCTTGTTGCCGAGCCCCATGCTCCAACTTGGGCAAGGCACATCGTCCGCTTCCTCCAAACTAGAGAACTTCCCGACGACCAAGATGAAGGCGAGAAAGTAGCCCAAAGGGCCAGCATGTATCAGTTTGTCGATGACACTCTGTATAGAAGGAGGCCCAACGGTGTGAAATTGAAGCGTGTCTGTCGGGAGGATGGAAAGGAACTGCTGGCTGAGATACACAGAGGAATGTGCGGCTCACACATTGGATCAAGGGCATTAGTTGGTAAAGCATTGCGGCAAGGATTCTATTGGCCCACAGCCCTCCAAGATGCGGTCGAGCTCATCACAACATGGGAAGCCTGCCAGTTACATTCCAAGACTACAAACCTGCCTGCCCAAGCCCTTCAGACAATCCCTTTATCATGGCCATTTTCGGTCTGGGGGCTCGTATCCTCGACCCCTTCCCCCGAGCAATTGGGGGCTTTGAATTCTTGTTTGTTGCCATCGGTAAGTTTACAAAGTGACCTGGAGTGATTGCCGTGAGAAAGGTGACTGCTCAGTCGGCTATCAAGTTCTTGAAAGAGTTGGTGTGTCGTTTTGGAGTTCCGGCAAGGATCATCACCGACAACAGCACCGAATTCACGAGCCACACGTTCATGCAATATGCTCGTACCCTCGGATGCAAGATCTCATTCGCCTCTGTGGCACACCCCCGGAGCCATGGATAAGCTGAGAGGGCGAACGCTGAAGTGCTACGTGGACTCAAAACAAGAACTTTCAATACGCTGCAGAAGCACGACATGCGGTGGATCGTGGAGCTGCCGGTAGTTCTCTGGTCCCTCAAAACGACACCTAACCGAGCTACCATGCAGACTCCCTTCTCCCTGGTCTACGGGGTAGAAGCAGTTATCCCCACCAAACTCATTGACAGTTCCCCTTGAGTGCTTGCCTACGATGAAGTAGCGCAAGATCAGCACCGGCGTGACGGTGCTGTGCTACTCAAGGAGAACCGTCTCCGGGCTGCTACGCGTGCTGCAAGCTACCAGCAAGCCCTGCGTCACTATTACAGCCGCAGGGTTCATGCCCGGTGTTTTGAGGAAGGTGACCTTGTCCTTAGGCGCATTCAGTCTGCCAATGGTACAAACAAGTTATCACCAAAGTGGGAAGGCCCTTACCGGGTGGTACGAGTCACCAAACCCGGCGCAGTCCATCTGGAGACCGGAGATGGCACTCAGTAGCAAAACTCATGGAATATTGAGCATCTCCATAAGTACTACCCGTAAGCTGCAAAACTGTTTGGCACTGCCCGACAACCACCCTTTTGTACAGGCCTTGCCTCAGCTTCATGTAACCCCTTGTACAAAGCTGAGGCAATGACCCTGTGCAAGAGAAAATAGAGAAGCGCTATAGGGGGCCCCAACTAAGATTGCATGCATGCATGAGCACACCAAGATCACTGCATAAGCATTTCATGAGCATTTGCATATGCATATAGATAGGATTGCATCCTGCATTCATTCTCATCTACATGGTGTTGCAGGTTCCTGCCGTAAACTTGGCTTCGACAAAGGACGAGAAGATTGCATGACACAACGATCCTCGGCAAAGCCAAACAGATAAGTTTTACCTCTTGTCCATTGGTGTTCTGTAAGGCTATAACTTTGCATGAGAAAACCTCGCCTCTCTTTGAAACTTAGGTGCTCCCATCCATGACTCGAACGCTGCTTCAGTTAGGATGGTCCCAGTAGCCTTTGGTAAAAATGAGCTGGCAGGGGGCTGGCCCCTCTATCTGTTCCCCGGCAGACGTAGCTCTCCGGCAGACAAAGAGGGTGCCGGCAGGATATACTGCCGGGAAAACTCATTTCTTTTTATTAAAGAGGCACTCCACCTCTGCATGGACATACACATGCATGGGTTCCCGGCAAGGTTCATCTTTTTTCATTCATATGCTAATACAAGTACAAGCATTACAGAACACAAAGATGGACTCGAGAGATACATTATTTGCATTAAAATCTGGCAAGTGCCAGCAAGTATAAGATTGAAAAAATATAAGTGCTCCGTAATGCCCTTTCTTGTCCCCGTCCTCCTAGGTGCAGCCGTCGAAGGCAAGGAGGCCAAAAGGAGCGCCTGGGCGGAGGCCCGGCCTGCTCTCATCGGGCTCCAGGAAAGGCAGCCCGGGGGGAAAAGAAGCGCGAGGGAACGCCTTGATGGAGAGCACAGCAGAAGGCGGCCCCACCGACCACCATCACCAGGGCCAGCAGGACTCTGCAGGGCTAACGGAGGTGCAGCCCGAGAGGAAGCCTGCCGGAGTCCAGCTGGAAGGCTGCTGGAGGAGCCTGGCGGCACCATCCGCACCTCTGCATCCAACTCCCCGGGAAATCGCGCTACCGGGGAGGAGATGCGGATGCAGATGATGGTGCTGCCGCCTGAGGAAGATGGTGCGGGCGGCGATCAGCCAGAGTCAGAGTCGTCGCCCCTCCGCCCGCTGGCGTCGTCATCACCATCACTGTCCTCCTCGTCGGTTTCGCTCGAGGAGGAGCTTTCGTCATCAGCCGAGCTCTCTGCGCAGCACCTTAAGCGACCACAAGAGTGCCCGAAGATCTTGATGGAGAGTAGGCCGTTCTCCATTAATTTGAATTGGAGAACGTGCCCCTCCGAGAAGCTGTGGGCACGGGAAAAAGTCTTCCAGCGGTGGCGAAGATACATCACAGGAGGAGCGGGGAAGTCGACAACAACCCTCATACCTCCATTTCCGCAGCCCCTCATGTGCAGCCGCAGAGCGCATGGTTGCTCAAGCTCCATCTCCCGCGCAAAGGGAGTTGGGAGGTGAAGGTGACCACACACGTGCTTGTACAGCCTGATGACGAACTCCCAGGGTTGGTCGCCAATTTGGCCTTCCATCGGGGGAGGAGCTGCCGGCGGAGGCGCCACCGAAGCACCGCCCTGCCCTCCTCCTCCTCGAGCACCGTGGCGACCACGGCCTCGTCCCCTTCCTCCTCTCCTTGTGGATGATTCCGCTGCCTCAGGGTCTGGGGGAGGAGGGGCGCGCTGTCGAGAAGAAGCCCTCGTCGCCGCCGCAGGAACACCACCACACCTCGCCCTCGCACTATGACTAGAAAGGAAAGGATCACGAAGAAGAGGGAGAAGTGTGTGCAGAGGAATACTTCCCCGGCCACTATTATAGGGAAAGGGGCAGGGGGCTGGCCCTCTCCTACAGGAAACAGTCGCCCCTCTCCTCCAATACGGCCTCTCTACACCAACTGCGACTTTGAGAGTCGAGGTCACCCCTCTGCTCCAACCATCGACGCTCAGTTTTGAGCCATGGCACTCCTCCCCGTGCCCTCCGCATCCACCACCTACCACGCCCAATGCATGCGTAACACGTGGTGAGGTAGATGCGGAACGGGGGAAAGTGGGATGGCACTTTCCGCCCCGTGATAATGGGGCGAGGAGAATCCGCAGGCCACGATCCAAGTTCTTCCATGAAGCCGCGCACAACGCGCAGAGAAACCAGAAAATGGCCCGAAATCAAGACTAATGGCAAACCCCTTTAGCGATCCTGCCTGTGCACTTATTAGGCCCTACTCCGACGACGCCAAGAGTGCGCTCGGGCAGGCCAGGGCTTCGTCGGTGCAATGCACTCGCCCTTGCCTGCATGTGCACATGCACAAGGTAAATATTGAAACACTAGCTTAAGTCAGAGATTGAAGAACCAAGAGATTTGAAGAGCCAATATGCAGCTCAGAAGGACCAAGATCAAGCCTGAGGAGCAAGATATCGGCAAGAGAAGGGCCTCCCTTGCCATGCAGGCGAGCCCGGCAAAGGGTGAGGCCACCACCAGAAGCGAGCTATCAACACTACAAAAAAAATACACTTCCGTGATGATACGTGTTTGTCACAGTAGGTCACATTTTCTGTCATGCATGTACATCCATGACAAATTTATGACAGAATCAAGATAGTCATACTGTCTTTGTCATAGAAGTGTTCCATGACATTACCAAAATTATCATCACGGAAGTGTCCACTTTCATGACGATAAATCGCGCGTCACAGAAGTGCTTTCGTCAAGGGTGGCCGACACGTGGCGGTTTTGGATTCGATAACCCGTTAACAGCCCCGACCAATGGGGATTTTCCACGTGTAAAATAATCATTGGCTGGAGGGAACACGTGTCGGCTCGCCGTTGGGACAGATGTCATCCACTCATTGGACCCAAAGCGCCTATGATACGTCGACACGTGGCACGGCCCAACAGAGGCCCATTCCTATGAAATGGCCGGCCTGTTTGACTTGCTCAAAAGGTGGCGGGCTAGCCCACGACAAGCCTGTTAACGGCCTGTTCGCATATAGCCCATTTACAACCCGCTAACCGAGGGCCCGTTTACGACCTATCCGAATTAGGCCCAGTAGCGTCATCTGGGCCGTCCAATATAATTCCGGCCCGTTTTAACTTCCGGCCTATATGTCCCATGACATCTTTCGGCCCATATGAGGCCCTTAGTAACCCTCGGCCCATTACCGGCCCGTGGTAAAACTGGCCCGTAATGAACAGTGTATCACTTTATACCCATTAACGACCCATTATTCCGCTAATGCTCCAGCCCATGTTATCTTCGCCTTCTCGTGGCCCATTTATTCTTGGGCTCATGTCCAGATTCGCTTACTTTCGCCCACATCGCTATTCTCGCTAGGGCCAAATTCAGCCCTTGGTTAAAGTCGGCCCGTTAATACGTTGGGCCATTTTCATAGTGTCATCAAATACGTCCGATTAACGACGGCCCATTATGGTCGGCCCGTGAACGGACGATTTCAACTCTAGCCCATTTACGGCCATAATGTGGTCTGTTATTGGCCCATGTTTGGCCAACCGATTATAAAGCCCATAGAAGGCCCATTGATGATATGGCCCGTAGAAGGCCCATTGTGTCTATGGCCCGTATAAGGCCCATTGTTTCTATGCCCCGTAGAAGGCCCATTGTTTCTACGGCCCTTAGCAGGATCATTGTTTTTAGGGCCCATAGGAGGCCCATGTTAACTACAGTAAATATGTAGCCCATGGTTAATGTGACCTAGTTTTAAAAAATAGGTTATTGCGGCAACTAGCAAACCGCGGAAAAAGAACTGCACTGACTACAATGAAACAAATAAACAAGACAATAAGGAAATAAATAGGCGAGCAACTTACGCTAGGCTATCACGGCTATTACACATATTACATCCACTGGGCATCAAAGTTCGCCACCAGTGCAAATATAGGGAACAAAGTAGCATATAAACGCCGCAGCAAAACAAGTCCAAAACTGAAACCACTTCATAAGAGCTCAAGAAACAATATCCTGGGTACCCATAATGCTGGCAAGATGCTTAGCAGGCTTATTAACTTTCTCTTGTTTGGTGCTTAAATCCTCCAGCACTTGCTATTACACCACAAAGTATGCATCTAAATTCTGCAGGGACTTCCTCAGTCCTTCGGCCTCCTGTCGTAGAACATCTGATCGATGTCTTTCAACTTGAAGTTGAGACTCAAGAAGCCGAGCTGTTTCAGGCAGCGAGTTCGAAGAGCTGGTGCCAGCAGTAGTAGCCAGTAACTCGAACACTACATCAAGACAGGACTTTGGGGTTGTCTCAGTGTCTTCAATATAGTTTTTATCAGCTTTCTTGGAGACCAACAGGGATGTCTCACTATCTTGAACCTTATCTGCATTACTTCCTGTACCATTGCATAACGGGGTACTCTTCTCCAATATTTTATCCCCATTCTAAAAGAGAAACAAACAAACACATCACAGGTTTACAATGTAGTATTTTAAACTCATTTTAGTAAACCAGTTCAGTAGTAAGGTGGACAGGATAACAACATGAAACAAACATATATCTATGTAGTATGGTCACTGTATGGTCTATATCATTTTAGTTTATGTTGCCAAATCAAGATAGATACAGTTTGAATCATATCTATTTAAGACAAAGCAGCTTAGACAGAATATAATTGTGGGAAACTACACAGCAATAACAACACTTGTAAGGTGCATGGCACGAGAATATAACTGTTTGTTCAATTGAAACTGAAATCAACATAGAGCAAGTTACAACAGCAAACACGTTAAAGAAATAGGTTTAAAACATACATGTTGTGCTATTGGAGTTTCAGTTGCATCCTTCAAATTTGAAATTAGTTGGTATGAGTAAATAAAGTGATGCAAGAGCAAAGTTGTATGAACCATAGCTACAGAACCTGACCTGAGAACAATTCTTCTTCTGCTTTAAGCGTTGACTTCGGGTTCGGAGTGGTGGTCCTCGTGCTTTGGGCACTGCAGTTGCCTTACTAACTGCTCGTGTTTGGGTGCTCTGTGGTGGAGACGGTGCTGTGTCAACGGGAACTGGGTTACTATCTGCTGGGGTTGGGGTTAGAAGGGATGTAGTTGGTTCTCTGTCCAACTGGGTAGGGGTACAATCTGCATGAGTCTGGGTTATGTGTGGTGCGGATGGTTCTTGGGCAAGTACAACCGTGGTTCTATCTCCATCGACAGGTAGCATGATCTTTTCTGAAGACCGTGTTTTTACTCCCACAGATACTGCCATCACCCCCTCTAATTGAAATGGCTGATAAACAAGAAAAGAAATTGAATTTACACACATTGTAAGATAGACAGGTGCAATGGATAGTAGGGAAGAAAACAGGGCATGAAATAATTCACATTTATGTTGTCTAACCAAACAGAATAGCATGACATAATTTCACATATATGATGGCTGATTAAACAGGATAGCATGACACAATTTCACATGTATGATGGCTAACTTAACAGGATAGAATGACATACTTCAAAATATGATGACTATGTAAACAGGATGACATGATATAACTATACGATGTGTCTATTAAAGTGGTTGGCATGCCATAAATCACAAACATGCCGTTGATGGAAACATGATGGCATGATATAATTCACGGATAGAATGACATAATTCAAAATATGATGACTATGTGAACAGGATGACATGATATAACTATATTATGTCTTTATAAAATGGGTTGGCATGCCATAATTCAGATACATGCTGTCTATGTAAACATCATGGCATGATATAATTCAAATATATGATTTATATACTAAGGAAGTGAGCAGAGGGCAATCGCATATATGATGTGTCAACTAAGGAGATGGCATTCAGTATTGTGTATATGATGTAAAAACTAAGCATTGCAATACAACATATGCATGATATGAGTAATATAACCCTGCCAAGTTTGAGCATACACCTCAGGGGGATAATAGGACTGGTCATCTGCCTCTGAATCCTCTTCTGAAGAGCTATATGTAACCAGCAAGATATCTGCTTCACAAGGTAGCATTGTATTCTCTAAAGACCTTGTTTTGACTCCAGATTTCTCCATCACCAGTTCAAATGGCTGATGCATAGGAAGAGCAGTTGAACATACAAACATTGTCGACAAAAGCAATGAGAAATATAAAAAAAGGACGGCATGATATAATTCACATATATGAGGCTTGGCTAAATAGCATGGCATTGCATAATTCACATATATAATTCCTTGCAAACAGATAGCATTGCATAATTCATATATATAATGTCCTGCAACAAGATGGCATTGCATAATTCACATATATGGTAATTAGACACCAAACAGGTGGCGTTCACACAAAGCATGTCTAAACTAAGCAAATGACATAGCAATGCAAGATACCATACGCACGATATGAGCACCATAACCCTGCCAAGTTAGAGCATGCACCTCGTGGAGGGGGGGTGCTACCTCTTGAGCATTGCTTTGGATTTCCCTGAAGAGGAAAGGATAATGCAGCAGAGTAGAGTAAGTATTTCCCTCAGTTTTTGAGAACCAAGGTATCAATCCAGTAGGAGGCTACGCGCGAGTCCCTCGTACCTACACAAAACAAATTGCTCCACGCAACCAATGTGATCAGGGGTTGTCAATCCCTTCACGGTCACTTACGAGAGTGAGATCTGATAGAGATGATAGATAATATTTTTGGTATTTTTGATATAGAGATGCAAAGTAAAAAGTAAAAGTAAAAGTAAAAGGCAAAACAATAATAAAGTGATTGAAGATTGATATGATGAGAATAGATCCGGGGGCCATAGATTTCACTAGTGGCTTCTCTCAAGAGCATAAGTATTCTACTGTGGGTGAACAAACTACTGTTGAGCAATCGACAGAATTGAGCATAGTTATGAGAATATCTAGGTATGATCATGTATATAGGCATCACGTCCGAGACAAGTAGACCGACTCCCTGCCTGCATCTACTACTATTACTCCACTCATCGACCGCTATCCAAAGCATGTATCCGAGTATTAAGTTCAAGAAAACAGAGTAACGCCTTAAGCAAGATGACATGATGTAGAGGAATAAATTCATGCAATATGATCAATACCCCATCTTGTTATCCTCGATGGCAACAATACAATACGTGCCTTGCTGCCCCTACTATCACTGAGAAAGGACACCGCAAGATTGAACCCAAAGCTAAGCACTTCTCCCATTGCAAGAAAAACCAATCTAGTAGGCCAAACCAAACTGATAATTCGAAGAGACTTGCAAAGATAAACAATCATACATAAAAGAATTCAGAGAAGATTCAAATATTGTTCATAGATAATCTTGATCATAAACCCACAATTCATCGGTCTCAACAAACCACACCGCAAAAATAAGATTACATCGAATATATCTCCACGAGAGAGGGGGAGAACATTGTATTGAGATCCAAAAAAGAGAGAAGAGGCCATCTAGCTACTAACTATGGACCCGAAGGTCTGAGGTAAACTACTCACACTTCATCGGAGAGGCTATGGTGATGATGTAGAAGCCATCCATGGTGGATTCCCTTCCAGTGAGCTCTAACAGGCCCCAAGATGGGATCTCGTGGGCATGAAGGTTGCGGCGGTGGAATTAGGTTTTGGCTCCGTGTCGATCGCTTGGGGTGCGTGAGGTATATATAGGAGGAAGGAGTACGTCGGTGGAGCTTCGGGGGGCCCACGAGGCAGGGGGGCGCGCCCTAGGGGGGGCACCCTCCACCCTCGTGACCGCCTTGTGGCTTTCTTAACGGAGGGTCCAAGTCTCCTGGATCATATTTGTTGAGAAAATCACGTTCCCGAAGGTTCATTCCATTTGGACTCCGTTTGATATTCTGTTTCTTCGAAACACTGAAATAGGCAAAAAAAAACAACAATTCTAGGCTGGGCCTCCAGTTAATAGGTTAGTCCCAAAAGTAATATAAAAGTGGAAAATAAAGCCCAATATGGTCCAAAACAGTAGATAATATAGCATGGAGCAACCAAAAATTATAGATACGTTGGAGACGTATCAGGCATCCCCAAGCTTAATTCCTGCTCGTCCTCGAGTAGGTAAATGATAAAAAGATAATTTTTGATGCGGAGTGCTACTTGGCATAATTTCAATTTAATTCTTCTTAGTTGTGGTATGAATATTCAGATCCGAAAGATTCAAGAAAAGAGTTCATATTGACATAAAAATAATATTACTTCAAGCATACTAACAAAGCAATTATGTCTTCTCAAAATAACATGGCCAAAGAAAGTCATCCCTACAAAATCATATAGTCTGGCTATGCTCTATCTTCAACACACAAAGTATTTAAATCATGCACAACCCCGATGACAAGCCAAGCAATTGTTTCATACTTTTGACATTTTCAAAACTTTTTCAATCTTAACGCAATACATGAGCGTGAGCCATGGATATAGCACTATATGTGGAATAGAATGGTGGTTGTGGAGAAGACAAAAAGAGGGGAAGATAGTCTCACATCAACTAGGCGTATCAACGGGCTAGGGAGATCCCCATCAATAGATATCAATGTGAGTGAGTAGGGAATCCCATGCAACGGATGCACTAGAGCTATAAGTATATGAAAGCTCAACAAAAGAAACTAAGTGGGTGTGCATCCAACTCGCTTGCTCACGAAGACCTAGGGCAGTTTGAGGAAGACCATCGTTGGAATATAGAAGCCAAGTTCTATAATGAAAAATTCCCACTAGTATATGAACGTGACAAAATGAGAGACTCTCTATCATGAAGATCATGGTGCTACTTTGAAGCACAAGTTTGGTAAAAGGATAGTAACATTGTCCCTTCTTTCTTTTTCTCTCATTTTTTATTTGGGCCTTTTCTATTTTTTATGGCCTCTTTTTTTCCTTTTTTATATTTTTCATCTGGAGTCTCATCCCGACTTGTGGGGGAATCATAGTCTCCATCATCCTTTCCTCACTTCGGACAATGCTCTAAAAATGATGATCATCACACTTTTATTTTTCTTATAACTCGACAATTACAACTCAATACTTAGAACAAAATATGACTCTATGTGAATGCCTCCGGCGGTGTACCGAGATATGAAATGAATCAAGAGTGACATGTATGAAAGAATTATGAATGGTGGCTTCGCCACAAATACGATGTCCACTACATGATAATGCTAGCAATATGAAAATAATGGAGCGTGTCATAATAAATGCAACGATGGAAAGTTGCATGGCAATATATCTTGGAATGGCTATGGAAATGCCATTATAGGTAGGTATGGTGGCTGTTTTGAGGAAGGTATATGGTGGGTGTATGATACCGGCGAAAAGTGCGCGGTATTAGAGAGGCTAGCAATGGTGGAAGGATGGGAAAGGTGCGTATAATCCATGGACTCAACATTAGTGATAAAGAACTCATATACTTAATAATCCATGGTATTCAAGATTTGTAAAACTTTATTTTGAGTGTGTTGAATACTCACCACCACTTTCATATGATGGATAGGCCAAGTACCTCTACCAACCTACTCTTCATCGAGCAAGACGACGACATGTCATCATTCGTCACCAAGAGCCACCTCTTTGGTGCACAAAGAGCGCTACATCAAGAGCAACAAGTCATGAACGACCGCATCGACAACCTCGCCACCAACTTGCGACTCTCCAAGCAACGTACGCGGGCTACTTCGACAACAAGCTCGACGCGCACAAGCAAGAGAACGATGCAAGAATGGACGAGATCCATGCTTTGTTGGTCAACCGGCCCCCTTCAACTTCTTCCTACTCAAGACGGAGCCACTCAAGTCGACACTCCGACGACACCTTCTCCGGCTCAAGTACACCGTCATCGAACACTCTTCGATGAGCCACGTGTCAAGACCGTCATGCATCTTGAAACCCGCTACACGTCAAACATTCACAAGAGCAAGTCGATGAGCAAGTTCCTCGTCCTAGTTCAAACCAGGACGCTTTTGCTCAAGCTCAAGAACGACAACGACTACGGCGCCAAGAGGAAGAACGAGCGTGCCTACACAAAGAAGAACAAGACGCCGAGGCTCAACGTCTTCAACAAAAACAAAGAGAAGCGCAAGCTCTTGAGGCGCAACGTTCCCTTCAAGAATCAAGTCGAGCCATCACCAACCGCAATCGCGAACGACGCAATCAAGAGGAAGCCCTTCGAGAAGAAATCCACGAGCGGAACTACCAACCCCGCGTGCAACTTCAAGTTCCTCAAGATACTCCACAAGCTCGTCAAGCTCCTCCTCCACCTCCAGTTCAACAAGAGCAAGTGGATCATGGACTTCCTCCACGCCAAGAGCGACATACCGAGGAACGAGCATTTGAGGATCTTCCTCCACGGCAAGAGAGACATCACAACCGCTACTTCGATGAAGAACTCCACTACGGCAAGCTAAAGTTCACCATGCCCAAGTTCAATGGAAGCAATGACCCCGAAGAGTACCTCTCATGGGCATTGAAGGTTAACAAAATCTTCGGGTTGCACAACTATGATGAAGACGACGTACAAGATCGCTATGGCATCACTCGAGTTCCAAGAATACGTTCTCATTTGGTGGGAACAAGTGATTGAGCGACAACGTACAAGAGGCGAACCACCAATCACAACTTGGACGGCGATGAAGGATGTCATGAGAGCTCGTTTCGTGCCTACACACTACAATCGTGATCTCTTCAAGAAGTTGCAACTCCTCAAACAAGGCACGAAGATGGTGGAAGAATACTACCAAGAAATGGAGATTGCCATGAATCGAGCCAATGTCAAGGAAGACGACGAGCAAACAATGGCACGCTTCTTGAATGGCCTCAACCATCCAATCAAGCGGATTGCCGACTTCCAACCATACTCAAACCTCCTCAAGCTAGTTCATCAAGCGACCAAGGCCGAGCGACAAGTCCAAGATGACTTCAAATATGCCAAGTACTCGTCCAAGACCTACGACTCCTCTTATCAAGCTCCCGCGACTTCGGCAACTCCTACCTCAAGTAGAGCACCACCAAGTACCGGCGACAAGTCAAGTTACAAGAAAACTCCGACAAGTTCAAGTCGTCCTCCTCCTACTACAAGCAACTTCAAGCTGTGTGCTTCGTCCTCTACTCCGACCGATGAGACCGTCAAGACAAGCTCCTTCAAGTGTTTTGCGTGCAGCGGCCAAGGCCACAAGTCCTTTGAGTGAACAAACAAGCGCACCATGATCTTCAACGACGACGACACCTACGACTCCATGAGTGATGGAGAAATGGAAGCCCTTGAGCAAGTGGCCATGCACCAACAAGTGAACAACAAAGACGAAGATGATCAAGTCTTTTGTTATGAAGATTCAAGTCCCGCTCTCGTTGTCTCCAAGGTCTTGACTCTTCAACATCAACAAGAAGAAGACCAACGATGCCACATCTTCCACACAAAGGCCGGCATCAATGGAAGGTTCGTCAAGGTCATCATCGATGGAGGTAGTTGCCACAACTTGGCAAGTGAAGAACTATGCTCCAAGCTTCATTTGGTCAAGAGGAAGCACCCGCACCCCTACAAGGTTCAATGGCTAAGCGACTCCGGCACTATATGAATCGAGCATACGGTTCAAGTCTCCTTCAAAATTGGTGCATATGAGGACACTTTGTAGTGTGATGTGGTCCCAATGACCGTTTGCCACCTCCTTCTTGGTCGACCATGGCAATTCGACCGTGGAGTCATCCACAATGGGCGTACCAATCACTACAGCCTCAAGATGAAAGGGAAGGAGTATGTGCTACGACCTATGTCTCATAGTCATGTGATAGCCAACAAGAAAGCCACCCATCATGGAGAGAAGAGTGAGAAAGTGATCCACCCAAAAGTGTGTGAGAGCCACAAGCCAAACTTGAGCGCCTTTATTCGCCTAGAGAGAAAAACCTCATACTATTTGCCACAAAAAGTGAGATGAGAGAAGTGTGTGAGAACCATCATGTGTGATGCACTTTTTCCTTGTGTGCAAGGATGGAGAACCAAAAACTAACACCTCTCACGAGCTACCTTTAGTGTTTCAATCTCTTTTGCAGGAATTCCAAGATGTTTTCCCGGGTCTACCTACTCTACGAGGCATTGAGAATCGAATCGACCTCATCCCCGGGGCGCCACTTCCAAACAAAGCTCCATACCGTGTCAACCCCGAAGAAACTAAGGAGATTCAACGGCAAGTACAACAACTCATCGACAACGGTCATGAACGTGAAAGCTTAAGCCCTTGTGCAGTTCCCGTTATACTTGTGCCTATATCCGGTGGAAGTTATCTCTTGTGTTCCAATTGTAGACCCATAAACGCTATTACCGTTCGCTATAGGCATCCCATCCCTCGCTTAGATGGTATGCTTGATGAACTTAGTGGAGCCAACTTTTTCTCAAAAATTGATCTTAAAAGTGGCTATTATCAAATTCGCATTCAAGAGGGTGATGAATGGAAAACTGCTTTCAAAACCAAATTTGGCTTGTATGAGTGGTTAGTGATGCCTATGGGTCTATCAGAGCCTCCCGGTACTTTCGTGCGCCTTATGCATTATGTGCTTGGCCCTTACATTGGAGTCTTTGTTGTGGTCTACTTCGACGATATTCTTGTGTTTAGCAAAACCATGAATGAGCATCTTGATCATGTTAGGGTTGTTTTGCAAACCCTTCGCAAGGAACGTCTTTATGCAAACTTGAAAAAATGCACGTTTGGTGTTGACAAAGTGGTTTTCTTGGGTTATGGCGTCTCTTCCAAGGGTGTCCATGTTGATGAATCTAAAATTGAAGCAATTAAAACTTGGCCCCAACCCACCAATTTGCAACAAGTGTGTAGCTTTCTTGGTCTTGTGGGTTTTTATCGTCGCTTTGTGAAAGATTTTAGCACTATTGCCGCTCCTTTGCATGCTTTGAGTAAGAAGAATACTCCCTTTGTATGGTGATCTTTGCAATCCACCACTTTTGATGAGCTCAAGTCTTTGCTTACTCATGCTCCGATTCTTGCTTTGCTCAATTTTGACAAAACTTTTGAGGTTCATTGTGATGCAAGTGGTACCGGAATTGGCGGAGTTTTGATGCAAGAAAAACGAACCATTGCATATTTTAGTGAAAAACTCTCCGGTACTCAACTTAACTATCCCATCTATGACAAAGAATTGTATGCTTTAGTGCGTGTGCTACATGCTTGGGAACATTATCTTAGACCTCATGAGTTTGTCATACATACCGACCACGAAACGATTAAGTACTTAAAAGGTCAAACTAAGTTGAACAAGTGTCATGCCAAATGGAGTGAATTTATTGAATCTTTCCCATATGTGATCAAGTACATTAAGGGTAAGGACAATGTAGTTGCGGATGCACTTTCACGCATATGCACGCTTGTCACTAAACTTGAGTTGAATGTTATTGGTTTTGAGCACATCAAAAGACTTGTATGCTAATGACCCATCTTTTGCTATGCCTTATGCTAAGTGTTTGACGCATACTTCTTGGGAACAATATTACATCAAGGATGATTATATTATGAGAGCTAATAAACTATGCATTCCCGAGTCTTCTCTTCGTTTGCTCCTTTTGCAAGAGGCTCATGGAGACGGACTCATGGGACACTTTGGACGCGACAAGACATTCGCCACGCTCTCCAAGAACTACTTTTGGCCCAAGATGTTTCGAGAGATCTCACGCTTCACCAACCGATGCTCTACATGTCGCAAAGCTAAGTCTAAAGCTCAATCTCATGGTCTTTACATGCCTCTTCCTATTCCATATCAACTTTGGGAAGACATTAGCATGGATTTTGTACTTGGTTTGCCTAGAACTCAAAATGGAAAGGATTCCGTGTTTGTTGTTGTGGATAGATTTTCTAAGATGGCACATTTCATTCCTCGCAACAAGATAGACGATGCTTCACATGTTGCAAATCTCTTTTGTAGGGAAATCTTGCGACTCCATGGAGTACCAAAGACAATCGTCTCCGATCGTGACGTCAAGTTCTTGAGTTACTTTTGGAAGACCCTATGCGCCAAGCTCGGAATCAAGATCTTGTTCTCATCCGCATACCATCCTCAAACCGACGGCCAAACGGAGGTGACGAACTGGACACTCTCCACTCTACTTTGCGTATTGATCAAGAAGAACATCAATGAGTGGGAGGCGTGTCTACCCATCGCCGAGTACGCTTACAACCGTGCAAGACATTCGACTACCGGCAAGTCCCCTTCGAGGTTGTCTACGGCTTCAACCCGTTGTCCCCTTTGGACATTCTACCTCTTCCTTTACAAGAGCGCACCAACATGGATGCGAGTGCACGAGAAAGCTACATCAAGAAGATGCATGAGGATACAAGGCACACCATCGAGCGCCAAGTACAACGACTAGCGACCAAGCTCAATGTCGACAAGAAACCCATGGTCTTCAACATTGGTGATCTAGTGTGGCTACACCTTCGCAAGGACCGCTTCCCCAACGAACGCAAGTCCAAACTTCTACCTCGAGTCAATGGACCTTTCAAGGTGCTAGCACGCTACAACGACAACGTCTACAAGATCGACCTACCACAAGACAAGTATAATGTGAGCGACATCTTCAACGTCAAAGACCTCACGCCATACCATGGACATGAAGCTTTTGATCCGAGGTCGGATCTCTCCCAAGGGAGGGGAGATGATGCAGAGCATCCTTCCATCATCCCCATGGACTCTACACCGACACATCAAGCCCCACGTGGACCTATGACAAGAGCAAGAGCACGTACTTTGGAAACCTAGGTGAACTCCTTCCTACTAGATTTGCATATGGACACAGATGGAACATGTGTACTACCTCACCAAAATATGCTATGCCTCCTTAGGTATGAAGAGGAACATCACCAAGTCACTCAGAAGCATCACCAAGGAGAGGGAGGACCACCCCAAGGCTACGCGAACCAAGAAGAAGATCAACAAAGAAGAAGACAGAGGTTCTAGGTGACCCCTGCAAGACGGGCCCCAAGACCCGTGCCCACGGGCTATCCAGAGAGTTGACGCTGGAGCACCCGTGCAAGACGGGCTTGTACTGTGCACGGGACCCATCTTGCACGGGCCCAACTTACCCAGCAAGACGGGCTCATCAGGTGGACGGTCAGAATCACTGCTCGAGCCCCTCTCCACCTCCTTCGACCCAAAGCCTATATAAATCGTACCTAGGGATATGTTTAGGGTTAGCAAAGTATTAGATGAGATATTTGTGAGCTTTGCTCCTTTCTACCTTCCCTTGTGGAATCAAGACCCCCTAGGGAAGAATCCTTGTGGATTTCAAGACCTCCTCAAGGAGTAGACTATCTCCAAGACCCCATCTCCTTTGGATTTGGGATGAACTTTGCCATTGTATCTTTCCTTTGATTGTGTTTGTGACTTGTGGGTCTTGTGTTGTTACTCTAGTGGATGTCTAATCGGGAATTGTTGGAGTGATTTCCTCTTTGTGTTCTTGTTGTGTTCTTGTTGTTTCTCTCCTTTTCCCCCTCCAAGTGTGAAAAGATCCCACCTAGGGTTCTACCCTACATCAATGTCCATCCAACGGATGTAGTGCTTCTTCAACCTCTGGTCTTCTTGCTCCAGCCACCCAAAGCAGCGCCGGTCGTGCCGCATGCTCCTGCCTCTCGTGGCCGGCTGTGCTGCTTGGGAGGCCTCACCGCCCCCTACTATTCCCACCGCTGGCCAAGCCCTGCGGCAACGGTAGCCTCACACCGCAGCCGAACCAGTGAACCCTCGTACTCCTCTCCGCGCGGGCTTCCACTGTCGCGTCGTCCCCTTCCTAGGCCTCGCCGTCGTCCACCGCCCTGGTGCTCTCGGCGCGGCGTGGTTAACGTTGTCAAGGAACGGCTTCCATCGAACGTGGACTGTACGTGGAGAGGCTGACAGCTGGGTCCACGGCCGCAGCAAGGAAGTGCCTCCTTATTATGCTCAAAATAATTATTCCTCCAGCTGACAGCGGGGACCCACCGGACGGGCCACCGTATTTCGCGAAATAAACGTTTCCCCCTGACTGTTGGGACCGACCAGCTACATATTCGCACGCAAGGAAGTGTTTCCGGGAAAAAAACGATTCGCCCCCTGACTGCTAGGACCCACCAGCTACATCTTCGCACGCAAGGAAGTGCCTGACAGTCGGGACCCACCTGGTCGAAGCATACGTAGCGTTGTCATTCTGGTCGCGAACGTGTACGTACATACTGGTCGATGTAGAGGCACGCATGTGTCGTAGTAGAGGCGCGCACGTAGCATGTACACGTATGTACATCGGCCAGTGTGCAAGAAAGAAAATACGGCCACGTACGTACATACGGGCCGGGTCTCGAACGTCCTACTCGCGCATACGTAAGGCCAGGGCTCGTGTACATGGCTGGGTCAGAACGGAGAAACAACGTTGTCGTCGTGTTCATGGGGAGCCAACCGGCTAGGTCGGAACGGAATGCGCTGTCGTGTTCATCGGGAGGGCTTGGACAGAACAGCAGATGGAAACGAGGCCTGGCATACCGCAGAACGGAGGAAACGGCCTGGTGTTCGACCGGCCACGTTCGAAACGGGATCCTGTTCATCGGCAGGCGTCTAGCGTACCGCAAAACGGAGGAAACGGACCTCCTATGGTCGAAACGGGGACCTGTTGATTGGAGGGTGTGGCGTACCGCAAAACGGAGGAAACGGACTTGTGTTGGAGCGCTACGGTCGAAACAGGGGTCCTGTTCATCAGTAGGGGTGTGGTGTACCGCAAAACATGACTCCACGAGATACCGTTCATCTCCACTGTCGACCCCTCCAGCCTCCACGGGCTACTGTTCATCAACCGTCGACTTCCTCTAGCCTCCACCTGTGACTGTTCATCCATGGGCCCCTGTTCATCCAGCCTCCACCGCACGCTACTCCACCGACTACTGTTCAACCAGCCCTCTCCACGGGCTACTGTTCATCCAGCCCTCCACCGTCTACTGTTCATCCTGCCCTCCACAGGGTGTTCCTATTCATCCAGCCCTCCACGGGGTCCTGTTCATCCAACCCCAACCGGCTCGATCGATCGGTGTCCTGTTCATCCAGAGGCAACACCACGGGGTCCTGTTCATCCACCCCCACCGGGAACTGTTCATCCAAACCCCCCCATCAATGCTCACTGTTCATCCAGAGGCAACACCATGGGGTCCTGTTCATCCACCCCCACCGGGAACTATTCATCCACCCCCCCAGCAAAGCTCACTGTTCATCCAGAGGCAGCATCGATCGGCTTCAGTTAGCAGCAGTAGCGAAAGAATCGCCGATCGGGTTCGATTAACAGCCATCGATCGATCGCTCGGGTTCAAGAACGTAGCTGCAGTGCAATCGCCAGTTGATTAGAGACCAATGCCTCGCTTCGGCTTGATTAGAGCCCAACGCCGCACTCCACGCTGCGTGCGTGTACGAGAAAGCGCGATCGCCGCCCCGACCACCCACCGTAACGAGGAACACCCCGATATTTTCCTCGCCTCGCTTCTACCACGGTTTTTTCCATCATGGACGGCCCAAAGAATATCATGCAGTGCGCGATCCGCCTGCCAGACGAAAAGCCCATTTTCATCATGATTTTTTGTCATAGAAGTAGGATCCCACCACATCTATGATGATACCAGGTTTTGTCACAATTATCGTCATAGAAGTGTCATAAGTATGACAGGAAAAAAATTCGTTCGGCCCAAAATGTCATGGATGTGTCTTTTTTGTAGCGCAAGGCTCCCCGGCAGAGCCTGCCGGGGGTCGCGGGGGGCTAAACTACCCCACCACTCAGTCAAGCACGACCCACATCATCGATCACTGTGGTGTCAAGCCGCAAGATGATTAAGTGGCAGCCATTTGGCACAAGGCGGCCACTTACTATGGAAGAAACCCACAGATGACACTTGTCCTGCGACGTGTCAAGGGAACAGGAGCAGAGCTGGCAAGACAGCCCGACAAGCCTTGCCGGGCAACCGGTGATGCGACACTAAGCGGTGCATTTAATGCACTCTGTCAGCCCGCAGAGTTAGGTATGATAGCACTGTTTGCTATCATATCAGTGGATAATGACCACTTTGCCATTGTGTTGACCCCTTAATCTATAAAAGGAGGCCCATCGCACCCATAGGAAGGGCTGGAAAGTTGAGGAACCCACACCACCGTACGCGTGTAGTCGCTGCTGCTCTACGGCAACCCTGCAGGGCAAAGTGTACTGCATTCCACCGTTCTCATTCCACCATAAATCCACTAAAGCAGGAGTAGGATCTTACGCCTCGCGGCGGCCCGAACTTGGGTAAATTGCTTGCGTGCTCTCTGTCATGCTACAGTGTGTTGGTCTGCTCTTTATGCAATGCGCCATCCCCCTACCGAACAGCAAGGGCCCTCCTGGTCCCATAGGTGGCCGCGGATATCCCGCGACACCAGCTAATAAGGTTGTTGGGTAAAGGATAACTAGTGCAACCTGACGAGACGAGAGAAGAGCAAGCTACCGCATATGCAACAACCAATAACAAGTATTCACCCAAGCACACTCTAAGTTTCCAATCCACGCTACCACGAACGAATGTGGAAGCACGAACTGGTGGTCACCTATACAGCTAGTGTCGTAAAATCACAAAGTGAGTTTACTGATGAGGACGTCAATACCATTCTTACACCCACAACCCCTACTGCTATACATACTGGACCAATAACTAGAGCTCACGCACGCCAATTAAATTAGCAGGTACTTTCGTTTCTTAGTAATGATTCTAATGTTCATGAGAATATGATGCTGCCTAAATTGGATACGTTTTTTTGCTTATAAATGAAGGGCCAAGCATGGACAAGAACGATTAACATTGGAACATGATCAAGCATGGAGAAGATGGCGCTCACAAGGGGAGCAAGAATGGAGTTACAAGTGATGATTTCATGACTTTGAAGCCACCATAATGAGTGCATGCAGGCTTGGACGAAATATACAAGATGCCATTTCATAAATTTCGTCCAGAGGCTATTATAGGTGTTGCGTCACGTTATTATTGGGTCAGGCACATGTAATTTCGAAATACTTTGGTGTACGATGTGTTTAGAGTCCGTATGTGTGGGGAAATAGAGGTAGGGTTGGTTTCGGACCCCTCCTCCAAGGGGTCAGGAAATTCCCCCTCCCCCTCTTCCTCCATATATACAGCCCTTAGGCCATCGTTAGAATTTGGGTTTTGTTTAGATTAAAGTTCACCATAGCTGCAACTTCGCGTACTTCATTTGTGTTCAACGACCAGATAAAGACGTCGCAGAACCCCACCTTGATCAATAAAGCTTTCCTCTTATATTCGCAATATCCAGATTGCAGTCTCAGTTTCTTGCTTGTTCTTCATTTGCTTGTAGGAAATAGACCCTCGTGGTCAGGTTGATCGTGCTCCGGCGTGGTCAATAACCTCTCGGAGCTGGTTTAGCGATTACTAAGGTGCACCGTCCTCGCCCGTTCTTAGTCGGATTGTCAAATTCTACTCCACCAAAAACAATAGCCACCATCTCATCAAAAGACGGGACACCTTTTCCTCTATCAAGTGGTATCAGATATCCAGGTTGCTCGGTGAGATTTTAACAGTTTTCATAGTCTAGATTGCATGGTCTTTTCAGTATTTTGCTTTGTTGAATTTGCGGTTCTATCGTCGTGTCTAGTTGCTAGTCTTCAGATCTATTCCATTAGAGTTTTGAGTTCTGTTCACAGGTTGTGACGTCGCCACCGCACCATCTTCACCATCGCTGCCATATACCACCACCGCTACCATATCCTACCATTGCTGCCATATCCTATCACCATCACCGCTACTGCCATAAAAGTACCGCATATCTGCCACCGATTCGAGTCCATATATTGCACGCCACTAATCCGAGTCCACATATACCACTGCATTTCCATCACCAATCCAAGTCCATCCCATATTCGGTTTGCGTTTGAGATACATTTGTAGTCATATTCGTCTTTCCTTTTCTGAGTAGGTCTCGGATTCCGTCAGTCTTTTGCTGTCCATAGAAGAGGTTGGTTTCCAAAAAACAGCCTCCATTTAGGCCCAAAATTTTCCAAAAACGCACTTGTCAAATTTTTTTCTGGCTATCCTATTTTTAGGTGTTCCCGAGCGTTTTGAGACAGTCACCATTATAGAAAGTTTTTTTCAGTAGTTTCCAATTTTTGGGTCCAGGCAGTCGACAAAAAATACTTGAAAAATTTCATACCTATCCTATTATTATGACCTGGGAACAGTTTTGAGACACTCTCCATTATAGTGATTTTCTGCAAAAAGAAAAGAGTGCAAAAACAGAGCTCCCAAAAAAAGAGAAGAGAAAAAAATTCAGTGTGCTTTTTCCCTTGATTACATGTCGCGTCGTGATTTTTTAGTGTTCTAGGCTCGGGTCTCTAACACGGTCTACCCTAGGACTAGCACAGTACCATCACTGAGCCTTTATTCAACTTTGCATCTCTGAATTGATTACATGCCAGCTTTGGAAAGGCACCGGAGACGATTGATGACATTGATAAGACAATTGATACCAAGTTGGATGCAAAGTTCGATGAAGTACTCGCGTGTCTACCACAACCACCACCCACCTCTACTGCACTGTTGCAACAACATCAACAACCACTTCCACGTCGCAATCCAGCTGGATGAGCGCAGCGTGTTCCTCTTGAGCCAGGACGAACTTCTGGTGCCACTACTACTGTTGTTGTTGCTTCTATAACTCCGGCTGCTACTATAGAGGAGGACAATCATGAGCATGAGGTTGATCAAAATCAGAACTACGTGCCACCAGCACCACCACCACCAGGTCGTCCTCATGCATATAATCACAACGGTAGGGATACACCACCACCTCAGGTACGAGATTATGACCATATTCTTGAACTGAAATTGAATATTCCACCATTTGAGGGTAGATACATTCCAGATGTATATCTTACTTTGGAGTTAGAAACTGAACAACGTTTCACATGCTTACAATATCCAGAGGATTGATGTGTTGCCGCTGTTTGTGAATTCAATAGTTTTGCTTCTGTTTGGTAATCTGAACATTGTAGGTTATATCATGATAATATCCCAACTACATGGGCTGCTTTGAAAATTACTATGCGTAATCGTTGAGTTCCACCATATTATCAATGTGAATTACTCCAAAAATTGCAGCCTTTGAAACAAGGAAAAAATTATGTAGAGGAATATTATCAGGAATTACAAACTGGCATGATTAGATCTGGTATTGTTGAGGATAATGAAGCTATGTTTGCATGTTTTATGTGTGAATTAAATAGAGAGATTCATACCATTGTAGAGTATAAGGAGTATAATAATATCACTTGTTTATTCCATCTTGCTTGCAAAGCTGAACGTGAAGTGTAGGATCGACACACATTGGTGCGAACTAATTTTTCTGCAGGTCGATCTTCATCATGGACACTGTCGGGCCTATGGGATTTGGGGTACCCAAGGCCGTCTGCCTGCTGCCCAAGGAACGCCGTCTGGCGTGGGCCCAACATAGCCCATCTTCAAGGCTCCACGAGCAGGGTCCTTGCGAGGTGGGCGTCAGCAAGCATCGTTAGGAGCTCCCTGAGGGCCTCGCATCGGGCACTCTCCCGAGGCTGCCTCCCGAGGCCCCTCGTGGCCGGATAAGTCTAGGCTTTCCAAGCCCTACCTCGCGCTGCACGTGGGTGACACGAGCTACGACGAGCGGAGTCGGAAGGGCGCCAGAGGGTGCAGATAAGGATGTTTTCCCCTTTAATGCTAGGGGAGCATGGATGGTGCACCGGTTCCCAAAGCAATCCAAAAAGGTTGCCACTTTGGTGCAAGAAGACCAGGACGGCGGGCTTGCCAGGATAGAGGTCATTGCCAAGCGGACCAGCACGTCATGTACATAAGCTTTTGCAAGAGAAGATCACCTTTAGTCAGGATAAGTTGTACTCCTGTACCCCTTCGAATTTGGCCATTGTGGCACCTAATGTTTTTTGGGGAAGAGGACCAGGGCCAGTATAAGTATAGGCTAGGCTCCACCGTAGAGAGGGATCAGATCCAGAGCCTCCCGAGGCAGTTCATACTCCTTGTACTCACATACTCGCCCTCCCTCGTTTGGCAATCTGCTCAAAGCAAGAGTAGGGTCTTACACCGCAAGGTGGCCCGAACTTGGGTAAATTTCCATGTCATGTCCTTTTTTCCTCTCGCTTGAGCACTGATGAGGACATGAATACATTGTATATGACCAAAAATGTTGCATACATGTATATATTTGGGAGGTGATTTCTAATGCAAACTATGCAATAATTTGTTTATGTCATCCAGGACAAAAATACTTCACAAACTTTTGTGCCATGTCTAATTGCAGGTGTATGGGACATTTGTACAATCCACAAATGAAGATAAGGGGAAAAGAGAAGTTTATGTGATGTTCGAAATGTCCGCTCACATCATTTTTGGGCCAAGAGAAGATAGAGTCCAAGTCTCTCACGTTCTAGATTCAGATTCGGACTACACAGACATACCTGACTCGAAACACCAAGAAATCTTTCATACGGACTCCGAATTGGGTGATTCTTTTTTTGCTGGAAAGTAGATTTCGTGCTATTTCCAACCCAATTGGGTTCACCTCAAAATTTGTCTGGAGCGTTGAGATATCAATGAAACAATCTGACGCAGCAGCAGAATCCGAGTCAAACTACAAGTCCAAACGTGTTGCATCACCTCCACTTGGGCCCATGATCCTTGTATGACCTAGGGTTAGTTTTAGGCTGCCTTGGGATGTCCTACCACATCCTTGGCCACCACCCCTTGCTCCTATATAAGTAGATCCATCTAGTAGCTTTCACCTCCACTTGGGCCCATGATCCTTGTACTAAAGTTAGCTGTTGCAACTTCATGTATTTCGTTTGTGTCCAACGACTAGACCAAGACCACTTTCGAATCCCCACCTTTATCAATACTTCATCTATATTCGCAATATTCAGATTGCATTATCATATTCTTGCTTGTTCTTTGATTGCGTGCAGTAATAGACCTTCGTGGTCAGGCTGATCGTGCTTCCAACATCATCTGTAACCTCGGGAGATCGGTTTAGCGGTTGCTAAGGCGCAACATCGTGCATGTTTGTACTCGGATCATCAAAGTCATCTCCACAAAATCTATAGTTATCATCTGATCGAAAGATCGGGACACCCTGCTGCTATCAACTGGTATCAATTTTTCGGTTGCTCGGTGAGAATTTCCAGTTTTCCCTAGATTAGATATATTTGCTTACCTATTTTCCAAGAAAAAGCCATAAAAAAGTTAGATATATTCATCCTTTGTCCAAGCCAGTCTGATCCTTTGGAATTTTATTTTCATTGCTTGCATAGTTGAATTATCGATTGCATCATAGTGTCGAGTTGCTAGTCTTAGTGTCTAGTTCGTTTAGAGTTTCGAGTTCTGTTCACATTAGTCATGCCGCCACTGCAACATTATCCCTTCCGCTGTCCACCACCCCATCCATCAATTTCCACCACGTGCTACCCATCGTTCATTTTCATAATCATAGTTGAGGTCGTTCACATCTTCACTTGATCCAATCTGCATCTTATCTAGTTGTCTTGGAAAGAGGGAGAAAAAAAAGAGACAGAGAAAAAAAGTAAAAAAAGTCAGAAAAAGGAGAGAAAGAAAAAGAAAAAAGTGTGAGAAAAAAAGAGAAGACAAAAACGAAATTCGGATCTATCTAGACTCAATCTCGTACCTGAATTCAGATTGGAATTTGTTTTGCGTACTGTTCAATAAAACAAGCATAACTTCCTCATATGAAGTTCTTTTTGGCTCCGTGAGTTCTCAAATAAAAGCTAGCAACGAGCTGCATCTGAATAGTCTAAGAAGTTTGTTCAATATTTGTCACACCAAAATCGGCTTCTAAATAGGTATTTTTGACCTCCGAAGTTCGCGAGCACAGCTTGTTCCAGTTTTAGAATTTTTTGACTCCTCATAAACTCGGAAATGAGTGATTCTTCTTGTGTTTGAAAGCTTGAGTCAGTAGCATACTGTAGAAAATTATCAGAAAATTGGAACAAGCTTTTTCGGAGGAAATTTGGAGAGAGAGTTGTTGGTATATCCTGCTTGGCAATTATTTCTCATCATTATCTTTACTGCTATTGTGATCTTCACTTTTATGTCGTTGTCCAAAGCTACTTCATATCCTTTATTGATGCTAGTTATGCTACGTTGTGACCTCATTAGTGTTCTAGGCTCGCGTCCCTAGTCCGGTCTAGCCTAGGACCAACACAGTACAGTCGTTGAGCGTTTATTCAACATTCCATCTCTGAATTGATTATTGCTAATCTTTTGCTACCATATATACTCATGGCATGATTAAAAGACTACAACATTTAAAACAAGGTTGTGACATCGTAAGAAAATATTATGATGATTTACAAACTACCTTGTTGCTCTCATTTTCAGAAGAAAGTGAAGAATATTTTATGGATAGATTTTAGGGAGGATTAAACCGTGATATTCAGGAAATACTAATTCATGAGGTGTGTTATCCGATGAAACGTTTGTTGCAAAGCTGAACAGGAAACAAAACGACATGTTGCCCACGAGGAGAACAAGCGCAAGGTGCACATTCCAAGTGTTGATACAGATGTTTCTTCTACTACTAGGCGTACTATGACAACCACATTTGTTGTTGGGAGGACTACACCATGTGACACATCACCACTGAGCGTGCCTACATCATCTAAGTTGATCATAAGAGGCAATGAAAAAGGTATAGATTTTCCACTTTCACATGAGCATGATGCATGCCTAGCTAAATTGAATACATCATGTGTTGAGTTACCTATTGATTTGCGCACACCACTTATTTTACATAATCTTTTCACTATCATGTACGCATCATGTCTTCAAATAGCTGAAATACAAACAATTTTGAGCACACCCATTGAATTAACTGTTGATGCAAAAGAACCAATGTTTATTAATTTTGATATCACCTCTAATATTGGTGATGATTTTGTGTCAAATGACTTACTGCATGTTTGCTTATTTAAGCATGTTGTAGCATGTAAATTTAATGCAAGTAAGGTTTATTCACCAATGTTGGGATGGTTTAATGATGAACATTGTCTATCTTTTGATATGAATAATAGCTTCACTTATATGAGCAAACTCTGTTGCAATATTTTCATGCCTTCTACTTCTTGTGAAATTATTTTGGCTTTATATTTTATGAACTATGAAAGTTACTCATGAATACATGTTTCATATGTGCAAAAACGAAAGGAAGTAAAAATTGATGACATATACATATACAACATGTACACCTTGTCTCTTTTGTTAGCCACATTTCAGATTAATCAACGCCGAGGACGGCTTTGTTTTCAAGAAGGGGAGGATGATGAGGACATGACTACATTGTATACGACCAAAAATATTGCATACATGTATATTTGTGAGGTGATTTCCAATGCACACTATGCAATAATTTATTTATGTCATCCAGGACAAAAATACTTCACAAACTTTTGTGCCATGTCTAATATCAGGTGTCTGGGACATTTGTACAATTCACATATGAAGATAAGGGAAAAAGAGAAGTTTATGTGTTGTTCAAAAAGTCCTCTCACGTCACTTTTGGACCAAGAGAAGATAGAGTCCAAGTCTCTCACATTCTGGATTCAGATTCGGACTATACAGACATACATGACTCAAAATGCCAAGAACTGTTTCATACATACTCCAAATTGGGTGATTCTTCTTTTGTAGGAAAGTAGATTACGTGATATTTCCAACCCAATTGGGTTCAACTTCAAATTCGTTCGGAGCGTTGAGATATCGATGAAACAATCTGACGCTACAGCAGAATCCGAGTCAAACAACAAGTCCAAAGGTGTTGCATCACCTCCACTTGGGCCATGAGCCTTGTACGACCTAGGGTTAGTTTTAGGCTACCTTGCGACGTCCTCCCACCTCCTTGGCCGCCACCCCTTGCTCCTATATAAGTAGATCCATCTAGTAGCTTTTTCCTTGGGATATGTTTAGTTTAAAGTTAACCATTGCAACTTCGTGTACTTCGCTTGTGTCTAACGATTAGACCAAGACCGCTTTCGGATCCCCACCTTTATCAATACTTCATCTGTATTCACAATATTTAGATTGCATTATCATATTCTTTCTTGTTCTTCGATTGCATGCAAGAATAGACCTTCGTGGTCAAGCTGATCGTCCTTCCAGCATCGTCAGTAACCTCGGGAGATCGGTTTAGCGATTGCTAAGGCGCAACATCATGCACGTTTGTAGTCGGATCGCCAAAGTCATCTCCAGCAAATCGATAGTTATCATCTCATCAAAAGATTGGGACACCCCGCTGTTATCAAGCATGCTGGAGCATCATCGTGAGGTAGTGGGCAGCGAGCTGGAGCTTAGTGGAGTTCTATGAGCACACCCCAAATTCGAACCTTTTCTTGGGTCCCCAGAGCCTCGATTCCAACATTTGGCGTGCCAAGTAGGGGTGTGCTGAAGTTACTACGCTTCACTCTGTTCCTACTCTACCGTCTCCATGTCCGACGCTCATCGGGTTCACGCCGAGCGCCAAGCGGCCCGCATTGCCGAGACTGCACCCGCGGGAAGCAGCAGCCACCGCCTCTTCTCCGAGCCTGCGCCTGCCACCGCCTACCCCGCTGCTTTTTCGAGCGTCGTGGGCTGCCCGACTTTCACCATCGGCCTTCGCCAAGTGAACTGGCCGGCGAGGTTCAGACAGGTGCTGCCTCCGCATTGCAATGGTGCCATTGACCCCGAGGAGTTTCCCCAACTCTTTAGCCAGAGCATCCGGTTGGCGGGCGGCGGTGGCAAGGCCATGGCGAACTGGTTTCCCCTAGCCCTCGTGGGCGCCCCATGCTCCTGGCTCCTCAGCCTTCCTGAAGCTTTGATCTCCTCCGGGCGAGCTAAGCGATCAGTTCACCGCGCACTTCACGCTCCAGGGGCCCCACGAGGTCGCGTGCAAACTCGGCGGGTCCAAGGCGCCTACGTCCAATCGCCAGACCAAGAAGCTCTTTCGTGGGAGCGAATGCCGCACGGCCCCAACTCGAGGCTTTGCGGCCTCGCATGCGGCCCGAGTGTGTCATCGCCTTAGATTCCCACGACCACCCCAATTCCGCAGCCGTCGGCGCGCTCCCCATGATGTGCACTCCCACCATCAGCAATGTCGCGGGCACAAAAACCCTCATCGATGGGGGAGCGGGCCTAAACGTGATGTCCATTGAGACCTTTGAGATGGTTCAAGTGCCTTACGATCAGCTGACGCCCACCAGGCCCTTCTCGGGCGTGACCAGCGGTCTACCACTCCCCAGGGGCAGATGCACCTCCCTGTCACCCGCGACAACTACCGCATCGAGCTCATTGACTTCGATGTGGCCCGCATCGGCCTTCCGTTCAACGCCATCCTTGGATACCCCGCGCTCACCAAGTTCATGGAGGTAACCCACCTCGGCTATAACATAATCAACATGCCCGGCAGCAACGGCGTCATTACTGTCGCTGGAAGCAAGGAGGATGCGGTACGGGCCCTCAAGCGCATCTACAGGATGCAGCAGCCTCACGGCCGGGCTTCGAAGACGGGGTCGAGTCTCCAGAGGTCACTCCTGCAAGGAAGAAACATATGTTCTCTCCAGACCGCGCCGAAACAAAGAAGGTATCGGTTAACGGCAATGGCGCAGGTCCTAGCTTACGGCGCCAATCTTCCCCCTGAGCAGGAGGACGCACTCGTCGCTTTCCTCCGGGAGAACAAGGACATGTTCTCCTGGACGGCTTCTGATATGTCTAGCGTCTCAAGGGAAGTAATCGAGCACCACTTGGCAATGTGTCCCAATGCTTGTCCCATCAAGTAGAAGGCATGGCACCAAGCGCCGGAGAAGCAGGCATTCAGCGTCCAAGAGGTGCACGAGCTGCAGGAAGCTGGGGTCATTTGATAGGTGCATCATCTTGAGTGGCTTGCTAACCTAGTCATCGCCCCCAAGAAAGGTGGAAAGGAGTGCATGTACGTCGACTTCACGAGCCTCAACAAGGCCTGCCCCCAGGACCCTCTCCCGCTCCCACGCATCGACCAAATCATGGACTCCACCGCTGAGTGTGACCTGATGTGCTTCCTGGACCCGTGCTCAGGCTACCACTAGATCAAGATGGCGGTGGAAGATGTGGAAAAGATGGCCTTCATCTCCCCGTGCAGCGTATTCTACTACACCTGCATGCAGTTCGGTTTGAGGAGCGTCGGCACTACCTTCCAGCGGCTGATGCGCATCGTGTTAGGGCCACAGCTAGGAAGGAACGCGGAGATCTACATCACGACATCATGGTCAAATTGCGTGAAGCCAAGACGCTAATCAAGGAGCTGCAAGAAACGTTCGCAAATCTGCGCGAGGTCGGCCTGAAGCTCAACCCCAACAAGTGTGTCCTTGGGGTCCCCTCCGGTAAGCTTCTCCGCTTCCTTGTCTCCCACCGGGAGATCCAGGCCAACCCCGAAAAGATCAAGGCCATTGAGAAGATGTGCCCCCCCCACACACATAGTCAAGGAAATGCAATAGCTGGCAGGGTGTGCGGCCTCCCTGGGGTGCTTCATCTCCAAGCTAGGCGAGCGCGCCTTTCCCTTTAGCTGATGAAGAGGACAGGCTCCTTCAAGTGGACCCCTGAAGCGAAGGCGGCTTTCAAGACCTCCAGAGGTACTTGACGAGCCCACCTATCATGGTGGCGCAGTTTTTTCGCGAGCCCTAGGTCCTATACCTGGCGGCCACCCCGCAGACGGCCAGCGCCGCGCTCGTGGTGCTGCAGGAGGAACACGTTGGCACCAAGGAAAAGCATCCCGACACTCGCGAGCCCTCCAAGCTCCCCGGACCTTCCGAGCCTCGCGACCTGCCGGAGCCCCGAGAGCCCTCCACGCCTCAAGCCGGTGCCCCCGAGCCACGCGCACCCCTTCAGGAGAAAGCCCCCACTAAAAGCCACATGCTTCGTCGAGCACCCTATGTACTTCATGAGCACGGTGATGAGGGGTGCGTGGGCGCTATCCTATGCAACAGAAACTTCTCCTTGCCCTTCTGGTTACCTCCAGGAAGCTGCGGCATTACTTTCCGGGCCACACCATCAAGGTCATCTCCACGTACCCCTTGGAAAAAGTGTTGCATGGCCCTAATTCTACGAAACGGGTCGCTGAATGGAGCATCGAACTGCAGGCATTCCAGCTGGAGTTCTATACCACCAGAGTCATCAAGGGAGTGGCTCTTCCCAATTTCTTGGCAGAGTTGACGGACACATGCGAGGAGGAGCCTCATGAGGACAAGTCCCTCCTGCCTGGAGATAAGGCGCCTGTTGGGTGGGTCATGCACTTTGATGGTGCCTTCTCCAGGTAGGGCGCGGGGGCTGGGGTCGTGCTCATTCCCCCAGTGGAGGAAAAGATTTACTAAGCGTCCATCTGTGCTTCCAGCATGTTGAGAAGGTCTCCAACAACTTTGCGGAGTATGAGGGCCTGATCATCGACCGCAAGGCCGCCACAGCCTTGGGAATCAAGCGCCTCACAATGAAGGGCGATTCTCAGCTCCTCGTCAACTTCTCCAAAAAAAAGTACTAGCCAAAAGATGAGCACATGGCAGACTATCTATTGGAGGTACGTAAGCTCGAGAAGCTCTTCCTGGGTTTAGAGTTGTAGCATATTCTGCCCGTCGTCAACAAGGAAGCTGATGACATCGCCAAGCGAGCGTCCCACCGCGAGCCCTGGAGCCCAGGCGTTTTTGAAGAAAGGCTCTTATGGCCATTATCCACGCCTCTCGCCACCATTGCAACGCTGCTCCTCGAGGAGCTTCCGCCTCCACCATCCGCGGGCGCGCCCGACTGCGGCCAGACCTCTGGGGCCTGCCTGCTGTTGGCGGTGGAGCCTTAGGAGGATAGCCGGGTCACGCAGTTCAAGGACTACTTGCTCCACGGCACCCTTCCGAAAGAAGATGCAGAACCAAAGCACGTGGCCCAGCAGGCCACCACCTACTGCCTACAACAGGGCGAGCTATTCCGCAAGCTCCCCAATAGCGTCTCGCTGCGGTGCATTTCACAGAAACAGCGGCGCGAGTTGCCAGCCGACATCCATGGGAGATACTGTGGGCATAACTCCTCATCGCGTACCCTCACGGGTAAGGTGTTCCACAGCGGGTTCTACTGGCCCACAGCGCTTCGCGACGCCACCAAGTTGGTCCAGTAATACGAAGCTCGCCGGTTCCATGCCAAGCAAATCCATCAGCCCGCACAAGGACTCCAGACATTCCCACTCTTGTGGCCCTTTGCGGTATGGGGGATGGACATACTGGGCCCCTTCCCTCGCGCGACCTGGGGTTACCGCTACCTCTACATCGCTATCGACAAGTTCACCAAGTGGGCGAAGGTGGAGCCCGTGCACACCATCCTGGCGGGCTCGGTTGTCAAGTTCGCCAGGTGCCCCGTGAGCCGTTTCGGTGTCCCCCATCGTATCATCACTGATATCGGCTCCCAGTTTACGAGTGGCCTCTTCAGGTCATACCATGCCAACCTTTGAACGCATATATGCTACACTTCCGTGGCGCACCCGCCGAGCAATGGCGAGACCGAGCACGCCAACGCTGACATTCTCAGGGGCCTCAAGACTACGAGCTTCAAGAAGAAGCTTGAGGCTTGCGGAAAGGCATGGTTGGACGAGCTGCAGTCTATGATGTGGTCCATCCGCACCACTTCGACGAAGCCCACCGGCGAGACCCCCTTCTTCCTCGTCGGGGCCGAGGCGGTCCTCCCTTCCAAGCTCAAGCATTTTTTCCCGTGAGTCCTGGCATTCGACGAGGCACGCTAGTACAACTCGCGAGGGGCCGGCCTTGTGCTCCTCGAGGAGGCCCGCCATCAGCCTGCCCTCCGGGCTGCAAGGTACCAGCAGGCCTTGCGGCTGTAGCGACCAGACCCGAATGGATCAAGTCTCTGTGCTCAGTGTCATCCCTGGATCAGTAATGCTGACACCACACAGTACTTCGAAGGATTTATAGCAGAGTAGCAATCACACACTTATTACATCGTTGTCCACAAGGGAACTTATTACAATAATATGGCTTAAGGCCATCTAATAATAACAGCGGAAGGCTTGGAAGATAAGCGAGTCCATCAACTCCAACGGCATCATCGAGTATAGAACCACGACCTAACACCTTACTCGTCGTTCGAAAAGTGCGCAACGTGAAAGTTGCAGCCCAAAACGGGTCAAGACATGGAATATGCTTGGCAATGTAACACATAAGAGCAATGAATGAATAAGCCTACACTACATGCATATATGGCTGGTGGTAAGGCTCTACGGTTACATTTGCATAAAGCTGATTTTTCCCTACATCAAAGGAATAGTTTTATTTAACTATCATGGTGGTTGTTAAACATTGAGAATGGTTGACAGCATCCTCAATCCCAATTAAAAGGTACTCATCAAAACCCAACAACTTTTATTAGAGGTAACATGTTGAGATTCACATGATATTCAATTACCAGATACTCAAAATGTCCATAACCGGGACACGGCTAATCATGATTAGTTTATACACTCTGCAGAGGTTTATGACTTTTCCCCACAAGACTCGATCGCCTCCGCTTGGTTCTCGTGACTACATGGTGTTTGAGAAACGGATGACCGAGACATAGTCTTTCGAAGCGCTTAGCACCTTACATGAGAGTAGACCGTACCAACCTACAACCCCTACATCAGCTAGCCTACCCGTAAGAGTTCGCACAACTTAGTCAACTACGCCAGAGCCCATAATTGGCTTGTGGCTGCACACGGAAGTTTCCAGCTTGAATAATCTTATGATCCCTTAGAGCCCGGGTGGCGGTCCAAGAAATACAGTAAGTCCTAATAGAAACCAGGTGCCTCAATCCACCCAGATGTGTGTTTAGGTTGCCACCTTAGATAAACCATTAATTAACAATCTCACATCTGTCATGGATATTCACTCACCCAATCCACGTCTACTAGCATAGCATGGCATAAACAAGCAAACGTAGAAGTAACTCCCAAGGTTTCATAAGTAAAACGGGTAATAGGTACTACCTCAATCTACTTCCCAAACCCACAATTTAATTTGATCCTAAACATGCAAGTGTTTGAGGGTTTGATCTAATGCATAAAAACTGGGTAGTAGAAAAGGTATGATCAAGTGTTACTTGCCTTGCTGATGATCCGCGAGACCTAGAGATTCGAAGTAACAAGCGGCGCACTCCGGGTGATCTAACGCAGACAAACAACAAGCACACAATAAGTACTCATTTAATGCACGGGGAAATCTCGAATAAAAGATCTAACCAGAAAGTTCAACTTAAGAACCCTGGTTGCAAAGGAATCGAATCGAAATAAACATCGAAAGTTGAAACTCGAGAGAGAACGACTCGGTTTTGCAATCTGAAACTAGGTCAAAATTTCACAGTAGCAAAACTCTGTGAAAGTAGGTTAGTCGAACGGCGGTTTCATTTTAAACTCCAGCGCTTGAATCACCGATTCCGATAAACGAGCGAGAAATAAAACAGATTTGAAAATCGGATCGAAATCGAATCGGAAAAATAACGGATTAAATCCGATTAAAAGAAAACGACGAACGGTTTAAATAACGGACGCTCGTTATCAGAACTAATCCAACGAACACGTTTATTGAAACGAACGGTTCGGTGAACGTTCGTTAAATAAGAAAACCGAAAAAATAAATAAAACCAATCTAGGGTTTTTAAAAAACCGAACATCTCTTTTTAAAAACCGGATCGGTTTTAGGGAAACCGGATCGGCGGGCGGGCGGCGGCTACCTCGGTGGCTCGCCGGGCGAGGCTCGGCTGGGCTCGGCGGCGGGGTCCGGCGGGCGGGCGGCGAGGGGCGGCGGAGTCGGCGGCGTGCTCGCGACGGCGGGGAACGGCGGCAAGCGGAGAACGGCGCGGGGGGGTTCGGCTTGGGAGGCGGCAAGGGTCGAGGTGAGGGAGAGGGGGGGGGCGGCGTATTTATGGGGGGGGGGGGAGGAGGCGCCTTGGGGAGGGGGGGGCGCGCGGGTCTGAGCCGGACTCGGGCGGCGAGGTCGTCTTGGCGGCGGGCTCAAGGCTGGGAGGGAGAGGAGGCGGGCGCCGGGCCGGGCTGGCTGGCTGGGCGGGCTGGGCCTTGGCCTGGGGGGCGTTTTTTAATAAAATAAACTAAACGAATTAAAAAATACCAAATAAATTCTGATTTAAATAAAACAAAATTTCCCGACTCCTAAAATGAGTCGAACAAAATGAACTTTAAAACAGCAAACATGCATAAATTTTTTAAAATGCTCATTTTGCCTAAGCAAAATAAATCTTCCAAAACCAAATTTGATTTATTTATAAAATCTTCATTTTTCCTAATTGTTGGGAAAGTCATATTATTCCCTCTCTTAATTTTCATAGGAAAACTTTATGAAGATAATTTAAATAAATCCAAATGATCCTATTTTCAAATTTTGAGAAAACCCAAATATGAAAATAATGAAACTTCCAACTCTCTCCGAGGGTCCTTGAGTTGCGTGAAATTTCTAGGATCGGAAAATGCGAGAAAATATGATATGCATGATGACCTAATGGATAACATTCCAAATTGAAAATTTGGGATGTTACAAACCTACCTCTTAAGATGAATCTCCCTCGAGATTCGGGTTGGCTAGAAAATAGGTGAGGGTGGTCCTACAAAACTTCCTCTCTTTCCCGTGTGGCTTCATCCTCGGTGTGGTGGCTCCATTGAACTTTGCAAAACTTGATAACCTTGCTGGGTAACTCTGCTGGCATAATCGAGAATCTTAACCGGTTTTTCCTCATAGGTCAAGTCATCCTTCAACTGAATTGCTTCCAGGGCACTGTGTCTCTTAACGGTACCTCTGCTATCTCGGGTGACATTTCTTCAATCGAGAAACATGGAATACATCATGAACTCTCGACAGTCCTTCCGCAATTCCAATTTATCATAACTTCTCCCATGCGTTGCAAAATCTTATATGGTCCAACTAAACGGGTGCTAACTTTCCTTTCACTCCAAAACGCTTAACTCCTCAAGCGGGATACTCGAGATATACTGTCTCCAACTTCATACTCAATCGCTGGCGCTTTGAATCGGCATAGCTCTTTTGTCCGGACTGGGCTACCTTGAGCCTGTCTCAATCAACTTAACTTTCTGCTCGACTCCTTAATTAAATCTGGTCCAAACAACCGACGATCTCCGGTTTAGTCCCATGACAACGGTGTCCTGCACCTTCTTCCATACTGAGCCTCGAAGGTGCCATCTTTAAGCTGGTTTGGTAACTGTTATTGTAGGAAAATTCTGCATACGGCAAATTATCATCCCAACTAGATCCATAATCTAGTGCACAAGCTCAAAGATGTCCTCCAAAATCTGATTGACTCTCTCGGTCATCCATCGGTCTGTGGGTGGAAAGCTGTATCAATTCCAATCGGGTTCCCAATGTTTCGTGTAACCGGTTCCAAAATTTCAAGTAAACTGGGTTCCCTATCCGATACGATGCTCCTCGAACTCCGTAAACACACAATTCTGGTCATATATATCTTTGCCAACTTAGCACTGCTATAGGTAGTCTTGATCGAATGAAATGAGCTACCTTGGTCAAACGATCGACTATGACCCAAATCGAGTCATATCCTGAACGGGTCTTTGGCAAACCTGTGATGAAATCCATGCCTAGTTTATCCCACTTCCATTCGGTATCGGCAACGGTTGTAATAATCCTGCTGGCTTCGATGCTCGCCTTTACTTTCGACATACGCCGCAAACTGCTACATACTCCGCAATATCCTTCTTCATTCCGTCCACCGTAAAATATTCTTCAAATCCAAATACATCTTGGTATTTCCGGTGAATCGAATAGGGTGAATCATGGGCTTCTTGCAAAATCAACTTCCTGATCTCTGGGTCATTGGGCACATAAACACGGTCTTCAAACCATAGGGTATCGTGCTCATCCTCACGAAATCCTTTAGCTTTTCCTTTGCTCATTTTCTCCTTTATAGAGGCAACTTCCTTATCTGCCTTTTGGGCTTCTCTGATTTTGTCCATTAGTGTCGACTGAATCTCCAATGCTGCTACATAGCCTCTCGGAACTATTTCCAAACATAGTTCTCAAGGTCCTCGCTAACTCATTGGGTATTCCTCCCATCATTAGGGTATTGACGTGGCTCTTACGGCTCAATGCGTCAGCTACGACATTAGCCTTTCCGGGGTGATAATGCAATCTCATATCATAATCCTTGATTAGCTCTAACCATCTCCTTTGTCTGAGATTCAATTCCTTCTGTGTGAAGATGTACTTCAAACTCTTGTGATCCGTATATACTTCACAATGATTTCCAATGAGAAAATGTCTCCACGCCTTCAAGGCATGCACAACGGTTGCTAACTCCAAATCATGAGTGGCATAATTCAACTCATGAGGCTTAAGTTGTCATGAAGCATACGAAACAACTCTTCCTTCCTGCATAAGCACGGCTCCAAGTCCTCGACGTGAAGCGTCGCAATACACCTCATAATCCTTAGTCCGATCCGCAATATCAAACTGGTGAGGTAACCAATCTTTTCTTCAACTCCTGAAAACTTGCCTCGCAGTCCTCAGTCCATATGAATTTATTTTCCTTCTTCAACAATTCTGTCATAGGCTTTGCAATTCTTGAGAAATTCTCAATGAATCTTGGTAGTATCCTGCGAGTCCAAGGAAACTCGAATCTCTCCAACTGTCGTTGGTGCTTCCCATTTGGTTACGGTCTCAACTTTTGTGGGGTCAACTGCTATCCCTTCTCCGGATATAACATGTCCAGAAATCCAACTTCCTTTAGCCAAAACTCACATTTGCTGAACTTGGCATACAACTGGTGTTCCTCGTTTCTCCAAAACCAATCGCAAATGTTCCTTGTGTTCCTCTTCATTCTTCGAGAAAATTAAAATGTCATCAATGAACACCACGATTTAACTTATCCAAAACTCCATAAACACTTTGTTCATCAGGTTCATGAAATAGGCTGGTGCGTTAGTCATCCAAATGACATAACGGTATACTCATACAGTCCATATCTCGTGGTAAATGCTGTCTTGGGTATGTCCTGCTCCCGAATCTTCAATCGATGGTACCACGATCGCAAGTCGATCTTAGAAAACACTTTGGCTCCTTGCGTTTATCAAACAGATCATTTATCATAGGTAGTGGGTACTTGTTCTTGATTGTTACTTCATTCAATCCACGGTAATCAACAACCATTCTCAACGATCCATCCTTCTTCTCCACTAACAAACGGGTGATCCCCAAGGTGAAGAACTTGGGCGAATAAAACCTTTATCCAATAGTTCCTTAATCTGCTTCTTGATTTCCGCCAAATCCTTTGCGGGCATCCCAGACGGTCGCTTCGATATCGGGCCTGTTCTCGCAATAGCTCGATCAAAACTCAATGTCTCTATCCGTGGCATTCCCGGCAATTCTTCCGAAATACATCAGATAATCCTTTACCATCGGTACTTCTTCTGCACCACACCTCGATAAGCAATTAACTTGTGCTCTCCTCGCTCGTGCCGTGATACATACTTAATCCTCCTTCCTTACGGTGTGGTGAGCAAAATTGACCTTGTGGTACAATCTATGTTTCCTCCATACTTTGATAACCAATCCATTCCTAATATCACATCCAATCCTTGGGATTCCGTAACTATTAGGTCCGAGGGGAAAACATAGTGTCCAATCCTTAGTGGCAATCGATCACACCATTTACTAGCCATGTATTCGCCTCGGGTGAGGTTACTAGCATGGGTGACCTAAGGGCTTGGGTCGGTAATTTGTACTTATCCACAAATCCCTTGATATGTATGAATGCGATGCACCAAGATCGAAAAGAACAACTGCATAAATGACTTAACCAAAACTTACCGACATCTTGATCGGGCTGATCTTCAACCTCCTCCACATCAATGTGGTTCACCCGTCCCCTGTTGAAAGGGTTTGGCTTCTTTCCGAGCTTCCATTGCCATTTCCATTCGGCCTTCGACAGTCATTTGCATAGTGCCCATCTTGCGGCACTTAAAGCAAGTAATGTGACTCAGTCTACCTTGGATGGTGTTGACGGGTTGGTGCGGTTCTGTCCATTGCTTCCTCCATTCCCGCTCCCATTCTTGGTGCCATTATGGTTATGCGAATTACCTCCTCCATGGGTATGCTGAAACTGAATTCTGATATAGGGTATAACGAGGCTTCTGCTGGGATCCAGAGTTATACTTCCCTTGTCCATACTTCCGCTATGCAGTTCTCAATTTGCTGCTGCTTTCCTTCAATCATGAGAGCTCGGTCTACTAACTCCCGGTAGTTGTTGAAACTTGCTACCATCAACGGCATGCTGAACTCATCATTCAGTCCTTCTAGAAACTTCTCCTGCTTAGCTGCATCAGTAGTAACGTCATGCGGGGCATAACGTGCTAATTTGCTAAAATCATCCACGATCGCCAACAGTCCTTCCTCCTTGGCGAAGTTGCGAAACTCACGCTTCTTCATGGCCATGGCTCCTGCTGAAACATGGGCGGTCGAAAAGCTTGTCAAACTGGTCCCATGTGGCGTTGTTCACGGGTAAGTGGTGTGAAATTCTCCCACCATGCTGCTGCGGGTCCTTCAAGCTGATGTGCTGCAAACTTCACTCTTTCTCCATCTGCATCTTGCAGTGGTCAGCTCCTTCCTATCTCATGGAGCCACCATCTGCTACAATCGGCTCGGTGCTACTGGAATACACCGGCGGGTTCAGTCTAAGGAAACGAGTCAGATGATCCGCAGGTGGTGGTGGTGGCGGTGGGTTGTTGTTGTTGTTGTTCTGCACCAATGTTTGAATCAGGGTATTCTGCTGCTGGATCAATTGGGTGATCTCTGGCGGGAAAACGAATCCGGGGTCGCGTCTCGGAGGCATCTGATGGGTTTAGAAAAGAAGAGAAATGTAGAATAGAATGAGGTCTAAGGGAATCACTACCCAAATGCACATGAGCAAATGCACACAAAATCACTTCATTCAATCAACAAGGGCTTACAACGATCTAACTCTCGCAAAAGTGCGTGTGCTATAATGTTTACATGGAGGGAAATACTACTAATATGTGGGGGACTTCTACTAATTTGAACCGGTGGAAGACTCCATGATGTCTGCTCCAGCTTCATTTTCAAAGTCGGGTTCACTTGGATCCGAATCGGTGTCGTCAATGTTGATGTAGTCGCTTGGGTATTCGACATACTGGTCTTCATTCCTGAGCGCCAACTTCTTCTTGAGTTCTTCGATCTCGTACTTAAGATCGTTATTGTGTCTTGCTAGAGCTACGATCTCGTCCATGTAGTCCTTGCGTGTAGTTTTTAGTTCTTCTTCCAGTTCGATGATCCTTCCCTTTGTCTTCTGCAACTCCAACATGTCATTGCACATTTGGTTCTCCTGGCGTCGAATGTGCTGGTTTAACTCCTGGATGAACGCTGCAATGGATCTATCCTTCTTGGTGCTGACGACGTCCCAGTTGTCATCTCGGCGTCCGCAAATCTGGTAGATGGTATCCTTGAGGTCTTCTTGATAAACTTCCCCAATGCGTCCCATGGTGATGTGAGCTGCCATGCTCTTTCCTGCACTCCAAGTTGGTGCAATGAAAACACTATCTATAGGCTTGGTGATTGGGGCGAATGTCCTTCCCGAACGTGAGCTTGAATCTTCCAGCGCTCCTCTTGAGCAGAGTGGCGTTGAAAGTTCCGTGAAGCTTGGTAGTCCAATGTTCGGTACTTGGTAACTTCCTTCAAGTGAAATCCAAAAGGTGTGCCTTCATCCCGTTGGGTGTACTTGATCTTCGCGTCCGTCATCCTAAAGAGAGTAGAAAAGATGAGGAGTTAGAAAATGGGAAGAGAGTAGTGATCCATGGCTTTAACTTAGTGGTCGTGTCTACATCGGCGTGTGCTCGATACCATTCTCTCAGAGCGACCAGACCCAAATGGATCAAGTCTCGTGCTCGATGTCATCCCCGGATCAAGAATGCCGACACCACACAAGATTTCAAGGATTTATAGCAGAGTAGCAATCACACACTTATTACATCGTTGTCCACAAGGGAACTTATTACAATAATATGGCTTAAGGCCATCTAATAATAACAGCGGAAGGCTTGGAAGATAAGCGAGTCCATCAACTCCAACGGCATCATCGAGTATAGAACCACGACCTAACACCTTACTGTCGTTCGAAAAGTCTGCAACGTGAAAGTTGCAGCCCAAAACGGGTCAGACATGGAATATTTGGCAATGTAACACATAAGAGCAATGAATGAATAAGCCTACACTACATGCATATATGGCTGGTGGTAAGGCTCTACGGTTACATTTGCATAAAGCTGATTTTTCCCTACATCAAAGGAATAGTTTGATTTAACTATCATGGTGGTTGTTAAACATTGAGAATGGTTGACAGCATCCTCAATCCCAATTAAAAGGTACTCATCAAAACCCAACAACTTTTATTAGAGGTAACATGTTGAGATTCACATGATATTCAATTACCAGATACTCAAAATGTCCATAACCGGGGACACGGCTAATCATGATTAGTTTATACACTCTGCAGAGGTTTGCGCACTTTTCCCCACAAGACTCGATCGCCTCCGCTTGGTTCTCGCACTACATGGTGTTTGAGAAACGGATGACCGAGACATAGTCTTTCAGAAGCGCTAGCACCTTACATGAGAGTAGACCGTACCAACCTACAACCCCTACATCAGCTAGCCTACCCGTAAGAGTTCGCACAACTTAGTCAACTACGCCAGAGCCCATAATTGGCTTGTGGCTGCACACGGAAGTTTCCAGCTTGAATAATCTTATGATCCCTTAGAGCACGGGTGGCGGTCCAAGAAATACAGCAAGTCTGATAGAAACCAGGTGTCTCAATCCACCCAGATGTGTGTTTAGGTTGCCACCTTAGATAAACCATTAATTAACAATCTCACATCTGTCATGGATATTCACTCACCCAATCCACGCCTACTAGCATAGCATGGCATAAACAAGCAAACGTAGAAGTAACTCCCAAGGTTTCATAAGTAAAACGGGTAATAGGTACTACCTCAATCTACTTCCCAAACCCACAATTTAATTTGATCCTATACATGCAAGTGTTTGAGGGTTTGATCTAATGCATAAAAACTGGGTAGTAGAAAAGGTATGATCAAGTGTTACTTGCCTTGCGATGATCCGCGAGACCTAGAGATTCAAGTAACAAGCGGCGCACCGGTGATCTAACAGACAAACAACAAGCACACAATAAGTACTCATCTAATGCACGGGAAATCTCGAATAAAAGATCTAACCAGAAAGTTCAACTTAAGAACCCTGGTTGCAAAGGAATCGAATCGAAATAAACATCGAAAGTCGAAACTCGAGAGAGAACGACTCGGTTTTGCAATCTGAAACTAGGTCAAAATTTCACAGTAGCAAAACTCTGTGAAAGTAGGTTAGTCGAACGGCGGTTTCATATTTAAACTCCAGCGCTTGAATCACTGATTCCGATAAACGAGCGAGAAATAAAACAGATTTGAAAATCGGATCTCAAATCGAATCGAAAAATAACGGATTAAATCCGATTAAAAGAAAACGACGAACGGTTTAAATAACGGACGCTAGTTAACAGAACTAATCCAACGAACACGTTATTGAAACGAACGGTTCGGTGAACGTTCGTTAAATAAGAAAACGAAAAAAAACCAATCTAGGGTTTTTTAAAAACCAACATCTTTTTTTTAAACCGGATCGGTTTTAGGGAAAACCGGATCTGCGGGCGGGCGGCGGCTACCTCGGTGGCTCTCGCGGCGAGGCTCGGCGGGCTCGGCGGGGGTCCGCGGGCGGGCGGCGAGGGCGGCGGAGTCGGGCGGCGTCGGCGGCGACGGGGGGAACGGCGGCGGCGGAGAACGGCGCGGGCGGGGTTCGGCTTGGGAGGCGGCGGCGGTCGAGGTGAGGGAGGGGGGGGGCGGCGATTTATGGGAGGGGGGGGAGGCGGCGCTTGGGGAGGGGCAAGGGCTGGTCGGAGCCGGACTCGGCGGGCGGGTCGTCTTGGGTGGGGGCTCATGGGAGGGAGAGGGAGGCGGGCGCTGGGCCGGGGCCTGGCTGGCTGGGCCGGCTGGGCCTTGGCCCAGGGGGGGGCGCGTTTTTTTTAAATAAAATAAACTAAACGAATTAAAAAAATACCAAATAAATTCTGATTTAAATAAAACAAAATTTCCCCGACTCCTAAAAATGAGTCGAACAAAATGAACTTTAAAAACGGCAAACATGCGTAAATTTTTTTAAAATGCTCATTTTTGCCTAAGCAAAATAAATCTTCCAAAACCAAATTTGATTTATTTATAAAATATTCATTTTTTCCTAATTGTTGGGAAAGTCATATTATTCCCTCTCTTAATTTTCATAGGAAAACTTTATGAAGATAATTTAAATAAATCCAAATGATCCTATTTTCAAATTTTGAGAAAACCCAAATATGAAAATAATGAAACTTCCAACTCTCTCCGAGGGTCCTTGAGTTGCGTGAAATTTCTAGGATCGGAAAAATGCGAGAAAAATATGATATGCATGATGACCTAATGGATAACATTCCAAATTGAAAATTTGGGATGTTACAGCGGCGCTACCAGAGCTGCAACATCCGCCCCCGCACTCTCGAGGTCAGGGACCTTGTCCTGAGATGGATCCTCTCCATGGAGGGCCTCGACAAGGTCTCACCCATGTGGGAAGGCCCTTTCAGGGTAGCCCATGTCTCCAGGCCAGGCATTGCACGCCTGGAGACGGAGGATGGAGTTCCTGTGCAGAATGCCTGGAACATCCAGCATCTCTGCCAGTTCTACCCTTAACCCTCTCACGTAAGTATGAGGTGGGATTGTACATGCCCCGGAGCCTCCCCGTGCGCTGTCCCATGGCCTCGCGAGAGCGCCCACCCACGCCCAAGTGGAAACCCCATGCTCCGTGCTGGTGGAATGATCGAACAACGATCATGCCCATGCCCAACTAGAGGCCCCATGCTTAGCGCTGCAGAATGATCAATGAAGGTGTCGGATGCGGTAGCCATTTTCACTTTTCCTTTCTACTTGTAAGCAAATCCACATCTTCTCTAAAGTAAAACTTTGGTTCTTGTGTATTCTCTAAGAAAATAATTTGGTTTTCTTCATGGAGTTTCGCTGGATTTCATTCGTTTTCGTGCGCCACGCGCACTCAGGGGCTCTCTCGTGAGCTTCGCGTGAGCGAGGGCTGGGCATGGTGCTTACGCTTGGTCAGCCCCGCCGGCTTTAAGAGCCAAACAGTCGGCTCTGCGCCGTGGGCCTACTCCTGCGTGCACCACCCCACCAAGGCCTTGGTGTATAATGTTCTCACCCGACGCACAAGAGCGAGCCGACGAACGCGCACTCCCCCTCCCAAGCATTTCGCCTCGGGAGCGCTCGCACCCCTGGCACTCTCACCTCCTGGCCTTGCCCAGGCATCGCGACCTCGCATACTAGCGACGGTCGGGCTAGATTAGAGGCTGTGTTCTAATGACATAAAGAAAGAAAGCAACTTGAAGGAAAAAACAAGCCCGATGGGAACACAAGCATTGTTCAGCACATCATTAAGGGTCTTAGCAAAAAATTCCTCACACCCCCGCGGGGTTACAATTAAGTATCATCAGGTAAGAAAATAGGGGCGGCCTAAGGAGACGCAACATCACTGCCGTCGCCCTTGTCATCCTCGGGTTCCTCGGCTCCATGCCGATCTTCGTGGCTGTCAGGGACGAACCGCGCGAGCGCGTCCACGTGGTCCTCCATCCACTCCCTGAGGGCGTCGCGGATCACTTCCGGGACGGGGGCTATCACGGCCACAAAACCGAAGCAGGGGTCGCGTGAAGAAGATTGCTGAAGACGTGTGTCGACACCTGGGCAAGGAGGTCGTGGCTTTCCTCTTCAACAAGTTGACCGACCTTCTTTGCTCCCCCTTCAAGCCGCTCCACGACCTTGGTGAAAAAGGCGAGGTAGCCGGCGTCGTCTGGCACGAGCGGGCTGGAGACGTCCTCCTTGCAGATGGAGCCTCGGTCACAGAGAGTCCTCAGCTCGAGGTCCTAGAACATCTTGGAGTGTGTGTGCTACAGCCCTCGAGCCCGATTCGCTTCATTCGCCGCTAGTTCCACGAGAGACGTGACGCCCCCACATCCTCCTGAAGCGATGCCAGCTCGGGCTCGGCGATGGTTTGAGCTCCCAGCGCAGCTTGACACCGTTCATCCACTTCAGCCAGCTTCTCCTTGAGGTCGTGTATCACGCCCTGTAGCTCCTTGCGCCTGGCACATAAGTGGGCCTCCTGAAGCTCTAGCTTTTTGCGATGTTCATCGGTGGGCGCCTGACGGGCGTTTGTGATCTTCTCCTTGGCCCCCGCCTGGATCGTCGCTTCCTTTGATGACAGGAAGGCATTAGCCTTCTCCATGCATTGAGCTAGGTAAGCTTCATCGGTTGCCACCTGGTGCTCCAACACCTCCAACTACTCGCACTCCAGGCTCTGCTCAGACGACATCAGGGCTAGCTATTGCTCGAGGGCCTTGAGGTCTGCCTCTTGCGTTGCCAGCCCTTTCATGGAGGCAGAGAAGGCATCCCTACGCGCTTGGATCTACTGCTCCAGAGCGGCATTTGAAGCTAGGAGCTCTTGCTCATGAGCCTCCACAGCCTCATGTCACCAATCCGCTTCCTTGGCCTCCTGGAGAGCACAATCGCAAGCTTCCTTTACCATGGCGGCAGACGCCTTGTCCTTTGAGCGAGTGGACTCGCGCTAGATGCAGCCAAACTTAACGGCAACCTCAAGTTGGTGCCATCCGCATGCCAGGTGCAGGCGCTAATCCGTAAGGCGCGCGTCAACATTGTGAAGCTCCGCTTCGAGCTGATTCAGCGTGTGATAGGGGCGAGGGTGTCTTGATCTTCCAATGAGATGATAACTATCGATTTGGTGGAGCCAACTTTGACGATCCGACTAAAAATGTGCACGATGTTGCGCCTTAGCAATCGCTAAACCAATCTCCTGAGGTTATTGACGATGCTGGAAGCACGATCAGCCTGACCGTGAAGATCTATTCCTCCACACAATCGAAGAACAAGCTAGAATACGATGATCCAATCAGAATATTGCGAATATACACTAATGCAGGATGCTGCTAACGCAACACTACGATCAGAGACCCTTCAATGAAACTGTGTGCGATGCAATAATCGCAAACGATGGTGTAAAAGAACCATCAAAAAAGGTGCAAAACGTTTGCGATGGCGGAGCCATCAAACAAGGTTCAGATTTTAGTTGCGTGTGCGATGCAGGACATACGGTCCAGTCCAATGAACTGTTTGCGATGAGGCAGAACAAAATAAATGGGCAGCCTAATGAAGGCGTGTGCGATATGCAGCATATAGTTCAATCGGATGAACCGTTTGTGATTAGGCAACAAAAAAGAAACGGTCAGCCAGATCAAGGTGTGTGTGATTGAGGGCATACGCTTCAGAAGGATTAACTGTTTGCGATTAGGCAACAGAACCGAAATGGATCAGCCAGATCAAAGTGTCTGCGATTGATGGCATACGCTTCACATGGATGAACTGTTTGCGATTAGCCACAACAAACTGAAACAGTTAGATAGATCAACATGTGTGCGCTAGACGAGCACACGCATTCTGATTAAAACAAGCGTGCGCGATGGTAATAACGAGCGCGCATGGTTGTTGGAACAAGACGTGTGCTGACATTGCCTATTGCGGTGCACCCTTTGGTGGAAATGCCACGTACACAGCCGAGAAGGCGTACGTGCCAACGTTATGCCTTCTGGGAATGGTGCCGCACTTATGACCGTCAGTAAATTTTGAGCATGCGCCCCATCACATTCCAAATTGCAAACCTGTTCACACCGATCAAAACCTAAACAGTTTCCCACTTAGGAGCGTATTAGTACTCGGTTATAAATACTACTACTCCAAGATGACTACACATTCCTCCTCAACTCCTCATCCACAAAAACAAACAAGTCATTCATCATCGTTCCCATGCGTCTGCCATGGCCAGCGTGAGTTTTGGGTCGAGAGATTGCCACCAGGGAGATGCGAGCCTGGAAGCGGAAGCATGAGAGATGTCCCGCCACGCCGCAAAAGTATCCAACATGTCCCGCCGCGCGGCCGTAGCAGTAGAGAGGTCCCGCCGTGCCACCAAAGCAGCACGGAGGTCCCGCTGCGCCGTCTATGCAGCAGACTAGTCCGACCGCGCCGCGGAAGCAGAAGAGATGGCCTGCCGCGCCCGAATGCAGCAGAGATGTCCTCCCGCGCCACGACGGTCTAGGAAAATGTCTCCCGGGCAGAAAAAACCCCTGCTAATCCCCCATCACGCAGTTGTCCAACCTGGGTTTTTAGATAGTGGCGAGCACTCTTACAGGCGCATGCGTGCCCTCGTCCTTAGGCAGATGGATCAGATCTCCAGCTGGGCGAGGTTGTAGGATGAACTGAAAGCCTCGTTTGGACAGTCTATTGGCGTCATCCGGCAACTAAATGAGAGCAATGCGAAGCATCGGGATGAGCGCGACCTGCTGAGGGCGAAGATCGTCGGAAGTGCGGAGCAGCAGGAGCAGACCACTGCCTTGTTGAAGAGGACCGGCATCATCGTCGAGAAACTTATGGACGTGAATGCGATGCTGCACATCGGGCGCAGAAGGCTTGTGGAGGAATCCGTGGATGCTCTCAAGCACCATCTTGAGGACAAGAAAGAGCTCATCGCCGCTCGCCGCGGAGACTAGTTCCCCCGGCCTGCAGCAACACATCAAGAAAGTAGAGATCAGCGAGCCAGATCGTTATCTTCCTTCTTCTTTTGCCCTTGTGTATTTCAGGCGTTGCCCATGTGGCTTTTTTAATTATGTTCCTAAATATGTAAGACAATTATTATCCATTGTCATCGTCCTTATATTCATCATGCTTGCTATAAGTCGCAGTCGATGCTATATAGGTCCGTCGGATCTTACATCAAGATCCGTGCAAAACTTTCTTTTCAGATTTTCATTTTTCTCTCTTAAATCTCAGTCCAGTGAGACATATAGCCACGCAATAGAACAGGTGCTCGGGCGCCATTAAAGGAGACGTTAGGAGGGAGGTGCGTAGTGGGTAGCGGTCAAAGGGCTCTCCTGCTAATGAGCACGCGCAGGGGTCTGATCGCACGCCCCCCGTACTCAAATAGCTACCCCGCACGGCACCTCCTAGCTAATACAAAGAGGGGACGTGTGGCGGCACGTAATTGGTAAGTTGAACGCCCACGGTTTCAATAATACTTATGTTTCCGATTTGTAACGTGACAACACTTGTTCCAAAATGACTTTGTTGATTGTTAATGTTTGTGCGTTCGCAAATCAGTCAGAAAAATTACCACAGCATCTTGGTGCCATGTCATGACACCATGCCAAGTTTCATGATTTTCAGGCGTGCTTTGGATTTACAGGAATTAAAAAACCAAGTTTCTCAATCTTTCCGGCCGAGCCACGACGCCCAGGTGTTTGAATTTCATTCCCATTTCTTGCATGGGACCTAGAAATTCACCCAAGGACACACATGTGATTTTTAAAACAACTTTGGTGCACTGGAGCCTGTGCTTGTAGTTCAAATTTGAATTATGCACATTAAATGCGCAGAAACTCAATTAATGTATAAAAAGGCCAAACGATCCAGAATAATTCCAAAATTTAGCACGATAATTCTATTTGGTCTAATCTACGTGTGTAAAAAAATTAAGGTGGGAGAAGGCAGTGTAGGTATGTCGTTTCGCACACGGAGGTGACACGTTCCCTCTCGGAACCACGAACCTTCTTCAGGGAAGCTCTGGTTTGCAAGAAGCTTACACCAAAGCTTGTCCCAATTCGGCCAAAAAATTACCGCAGCATGTTGGTGCCATGTCAAGACACCATACCAAGTTTCATGATTTTCAGGAGTGTCTCGGATTTACAGGAATTAAAAAACCAAGTTTCTCAATCTTTCCGGCCGAGCCACGATGCCCAGATGTTTGAATTTCATTCCAATTTCTTGCATGGGACCTATAAATTCACCCAAGGACACACATGTGATTTTTCAACCAACTTTGGTGCACTTGAGCATGTGCTTGTAGTTCAAATTTGAATTATGCACATTAAATGCGCAGAAACTCAATTAATGTATAAAAAGGCCAAACGAACCTGGAATAATTCCAGAATTTAGCACGATACTTCTATTTGGTCGAATCTGCCTGCGTAAAAAATTAAGGTGGGAGAAGGCAGTGTACGTATGACGTTTCGCACACGGAGGTGACACGTTCCCTCACGGAACCACGAGTCTTCTTGAGGGAAGCTTCGGTTTGCAAGAAGCTTACACCAAAGCTTGTCCCAATTCGGCCAAAAAAATTACCGCAGCATGTTGGTTCCATGTCATGACACCATGCCAAGTTTCATGATTTTCACGCGTGTTTTGGATTTACAGGAATTAAAAAACTAAGTTTCCCAATCTTTCCGGCCGAGCCACGACGCCCAGATGTTTAAATTTCATTCCCATTTCTTGCATGGGACCTTTAAATTCACCGAAGGACACACATGTTATTTTTCATCCAACTTTGATGCACTGGAGCATGTGTGATGCGGAGCATCCTACGGACATCACCATGTCAAGAGTCCATTTGGCAAGTGACACGTGCGACATCTACTTCACATACATAAAGGTGAATCGTCTCCTTTACACGTGTTCACTTGACCCCTTCGAGGATGGTATACTACTTGACACCCCTCTCGTGTGCATGCATAGGTATTGTCGGAACGCTACGGACGACGAGGAGGAGTGCGAGTGAAAGTGTACAACTACACCATGCGAGGGAAGCATGGAAGAGAAGATGAAAGAAACAGAGCTGCTACAAGCTACAGCCACCGGACGTCAAGATGCCACCGGACATCTGGCACCTAACGCATCCCAGACGGCCAGAAGAACTACAGCTTACGCATGCTACAGCGGCCGGACAACCGACGCCCACCGGACGTCTGCCCAGTCCTAGCGCCCGGACGTCCGACAACCTCCGGAATTCCGGTGCCACTACACCCGAGAAGAATCAGCGGACCGCCGACGCACGCCGGACGTCCGGACCATATCGTGCCACCGGACGTCCGACCCCCACTGGTCTTCCGGTACCTGCTTATGCGCAGCCGCGGGCCTTTGGCCTTGTATACCTCTCCCACTTACCCCTTCATGGCTTTGACTACAAAAAGACCACCTCCACCTCCTTTCTAGGGTTAGCAAAGTGATAGCTCATTTGTATGTGAGCTTTGCTCCTACCTTCCTCTACTCTTGAGAGAGAGACCACCACTCCCATGGAGTTCAAGACCTCCATGTGGGAAGATCCTGCGGGATATATCATCAAGACCCCTCATGGGAAGATCCGTCTAGGATATCATCAAGACCTCCTCATGGAGATGAACTTTACCTTGTATCTATCCCTTTGTTGTTCATTTACCTTGTGGATCTTGTGTGTTTGATTGTCTAATAGATGTGTGAATGGACTTGTTCTTGAGAGTTTTCCCTTGTGATTTCTCTCCGTTCTTCCCCGTGTTCTTCGTGTTCTTTGAGGGAATCCACTCAAATCGTGAAAGATCGGGCTACTAGGGTTCTACCCTACATCATCTTGGATCAGAGCCAGCTTGTCTCATGATATCATCTTGGTATCATGAGCCACATTGATCATGAATTTGGAGCCCCTACCCCTCTTTTTCTAGCTTGATTTTGCTGTGTTCTTCCCCAATTTCGATAATCCTCACCAAAAATAGCCCCAATTTTTTTTTGTGATTTGTTGGTTTTGATGAAGTTTTGTTGATTTTGATCCATGGATTTGCCTGGCTTCGAATGAATCTACCATCTCCCCAAGTTTCGCCACTTTCCATCCACGAAATTTGCTCAATTTTGACCCCAGAATCATCAAATTCCACCCAAAATCGCGCCCCGGATCTCAAATCCCGCGTTGACCCCGATACACCGGACGACCGACACTTTACCTGATGTCCGGAGTCCCAGGAACCACCGGACGACCGGAACCCCAAACCTGAGTTGAAATCAGCGGATTTGCGAGCCGACAGGACGTCCGACGACCGTACATCCGTCCATTTCCGGACGTCGGCTACCTGTAGATATCAACTTTGGCTGATTTTTGTTTCAGCCATAACTAATTCATCCGAACTCCGATTTTGACGTTCTTTAGCTCGTTTTGAAGCTTTTGACATCCCCCATCCCACAAAAATACTAACAAGATCATTTGAATTCATCAATTGTTTGGAACTTTGACATCTTTGCCTAGGGCCTTAACCACATCATCCGCATTACCATCATAGACTTCCGCAAGCTAACCCATTTTGCTTTCCGTAGCATTAGTGGTTGCTTGAGTAGTGATTTGAATCTCCTAAGGTGTTTCGAATACTTAGGGACGGTTACTTCTTCATCAACCACCACCATAACTTCCGCATAGGCGTTCCGACCATACACTTATGCCACCCCAACATAAGCCAATTTTGTTTGAGCTTGTTTGAGTTGTGGCTTGTGTCTCCTAAGGTGTTTTGGCTACTTAGGGATGGCAACTTCAACTTCGACACGCATAACCCATCATCCCACTTCCGCATTGCCAAGTGCAAAACTACCACTGCTTTCCTCTACCACCATTTGACTTTTGTCCTTGAGATTTTGAGTTGTGGTTTTTCCGTTTCCTAGGGTGTTTAGGCTAACTAGGAACGGGTCGACATCGGCAACACCGCATCTCATCATCACCAAGGACGGTAACCTCGAGAACACCATTGTATATTCCCCTTGCAATTGCATTGTTAACCCCTAGCCCATTTTGCGTCACCTGCCTATCGAGACTAGCCATTTGAGTATTGTCGGCAACGTTACTTGTGCACATTAGTGATCTAGACCTTCCATTGCATACATACCATATCATCTTGGTATCATCATATCATCTCTTGTGTCACAACATTGTTCCCGCATATACACAATTTCTATCTTGGTTTGTGCATTTCGCATAAGTGGCCATATAAAAAAAGAATAAGATTTTAAGCAAAAAAGAGAGAGCAAAGAAGCTTGTAAGCAAGTGCCATAGCATCATACCACATTGCATATAAGATTGTCATATCCGATCTTCTTGGATCATTTTGAGAGAAACACCGGGAACCATACATACATAGCATACATGGGATAGCAAGTTCATCCATTTTGCATCTTATAGGTTGTGCACAAGTGTCGTATCCGCCTATTGAGCAACCGTGCTAGCGTATCTCTTGAGTTGCACAACACGAGCTTTTTCTGTGGGCTCCACATTTTGTGCTCCTTCCTTTGTTGCATGACCCCATTTATCTTTCCGTGTGTGTGTTTCTGTGTGCCACATATTGCTAGTGGTCTACTTTTTAGGTGTGATGGATAGGCTTTACTTGATAGGTGTGAGTAAACAAGTCCGGTGTGATGGATAGGCTATTGGTCTACTTATTACCAAGTTACATTTTACATCAAATTTTTGTGCCACTATCCTCACCGAGCTACTCCATAAGCTTTACTTGATAGGTGTGAGTGAACAAGTCCGGTACCAATTCCACTATTTTTTCATCTCACATTGAGTGGAACGGGATACATCCTCAACTTTGGGAAAAGTTAACTTGGTATTGTTTATCTCATTTCCTAATCACCTCTACTTGAGTCTTGTGATGGATAGGCAAGGCATTTCACCTTTGGTCTACAACAACAACGACGATTTTGATGCCACGAACAACTCCAACGATGCCAAGATGCAAGCTCAAATGGAGGAGATCAAAGCCCTCATCAAGTCTTACAAGCGATCTTCCTCATCTTCGAGAAGACAGTCAAGAGCACATGCTTTCGAGCTACCATCTCCGGCAAGATCACATTGGCATTGACACCATCACCAACAAGAACGTGAAGGTCAAGAGCTTAACGCCAGCAACCACTCAATGACTTCACCATCTCCCTTGGCATATTCGCCAAACGACTTCAAGGCATCTTCGCCTGCGGACATACGACATCTTCGCCCACAAGCATCTCAAGAGAAGCTCCCCAAGATCAAGTCCCCGACTTCCACTAGCTACTACGACCTCGACACCGACCACAAGATTCCTTTCTATGGGACTCAAGAACCCGAGGAGTATCTCGAGTGGGAGCGCCTCATGGACGACTACCTCAAGCTACATCAAGTCCCTTTAGAAGATCAAGTGAAGTGTGCCACAAGAAACTTCCACGACTACGCATCGGCATGGTGGATTCACACACATTCGGAGAGCTATGACATGAGTTGACCCAAGATGAAGAGAGCTTTGCGGCGAGAGTTCATGCCTCCAACCTACACGGAACAACTTCTACGTCAATTGGAGAACACCATCCAAGGATCCAAGTCCATCGACGCGTACTTCAAGGAGATGAAGATTGCCTTGCGATGAGCCAACGTGGACGACCCCATTTCGATGAAGTTACACTTCATGATGGGATTGAACAACGACATCTCTAAGACTATCTTCCTCGAGAACTACAAGTCCCTCGACGACTACTACATTGGTGCTCTCAAGGCGGAACAAGAAATCATGAAGGCCAAGGCTTCTCGACCCCAAGCAAACTTCTCGAAGACCAAGCTCCAACACGGCGAGCATGAGGCTAGTATCACGACGATATCCAAGCCCGACGAGCTCCAAGACGGTGCTACCAACTTCGACTTCACCGCCATCCCTCTTTGTGGCATTGATGACGCCAAGTATACTTCGACTCTTTTTCAAGACAGTGCGGCGATGAGTACGACTACGGAAACCCTCAAGGACCAAGCTTTGGAGGCGAGCGACAAGGTGGTGAGCAAGGATGATGCTTCCATCTTTGGAGGTGATAGTGATGATGTGGCATCTTTGGTCTTCATCCACGGCGACGATGACGAGATGATCGAACATGGGATTTTCCCTTCGGTCATAGAGGAGAGCGATGATGTGCCATCTTCGGCCTTCATACACGACGATGGCGACGAGACGGTTGAGCATGGGATTTTCCCTTTAGCCACGACGACGTATGATGACTTGAGTGATTTTAGCCACCATATTGAGAATGAGAGTGACTTCACCACTAGCCCCATAAATGATGTGTTGCCCTAATTCCCATGTGAGGAGAGCCACAACCCCCACCACTTGAGTGAGATGAGTGACTCCACCGTATGTGAGTTTGAGTGCACCTATTTTGAGGGAGTGAGTGAACCACCACATAGAGAGAGTGAGATAGTTGATAGGGCATGTGAGGCCACTTCGATTTCTAACGACTTACCCTCTACCTTTATTGTGTCTTCTCATTTGGTGCTAGGTCCCATATATGATGACGCGCCGATTCACGACGACTACGTCCTCCCTTTGGACAAGATGATGGCCATGGTGGAATATGATGCACCCCCACATGGTTCCATCAAGATGATGATATTAACCACCATTTGGTCTTTCCCACCTCACCTACACCACTTGAGTGGAATGAACAAGGTAACATAGGTGATGGTGATGCTCTAGTCCCACTAGTGGACATTCTTGACTTTGATTGCTTGCATGATGTTGATCCACCTATTTCCATGCTTCATGCTTGTGTGACTTCCTCATGTGATGATTTATTGCCCATTATGATGAGTATGATGATTGCCATGTGGAGTCTATTAGTTGTGATGCCATGTTACATCGGATTTCTTGTGACAATTCTCTAGGTCACATCATGTTTGACAATCCGCTTGAGTTGTCATATGCTATGCATAAGATCAATCATATGTCATATTTGCAATCTCTTCGTAGTGACTATGCTATTCCATTAACATAAAACCAATTTGCACATATGGCATAGATGACAAGCCCATGGTTATTGGCATTTGTTTTCCTTGTCATGATATTGATATGCTTCCTTTGCATCATTTATCTCATATGCCATGCCATGACCACCTAGCTTCGAATATGCATTGTTTGGGATGTTGTCCATTTTCTCCATATGATGTTTCCAATATTGCTCATGAGGAGACCCCCATAGTTTCCTCATACATTTTAGGAGATTTTGATCCATCCCATTCATTGCATGATCCCAATACTTGTGTGCACAATATGCTCCCCATGAATAAACATGGTATTGATGTGCAATATATGCTAAATTTGCATCCCCATCGTGTCATACATAATAACTATTCTTTCATGATGAATGACATGTTCTTATACCATGCATCAAATTTCTTGAGTGTTTGATTGTCTAGTGGATGTGTGATTGGACTTGTTCTTGAGTGTTTCCCCTTGTGATTTCTCTCTGTTCTTCCCTGTGTTCTTCTTGTTCTTCAAGGGAATCCACTCCAATCATGAAAGACCGGGCTACTAGGGTTCTACCCTACATCAATGTTGATGCGGAGCATCCCAAGGTCATCCCCATGGACCTACCTACGTCTCCCACAACACCACTTGGACCTATGACAAGAGCCCGAGCAAAGGCTATCGAAGATAAGGTGAACTCGCTCCTTTCCGAACTACCACTTTCTATACATGAGACATGGTTGCTACCTCAAGCGGAAACACTATGTGTGATCAGGTACTTGGAGGAAAGCCACAGAACATCTACATCCAACGGACAAGAAGACGAGGACACCAAGTGCGAAGGACAAGAAGAAGAGCCGCGACAGAAGCTAAAGCCACCGGACGATCGGTCCAGACCGGACGTCCGGCCCCTGAAGGTCCTGCCAGCCCAAGGAAACTAGGCCATCGAATGCTACAGTGGTCGGACGTCTACCCAGGACCAGATGTCCAACATCTCCCTGGCCCTGGACGACCGAACCTCTCCGTACGACCGTCGTCAATTCAACATAACATAATTTACGGAAGTCCGAGGATCCCCGGACAACCAGATGCCCACGAGCCACCGGACGACAGATACCTTACGGACGTCCGGCCCCTGGCCGTGTCCAGTTGCGGGCTGAGGCCCATGTACCCCTTCACTTTGCCCCCCTTTTTTACTACGACTATAAATAGACCTCTCCCTCCTCCTAGATAAGGTTAGCGTTGTCATAGCTCATTTGTGAGATAGATCCTCGCTCATCCATACGGATCTACTCCACGAGAGTGAACGCGTCCCCTCATCGGATAAGTTCCACCTTGGATTCAAGACCCCCTCTTGGGTGGCCCCATCAAGACCTCCTCACGGAGAAGAACCAGTTACCCTATGTATCATCCCTTGTTGATCGTGGATCGTGTATCTCTTTGTGTTTCGAGGATCTAGCACATGTGCAATCAAATCTTGTTGGTTCGAGTGATTCTCTCGTGTTTCCCCTCGTGTTCGTCGTGTTCCTCGTTGGGATCCGCTCCTTTTGTGGAAGATCGGCCATCTAGGGTGCCACCCTACATCATCTTGGTATCATGAGCCACGTTGATCACGATTTCGGAGCCTCCCCTCTTTGTTTTCTAGATTGATTTTGTTGATTTTTGTCCCAAATTCAAAAATTCCCCACAAAAATAGCCCCAATTTTTTTTGTGATTTGTTGGTGTGATTAAGTTTTATTGGATTTGATCCATTGATTTGCTTTGCCATGAGTGGATCTAGCTTTCCCCTATCATCTCCACCATTTCCATCCGCAAAATCGTCCGGATTTGACGGTTTTTGACCTCTCCACGACGAACCCTAGCAGTTCATCCCATGCCCGAGATCGCACAGGCACGGATGTCTGACAGCTTCCGGACGTCCAACGACCGGACGACCATTCCACCACCGGACGTCCGACGTTTCCTGACGAAACTGAAAAAGTTCAGTTCGGCTACCACCACCTCTCCACCTCCACCTCCGCATACGCACTCCAATACCTCCACCACTTCCGCATAGCACCACCATAGCTTTTCTGCTACCACCTCCGACAATTTTGACACATTTTTGTTTTGAGATTTTGAGTTGTGGTTCCCGTGTCCTATTGTGTTTCGGCTATTTAGGTACGGTGCGACATCAACATCACCACCACTCATCTTCGACTCAACGGTAACTTCGACGACATCTTTGTCTCCTACCTTGCATTGCATTGATAACCCCATAGCCTTACTTTTGCATAGATTACCCATCGAGACTAGCCTTTGAGTATTGCCGGCAACGTGACTAGTGCACATTAGTGATCATACTTCCCATAGCATACATACCATATCTTTGTGGTGCATATCTTGGTATCATCTCTTCTGTCACAAAGTTGTCATCGCATATACTCAATAGCTACCTTGGTTTGTGAAGTTTTGCATGAGAAAAGACCTCCAAAGAGAAAGAGCTAAACAAGCTTTTAAGCAAAAGAGGAAAGATAAGCAAAGAGCTTGTAAGCAAGAACTTTAGCATCATACTACATTAAGATTGTCATACTCGATCATCTTGGATCATATCATAGGAATACCATACATATAGCATACTTGGGATAGAAGTCGTTGCAATTTCGCATAGTAGGTTGTGCACAAGTTCGTATCCACCTATTGTGCAATCATGCGAGTGTCTCTCTAGTGTTGTGCAACAAGAGCATTTTGATGGATTCCACATTTTGGCTCATTCCTTGGTTGCACGACCCCACTTATCTATTTGCGTGTGTGTTTCTGTGTACCTTATCTTACTATTGTTCTACTTGTTGCATTTGCGAATTTGTGAATCTTTTCCAACATTATTCAAGCTCACTAACAATTGCATCAAATTTTGTGCCACCATCCTAACCGAGCTCCACCATAAGCTTTTACTTGTGTAGGTGTGAGAAACCGATAAGAATTGGTACCAATTTTGCTATTTCCTTGTTCCACATTTGAGTGATCATTGATCCATCTTCAACATCGGTCAAGGTACATTTGGTATACATTCTTCTCTTTCTCGAACTCACATATTTCGCTTGGAATGATGGATAGGCCAAGTACTTCTACCAACCCACTCTTCATCGAGCAAGACGATGACATGTCCTCCTACATCACCAAGAGCCACCTCTTTGGCGCATAATGAGCTTTGCATCAAGAGCTACAAGCAATGAGCGACCGCATAGACCATCTCGCCACCGACTTGCGACTCTCCGACCAACGTACAAGAGACTACATCGACTACAAGCTCAACAAACACAAACACGAGAATGACACAAGAATGGACGAGATCCGTGCCTTGTTGGTCAACCGCTCTTCTACCACTTCGTCCTACTCAAGACGGAGCCACTCGAGTCAACACTCCGACGACACTATCTCTGGTTCAAGTACTCTGACATCAAACACTCTTCGACGAGCCGCGTGCCAAGACAGTCAAGCAAACCGTAATCCTCTATTCGACAACAACTCTCAAGAACAAGTTCGAGCGCAAGAACATGGCACCGCCAAAACCAAGCTACATTCATGCAAGCACAAGAACGGCAACGCCTACGCCAACAACAAGAAGAGGGGCGAGCGCGACTACACCAAGATGCACGAGATGCTGAGGCACAACGCCAAGAACAACAACTACGTGAAGCTCAAGCACTTGAGGCGCAACGTGCCCTCCGAGATTCAAGTCGAGCCATAGCCACGCCCAACCGACAAGCTCGTGAGCAACAAGAAGCGCTTCGTGATGAAGTTCAAGAACGAATTTATCAATCATGTGTGCCTCGTCAAGCTCCTCAAGCTCCTCCACACGCTCGACAAGCTCCTCGTCAAGCTCGACAAGACCCTCACGTTCAACACGAGCTTGAAGACAATGAAAATCATCCATGATAAAAGCAACATGAGGACGACAACCCTCCTCGCCAAGAGCAACATGAGGACGACAACCCTCCTCGCCAAGAGCAACATGAGTTCGTCAATCCTCAACGACATGGGTGTCACCATCCATGACCCCAACACAATGAAGAAGAACGCTACAGCAAGCTCAAGTTCACCATGCCCAAGTTCACCGGAAGCAATGACCTCGAAGAGTACATATCATGGGCATTGAATGTCGACAAGATCTTTTGCTTACACAACTATGAAGAAGAAAAGAAGATCGCGATGGCATCTCTTGAGTTCCAATACTACGCCCTCATTTGGTGGGAACAAGTTATTGAGCGCCGCGAGGCAAGAGGTGAACCACCCATCACAACTTGGGATCAAATGAAGGATGTCATGAGAGCACGCTTCGTGCCAAACTACTACAACCGCGATCTCTTCAAGAAACTCCAACTACTCAAGCAAGGAACCAAGAGCGTTGAAGAGTACTATAAGGAAATGGAGATTGCCGTGATACGAGCCAATTTCACGGAAGATGATGAGCAAACTATGGCACGTTTCTTGAATGGACTCAATTATCCTATCAAGAATATCGCCGACTTCCAACCATACTCGAACCTCATCGAGCTAGTCCATCAAGCTACCAAAGCGGAATGTCAAGTGCAAGATCACTTCAAGTATGCCAAGTTCTCATCCAAGTCCTATGTTTTCTCCAACACCCAAGCTTCAACGACCACAACACCTTCTACCCCAACAAAGCCATCTACAACCAACGGCAACAAGTCAAGTTACAAGAAAACTTTGACAACTTGAAGTCATCCTCCTACTACAAGCAACTTCAAGCCGAGAGCTTCATCATCATCTACCCCAACCGATGAGACAATCAAGACAAGCTCCTTCAAATGCTTCACATACGGCGGCTGAGGTCACAAGTCCTATGAGTGTACAAACAAGCACACCATGATACTCAACGACAACGGAACCTAAGATTCCATGAGAAAAGAGGAAATGGAAGCCCTTGAGCAAGTGGCCAAGCACCGGCAAGTGAACGAAGATGAAGATAATCAAGTATTTTGTGATGAGGATTCGAGCCCCGCTCTCGTTGTCTCCAAGTTCTTGACTCTCCAACATCAACAAGATGAAGACCAAAGATGCCATATCTTCCACACCGAGGTCGGCATTAATGGAAGGTCCGTCAAGGTCATCATCGATGGAGGAAGTTGCCATAAGTTAGCAAGTGAAGAACTATGCTCCAAGCTAGGAATGGTTAAGATGAAGCACACTCACCCCTACAAGGTTCAATGGCTAAGTGACTTCGGCACACTCGAAGTGGACACACCGTACAAGTTTCCTTCAAGATAGGAGCATAGGAGGACACTTTGGAGTGTGATGTCGTTCCAATGTTCGTTTGTCACCTCCTTCTTGGACGGCCATGGCAATTTGACCGAGGCGTCATCCACAACAGGCGTACAAACCACTATAGCTTCAAGATGAAAGGAAAGGAGTACGTGCTATGACCTATGTGTCCAAGCCAAGTGATCGCCGACAAGCAAACCACCCATCATGGAGAGACTAGTGAGAGAGCGAACCACCAAAAAGAGAGTTAGCGCCACAAGCCAAAATTGAGTGCCTCCATGATGAGCGACAAGAAAAACTTAGTTCTATTTGCCACCAACATGAGATGAGAGAAGTGTGTGCGAACCCATCAAGTGCTATGCACAATGTCCTCTTGTGTAAGGACGAGGCACCAAAAACTAACACCTCTCACAATCTACCTCTAGTGTTATCCTCTCTTTTGCAGGAATTCCAAGACGTTTTCCCCGATGAGCTACCTCCGGGTCTACCTCCACTACGAGGCGTTGAGCACTGAATCGACCTCATCCCCGAAGGACCCCTTCCTAACAAGGCTCCATATCGCGTCAGCCCCGAAGAAACTAAAGAAATACAAAGGCCAGTAAAGCATCTCATAGATCATTGACATGTGCGTGAAAGTTTGAGTCCTTGTGCCGTACCAGTCATTCTTGTGCCAAAAAGAGACGGTAGCTTTCGCATGTGTTCCGATTGTAGACCTATCAATGCCATCATCGTTCCCTATAGGCACCCAATTCCACGCCTTGATGAACTTTGCGGAGCCACCACATTCTCTAAAAATTGACCTTAAAAGTGGCTACTATCAAATCCGCATCCACGGAGGTGATGAATGGAAAACTGCCTTTAAGACCAAGTTTGGCTTATATGAACGGCTTGTCATGCCAGTGGGTTTATCGGAAGCACCCGGTACTTTCATGCTCTTATGCATTATGTGTTTCGCCCTTACACTGGTGAGTTCATTGTGGTCTACCTCAACGATATCCTTGTTTTTAGCAAATCTCTCAAAGATCATGTCACCCACCTTCGAACCGTGTTGCAAACTCTTCGAAAAGAGCATCTCTATGATAACATGGACAAATGCCTTTTTGGCGTTGATAAGCTTGTTTCCTTCGGTTTTGTTGTGTCTTCTAAGTGTGTTCATGTTGATGACTCTATGATCAATGCTATTAAAACTTGGCCCCAACCAACCAACTTGCAACAAGTGCGTAGTTTTCTTGGCTTAGCAATTTTCTATCATAGATTTGTGAAGGATTTTAGCACAATTGCTTCACCTATGCATGCATTGAGAAAGAAAAATGCGCCTTTTGTTTGGGGACCATCCCAAGACACTGCTTTCAATGAGCTTAAGAATTTGCTTACTCATGCTCCCGTGCTTGCATTATCCAACTTTGACAAACCTTTTGACATTCATTGCAATGCTAGTTGTAATGGCATAGGAGGTGTGTTAACGCAAGAGAAGCTCCCAATTGCTTATTTTAGCAAAAAACTTTCCGGAGCGCAACTCAATTACCCCATATATGACAAATAGCTTTATGCTTTAGTGCGAGTTTTGCGTCAATGGGAACATTATCTTCGCCCTCATGAATTTATCATTCATACCGATCATGAAACGCTCAAGTATCTTAACGGTCAAATTAAGTTGAACAAACGTCATGCTAAGTGGAGTGAATTCATAGAGTCTTTTCCTTACATCATCAAATACATAAAAGGCAGAGAAAATGTTGTGGCGGATGCACTTTCCCGTATATGCATGCTTGTTACTCAACTTGAATTGGATGTCATTGGTTTTGAGCACATAAAAGACTTGTATGAGCATGATCCAACTTTTTCTATTCCTTATGCCAAGTGTTTGAAGCATACATCTTGGGAACGCTATTACATCAAAGATGATTATCTTATGATAGCTAACAAACTTTGCATTCCCGAGTCTTCTCTTTGTTTGTTACTTTTGCAAGAAAGCCATGGAGGACTAATGGGACACTTTGGACGTGACAAGACATATGCTACGCTCTCCAAGAACTATTTTTGGCCCAAGATGTTTCGCGACGTCTCACGCTTCACCAACCGATGTTCGACATGTCGCAAAGCTAACTCCAAAGCTCAATCTCATGGTCTATATACACCCCTTCCAATTCCATATCACCCATGGGAAGATATTAGCATGGATTTTGTACTTGGTTTGCCTAGAACTAGAAATGGAAAGGATTCTATATTTGTTGTTGTGGACAGGTTCTCTAAAATGGCACATTTCATACCATGCAACAAGATAGACGATGCTTCACATATTTCAAATCTTTTTGGTAGAGAAATCTTGCGCCTACATGGAGTGCCAAAGACGATTGTCTCGGACCGATGTTCTTGAGTTACTTTTGGATGACCTTATGCGCCATGTTCGGAATCAAGCTACTATTCTCCACGGCATACCATCCACAAACCAACGGCCAAACGGAGGTGACGAACCGTACGCTCTCAACTCTACTATGTGTGTTGATAAAGAAGAACATCAAGGAGTGGGAGGGGTGCCTACCTATCGCCGAGTACGCCTACAACTGTGCAAGACATTCCACTACCTGCAAGTCCCCCTTCGAGGTCATCTACGGCTTCAACCTGTTGTCCCCATTGGACATTCTTCCTCTACCACTACAAGAGCGCATAAACATGGACGCGAGTGCCCGAGTGAACTATCTCAAGAAGATCCATGAAGATACAAGGCAAACCATCGAGAGCAAAGTACAACGACTCGCGACCAAGCTCAACGTCAACAAGCTGTAGCGATCCAACCTCAGACGGTCAAATCTCTTTGTATAAGTGTCATCTCTAGATCGGTAATGTTGACACACACACACAATACTTGAAGGATTTAAAACAGAGTGCAATCACACGCTTATTACATCGAATGTCTGAAAAGAGAACTTATTACAATAATATGGCTGAAGGCCTTCTAAATAAGATAACCACGGAAGCATCGAAGGTAAATGAGTCCATCAAGTCCAATGTCAAAGCTGAGTGCACGAGAACGACCTAGCGCACCTTACTCTTCGTCTGAAAAGTCTGCAACATAATATGTTGCAGCCCGAAACGGGTCAGCACATGGAATATGCTCGCAAAATAATACTGTAGAGCAATGAACAAGATAAATGCTAACACTACATGCATATATAGCCGGTGGAGGCTCTATGGTTATTGTTTTCGAGAAAGCAATTTTTTTCCTACAACAAAGGAATATGTTTTATTATACTACAAAATTGGTTGATAAACATTGATAATGGAAACCCCATCTAAATCCCAATTATACAGTAATTAACAACCCACTAAAATTAATTTAGAGTGATGAGATCAAATCAATAATTCAAGTACTAGATATTCAAGATGTCCATAGCCGGGGACACGGCTAACCATGATTAGTTTGTACACTCTGCAGAGGTTTGCGCACTTTTCCCCACAAGACTTGATCTCCTCCATTGATTTTATCGCACTACATGGTGTTTGAGAAACAGATGATCGAGGCACGGTCTTTCAGAAGCATTAACTCTTTCGATGGGTAGACCGTACCACCTACATCCTCTACATCTGCTAGTCTACCACTGAAAGAGGTCACACAACATACTCAACTATGCCAGAGCCCATAATGGCTTGTGGCTGCACACAGAAGTTTCTAGCATGAATAATCTCATGATCCCTTTGAGCCTGGGTGGCGAACCATAGGATGATCACACGGATTCCCCGGGATCTCCTTGTACAACACTGGATTCCCCAGGTGCCCACAAACAATCCACCCAAATGTGTATTAAAGTAGCCACCTTAAGTTAAACCTTTGTTAACAATAGTCTATTACAACTTCCATGAATTCCATCAAACACCAATCCACGTCTACGAGCATAGCATAGTAGTATAAGCATAACGTAGAAGTAACTCCCAAGGTTTGCAATAAAGGATAATAGGTTCTACCTCATCATCTACTTCCCATACCCACAAGTTAAGCAGTTCCTACTTATGCAATGTTTGAGGGTTGAAACTAATGCATAAAATCTGGGTAATAAGGGGGTATGATCAAAGCGTTACTTACCTTGCTGACGATCTGAAAACCCTAGTGACTCGTAGTAGCACACTTCGCACTCTGGAAATTCTATCGCAAAAAAACAATAGCATACATAAACACTCAAGCATAAATGCAAGGGTAAACCTCAGATGAGAAAGTCCAAACTGAAAGTTCAACTGGAGAGCTTCGATTTGCAAAAAGAATCAATCAAATCAGAGCTACGAAACTCAAACTACGATCAAAAAAAGTTTGAAATCAAATCTTCTTGAAACCAAATTTTAATTTGTCAAAACTATGTTCAAATTGATTAACTGGAAGAGGGGTTCGAGAAGAAGATTTTGGCGTTCGTTTCACTGGATTTGGACAAAGGAGCAAGAAGTTGCGAGGGTTTGAAGATCAGGGGTTAATCTACGATAAAAATAATCGCGGATAGGTCCCTGATCAAAAATGAAATAAAAAGAAAAAGACTAACGAACGAACGTTCGCTATCAGAGACAAACGAACGAAAACGTTCGCGAACAGAGACGTTCGAGTGAACGTTCGCTAAATAGATTCGGTCGGAGAAAACTGGAAAAGAAACCTAACCCTAAAAATTAAACCGATCTAGAAAGCGAAAACCAAAAAAACCAAAGCGAACTGGCGAACCATAGCGGTTTTTATACCGGTCAACGGGCGGCAGGTCAACGGCGGCGGGCGGGCGGCAGCTCTGTAGGATCCGGTCGGGCGGCGGCGTTGGTCTTTGGCGGCGGCTCGGCGGCGGGGCGGCGGCTAAAAGCGGCGGCGGCGTGGTGGAGTGCGGGAGGCGGCGCGGCGGCTTGGGGAGGAGAGGGCGGTGGGGCGGTGATATATAAAGGGGCCAGGGGGCTTGCCTTGCGGGACGAGGCGGCGGCGGATCGTGTCCGAGCTGGACACGACGATGGCGGAGGCGGCGGCGAACCTCGGGACTCCCATCCCGAGTCGGCGAGGGAGGCAGCGCGCTGCGGCCCAACTCGGCTGGGCCTCCGGCCAAGTCGTGCTGAAAAGATTTTTTTAAAATAAATTCCGCCGAAGAAAATCCTAATAAAATATAAGAAATTTCTAAAAATTCCAAAAACAATTTTCACCGTCTAAATAAAATATTTAGAACAAAGTGAACATTTTTCTGGCCTAAAAATGCAATTTTAAATAATGCATATTTATCTAATTCAAATAAAATAACAAATAAAATCCAAATAAAATATTTATTTGATTTCAAAAAATTTCCTCGAATATTCCTCTCTTTTTTTAGAAGTCATATTATCTTGTCTCTTTTATTTTTAATACTGGAAATATTCGAAGAGAAAAATATTTAAACCAAATTGATCCTCTTTTCAAATTTGAGAAGAATTCAAATATGAAAACTTATGAAATCTCCAACTATCTCCTTGGGTCCTTGAGTTGCTTAAGATTTCTAGGATCAAAACCAAAATGCAGATAAAACATGCTATGCATATGATGACCTATGTATAACATCCAAATTGAAAAATGGGATGTTACAAACCTACCCCCCTTAAGATGAATCTCGCCCTCGAGATTCGGGTTGGCTAGAAAATAGGTGTGGGTGGTCATTCCGTAGGTCTTCTTCTCGTTCCCAGGTGGCTTCATCATCGGTATGGTGGCTCCACTGAACTTTGCAAAACTTGATAACCTTGCTGCGTGTAACTCGACTGGCAAATTCGAGAATCTTGACAGGTTTCTCCTCTTCATTCTTCGAGTATACCAAAATATCATCAATGAACACCACCACAAACTTATCCAAGAACTCCATGAACACCTTATTCATCATACTCATGAAATAGGTAGGGGAATTAGTCAATCCAAATGACATTACCTTGTACTCATACAGCCCGTACCTTGTGGTAAAAGCTGTCTTTGGTATATCCTACTCTCGGATCTTCAGCTGGTGGTATCCTGATCGCAGATCGATCTTGGAAAATACTTTAGCTCCTTGCAGCTGGTCAAACAAATCGTTCATCATCGGTAGTGGGTACTTGTTCTTGATCGTCACTTCATTCAATGCGCAATAATCAACAACCATTCTCAAAGATCCATCCTTCTTCTCAAGCAAGAGCACTGGGGCTCCCCACGGTGATGAACTTGGTCGAATGTAACCTTTCTCCAATAACTCCTTAATCTGCTTCTTAATTTCCTCCAAATCATTTGCGGGCATCCGGTATGGCCTCTTCGATACTGGTCCGGTGCCTGGCAACAGCTCTATCAAAAATTCTATATCTCGATCTGGCGGCATGCCTGGTAGTTCCTCTGGAAATACATCTGGGTAATCCTTCACAACAGGCACTTCCTCTTGAACAACTCCTGAGAGGGAATTCACTTGGGTTCTCCTTGGCGCATGCCTGGATACATACTTGATCCTCTTTCCCTCCGGGGTGGTGAGCAATATCGACTTACTAGCACAGTGAATGTTTCCTCCATACTTCGATAGCCAATCCATGCCTAGTATTATATCCAATCCTTGTGACTCCAAAATTATTAGGTCGGTGGGGAAAACATGGCTACTAATGGTTAAGGGTAACCGACCATACCATCGGCTGGCCATATACTCTGCTCCTGGTGAACTTACTAACATGGGTGACCTAAGGGCTAATGTGGGTAACTTAAACTTGTCCACAGATCCCCTTGATATGTATGAATGCGATGCACCAGTGTCAAAAAGAACGAGGGCGGTAAACGACTTAACCAAAAACATACCAATCACTTTGTCAGGTTGATCTTCAACTTCCTCCATGTTGATGTGGTTCACCTGACCTCTGGTGAAGGGATTGGGCTTCTTCCTAGAGCTTCCATTTCCATTGCCATTCTTCAACTCAGAACAATCATTGGCGTAGTGTCCAGTCTTCCGGCACTTGTAATAGGTGACATGACTCAGATCCTTCTTAGCGGGTGTTGCTGGGTTGGAATGGTTCTGGCTGCTGCTTCCTCCATTCTCATATCCATTCTTTGGGCCACTATGGTTATGCGAACTCCCTCCATTGTGAGTGTGGCCTCCATGGTTATGGTGGTTATGTCCTCCCGAGTCCGGGGTAAAGCGTGGCTTCTGCTGAGCTCCTGAATTGTACTTCCCCTGTCCATACTTGCTTTTGCGGCTTTCTATCTGATGTGGCTTCCCTTCAATCATAAGAGCCCTGTCTACCAAGTCCTGGTAGTTAGCAAATCTTGCCACCATCAACTGCATAATCAGCTCATCATTCAGTCCTTCCATAAACTTCTCCTTCTTCGCGACATCTGTGGCCACATCATCTGGGGCATAGCAAGCTAACTTACTGAACTCATCTATGTACTACCCCACAATACTGTTTCCCTGGCGTAAGTTGTGAAATTCACACTTCTTCATACTCATAGCTCTAGTTGAGACATGTGCAGTGCGGAATGCTTGCTGAAACTGATCCCAAGTGACATTGGCTATGGGGAAAGTGCTGGTGTAGTTCTCCCACCATGTGGTTGCGCGTCCATCCAGTTGGTGTGCGGCAAAGCGCACCTTCTCAGCATCTGTGCAACCTGCGGTGGTCAACTCCCTTCCAATCCTGCGTAGCCAGTCATCAGCAAAAATCGACTCGGTGCTACTGGAAAACATTAGCGGATTCAACCTCAGAAAATGGGCGAAGTTTTCAACTAGAGGTGGTGGCGGTGGGTTGTTGTTGTTGTTGTTGTTGCCTTGGTTCTGGACTAGTAGCTGCATCAAGGCATTCTGCTGTTGGATCAACTGAGTGAGCTTCGGTGGGAAGGCAAATCCGGTGTCATGTCCTGGAGGCATTTGATGGGTTTAGAGGGGAGAGATTAGAATAGAATATGGTCTAAAGAGAAGTCACTACCCATATGCACATGAGACAAACACATAATCATATCATACCACTCAATTCAAACAAGGCATACAATCGATCTAGCTACCGTTACTAACTACTCGGACTACTACTATATACATGGGGAAGTACTACTTGTAATATGGTGGTCCACTAGAAATTTTGATCGGTGGAAGACTCCATGATATCTGCTCCAGCTTCGTCTTTGTAATCATCATCACTACTGTCGGGGTCGGAGTCAGTGTCGTCAATGATGATGTAGTCCCCGGGATGGTCGTCATCTCCTGGCGCGGGGTCTCCCATAAATACTCCTAGCTTCTTCTTCAGGTCTTCATTCTTCTCCAGTAACACTACAATTTCCTCCTCATATCCATCGCGTGTAGACTTGAGTTCCTCTTCAAGCTCCATTTTCCGGGTCATCACCTTCTTCAGATCTATCATGTTGGCGCACATTTGGTTCTCCTGGCGGCGAACGTGCTGGTTTAACTCATGGATGAAGGCTGCAATGGACTTGTCCCTCCTGGTGCTAATCATCTCCCATTGCTCATCTCGGCGCCCACATATCTGGTAGATGGTGTCCTTTAGATCCTTGTTGTAGACGTTGCCGATGCGTCCCATGGCGACGTGGGCTGCCATGCTCTTTCCTAGACTCCAGGTTGGTGCATCAAAGGAAAACTCTATGGGCTCAGTAACTGGCATGAATGTCCTTCCTGGAACATGAACTCGAATCTTCCAACGCTCCTCTTCTGGTAAAGTGGCGGTGTAGGTCCCGGTGATGCTTGGTACTCCGATGTTCAGGTACCTAGTGACTTCCTTCAAGTGTCGTCCAGATGGTGTGTCTTCGTCCGGTTGAGCAAACATGTTCCTCGGGTCCGCCATCTATAGAGTGGAAAATGGAGAGGAGTCAGAAATGAGTAGTGAAGGGTGAAATATGGCTTATCTTAGTGGTTGCGTCCTATAGTCAGCATGGGCTCTGATACCATCTTGTAGCGATCCGACCTCAAACGGTCAAATCTCTGTGTATAAGTGTCATCCCTGGATCGGTAATGCTGACACACACAGTACTTGAAGGATTTATAACAGAGTGCAATCACACACTTATTACATCGAATGTCTCAAAATAGAACTTATTACAATAATATGGCTGAAGGCCACCTAAATAAGATAACTGCGGAAGCATCGAAGGTAAATGAGTCCATCAACTCCAACGGCATAGCTGAGTGCACGACAACGCCCTAGCGCACATTACTCTTCGTCTGAAAAGTCTGCAACATAATACGTTGCAGCCCGAAATGGGTCAGCACGTGGAATATGCTGGCAAAACAACATTGTGCATCAATGAACAATATTTGTTGATAAACATTCAGAATCGAAACCCCGTCTCAATCCCAATTAAACAGTAATTAACAACCCAACAAAATTAATTTAGAGTGATGAGATCAAATCAATAATTCAAGTACCAGATATTCAAGATGTCCATAACCGGGGACACGGCTAACCATTCGTGGTTTGTACACTCTGCAGAGGTTTGCGCACTTTTCCCCACGAGACTCGATCTCCTCCATTGGTTTTCTCGCACTACATGGTGTTTGAGAAACGGATGATCAAGATACAGTCTTTCAGAAGCATTAACTCTTTGATGGGTAGACCATACCACCTACATCTGCTAGTCTACCACTGAAAGGGGTCACACAACATACTCAACTATGCCAGAGCCCATAATGGCTTGTGGTTGCACACGGTAGTTTCTAGCATGAATAATCTCATGATCCCTTTGAGTCTGGGTGGCGAACCATAGGATGATCACGCAGATTTCCAGGGATCTCCTTGGACAACACTTGATTCCCCAGGTGCCCAGGTATTAAAGTAGCCACCTTAAGTTAAACCTTACTTAACAATAGTCTCTCACAACCTCCATGAATTCTCTCAAAAACCAACCCATGTCTACGAGCATAGCATAACAGTATAAGCATAATGTAGAAGTAACTCCCAAGGTTTGCAGTAAAGGATAATAGGTTCTACCTCATCATCTACTTCCCATACCCACAAGTTAAGCAGTTCCTACTCATGCAATGTTTGAGGGTTGAAACTAATGCATAAAAACTGGGTAATAAAGGGGTATGATCAAAGTGTTACTTGCCACCTGATGATCTGAAAAGCCTAGTGACCCGTAGTAGCATGCTTCGCACTACTGAAATTATATCACAAACAAACAATAGCATACATAAGTACTCAAGAATAGATGCAAGGGTAAAACTAAGATGAGAAAGTCCAAACTGAAAGTTCAACTGAAGAGCTTCAATTTGCAAAAAGAATCAATCAAATCGGAGCTACGGAACTCAAACTATGATCAATAGAAGTTCGAATTCAAATCTGCTTGAAACCAAATTTTAATTTGTCAAAACCATGTTCAAGTTGATTAACTGGAAAGAGGGGTTCGACAAGAAGATTTTTGCATTGGTTTCACTAGATTTGGACAAACGAGCAAGAACTTGCAAGGGTTTGAAGATCAGGGGCTAATCTACGATAAAAATAATCATGGATAGGTCCCTGGCCAAAAATAAAATAAAAAGAAAAAGACTAACAAGCGAACGTTCGCTATCAGAGACAAACAAATGAAAACCTTCGCGAACAGAGACGTTCGAGTGAACGTTCACTAAATATATTTGATTGGAGAAAACCGGAAAAAAACATAACCCTAAAAATTATACCGATCTAGAAAGCGAAAACCGAAAAAAACCCGAAGCGAACCGGCGAACCGGAGCGGTTTTATACCGTCAACAGGCGCGGGCAGCAACCGGCGGGATCCGGCATGGGCGGCGGCGTTAGTGCGAGGCGGCGGCTCGAGGCGTCTGGCGGCGGCGGCGGCGGCCTTGATGGAGGCGGGAGGCGTGGCGACTTGGGGAGGAGAGGGCGGCGGGGCGGCGATATATAAAGGGGCCGGGGGGCTTGCCTTGCGGGAGGAGGCAGCGGCGGCTCGCGTCCGAGCCGGACATGGCGACGGCGGCGGCGAACCTCGGGACTCCCGTCCCGAGTCGGTGGGGGAGGCAGCGCGCTGTGGGCTACGGCCCGGCTCGGCTGGGCCTCCGGCCCAGTCGGGTGGAAAAGATTTTTTAAAATAAATTCTGCGGAAGAAAATCCTTATAAAATATTTAAAAAATATAAAAATGCCAAAAACAATTTTCTCCGTCTAAATAAAATATTTAGAACAAAGTGAACATTTTTCTGGCCTAAAAATGCAATTTTAAAGAACTCATAATTTTCTAATTCAAATAAAATAACAAATAAAATCCAAATAAAATTTTTATTTGATTTTAAAAATTTTCCTCCATTATTCCTCTCTTGTTGAAGAAGTCATATTATCTTCTCTCTTTTATTTTTAATATTTAAATATTCGGAGAGAAAAATATTAAAAACAAATTGACCCTCTTTTCAAATTTGAGAAGAATTCAAATATGAAAATTTATGAAATCTCCAACTCTCTCCTTGGGCCCTTCAGTTGCTTCAGATTTCTAGGATCAAAACCAAAATGCAGATAAAACATGCTATGCATATGATGAGCTATGTATAACATCCAAATTGAAAATTGGGATGTTACACAAGCAATCCATGATATTCAACATTGGAGATCTTGTGTGGCTACACCTACGCAAGGAACGCTTCCCAAACGAACGCAAGTCCAAAATTCAACCACGAGCCGATGGACCCTTCAAGGTGCTAGCACGCTACAACAACAACGCTTACAAGATCGACCTCCCGCGCAACAAGTACAACGTGAGCAACGTCTTCAACGTCAAGCATCTTTCGCCCTACCATGGTGATGAAGATTTCGATCCGAGGTCGGATCTTTCCCAAGGGAGGGGAGATGATGCGGAGCATCCCAAGGTCATCGCCATGGACCTACCTACGTCTCCCATGACACAACTTCGACCTATGAAAAGAGCCCGAGCAAAGGCTATCGAAGATAAGGTGAACTCGCTCCTTTCTGAACTACCACTTTCTATACATGAGACATGGTTGCTACCTCAAGATGAAACACTATGTGTGATCAGGTACTTGGAGGAAAGCCATAGAACATCTACATCCAATAGACAAGACCGCGAGGACACCAAGTGCGAAGGACAAGAAGAAGAGCCGCCACGGAAGCTATAGCCACCGGACGACCGGTCCAGACCGGACGTTCGGCTCCTGAAGGTCATGCCAGCCCAAGGAAACCAGTCCATCGAATGCTATAGCGGCCGGACGTCCGACATCTCCCAGGCCCCGGACGACCGAACCTCTCCAGACGACCGTCGCCACTTCAATAGAATGTAATTTACGGAAGTCTAAGGATACCCGGACGACTGGACATCCATGAGCCACCGGACGAACGATACCTTACGGACGTCCGGCCCCTGGCTGTGTCTAGTTGCGGGCTGAGGCCCATGTACCCCTTCAATTTGCCCCCATTTTGTTCTAGAACTATAAATAGACCTCTCCCTCCTCCTAGCTAGGGTTAGCGATGTGATAGCTCATTTGTGAGATAGAGCCTCGCTCATCCATACGTGTCTACTCCTCGAGAGAGACCACGGCCCCTCTTCGGAGAAGATCCACCTTGGATTCAGGACCCCCTCTTGGGTGGTCCCATCAAGACCTCCTCATGTAGAAGAATCGGTTACCCTATGTATCATCCCTTTTTGATCGTGGATCGTGTATCTCTTTGTGTTTCGAGGATCTAGCACATGTGTAACCGGATCTTGTTGGTTTGAGTGATTCTCTCGTGTTTTCCCTCGTGTTTCCCCTCGTGTTCGTCGTGTTCCTCGTTGGGACCCTCTCCTTTCATGAAAGATCAGCCGTCCGGGGTTCCACCCTACATCAAATGTGCTTGTAGTTCAAATTTTAATATGCACATTAAATGTGCAGAAACTCAATTAATGTATAAAAAAGGCCAAACGAACCCGGAATAATTCCAAAATTTAGCATGATACTTTTGTTTGGTCTAATCTGCCTGTGTAAAAAAATTAAGGCGGGAGAAGGCAGTGGACGTATGTTGTTTCACACACGGAGGTGACATGTTCCCTCTTGGAACCACGAGCCTTCTTGAGGGAAGCTCTAGTTTGCAAGAAGCTTACACACGGAGGTAAATACATTAACTGAGTTTTCTATGTATTTATGTGCATAATTCAGATTTGAACTACAGGCACATGCTCTAGTGCATGTAAATTGGTTGGAAAATCAAATATATGTCCTTGGTTGCATGCTTAGGTCCCATGCAAGAAACGAGAATGAATGTCAAAGACCTTGCCACTGTCGCTCGACTGCAAACATTGACATACATGGTTTTTAAATTCTAGTAAATCCAAAACTCATCCGAGGTTCATGAAACTTGACATGCTATCATGGAGCGGCATCAACATGATGTGGTAAAAAAATTATCCCACATGAGGCAGGTTTGGGTATAAGCTTCTCGCAAACCAGAGCATCTCACAACAAGCCTAATGGTTTTGATAGGGAGCGTGCCACATTACAGGACGAAATGATATCCGTTGCCTCTTCTTTCTTTCAAATATTTTCTAGTGCCAACATAGAACGACAGGAGTGTGGTGTGAATTTTTGGGATTTTTCGGGGTTTGCTTGGACATTTTTATAAATTAACTGGGTTTTCTAGGTATTCTATTATAATAATTCAAATTTGAACTACATGCACATGCTCTAGTGCAGAAAAACAGGTTGACATATCTAATGTGTGTCCTTGGGTGCATGCTTAGGTCCCATGCAAGAAATGGGAATGAATTTCAAACACTAGGGCACTGTTGATTGCCCGCAAAATGTTGAGATACTTTGTTTTTAAATTCTAGTAAATCCAAAACTCATCTGAAATTCATGAAACTTGGCATGCTATCATGGAATGGCACCCGACATGTTGTGGTATTTTTCGTGTCCATTTTGAGAGAAGGCCCACTCGAATAACAGCCAACAAAGGCATTTTGGAACAAATTGCAGCCACTTTAACATCTCAAACATTTGTATAATTTAAATTGTGTGCGTTCTTGTAGCGATATGACCTCAGACAGTCAAATCTCTGTGTATAAGTGTCATCCCTGGATCGGTAATGCTGACAAACACAGTACTCGAGGATTTATAACAGAGTTCAATCACACACTTATTACATCAAATGTCTCAAAAGAGAACTTAATACAATAATATGGCTGAAGGCCATCTAAATAAGATAACTGCGGAAGCTTCTAAGGTAAATGAGTCCATCAACTCCAACGGCATAGCTGAGTGCACGACAATGACCTAGTGCACCTTACTCTTCGTCTGAAAACTCTGCAACATAATACGTTGCAGCCTGTGTAGGTCAGCACATGGAATATGCTAGAAAAATAACACTACAGAGCAAATGAACATGTAACAGCTATAACTATATGCATATTTGGCTGGTGGAGGCTCTATGGTTATTTTTGCAGGAAGCTAGTTTTTTCCTACAACAAAGGAATAGATTTTATTTATCTATAAAGTTTGTTGAAAACATTGAGAAGGTTCCTGCAACTCAATCACAAATTAATAATTATCAACCCAGCAAATTAATTAAGCAGAGTGATGAGATCAAATCAATAATTCAAGTACAAGATACTCAAGATGTCCATAAACGGGGACACGGCTAACCATGATTAGTTTATACACTCTGTAGAGGTTTGCGCGCCTTTCCCCACAAGACTCGATCTCCTCCATTGAATTTCTTGCACTACATGATGTTTGAGAAACGGATGATCGAGACACAGTCTTTCAGAAGCATTAACTCTTTACTCTGGGTAGACAGTACCACCTACTTTCCCCTACATCTGCTAGCCTACCACTGAAAGAGGTCACACAACATACTCAACTATGCCAGATCCCATAATGGCTTGTGGCTGCACACGGAAGTTTCTAGCATGAATAATCTTATGATCCCTTTGAGCCTGGGTGGCGAACCATACGATGATCACACGGGTACTCCGGGATATCCCAGGACAACGCTGGATTGCTCCAGGTGCCCAGACAACCACTGGGTGCTCTAGGGTGCCTCAACCAATCCACCCAGATGTGTATTTAAGTAGCCACCTTAAGTTCAACCATTAGTGAATGATAACTCTCACATCTTTCATGGATCTCTCAAACCCAAACCACGTCTACAAGCATAGCATATCTGTATCACATTAACGTAGAAGTAACTACCAGGGTTTGAAATAAAGACAATAGGTTCTACCTCAGCAACTACTTCCCAATAGCCACATGCTATCAAGGCCTAACCATGCAGTAGTTGACCATTGAAACTAATGCATAAAACTGGGTAATAAAGGGTATGATCAAAGTGTTACTTGCCTTGGTGACGATCTGAAAACCCTAGTGACTCGTAGTAGCACGCTTCACACTCCGGAAACTCTATCGTAAACAAACAATAGCATACATAATCACTCAAGCATAAGATGCAAGGGTAAAACTCAAGAGAAAAGATCCAAACTAAACGTACAAGAGAAGAGCTTGGATTTCCAAAAGAATCAATCGAATCGGAGTTACGAAACTCAAACTACGATCAAAAGAAATTCAAATTCAAATCTGCTTGAAACCAAATTTTAAATTGTCAAAGTCATGTTCCAGTTGATTAAATAGAAAGAGGGGAACAAGACGAAGATTTTGGCGCTGGTTTCACTGGATTTGGACGAACGGTAAAAAAGTAACAAGGGTTTAAAGATCATGGACTAAACTGTGATAAAAATAATCGCGGATAGGTCCCTGGCTGAAAATAACAGAAAATGAAAAATCTAACGAATGAATGTTCGCTAAAAGAACCAAACAAACGAATCCTTTCGTTATAACAAACTAAACAGAGAACGTTCGCTAATATGCGAACCTAAAAAACCGATCTAAAAATCGAAGAACCAAAATAAACCGACGAAACCCTAAAAAAATCGATCTAGGTTTTTACCTAAATACCGGAGAAAACCGGCGGGGTCAGCGGCGGTTACCGGCGAGACCGCGAGGCGGCTGCTCAGGCGGAAGGCGACGGGGGCTGCGGGGTGGCGGCGTCGGCAGCGGCGCTCGGCAGCTGGCTCGGTGGGAAGAAGAGGCCGGGCCTCCTCCGCTTATAAAGGGGGCAAGGGGAGCTGCTTGGCCGAGGGGGCGGCGATGTGGAGTCCGGCTCGGACTCCCTCGAGCGGCGGAGGAGTCCTCCCGCGAGGAGGAAGGCGGCCGGGCGACGTGAGCCGACCTGGCTCGGCTGGGCCTTCGGCTCAGTCGGGCGGGAAGTTTTTTAAAATTTCGCCCGAAGAAAAATCCCTAATAAAATACAAAAAATTCTAAAAATACCAGAAATAATTTTCACCTTCTAAACCTAATATTTATAACAAGGTAAACATTTTTCTGACCTAAAACATTCAAATAAATAATAATTTGATTTTAAAAATTCTTCTCCAATATTTCCTCTCCTTTGAAGAAGTCATTTTATCTTCTCTCATTTATTTTTATTATTGGAAATAATTCGAGAGAAAATTATTAAAATCAAATTGATCCTCTTTTCAAATTTGAGAAAAATTCAAATATGAAAATATGTGAAACCTCAAACTCTCTCCTTGGGTCCTTGAGTTGCTTAAGATTTCTAGTATCACAACCAAAATGCAAATAAAATATGATATGCATATGATGACCTATGTATAACATCCAAATTGAAAATTGGCTTGTTACAAACCTACCCCCCTTAAGATGAATCTCGCCCTCGAGATTCGGGTTGGCTAGAAAATAGGTGTGGGTGGTCTTTCCGTAGGTCTTCCTCTCGCTCCCAGGTGGCTTCATCCTCGGTATGGTGGCTCCACTGAACTTTGCAAAAGTTGATAACCTTGTTGCGGGTAACTCGGCTGGCAAATTCAAGGATCTTGACGGGTTTCTCCTCGTAGGTTAGGTCACTATCCAATGGAATTGCTTCAAGGGGCATTGTATCTCTCAGCGGAATATCGGCCATCTCTGCATGGCACTTCTTCAACTGGGAAATGTGAAACACATCATGAACTCCTGACAATCCTTCGGGTAACTCCAACTTGTAGGCCACCTCTCCCATACGTTCCAAAACTCGGTACGGTCCTACAAATCTCGGGGCTAACTTTCCCTTAACTCCAAATCGTTTAACTCCTCGCAGTGGTGTGATAATCCCCAAGTGCAGGGAATCATCGTAGCAATTCCCAAAGGTGGAACTGATAAGTATGGAGTGTCGAACCCACAACGAGCTAAAGGTAAGATCAATATTCTCTCAAGCCCTATCTGCCACTGATACGACTCTACGTGCACCGAACTTTTGCTTCCAACTAGAAACAAGAAATAAAACTGTTTTGTGGGTATAAAGAGGATAACTTTGTATGATATCGGAGAGCTAACATATAAAGTAGGTGCTGTTATCATGAAGTTAGAATATATTACTAAATAATATAAATAGCGATTGTGGAGTAATGGTGGATCGGTGTGCGTAATTGTCCTACGCAATTGTTAACAAGATCGATAGTCGTCATTGCAATTTCATATGAGGGAGAGGCATAAACTAACATAATTTTCCTACTTGGATCATATGCACTTATGATTGGATCTCTAGCAAGCATCCGCAAATACTAAAGATTCGTTAAGGTAAAACCCAACCATAGCATTAAAGCATAAAATCCTCTTTTATCCCACCCGCAACAACCCCCTTACTCGGGTTTGTGTTTCAGTCACTCACGCAACCCACTATAAGTGAATCATGCACGTATTGCAACACCCTACAGCGGGAATCCCTCACGCTTGCGTGACACGGAGGGCACCATAGGACAACACCAATAATAAAACATACAACTCGTACCAATCTAGATCATCAATCACCTCAAGGACAAAAGGTATCTACTCAAAACATCATAGGATGGCAACACATCATTGGATGATAATATGTAGCATAAAGCACCATGTTCAAGTTGGGATTACAACGGGGTGCGGGAGTGTGGACCACGTAAAAGAGATGAGGATGGTGATGATGATGGTGATGTTGATGAAGACGATCACCGTGGTGATGATTCCCCTCCTGATGGCACTCCGGTGCCACCAAGAGAGAGGAGAGGTTCTCCCCCTTGTGCTTCCTCCTCCATGGCTTTCCCCCTCTGGTCCTTGGCCTTCATGGCGATGATGGCCCCTCCGAGATCCTCCTCCATGGCCTCCGGCGATGATGGCCCCCTCCGGCAGGGTGCCAGAGAGGGCCTAGATTGATATCTCGTGGCTACAAAGGCTTGCGGCGGCGAAATTTCTGATCTAGGTTAATTCCCGAAGGTTTCTCTATTTATAGGAATTTTTGGCGTTGGTTTCACGTCAAGGGGCCCTCCGGGCTGTCCACGAGACAAGGGGGCGCGCCCTAGGAGGGGGGCGCGCCCCCACCCTCGTGGGCAGCCCGGGACTCTTCTGGCCCAACTCCGATGCTTAGTGGTCTTCTTTTGGTCCAGAAAAAATCCTCAAAAATTGGCACGTCAATTGGACTCCGTTTGGTATCCCTTTTCTGTAAAACAGTAAAACAAGGAGAAAACAGAAACTGGCACTGGGCTCTAGGTTAATAGGTTAGTCCCAAAAATCATATAATATGACATATAAATGCATATAAAACATCATAGATGGATAATATAATAGCATGAATACTTCATAAATTATAGACACGTTGGAGACGTATCAGCATCCCCAAGCTTAATTCCTGCTCGTCCTCAAGTAGGTAAATGATAAAAGAAATAATTTATGAAGTGTGAATACTAGAAGGTGCACAAGTTTGATCAATGATAATTTCAATCACCTTTTCTAGCATCAATATGTGTCATAATAGTAGCTTATCTCACAAAACTTTTCATGATCAAGTAACAATCTATTCACAATGTCAAGTATGGTTCAGAAACTTCATTGAGAACTAACAAACTATAATCTCAGTCATTGAAGCAATTGCAATTTATCATAACATCAGAAAGAGTCAAGAATAGAGCTTTTCAGCAAGTCCACATACTCAACTATCATATAGTCTTCTACAATTGCTAACACTCACGCAATACTTGTGGTTATGGAGTTTTAACCGGACACTGAGAAAGATAGGGGCTTATTGTGTTGCCTCCCAACATATTCACCTTTAGGTGATGTCAACAATATAGCCCATGCTAACTTACATCCAATTGGATATATTTATCATGATCATTAAAACACGAGGAGCTTGCCAAAGGATAAAATGAAAAAGGGAAAGGTGAGGATCACCTTGACTCAAGCATAAAGTAAAAACATAAATTAAAAGATAGGCCCTTCGTAGAGGGAAGCAGAGGTTGTCATGCGCGTTTAGGGTTGATGCACAAAATATTAATGCAAAAGAACTTCACTTTATATTGCCGCTTGTATGTGGACCTTTATTATGCAGTCCGTCGCTTTTATTACTTCCACAACAAGTTCGTACAAAGCTTATTTTCTCTGCACTAATAAGTCATACATATTTAGAGAGCAATTTTTATTGCTTGCATCGATGATAACTTACTTGAAGGATCTTACTAAATACATAGGTAGGTATGGTAGACTCTCATGGCAAAACTGGGTTTACGGGTATTTGGAAGCACAAGTAGTATCTCTACTTGGTGCAAGGAATTTGGCTAGCATGAGGGAGAAAGGCAAGTTCAACACGTTTGGAAGGTCAATGACAATATACTTTAACAGAGATGTCGGAAAACATAAACCATTACGTTGTCTTCCTTGTCCAACGTAAACTCTTTTAGCATGTCATACTTAATGAGTGCTTCACAATCATAAAAGATGTCCAAGATAATATATTTGTATGTGAACCTCTCTTTCCTTATTACTTCCTATTAATTGCAACGATGACCAAAACTACGTTTGCCAACTCTCAACAACTTTTATGCCTCATACTTTATATGTGTAAAGTCATCACTAACCATGTTATAAGCATATGAAACATATATAAATTCAGATTTACGACATTCAATTCATTCCCCCATTTACTCATAGGATATACATGAAGCACATGAGTAAATGACAAACTACTCCAAAAGATATGAGTGAAGGACACTGAGTAGTCAAATAATTAACTAGCCATGGGAGGGTTCCCCTTTTTTATTAAAAATTTTAGATACAATTATTTTATTCAAACAGCAAGTAAAACAAAATAAAATGACATTGCAAGGATAGCACAACTCATGTGAAGAAGAAAAAACTTAGGTTCAACCGATACTAACCGATAGTTGTTGAAGAAGAAAGGTGGGATGCCTAACGGGGCATCCCCAAGATTAGATGTTTGAGACTTCTTGGAATATTATCTTGGGGTTCCTTGGGCATCCCCAAGCTTGAACTTTTGTTTCTCCTTAATTCTTCCCATATCATGGTTTCTCGTTTTATCAAAAGCTTCATCCACACCAAACTCAACAAGAACTCGTGAGATAGGTTAGTATAAACCAATGCAAAACCTTATCATTTTCTACTGTAACAAATCACTAGAATTATTATTCAGCATTGCATACTAAATGCCTCTGCATATTTAATACTCCTATCCTCAAATAGAATCATTAAGCAAGCAAACATATGCAAACAATGCAAACATAACAGCAATCTGACAAAACAGTACAGCCTGTAAAGAATGCAAGAGTATCAATACTTCCCTAACTCCAAAAATTATGAGAGAGAATTCCCACTTTATTATATTTATCATAGCTCATTATGCAAAAAGTTTCAACATTATATCATGCTCTGACTTTTCTAGGGAATTTTTGCAACAGCGGTAAACTTTCTGTTTTCAAACAGCAACATGTATACTAGCAAAATAAACATGGTAAAGGCTATCCTTGACATTTTTATTGAAAATAAAGATGCAAAACACTATTCTAAATAACATCAAGATAATACTAACAAAATAAAATGACGCTCCAAGTAAAACACATATCATGTGACGAATAAAAATATAGCTCCGAGTAAGATGTACCGATAGTTTTGAAGACGAAAGAGGGGATGCCTGCCGGGGCATCCCCAAGCTTAGGCGCTTGAGTATTCCTTGAATATTACCTTGGGGTGCCTTGGGCATCCCCAAGCTTAGGTTCTTTCCACTCCTTATTCTCCTCATATCGATATCTCACCCAAAACTTGAAAACTTCAATCACACAAAACTTAATGGAACTTCGTGAGATAGGTTAGTATGATAAAGAGTAAAGCATGCACTTTGGTACTGTAAAAGACAAGGTTCATAGTTGTTTTCACACAATGCCTACTGTACCATATCATTTCTACCATTTATATTGAGAAATATAAGCCATAGAAACTAGAAAACAAGCAAACTATGCGATGAAAACAGAATCTATCAGAAACAGAACAGTCTGTAATGATCTGAACAATAGCCATACTTCTGCTACTCGAGCAATTATGAAATAAATTGGTGGACGTGAGAAATTTTTCTATTAATCTTATTCAAAAAGAATCAACTCAAAAGCACTCTTCTGTAAAAAATTACAGCTAATCTCGTGAGCGCAAAGTTTCTGTTTTTTACAGCAAGATCACATTAACTCTCACCCAAGTCTTCCCAAATGTCTTACTTGGCACTTTATTGAAACAAAAGCTATAAAACATGATTACTACAGTAGCTTAATCATGTAGACACACAAAAACATTAAGGATAAATATTGGGTTGTCTCCCAACAAGCGCTTTTCTTTAATGCCTTTTAGATAGGCATGATGATTTCAATGATGCTCACATAGAAGATAAGAGTTGAAACATAAAAAGAGCATCATGAAGAATATGACTAGCACATTTAAATCTAACTCACTTCCTATGCCTAGGGATTTTGTGAGCACACAATTTATAGGAACAAAAGTCAACTAGCATAGGAAGGCAAAACACGTTTAACTTCAAAACTTGAAGCACATAGAGAGGAAACTTGATATTATTGCAACTCCTACAAGCATATATTCCTCCCTCATAATAATTTTTAGTAGCATCATGGATAGCAAATTTGTTCTCATACTTAATTGGAACCTCTTCCAAAATAGTGGAATACTAACTAAAGTTGAGATCTTCCAAATCCACATTCATAAATTTCGTACGAAGATTCAACACCCTCCAAGATAGTGGGATTACTAATTCCTAAAGTTGACATTCTTCCAAACCCACTTTAAATTATAGTATTATTCATGCTCCAAAAGATATAAATGAAGTTCATAGATCATTATACAATTAATATAGACTAACCAATATCCAAGCTCAAAATATGTAAGTGAAGCACACGAAGCATTGTATAAAACCATACTTAAACGATTTAAGTGAAGCACAAAGAGCAATTCTATAAGATCATACTTAAAAGATATAAGTGAAGCACATGAAGTATTCTATAAATCAATGAAGAGCTATCTCATACTAGCATTATTCTTAAATAGAAACAAAAACACAAAGGGCACAAACAATGTGAACAAAACAAAAACCGAGGTATACCGATATTTGTTGAAGAAGAAAGATGGGATGCCAACCGGGGCATTCCAAAGCATAGATGCTTGAGTATCCTTTCAAATATTTACTTGGGGTGCCTTGGGCATCCCCAAGCTTGAACTCTTGTCTCTCTTTATTCTTATCACATCGGTAACTCCTCGTTCTTCAAACACTTCATTCACAAAAACTTAAACAAAAACTTGTGAGATCCGTTAGTGTAATAAAGCAAACTACCACTTTAAGGTACTGTAATTAACTCATTCCTTGTTTATATTGGTGTTAAACCTACTGTATTCCAACTTCTCTATGGTTTATACCCGTACATACTAGCCATAGATGCATCAAAATAAGCAAACAACACACGAAAAACAGAATCTGTCAAGAACAGGACAGTCAGTAGTAATCTGGAAGTTAATAAACTTCTGTAACTCCTAAAATTATGAAATAAATTTGAAATTTTGAACAATTTGTACAGAAGTAATGTGCAAAAAGTTTCAGACCCATTTGACATTCCAGTAAAAATGTAAATTCAAGCACTACAGCCAAAGTTTCTGTTTTTGTTCTGCACATAGTAAGCAAGCAATCTTATCATACTAAAACTAAAGCTTGCCACATTATTTTTATAATACAATGAATATATACAAGGGGAAAATTATTTACAGAGAAACTTCCATGAAAAATTCTACATTGTTTCCGTGAGCATGAACACAAGTGCTCAAGGTCGACCCTCACTTCTTCAATGCATAACTTTCCAATCACTTTTCTTTTTTGAAAAACCTTTTTAGGCATGAGAGGCAAGTAAATATTTTTTTGGTATTTTCATTCTTTTAATTTTTTTGTATGTTTCACCCACAACTAAACAGAAACAAAAGAGGAAAAGCAAAATCTACTTAGTGAAGAAAGCAAACAAGCACACACGAGAATATCAACCCCACACTATTGCTCCCCGGCAACGGCGCCAGAAAAGAGCTTGATAATCCCCAAGTGCAGGGAATCATCGTAGCAATTCCCAAAGGTGGAAGTGATAAGTATGGAGTGTCAAACCCACAAGGAGCTAAAGGTAATATCAATATTCTCTCAAGCCCTACCTGCCACTGATACGACTCTACGTGCACCGAACGCTTGCTTCCAAGTAGAACAAGAAATAAAATTGTGTTGTGGGTATAAAGAGGATAACTTTGTATGATATCGGAGAGCTAAAATATAAAGTAGGTGTTGTTATCATAAAGTTAGAATATATTACTAAATAATACAAATAGCGAGTGTGGAATAATGGTGGATCGGTGTGCGTAATTGTCCTAAGCAATTGTTAACAAGATCGATAGTCGTCATTGCAATTTCATATGAGGGAGAGGCATAAACTAACATACTTTTCCTACTTGGATCATATGCACTTATGATTGGAACTCTAGAAAGCATCCGCAAATACTAAAGATTCATTAAGGTAAAATCCAACCATAGCATTAAAGCATCAAGTCCTCTTTTATCCCATACGCAACAACCCCCTTACTCGGGTTTGTGTTTCAGTCACTCACGCAACCCACTATAAGTGAATCATGCACGTATTGCAACACCCTACAGCGGGAATCCCTCACGCTTGCGCGACACGGAGGGCACCATAGGACAGCACCAATAATAAAACATACAACTCGTACCAATCTAGATCATCAATCAACTCAAGGACAAAAGGTATCTACTCAAAACATCATAGGATGGCAAAACATCATTGGATCATAATATGTAGCATAAAGAACCATGTTCAAGTAGGGATTACAGCGGGGTGCGGGAGAGTGGACCGCGTAAAAGAGATGAGGATGGTGATGATAATGGTGATGTTGATGAAGACGATCACCGTGGCAATGATTCCCCTCCTGATGGCACTCCGGTGCCACCAAGAGAGAGAAGGAGAGGTTCTCCCCCTTGTGCTTCCTCCTCCATGGCTTTCCCCCTCTGGTCCTTGGCCTTCATGGCAATGATGGCCCCTCCGAGATCCTCCTCCATGGCCTCCGGCGATGATGGCCCCCTCCGGCAGGGTGCCAGAGAGGGCCTAGATTTGTTTCTCGTGGCTACAGAGGCTTGCGGCGGCGGAACTTCTGATCTAGGTTAATTCCCAAAGGTTTCTCTATTTATAGGAATTTTTGGCGTTGGTTTCACGTCAAGGGGGCCTCCGGGCTGTCCACGAGATAGGGGGCGCGCCCTAGGAGGGGGGGGGGCGCCCCCCACTCTCGTGGGCAGCCCGGGACTCTCCTGGCCCAACTCCGATGCTCCATGGTCTTCTTTTGGTCCAGAAAAAATCCTCAAAAATTGGCACGTCAATTGGACTCCGTTTGGTATCCCTTTTCTGTAAAACACTAAAACAAGGAGAAAACATAAACTGACAATGGGCTCTAGGTTAATAGGTTAGTCCCAAAAATCATATAATATGACATATAAATGCACATAAAACATCATAGCTGGATAATATAATAGCATGAATACTTCATAAATTATAGATACTTGGAGAAGTATCATGGTGACACACGGAGATATGCTCTGTCTCCAATCTCATAGACTACCTCCTTGTGTTTTGTATCGGCATAACTCTTCTGTCTGGACTGAGCTACCTTCAGTCTATCTTGAATCAACTTAACCTTCTCTTCAGACTCCTTAATTAAATCTTGTCCGAACAACTGACGGTCTCTGACTTCATCCCACATTAACGGTGTCCTGCATCTTCTTCCATACAAAGCTTTGAAAGGTGCCATCTTAAAACTAGCCTGATAACTGTTGTTGTAGGAGAATCTACGTAAGGAAAATTATCAGCCCAACTAGATCCATAATCAAGCGCACAAGCTCTCAACTTGTCCTCCAGAATCTGATTGACTCTCTCGGTCTGTCCATCTGTCTGTGCATGAAAGCATGTACTGAACTCTAGCCTAGTACCCAAAGTCTGGTGCAACTGATTCCAAAACTTCGAGGTAAACTATGTCCCTCTATCTGATACGATGGTCCTCGGAACTCCATGCAGACATATGATCCTGGTCATATATATCTTGGCCAACTTCGCGCTTGTATATGTGGTTTTCACGGGGATAAAGTGAGCCACTTTGGTCAAGCGATCAACTACTACCTAGATAGAATCATATCCTGATCGTGTCCTCGGTAATCCGGTGATGAAATCCATGCCAAGTTTATCCCACTTCCATTCGGGTATCGGCATAGGCTGAAGTAATTCTGCTGGCTTCTGATGTTCTGCCTTCACTCTCTGACATACATCAGATACTGCTACATACTCGGCAATATCCTTCTTCGTATCTGTCCACTAGAAACGTTCCTTCAAATCCAAATACATCTTTGTGTTTCCGGGGTGTATCGAATATGGCGAGTCATGAGCTTCCTAAAGTATTAACTTCCTGATCTCCGCATTGTTGGGCACATATACCAGATCCTCAAACCATAAAGTTTCGTGCTCTCTTCACGAAAACCCTTGGCTTTTCCTTCGCTCTTTTTCTCCTTTATCTCAGCAATTTCCTTATCCTCTTTCTGTGCTTCTCGAATCTTTCCTAGTAATGTATACTGAACCTCCATTGCTACAACAAAACCTCTCGGAACTATCTCCAAACGAAGTTCCTTGAGATCATCGGCTAACTCCTGCGGTAGTCCTCCGCTTACGAGGGTATTGACATAACTCTTGCGGCTCAAAGCGTCTGCTACGACATTGGCCTTTCTTGGATGATAATGCAGCTTCATATCACAATCCTTTATTAACTCCAACATCTCCTCTGCCTGAGATTTAACTCTTTCTGTGTGAAGATATACTTCAAACTCTTATGATCCGTATATACATCACAATGGTTTCCAATAAGAAAATGTCTGCAGGTCTTGAGCACATGTACTACGGCTGCTAACTCCAAATCATGCGTGGCATAGTTCAACTCATGAGATCGAAGCTGACGTTAGGCATATGAAACGACTCTTCCGTCATGCATAAGTACGCCTCCAAGCCCTAGGCGATAAGCATCGCAATACACTTGGAAATCCTTGCATATATCCGGAAGAATTAGCACTGGGGCTGTAACCAAACGTTTCTTCAACTCCTAAAAACTGGCCTCACATTCCTCGGTCTATTTGAACTTGGTGTCCTTCTTCAACAACTCTGTCCTGGATTTCGCAATCTTGGAAAAATTCTCAATGAACCTCCTATAATATCCTCCGAGTCCCAGAAAACTGCGGATCACTCCTACTGAGGTGGGTGCCAACCACTCAGTGACAAACTTAACCTTGGTAGGGTCTACTGCTATACCTTCTCCTGATATAACATGTCCAAGAAATCCAACTTCCTTCAACCAAAACTCACATTTGCTGAACATGGCATATAACTGATGTTCCCTGAGCTTCTCGACAACTAAGCGCAAATGCTCCTTGTGTTCCTCTTCACTCTTTGACTATACCAAAATATCATCAATGAACACCACAACAAACTTGTCCAAAAACTCCATGAATACCTTGTTCATCATACTCATAAAAAAGGCAGGGGCATTAGTCAATCCAAAAGACATAACCGTGTACTCATATAGCCCGTACCTTGTGGTGAAAGCTGTTTTAGGTATACCCTGTTCTCAGATCTTCCGCTCGTGGTATCCTGATCGAAGATCGATCTTGGAGAATACTTTAGCTCCTTGCAGCTGGTCAAACAAATCATTGATCATCGGTAGTGGGTACTTGTTCTTGATTGTCACTTCATTCAACACCCGATAATCAACAACCATTCTCAAGGATCCATCCTACTTCTCAACTAAGAGCATCGGGGCTCCCCACGGTGCTGAACTTGGTCGAATGTAACCATTCTCCAATAACTCCTTAATTTCCTCTAGATCATTTGCGGGTATCCGATATGGTCTCTTCGATATTGGTCCGGTGCCTGGCAATAGCTGTCTTAAAAATTCTATGTCTCGATCTGGTGGCATGCCTGGTAATTCCTCTGTTAATACATCCGGGTAATCCTTCACAACTGGAACTTCTTCCTGAACAACTCCCGAGAGGGAATTTACTTGGGTCCTCCTTGCTGCATGTCGTGATACATACTTGATCTGTTTACCCTATGGAGTGGTGAGTAAAATTTTCTTACTAGCACAGTTGATGTTTCCTTAGTACTTCGATAACCAATCCATGCCTTGTATTATATCCAATCCTTGTGACTCCAAAATCACTAGGTCTGATGGGAAAACGAGGCTTCTGCTGAGCTCCAGAACTGTACTTCCCCTGTCCATACTTCCTTTTGTGGCTCTCTATCTGCTACTGCTTGCCTTCGATCATAAGAGCCCTATCTACCAACTCCTGGTAGTTAGCAAATGTTGCCACCATCAACTGCATACTTAGCTCATCATTCAGTCCTTCCATAAACTTCTCCTCCTTCACGGCATCGGTTGCCACATCATCTGGGGCATAACAGGCTAGCTTACTGAACTCATCCATGTACTGCCCCACTGTACGATTTCCCTAGAGTAAGTTGCGAAACTCACGTTTCTTCATACTCATAGCTCCAGTTGAGACATGGGCTATGTGGAAAGCTTGCTGAAACTGATCCCAAGTGATATTTGCTATGGGGAAAGTGACTGTGTACTTCTCCCACCATGAGGCTGTGGGTCCATCCAGTTGGTGTGCGGCAAAGCGCACCTTCTCAGCATCTGTGCAACCTGCGGTTGTCAGCTCCCTTCCAATCTTGCGGAGCCAGTCATCAGCAACAATCGGCTCGGTGCTACTGGAAAACACCGGCGGATTCAACCTCGGAGAACGGGCTAAGTTGTCAACTGGGGGTGGTGGCAGTGGGTTGTTGTTGTTGTTGCCTTGGTTCTGAACTAGTAGCTGCATCAAGGCATTTTGATAGGTTTAGAGGGGAGAGATTAGAATAGAGTGAGGTCTAAACAGAAATCACTACCAATATGCACATGAGGGAAACACATTCATATCACACCACTCAATTCAAACAAGGGCATACAATTGATCTAATTACTGTTACAAAATACTCAGACTATTACTATATGCATGGGGGAATGCTACTGATAATTTGGTGGTCGACTAGAAATTTTGATCGGTGGAAGATTCTATGATATCTACTCCAGCTTCGTCTTCATAATCATCATCGCTATCGGGGTTGGAGTCGGTGTCGTCGATGATGATTTAGTCTTCGGGGTGGTTGCCTTCCTTTGGTTTCGGATCTCCCATAAATATTCCTAGCTTCTTCTTCAGGTCTTCATTCTTCTCCAGTAGTACTGCAATCTCCTCTTCATATCCATCGCTTGTAGACTTGAGTTCCTCTTCTAGCTCCATGTTCCGGGTCAACACCATCTTCATGTCCATCATGCTAGCGCACATCTGGTTCTCCTGATGACCAATGTGTTGGTTCAACTCCTGGATGTAGGCTGCAATGGATTTATCCTTCCTCGTGCAAATCATCTCCCATTGCTCATCTCGGCGTCCACATATCTGGTAGATGGTGTCCTTAAGATCCTTGTGATAAACTTCGCCGATGCGTCCCATGGCGATGTGTGCTGCCATGCTCTTTCCTAGACTCCAGGTTGGTGCATCAAAGGAAAACTCTATGGGCTCAGTAACTGGTGTGAATGTCCTTCCTGGAACATGTACTCAAATTGTCCGGCGCTCTTCTTCAGGTAGAGTGGCGGTGTAGGTCCCCGTGAAGCTTGGTATTCCGATGCTCAAGTACTTAGGGGCCTCCTTCAAGTGTCATGCAAAAGGGGTGTCTTCATCCGGTTGAGCAAACTTGTTCCTTGGGTCCACCATCTATAGAGTAGAAAATGGAGAAGAGTCATAAATGAGTAGAGATGAGGGTCCTATGGCTTATCTTAATGGTCGCGTCCTACAGTCAGCGTGTGCTCTGATACCATCTTGTGGCGATCCGACCTCAGACGGTCAAATCTCTTTGTATAAGTGTCATCCCTGGATCGGTAAAGCTGACACACAGAGTACTCGGATTTATAACAGAGTTCAATCACACACTTATTACATCGAATGTCTCAAAAGAGAACTTAATACAATAATATGGCAGAAGGCCATCTAAATAAGATAACTGTGGAAGCTTCGAAGGTAAATGAGTCCATCAACTCCAATGGCATAGCTGAGTGCACGACAACGACCTAGCGCACCTTACTCTTCGTCTGAAAACTCTGCAACATAATACGTTTCAGCCTGTGTAGGTCAGCACATGGAATATGCTGGAAAAAGAACACTACAGAGCAAACAAAAATGTAACAGCTATAACTATATGCATATTTGGCTAGTGGAGGCTCTATGGTTATTTTTGCAGAAAGCTAGTTTTTCCCTACAACAAAGGAATAGATATTATTTAACTATAAAGTTTGTTGAAAACATTGAGAAGGTTCCTCCAACTCAATCCCAAATTAATAATTATCAACCCAATAAATTAATTAAGTAGAGTGATGAGATCAAATCAATAATTCAAGTACCAGATACTCAAGATGTCCATAACCAGGGACATGGCTAACCATGATTAGTTTATACACTCTGCAGAGGTTTGCGCACTTTTCCCCACAAGACTCAATCTCCTCCATTGAATTTCTTGCACTACATGATGTTTGAGAAACGGATGATCGAGACACATTCTTTCAGAAGCATTAACTCTTTACTCTGGGTAGATAGTACAACCTACTTTCCCCTACATCTGCTAGCCTACCACAGAAAGACGTCGCACAACATACTCAACTATGCTAGAGCCCATAATGGTTTGTGGCTGCACACGGAAGTTTCTAGCATTAATAATCTTATGATCCCTTTGAGCCTGGGTGGCGAACCATAGGATGATCACACGGGTACTCCAGGATATCCCAGGACAATGCTGGATTGCTCCAAGTGCCCAGACAACCACTGGGTGCTCCAGGGTGCCTAAACAATCCACCTAGATGTGTATTTAAGTAGCCACCTTAAGTTCAACCATTAGTAAATGATAACTCTCACATCTTTCATGTATCTCTCAAACCCAAACCACGTCTACAAGCATAGCATAGCAGTATTAGCATAACGTAGAAGTAACTCCAAGGGTTTGTGAGGGAGTCCTGGATTAGGGGGTCTCCGGACAGCCGGAGTATATCCTTTGCCGGACTGTTGGACTATGAAGATACAAGATTGAAGACTTACCCCCGTGTCCGGATGGGACTCTCCTTGGCGTGGAAGGCAAGCTTGGCAATAAGGATATGTAGATCTCCTCCCTTGTAACCGACTCTGTGTAACCCTAGCCCCTTCCGGTGTCTATATAAACCGGAGGGTTTAGTCTGTAGGACAACAACAATCATACCATAGGCTAGCTTCTAGGGTTTAGCCTCTACGATCTCGTGGTAGATCAACTCTTGTAATACTCATATCATCAAGATCAATCAAGCAGGAAGTAGGGTGTTACCTCCATCGAGAGGGCCCTAACCTGGGTATGTCCCCCGCCTCCTGTTACCATCCGCCTTAGACGCACAGTTCGTGACCCCCTGCCCGAGATCTGCCGGTTTTGACACCGACATTGGTGCTTTCATTGAGAGTTCCACTGTGCCGTCATCATAAGGAAGGATGCCTCGTCTCGTTGTCGGGGACAACGTCACCTCTAGGGGAGCCCTGGCTGTAGGACAAACTCTCCGACTAGGCGACTTCGTCATGACCGCCCATTCGGCCGCCGCGCCGAGGATGACTTCTCGGGTCATCGAAAACAGCCTCCACATCGGCTCGGAGCTTACTGAGCGGATGAATCCAATGGAGCTCTCCTCTTTGAATGAGCTCTTGGATCGCATCGCCGCTTTGGGAGTCGCTACAGACTATGATCGGATTGGGCTTAAACCCGACCAAAGGGAGATTAACTCTCCGCCGGTCACCCATCAGATAGCGGTGGTGGAGGAACAATGCGGCGATTCTTCCTCTATCTTGAGGACTAGATATGTCCGGATTCCCGAGCTCTCCAAGCCGGATACCTACCTGTCTACGGGAGGACATCGCCCACACCCTGAACCTAGAATCAGGCAGTAAACCAGAGCCCGAACTCCCAAGATCAGAAACTCCTCCTCCCTTGGGTCTCAAACCGGGTCAAGGTCCGGACTTAAATCCACCCACCCACCCAGATATAAACGATCTTTCCCACATCAGACAAGAGCCCCAGGAGACAGTACATCACTATTGGGCCAGGTTCCTCCTTTTATTGAACAAGGTCAAGGACTGTAGCGAGGAAGATGCAATTTCATTCTTTCGCAATAATTGCACGGACAAGGGAATCCTCAACTCCATAAGTCATCGTGACATAACAGGTCTCACAGACTTGGCGGCCATAGTACGGAAGTACTGTGCGATGGAAAGCGTCTGGAAAACCCAAACAAAATTTTGGGATAATCCGGCTCTTAGAGAAACCCCCCGTCCGAATTAAAAGGGTGCACTCTCATAAGTCGCCCTATTCAATCAAAAGAAGCAAAAGCCCACTACAGGGCATGGAGCCGTATTGGAGGGATGGCTTGACGGGCCCTGCAAAATCCACAGTACAGCGGATACCATACCAACACACAGCCTGAGAGCATGTTGGGCACTCCGGCAGGTGGCCAAGAGCGGTGAGGATCTCCTCATTCAAAACACCGCAGAGCACTATCCGTGAATAACAATACGGTATTGACAATATTTGAGACCTTCGCCTCAAATAATAGGCGCAAGCGAGCTCTCCGCAGCCTTGCCGAAGTCTGCCATGTTGCAGCAATAAATCCATGGAGCGACACGGCTATCACCTTCAATTCCAGTGAAGAACCTAAATTCCGAACAGCCCGAGCACCAGCCGCCTTGGTCCTCAGTCCAATTGTGGACGGCTTTCGGCTGACTAAAGTGCTCATGGACGGCAGCAGCGGATTAAACCTCATTTATGAGGAGACTCTTCAAAAATTGGAAATAGACAAAAACTGCATTGAGCAAAGCAGCACGGCCTTCAGAGGAATCATCCCCAGTCGGGAGGCACGTTGCGCTGGGAAAATCACACTAGATGTGGTATTCGGCACTCCGGAAAATTACATGTCCGAAGAAATTACATTCCAAGTGGCCCCGTTCAGTAGCGGATACCACACCCTTCTAGGGCGGGAAGCATTCACGATCTTCCAAGCCATACCCCATTACAGGTACATGAATCTCAAAATGCCCGGGCCTAATGGAATCATCACTCTAGCCAGTGATCCGGACATAGCACTCTGTGCCGAAAACAAAACAGCCGCACTAGCCCTCGAGGCATTATCCGAAGCCCTTGCCGCGGAGGAATTAACTGCGCTGCGCTCCACAGTGGATAGGGACGACATGATACTCGACAAAAGATCCAAGTCCACCTCTTTTAAACCAGCGGATGAAATAGTTAAATTCCATGTCCACCCAACTGACCCTACAAAAACAGCATCCATTGGGGCACAGTTAAACCCCGCTATAGACGCCGCACTACGGGAGTTCCTGTGCGAGAATTGGGACATATTCGCCTGGCATCCCTCAGACATGCCAGGAATCCCACGCAGGATGGCCGAGCATATCCTTAACATTCTAAAGGGATTCAAGCCGGTCAAGCAGACTCTTCGGCGTTTCTCCGAACCTTAGCGACAAGCCATGGGAGAGGAACTAGCCAAGTTACTGGAGGCCGGATTCATTAGACAAATAAAACATTCGGACTGGCTAGCAAACCAGCACAAAATTGCTGTTTTTTGCCTTTTTCATTATTTTGAAGAAACAGAATATCAAACGGAGTCCAAACGGAATGAAACCTTCGGAAACGTGATTTTCTCACCCAACATGATCCAGCAGACTTGGACCCTACGCCAAGGCACAAGAGAGGCGGTCACGAGGGTGGGGGCGCCCCCGCCCCCCTAGGGCGCGCCCCCCTGCCTCGTGGGCCCCCTATTGCTCCACCGATGTACTCCTTCCTCCTATATATACCTACGTACCCCCAAACGATCAGAACAGGAGCCAAAAACCTAATTCCACCGCCGCAACTTCCTGTATCCACGAGATCCCATCTTGGGGCCTGTTCCGGAGCTCCGCCGGAGGGGCATCCACCACGGAGGGCTTCTACATCAACACCATAGCCTCTCCGATGAAGTGTGAGTAGTTTACTTCAGACCTTCGGGTCCATAGCTAGTAGCTAGATGGCTTCTTCTCTCTTTTTGGATCTCAATACAATGTTCTCCCCCTCTCTCGTGGAGATATATTCGATGCAATCTTCTTTTTGCGGTGTGTTTGTTGAGATCGATGAATTGTGGGTTTATGATCCAGCTTATCTACGAATAATATTTGAATCTTCTCTGAATTCTTTTATGTATGATTGAGTTATCTTTGCAAGTCTCTTCGAATTATCCGTTTGGTTTGGCCAACTAGATTGGTTGTTTTTCCAATGGGAGAAGTGCATGGCTTTGGGTTCAATCTTGCGGTGTCCTTGCCCAGTGACAGAAAGGGTTGCAAGGCACGTATTGTTTTGTTGCCATCGAGGATAACAAGATGGGGTATTTATCATATTGCATGAATTTATTCCTCTACATCATGTCATCTTGCCTAAGGTGTTACTCTGTTTTTAACTTAATACTCTAGATGCTTGCTGGATAGCGGTCGATGAGTGGAGTAATAGTAGTAGATGCAGAATCGTTTCGATCTACTTGTCTCGGACGTGATGCCTATATACATGATCATACCTAGATATACTCATAACTATGCTCAATTCATCAATTGCTCAACATAATTTGTTCACCCACCGTAGAATACTTATGCTCTTGAGAGAAGCCACTAGTGAAACCTATGGCCCCCGGGTCTATTCTCATCATATCAATCTCCATCAATTTTATGCTTGCTTTGTTTTTACTTTGCCTTTACTTTTCACTTTGCATCTTTATACCAAAAATACCAAAAATATTATCTCTATCAGATCTCACTCTCGTAAGTGACCGTGAAGGGATTGACAACCCCTAATCGCGTTGGTTGCGAGTAGCTATCGTTTTGTGCAGGTACGAGGGACTTGTGCGTGGCCTCCTACTGGATTGATACCTTGGTTCTCAAAAACTGAGGGAAATACTTACGCTACTGTGCTGCATCATCCTCTCCTCTTCGGGGAAAACCAACGCTAGCTCAAGACTTAGCAAGAAGGATTTCTGGCGGCGTTGCCGGTGAGTCTACGCAAAAGTCAACATACCAAGTACCCATTACAATCCCTATCTCTCGCATTACATTATTTGCCATTTGCCTCTTGTTTTCCTCTCCCCCGCTTCACCCTTGTCATTTTATTCGCCCTCTCTTTCCCAATCTCCTCCTCTTTTTCCTGTTGCCTTTTTCCTCGTCCGCTTGTTTGCTCGTGTGTTAGTTTTCTTGCTTGCCGTCATGACTAGTCTCATATCTTCTCCGTTATCTCCCGAGAATGAAGTTCTAAATTTTAAGCAAAGGGAGGGAGAAAATCTAAAAGACGCTTGGTATAGAATTTGCAATCCTCAAAATAGATCTATCAGGAAGCAATCTACTTCAGTTCTTCTTCGTAATTTTTACGTAGGAGCTGATCCTTGGTATAGATATATCCTTGATACCATTACCGGAGGGAATTTCTTGGGTAGCCATGCTTTTGATTCTTATAATGCTTTAATAGATTTATTTGGCTCACCTCCTCTTTTGGTTAATGGAACTATGTTAATTTTGGAGCATGTTATGCAAAGGCTTGAAATTTGCTACCATTGAATCCATTGAAAATCTAGATAAAAAGATCCATAATCAAATTACTCAATATGGATCTAAGGTAGGAATGACTTTGAAAAATATGAAGGAGAAGGAACCTATGGTTAATGAGAAAATAAATCTAGATTCCACTCGAATCGATAAACTTGAGGGTATCATTACCAACTTGGGAACCGCTTTTTCTTCCGTAAAGAATTACTCCTAGTCCTCCCACTAAAATTGCCAAGCTTATGTATGTTCCTAAAAATAAGGGTGAATCATCTAGTAAGGAAACTGCGGATCTTAAATCTATAAGTATTCATCCCGATCTTTTTACTATCATTAAGGAACCATTTGCTACAAATGAATTTTTTGATCTTATGCCCAAAAGTTTGATAATTACTAGAAAGAAATAAATCTATAAGAAAGATAGATGCATCATTGAAGAACTTCCTACCAAAGATGGCAATACCTAGATCTATCCTTGCTTTTATGCCTAGCTAGGGGCGTTAAACGATAGCGCTTGTTGGGAGGCAACCCAATTTTATTTTTAGTTTTTTTGTTTTTTCTTCTGTTTAGGAATAAATAATCCATCTAGCCTCTGTTTAGATGTGTTTTTATCTTTTAATTAGTGTTTGTGCCAAGTTAAACCTATTGGTTCTTCTTGGATAATAGTTATTTGATCTTGCTGTAATTTCCAGAAACTTTGAGCTCAGTGCCCGAATTGCTAAAAATCACCAGAATGTTATAAAATAATGATTCCAATTGCTGCTGATCAATAAACAAATTTTCTAGGTCTTCTCATTTTGGTAGAAGTTTTTGAGTTCCAGACGTTTGCGTTAGTTACAGATTACTACAGACTGTTCTGTTTTTGACAGACTCTGTTTTGCGTGTGTTGTTTGCTTATTTTAATGAATCTATGGCTAGTAAAATAGTTTATGATCCATAGAGAAGTTGTAATACAGTAGTTTTAACACCAATATAAGTAAATAATGAGTTCATTACAGTACCTTAAAGTAGTCTTTTGTTTTCTTTCTCTAACGGAGCTCACGAGATTTCTATTGAGTTTTGTGTTGTGAAGTTTTCAAGTTTTGGGTGAATTCTTTTGATGGATTATGGAACAAGGAGTGGAAAGAGCCTAAGCTTGGGGATGCCCATGGCACCCCCAAGAAAATCCAAGGACACCAAAAAGTCAAAGCTTGGGGATGCCCCGGAAGGTATCCCCTCTTTCGTCCACTTCCATCGGTAATTTACTTGGAGCTATATTTTTATTCACCACATGATAAGAGTTTTGCTTGGAGCGTCTTGTATTATTTGTGTCTTTGCTTGTTAGTTTACCACAGTCATCCTTGCTGTACACACCTTTTGAGAGATCCATACATGAATTGGAATTTGATAGAATACTCTATGTGCTTCACTTATATCTTTTGAGCTTGATAGTTTTGCTCATAGTGCTTCACTTATATCTTTTGAGCATGGTAATTTTTGCTCTAGTCTTTCACTTAGATCTTTTAGAGCATGGTGGTGGATTTGTTTTAAAGAAACTATTGATCTCTCATGCTTCACTTAGATTATTTTGAGAGTCGTTAATAGCATGGTAATTTGCTTAATATTAATATACTTGGTATTCAAGATATGTGAAACTTTCTTTTGAGTGCGTTGAATACTAAGATAAGTTTGATGCTTGATAATTGTTTTGAGATATGGAGGTGATAATATCAAAGTCGTGCTAGTTGAGTAGTTGTGAATTTGAGAAATGCTTGCGTTGAAGTTTGCAAATCCCGTAGCATGCACGTATGGTTAAAGTTGTGTAACAAATTTGAAACATGAAGTGTACCTGGCTTGTGCATCCTTATGAGTGGCGGCTGGGGACGAGCGATGGTCTTTTCCTACCAATCTATCCCCCTAGGAGCATGCGCGTAGTACTTGATTTTTGATGACTTCTAAATTTTTGCAATAAGTATATGAGTTCTTTTGACTAATGTTGAGTCCATGGATTATACACACTTTTACCTTTCCGCCTTTGCTAGCCTCTTCGGTACCGTGCATTGCCCTTTCTCACCTTGAGAGTTGGTGCAAACTTCGTTGCTGCATCCAAACCCCGTGATATGATACGCCCTATCACACATAAACCTCCTTATATCTTCCTCAAAACAGCCACCATACCTACCTATTATGGCATTTCCATAGCCATTCCGAGATATATTGCCATGCAACTTTCCACCGTTCCGTTCATCATCATGACATACTTTACTTTTGTCATATTGCCATTGCATGATAATGTAGTTGACATTGTATTTGTGGCAAATTCACCATGCATTATTTTTCATACATGTCACTCTTGATTCATTGCACCATCCCGGTACACCGCCGGAGGCATTCATATATAGTCATACCTTGTTCTAGTTTCGAGTTGTAATCCTTATGTTGTAACCAATAGAAGTGTGATGATCATTATTGTTAGAGCATTGCCCACAAAAAAAAGAGAAAGGCCAAAAAGAAAACAAGAAAGGCCCAAAAAAAGAAAATAAATAAAAAGGGCAATGCTACTATCTCTTTTTCCACACTTGTGCTTCAAAGTAGCACTTTGTTCTTCATGTAGTGAGTCTCATATATTGTGCTTCAAAGTAGCACCATGTTTTTCATATAGTGAGTCTCATAAGTTGTCTTTTTATACTAGTGGGAATTTTTCATTATAGAACTTGGCTTGTATATTCCTATGATGGGCTTCCTCAAAATGCCCTAGGTCTTCATGAGCAAGCAAGTTGGATGCGCACCCAGTAGTTTTCCTTTGTTGAGCATTCATAGCTCTAGTGCATCCGTTGCATGGCAATCCCTACTCCTCATGTTGACATCAATTGATGGGCATCTCCATAGCCCGTTGATTATCCTCATCAATGTGAGACTTTCTCCTTTTTTGTCTTCTCCACACAATCCCCATCATCATATTCTATTCCACCCATAGTGCTATATCCATGGCTCACGCTCATGTATTGCATGAAGGTTGAAAAAGTTTAAGATTATTTAAGTATGAAACAATTGCTTGGCTTGTCATCGGGGGTATAGAAGTTGGGAACATCTTTGTGTGACGAAAATGAAACATAGCCTAACTATATGATTTTGTAGGGATGAACTTTCTTTGGCCATGTTATTTTGAGAAGACATGATTGCTTAGTTAGTTTGCTTGAAGTATTATTATTTTTCATGTCAATATGAACTTTTGTCTTGAATCTTTCGGATCTGAATATTCATACCACAATTAATAAGATTTACATTGAAATTATGCCAAAGTATCACCAAGAAATCCTTCTTGCTACGTCTTTAGCTTGCGTTGGTTTTCCCCGAAGAGGAGAGGATGATGCAGCACAGTAGCGTAAGTATTTCCCTCAGTTTTTGAGAACCAATGTATCAATCCAGTAGGAGGCCACGCACAAGTCCCTCGTACCTGCACAAAACGATAGCTACTTGCAACCAACGCGATTAGGGGTTGTCAATCCCTTCACAGTCACTTACAAGAGTGAGATCTGATCGAGATAATATTTTTGGTATTTTTGGTATAAAGATGCAAAGTGAAAAGTAAAGGCAAAGTAAAAACAAAGCAAGCATAAAATTGATGGAGATTGATATGATGAGAATAGACCCGGGGGCCATAGGTTTCACTAGTGGCTTCTCTCAAGAGCATAATTATTCTACGGTGGGTGAACAAATTCTTTGTTGAGCAATTGATGAGAATTGAGCATGGTTATGAGTATATCTAGGTATGATCATGTATATAGGCATCACGTCTGAGACAAGTAAATCGAAACGATTCTACATCTACTACTATTACTCCACTCATCGACTGCTATCCAGCATGCATCTAGAGTATTAAGTTAAAAACAGAGTAACGCCTTAGGCAAGATGACATGATGTAGAGGAATAAGTTCATGCAATATGATAAATACCCCATCTTGTTATCCTCGATGGCAACAATACAATACGTGCCTTGCAACCCTTTCTGTCACTGGGTGAGGACACCACAAGATTGAACCCAAAGCCATGCACTTCTCCCATTGCAAGAACTACCAATCTAGTTGGCCAAACCAAACGGATAATTCGAAGAGACTTGCAAAGATAACTCAATCATACATAAAAGAATTCAGAGAAGATTCAAATATTATTCATAGATATGCTGGATCATAAACCCACAATTCATCGGTCTCAACAAACACACCGCAAAAATAAGATTACATCGAATAGATCTCCACGAGAGAGGGGGAGAACATTGTATTGAGATCCAAAAAGAGAGAAGAAGCCATCTAGCTACTAGCTATGGACCCGAAGGTTTGAAGTAAACTACTCACACTTCATCGAGAGGCTATGGTGTTGATGTAGAAGCCCTCCATGGTGGATGCCCCCTCGTGAACTAAGAACAGACCCCAAGATGGGATCTCATGGATCTGAGGAAGTTGCGGTGGTGGAATTAGGTTTTGGCCCTGTTACGATCGTTTGAAGTGCGAGGTATATATAGGAGGAAGGAGTGCGTCGGTGGAGCAACAGGGGGCTCACGAGGTAGGGGGCGCCCTAGGGGGGGCGCCACCCACTCTCGTGACCGCCTCTCTTGTGCCTTGGCGTAGGGTCCAAGTCCCCTGGATCACGTTCGGTGAGAAAATCACGTTTCCGAAGGTTTCATTCCGTTTGGACTCCGTTTGATATTTTGTTTCTTCGAAACACTGAAAAAGGCAAAAAACAACAATTCTGGGCTGGGCCTCCGGTTAATAGGTTAGTCCCAAAAGTAATATAAAAGTGGAAAATAAAGCCCATTATAGTCCAAAACAATAGATGAAGTAGCATGGAGCAATCAAAAATTATAGATACGTTGGAGACGTATCAATCACGCCGCAACCTGAGCCCTTGTAAGCAAGGCCTTCCGTACATGTTTCTATTGGCCGACGACCGAGCAGACGCACAGGATCTAGTCCAACGTTGCATCGGTTGCCAGATTTTTGCAAAGCAAAGCCATATGCCGCCTAACGCTCTCCAAACAATCCCCATCACTTGGCCCTTTGCGGTCTGGGGGCTTGATATGGTCGGACCCCTCAAAGGGGGAACCCATAAGAAAAAATACTTACCGGTCATGGTGGATAAATTCACCAAATGGATAGAAGCCAAACCCGTTAAAACGGCTGAATCCGGACCGGTGATAGACTTCATATCTGGGGTCGTACACCGTTATGGCATCCCCCACAGCATCATCACTGACAACAGCACGAACTTTACAGCCGACGAGGTAAAACTTTGGTGCAGCAACATGGGCATTAAGCTCGATTATGCTTCTGTCTATCACCCGCAAACTAACGGTCAAGTCGAGCGAGTAAATGGTTTTATTATGAGCGGCATCAAAGCCAGATTAGTGCGGTCTTTAAAGGAATCCAACACGCACTAGTTAGAGGAGCTCGACTCCATGCTGTGGGGGCTGCAGACAACGCCGAATCGCACTACCGGATACACACCATTTTTTATGGTGTACGGGGCAGAGGCAGTTCTGCCCTGCGACATAATTCATGACTCACCTCGAGTGCGCATGTACGAAGAAAAAGAGGCCGAGCTCGATCAGCAGGACAGCTTGGACGCCCTGGAGGTGGAGCGAGACGTGGCAAAATCCCGTTCTGCATTCTATCAGCAACAGGCTCGAAGGTATCAAAGCAGAGAACTACGGGCCAAAACCTATAACATTGGCGAACTAGTTCTACGCCTATCGGATAAGAAACAGAACAAGCTCAAGCCCAAGTGGGAAGGTCCCTTCATTATTGACCAGATTCTGACTGGTGCGTACTGTCTGTGGGATGCATCGGACAATCGACTCGAGCCAAATCCATGGAATGCGGCCAAACTACGAAGATTCTACGCCTAGTGCCGGACTCTATGTTCGTCTCCTTACACCCAACAAATTTTTTCATATCCGTTATCTGTCTTTTCTCTCTTTCTTCCTTCTTTTTCCTTAAAGCCTTAAAAGGCTAACTTGTGTCTTGACTGCACAATCTTGGCGTGCTAACCGCGCTCATTATACCTAGGGGCTTCTTACACAGAAGCCTAGTATAATTATTCTTCTGGGCTTTATGCCCCACACATGTGTTATTCTTCCGCATGTACCTTTTTTTCGCCATTATATGCATCGATATGACTTAAGTTTTGGCCAAGCTGGGTTGCCTGGCTCTTGTGTTTATGCCCTACGTTCCCGTTAATTCGGCTAGGGCATAAGGGGAGCACCTCTGCGATTGTTACTGCCGGGCAGCCGGATGTGTACCTCAGACTAGGTGAAACCGAAAGCTAGTGTTCTTAAGGGAATATGCGGTCGGTGAACAAAAGATGAATTTTATCTATTTTTGATACATGCCCCCAGATGTTTATAGCCTGCGTCCCTTTTCGCAGTTTGGACATGCACATTAGGGCATGCGTACCCAGGGAAAGGAACCCTTAACGGAATTATTCTCCCTGGAAGATGTTCCTTACTATCCATGTAATGTAACATAGCTAGTTGGATACTTGTCTGTTCAAGCACTTATGACCCCTACGCCTGGTCTCCACGCATACCCCATTTTTACATAACCGAGCGGGTATTCGGATACACTCCGGACTATCGGGTCCAGAGGTGGAAGCGAAAAGGTCTGCCATGACAAATGATTTACAATCCGGCTAGGGACATTATATATGTCACTTAAACTACACAGTCACTTAGATTGACTAAATTCTTCTTCTATACCATCCAACAGGCTGTCTAGCCTACAATCCTGTTGGGAATACTTTGCGGCTAATTCTACTTGGTTATACACCAAACTGACAGGGATCTCTTTCCCATCGGGTCCCACAGGTCCGACCTCGGCCATGTGGTTTGGGTCAGCTTTGGTATATCGCGTCTTCACCATGGCCTAGGCTTCCCTTGCGCCTTGTCGGCAGGCTGATATCTTACATAATCGGAAGCGCCGCCGCGCTCCCTTGAGCTTCTCTATAAGCTCCCCCATGCCTCCTAGCAGGGAGGCGGATGGCCACAAGGCTTGGGCAATACCATGCATCACCTGCCGAACTTGTTCGTGCAGTTGTTACAGCTCTGGTAGAAGATCACCCGCAAACCCGGGCATCTCCTCCGCAGGACGACCCATCAGCATACCTAGAGACATAACTCAGTTAGCCGGCTTCTTCACCGAACTGTTTCAAAAGTTCGTTCAAGCACTTACTGAAAATGCCGCGTCGAAGCCGCTTATTCTCCTTCACGGAGTCCGCAAGCTGGGCTCGGACATCTTTCAGTTCCACGCCCAGATGGATATTGGCATCCTGGAGATCATTTTTCTCCTGCCTGACCTGCATAAGCACGCGCTCGCCATCATTTAGCTGTCGATTAGAACTTTGCCCATCCCCTGGCACGGCCTCCGGATTCACTCCGGAGTCATCTGCAATATCTATTGTTAGATTTGCATGCATGCCGCATACGCTCTAGTACTGGTCATTCTTGGCAATGGAAACAAGTGTTAGCAGAGGGGGCCTTCTCGGACTCCTTCAACGCGGCAACTGCGGCCCGTAGCTGGGCTTTGCACTCTTCCAGCTCTTGAGACAATTGGGTACTCTTCTCTGTAAGAACTTGTACAAATATACAACGATCCTTAAATCGGTTGTGTCAACTGTTTCAAGTCTCGGGGGCTACTGATATATATAATCATCAGATTTTCTTACCCATATATCCTTTACATACTGGTCCGTGGCTCTGGTAAGACCATTCTGAGCGGCACGGATGTACGCGTCTCCTGAGTTGAAGGCATCAAATGCCTCTTGGGAGAAACAACGTCACGAAGTACAGTCCGGCGACACCTGTGATTCATGGCGCTCTCCACTTCGGAATTTTTAGCGTATATTCTATCCGCATCCTCTGTAGGAGGAGCATCCGGGGTTCGCCCCGTGTTAGCTTCTGCCTCTATGTCCGGCCTTGGAGCCCGACTGGTGGAAGCGTGATCGGCAACTTCTCCGGATATAGTCCGGTGAGCGTTTTTCCTACTAGGAAACACGGATGTTATTATATTTTAAAAGACGACAACCATGGAGTGAGTTTCTGTATCATACCTCTGCGCCGGCGTCTCAGTCCTGACCGCCTTCCTTTTTAGCCTACCTGGCTTCAGTGCCCCTTGTTGGCGAGTCACTGCGGGTTCGGCGTGGCGTCCCGATGGCCTTCGCTGTAAAACACCATATGTGTACGCCAGGTGAGGTGCATATAAGGGGATCCTTCTCGGACATTGGGACTCTAGTTTTTTTGCATGCGACGCAGGGAGTAGCCCCGGATAGTCGGCCGTGATGGCCAGCATGGCATCATCGCAGCTCAATTGATAGAATATCCTGTCGATCAGCTCCACAAATATGTCCGGATCCTCTTTGAGTCTGGGATCAAGGGCCCGTTCAGGGTCCTCTAGTTGTGGAGGCGGGCTGTTGACCTCCCTTACAGCTTTTCGCAGTTCCTGCCGTGAAACGGCAAGGTTACTTATGACGATAAATGCGGGAAGGATGGGAGTAAAAAGTGACAGCTCACCCAACTTGGAGGGTTGTACATGGAGAATCCATCCCGCGGCTTAATGTGGATGAACTCCTCTTCCTCTCCCTTGAACAAATCGGACATAATTCTTGCTAGAGCAGCAACTGAGTCTGGTCCCTCACGCCCGCAGCGGGTGGCATCATCTTCCCCGTTAAAATGCCACATGGGATGCCCTCGATATTGAAGTGGCTGTACCCCCCGCATTATACATATTGACATAACCTCGGTTATTGTCAGTCCTGATTGAGCCAGCACTTTTATCTGGCCCATCAGGTAAAGGACTTCTCCGTTATCTTCCTCCTGAGGGCTCAGTGGGCGCCAGCTTTGGCGTTTCTTCAAAGGGGCATTATGGAACTCGGGAAGACCTATCCAAATAGGATCTGGAAGGGGGACGTCCTCCATGTAAAACCACTCCGAAGGCCGGTCTTGGACGTCTTCTTCGGGTACGGACAGGTATCCGGTCGGCGATCGCCATATTTCGCTCCGCCCACTTGATATATTGACCCTTACGTATGCGGGGCACCGGCGAATAGCCTCTTCCACAGCTCGAAATGATCTTCGCAGCCCAGAAACAGTTTGCAAAGGGCAACGTAACCAGGGATGTGTAATATGTAAGCAGGGGTGAAATTATGCAACTGGAGGCCATAAAACTCCAGGAGTCCGCGGAGGAACGGATGGATTGTAAATCCGAGTCCCCTTAATAAATAAGAGGCAAGGCATACCCGCTCCCCCTTGGAGGGGATGGGAAAGCTCTCCGCTTGCTCCCCGCCATTATAGGTGGAGAGCCCGGCTCGAACGGAGACCATATACGCTGGAGGGAGGAATCCCTGGGTTTGTAACTCTACTAATTGGTTGTGCGGGACGGAACACTTCTTCCAGTCACCGGGCTTAGGGCCACGGGAGCGAGAGGAGGAGCTGCGAGGGCCGGCCATGTTGGAATGGATTTTTCCGAGCGCGCTCCAATGGATACTTGCCGTGGGAGGATGGTGTGATCTGGATCTAAGAATCCCCGTCTCTTTAATAGACAGTTTACTCACATGCCTAGGGTGGTAAATGTAAAAATGCTCTGGCTTCTCACATTCGCTCGACACGTGGAAGATAGCCATTATTAGGCGCGGAAGCCAAGAAGTGCAACATTTATGGGAAGTCAGACACTACTCAGCGGTATTCAGAATTTGGAGTAGAACCCGCCTTGCAATGCGAAGACAATCTGCTTGTGCGGACTTATAAATCCTTTGAAGCCTGGTTCGGCCGGGGAGCTCTTGAGGAGTCCTAGATTAGGGGGTCTCCGGACAGCCGGACTATATACTTTGGTCGGACTATTGGACTATGAAGATACAAGATTGAAGACTTCCCCCCGTGTTCGGATGGGACTCTCCTTGGCGTGGAAGGCAAGCTTGGCAATACGGATATGTAGATCTCCTCCCTTGTAACCGAGTCTGTGTAACCCTAGCCCCTTCCGGTGTCTATATAAACCGGAGGGTTTAGTCCTTAGTACAACAACAATCATACCATAGGCTAGCTTCTAGGGTTTAGCCTCTATGATCTCGTGGTAGATCAACTCTTGTAATACTCATATCATCAAGATCAATCAAGGAGGAAGTAGGGTGTTACCTCCATCGAGAGGGCCCGAACCTGGGTAAACATTGTGTCCCCCGCCTCTTGTTACCATCCGCCTTAGACGCACAGTTCGGGACCCCCTACCCGAGATCTGCCGGTTTTGACACCGACAGTTTGAAATGAAGATAATTGGTTCTACCTCATCAACTACTTCCCAATACCCGCATGTTATCAAGTCCTAACCTTGCAGTATTTGAGGATTGAAACTAATGCATAAAACTGGGTAATAAAGGGTATGATCAAAGTGTTACTTGCCTTGCTCACGATCTGGAAACCCTAGTGACTCGTAGTAGCACGCTTCGCACTTCGGAAACTCTATCGTAAACAAACAATAGCATATATAAGCACTCAAGCATAAGATGGAAGGGTAAAACTCAAGAGAAAAGATCCAAATTGAAAGTACAAGAGAAGAGCTTCGATTTGTAAAAAGAATCAATCGAATCGGAGTTACGAAACTCAAACTATGATCAAAAGAAATTCGAATTCAAATCTGCTTGAAACCAAAATTTGAATTGTCAAAATCATGGTAAGTTGATTAACTGAAAAGAGGGGAACAAGACGAAGATTTTGGCGTTGGTTTCACTGCATTTGGACGAACGAGCAAAAAGTAACGAGGGCTTAAAGTTTAGGGACTAAACTATGATAAAAATAATCGCAGATAGGTCCCTGGCCGAAAATAACAGAAAAAGAAAAATCTACTGAATGAACGTTCGCTAACAGAACCAAATGAACGAATCCATTCATTAAAATGAACTAAACAGAGAACGTTCGCTAACATGCGAACCCTAAAAAAGACCGATCTAAAAACCAAAGAACCAAAATAAACCGATGAAATCCTAAAAAAACCGATCTAGGGTTTTACCTAAATACCGGGGAAAACCGGCGGGTCAGCAGCGGTTTCCGGCGAGACGGCAAGGCGGCGGCCCGGCGGAAGGCGGCGCGGAGCTGCGGAGTGGCGGCATCGGCGGCGGCGGCTGGCTCGGTGGGAAGGAGAGGCCGGGCCTCCTCCGCTTATAAAGGGGGCCGGGAGGAGCTGCTTGGGCGAGGGGGCGGCTATGGGGAGTCCGGCTCGGACTCCCTCGAGCGGCGGTCCGGCGACGGAGTCCTCCCACGAGGAGGAAGGTGGCATGGCGACGTGGGCCGGCCTGGCTCGGCTGGGCCTTCGGCTCAGTCTGGTGGGAAGTTTTTTTAAATAAAATTTCACCCGAAGAAAAATCCCTAATAAAATATATAAAAATTCTAAGAATACCAGAAATAATTTTCACTGTCTAAACCAATTATTTAGGACAAGGTGAACATTTTTCCGGCCTAACAAATACAATTTTCAAAAATGCATATTTTTCTAATTCAAATAAAATAGCAAATAAAATTCAAATAAAATAATAATTTGATTTTAAAAATTCTTCTCCAATATTTCTTCTCCTTTGAATAAGTCATTTTATCTTCTCTCATTTATTTTTATTATTGGAAATAATTGAAGAGAAAAATATTAAAATCAAATTGATCCTCTTTTCAAATTTTAGAAAAATTCAAATATGAAAATATGTGAAACCACCAACTCTCTCCTTGGGTCCTTGAGTTGCTTAAGATTTCTAGGACCACAACCAAAATGCAAATAAAATATCATATGCATATGATGACCTATGTATAACATCCAAATTGAAAATTGGGATGTTACAGTTCTGTTAACCATTCACGTGACGCCGTGTGTCTCTCTTTTAATGGCTATAGGAGATGCCGTGCGAACAGCTGCTTGACTGAACGAGAGGCGTGCGAGCGTAGTCTGGTGCGCAGGCTGACCGACATGCGTGCAAGCTATCCTCCAATGCGCGGGCCCACCAGGAAGCATGCGAGTTGTACGCTGTGCAGGCTCACTAGTAAGCGAGCCCTGTAAATTATTGCCGGCCGCCTTGCTCGCATCCTCTCCATTAATGGCGCCCGAGCCGCTGTTTAATATGAGTGGCCTTACTGTTCGCCTCCCATTCCCCTCCCTCCCGCAGACCTCCACCAACGCCATGGCGCTGGAGGATCATCTACCACTAGTCTTCAAGTTTGGTGAAGTCGACTCCGAGCCGGAGGAGATAGAAAATAAGAAGGAATGGTGATGCGGAGCATCCCAAGGTCATCCCCATGGACACCACTTGGACCAATGACAAGAGCCCGAGAAAAGGCTATCGAAGATAAGCTAAACTCGCTCCTTTCCGAACTACCACTATCTATACATGAGACATGGGTGCTACCTCAAGCGGAAACACTATGTGTGATAAGGTACTTGGAGGAAAGCCACGGAACATCTACATCCAACGGAGAAGACAGCGAGGACACCAAGTGCGAAGGACGAGAAGAAGAGTTGCCACGGAAGCTACAGCCACCAAATGACTGGTCGGGGCCGGACGTCTGTTACCTGAAGCCCAACCTGCCCAAGTCCTAGCCAACGCAAGCTACAGCGAGCGGACGTCCGGCCAGGACCGGACAACCGGCCGCACCTCTCATATAGGCGAAGGTGTCCCGATGTTTCGATGAGATAGCTATCATTTTTTGAGGGAGTCGACTTTGACGATCCTCCTACGAACGTGCGAAGACGTCGTGCCTTAGCAATCGCTAAACCAACTTTCAAGGGTTATTGACCACGCCGGAGCATGATCAACCTGACCATGAGGGTCTATTTCCTGCGAGCAAACGAAGAACAAGCAAGAAACTGAGATTTCAATCAGGATATTGCGAATATAAGAGGAAAGCTTTATTAATGAAGGTGGGGTTCTGTGACGTCTTGGTCTGGTCGTTGAACACAAACAACGTACGCGAAGTTGCAGCTATGGTGAATTATTAATCTAAACAAAACCCAGAGTCTAAACGACACCCTAAGTGATGTACATATGGAGGAAGAGGGGGAATTGTGTGGCCCTTGGAGGAGGGGTCCGAAACCAACCCTAACTCTTGTTTCCCCACACAAACGGACTCTAAAAACAACCTATACTTACGTATTCGGAAATTACATGGGCCTGGCCCAATAATAAGGTGATGTAGCACCTAGAATAGCCTCTGGACGAAATTTATGATGTGTCATCTTGTATATTTCGTCCAAGGCTTCTTTCACTCCTTATGGTGGCTTCAAAGCCCTGAAATCATCACTTGTAACAACTCCGTTCTTGTTCCCCTTGCGCATGCCATCATCTCCATGCTTGGTCTTGCTCCAATGTTCATCCCTCTTATCCATGCGAGGCCCTCCATTTGTAAGCAAAACAAATGTATACAATTAAGGCAATGTGATGCCCCCGATTCAATCATACACTAATCATGCACGCAAATGTGTACGATCAAGATCAGGGACTCACGAGAAGATATCACAACACAACTCTAAAACATAAATAAGTCATACAAGCATCATAATACAAGCCGGGGACTCGAGGGCTCGAATACAAGTGCTCGATCATAGGCGAGTCACGGAAGCAACAATATCACGAGAACAGACATAAGTTAAACAAGCTGCCATAAGATGGCAAGCACAAACCGGGATCAGATCGAAGAGGCGCAGCCTCTGCAGGATCCTCCTAACTACTCCTGGTCGTCGGCGGGCTGCTGCGTAGTAGTAGGCACCTCCAGTGTAGTAGTAATCATCGTCGATGGTGGCGTCTGGCTCCTGGGCTCCGACATCTGGTTGCGACCACCAGGTAGAAGGGGAGGGGGAAAAGGGGGAGAAGCAACCGTGAGTACTCATCCAAAGTACTCGCAAGCAAGGAGCTACACTACATATGCAGGGATATATGTGTAAAGGGCCATATAAGTGGACTGAATTGCAGAATGCGAGAATAAGAGGGGGATAGCTAGTCCTGTCGAAGACTACGCTTTTGGCAGCCTCCGTCTTGCAGCATGTAGAAGAGAGTAGATTGAAGTCCTCCAAGTAGCATCGCATAGCATAATCCTACCTGGCGATCCTCTCCTCGTAGCCCTGTTAGAGAGCGACCACCGAGTTGTATCGGGCACTTGAAAAGGTGTGTTTTATTAAGTATCCGGTTCTAGTTTTCATAAGGTCAAGGTACAACTCCAAGTCGTCCTGTTACCGAAGATCACGGCTATTCGAATAGATAAACTTCCCTGCAGGGGTGCACCACATTACCCGACCCGCTCGATCCCATTTGGCCGGACACACTTTTCTGGGTCATGCCCGGCCGCGGAAGATCAACACGTTGCAGCCCCACCTAGGCACAACAGAGAGGTCAGCACGCCGGTCTAAACCCAAGCGTACAGGGGTCTGAGCCCATCGCCCTTAGCACACCTACACGTTGCGTACGCGGCCGGAAGCAAACCTAGCCTAGCAGGCGTTCCAGTCCAATCCGGCGCGCGCCGCTCAGTCGCTGACGTCACGAAGTGCTTCGGCTGATATCATTACGCCTGTTGCCCATATCTTGTCCCACGTGGCGGTTAGTGCGTATATGGTCAACGACCCAACTCAGATCAAATACCAAGATCTCGTTAAGCGTGTTAAGCATCCACGAACGCCGAACAGGGCCAGGCCCACCTCTCACCCAGGTAGTCTCAACCTGCCCTGTCGCTCCGCCACAAAGATCCACACAGAGGGCCGTTGGGACAAAGGTCCTTTCAGCCCTCAATCCGTGAATCACTCGCGGGTGCTCCTCAAGCCGACCCGACTTTAGTCACCACATGGATCATGTATAAAGTATATAGTATATACCCATGATCACCTCCCAAGTGATCACGGCCCGATAGTATAGCACAGCAGACGGACAAGAATGTAGGGCCATAGATGGAATACTAGCATCCTAAACTAAGCATGCAGTATAGAAAAGAATAGGCGATATCTGCTGATCAAGGGGGGGGCTTGACTGGTTGCTCAGACAAGAAGGAGGGTAAATCGGTGGCGTAGTTGATCCACAATGACATCGGTGGCAGTCTCGGGGTCTACCGGAGAGAAGAGGGGGGAAGAAACAGTAAATACATAGCAAGCAAGAGCATAACAGGACAACATACAGAGCTAGACGTATTCTAACGCAGTGCTACACGTTACCGGCGAAGGGGGATAACATCCGGGAATGTTTCCCCAGGTTTAGCATTTTCGGACAGACGAATTGGAGGGGAAAAGTTCCATGTTCTCTATGCTAGGAGTGTGTGGGGGACAAACGGAGGGTGTAACCGGATGCGTCTCGTCGTTCTGAGCAACTTTCATGTATAAAACTTTTTCATCCGAGCTACGGATTATTTTATATGTTTTTTCGAAGATTAAAACAATATTCAGAAAACCCTGAAATTTTGCTAAGTCTGAGAATTCGACAGTTTTAAACATTACTTGGCTGTTTTCAAAACACTACAACTATTGATCTGTAACTCCTATGATTTTGTGCCTTATATCAATCTGGAGCATTTTTCCATGGTCTATAAGATAGTAGCACTTTCATCTATGTTAGAGTCTACTTGATTGATCATTAACAGCTCTAAAGTAGCAATGAAATTTAAGCTGTTTTCAGCTTTTCTATTAACAGAACATTGGAATTTGTGATTTTTGTAGGAATTAAACCATACATCAAAAGGATTTGGTCCAGTGGGATAAAATGGAGTTTGTCATGTATGCTTTCTAGTCATATTATTTTTACCTATGTTAACCGCTGGTTAGACGTTGTTTAGAGGTTGTACAGAGGGTCAGACAATGTCAAATTAGAAAAGCTAGCACTAGCTACTGATGGCGAATATTCTTGTACCCGTGTAACATAGCAGCGAGCACTGCGGGAGCAGAAAGCAGCAATGGCGAAGCGGCGTGCACGGGCCGCGCATGTTGGGCGCAGGGCGGGATGGACGCGGGGTGTGGGTGTGCGCCGAAGACGAGCTGCGGCGCCTGCAAAGGACGGCCAAGGTAGAGCGCGGGGAGCGGGGTTGCACGGCAAGGCCGGTCAGGGCCAGACGCAGCGGTGGGCAGCAGAGCATCGCCCAGCGGCAGCAGCAAGTAGTACAGCAGGCGGAGCTGCAGTGAGCAGCACGGGCGCCTGGTGCGTGCGGTGCGTGCGGTGGGCGGGCGCAGGAGCTCAGGCGAGCAGCAAGCCGCGGCGTGAGCAACAGCAGAGGCCAGGGGCGTTGGGCGTGGGCGGCACGGTCGCGGCCACTACGGGCACGATCAAGGGCAGGGCTGGTGCGTGCGGGCGTGGTGACGCGCGTGTGGCGGGTCGGCGAGCGCCGTACGGGGCGGCGTTGGAGCAGTAGCAGGCGAAGTAGCACTAGACCACGGCGAGGCCAGCGCGCAAGATAGAAGCAACCACAAGCCACGACGCGACGCGTCAGACGCTGGCAGCTCGAACGAGCTCGGGGACGGCGCCTCTGGCGCAAGAATGGGAGGAGAGGATGTGCTCACCGGCGAGCACAAGGAGGCCGTCGAGTGGCTTAGGAGAAGCAGAGGTGGCCGTTGTTGGCGACGGCGGCGGCGACCGAGACGGATGGAGGTTGAGGACGGGGAAGCAGCGGGCGTCCCGGTTCCGGCTCGATCTCGCTCATGTACTCGAAGTAGGCGACGAAGACGGTGCCCCTGGCGCGGTCTCTGGCAGTGAGGAGGCCATCGGCGACGGATACGCCGACGACGCGTCCATGGCGGAGATCAGGAAGGAGGGGGATCTGAGGAGGGAGGCAGAGGGAGATGTGGGCGAGCAAAACTAGGGTTGGGTGCCGGTGACGCGGGGGTGGCTTATAGGCGTCGGGGAGGTCAGGGATGGCCGCCACGCATGTCCCTGGCGCCATGGATGGCTGCCACACCCCTCCATCGTCCCTGTAGCGAGGGTAAGGGGATAAGTGGTAGTGGGCTGGTATTGTATTCAGGTGGGTCGGCCAGTTGGGCCGTCTGGCCCAGTTGGCCAGGGAGGCCTTTCTCTCTTTTTTTTGTATTGGATTTTCGTGTTATTTCTTTTTTTTTGTTCTCTTTTATTTTTAGTTTTTGTAAAAATACTGAAGTGGCACCCAAAATAGATGTTACAATTTATACCACAGCCAGAAACAACTTAGCACTGAAATGAAATAGTTTTGAAATTGTTTGTCATTTTAAAAGCATTTATATAATTATTAATGCTGCTATTTTATTCCTTTTAGAGTGTTTAAACATTTTATAAAGGTGTGGTTTGACCACCATAATTACCTATGCATTATTTGGCACAACCCGAACATTTTAGTTTTAATCTTTGAAAACTTTTGTTGTTTGCCTGATTTTTAAATTGAATTCAAATCGGTTTCGAACTAATGCGAGATTAGCCATAGTAATCAAGGTGATGTGGCATCATTAGCGGAGGGTTACTGTAGCGTAACTATCCGGGCGTCACAATTCTCCTCCACTACAAGAAATCTCGTCCCGAGATTTAAGAGGTGGAATAAGGGGGAAAGGTCTGGTTACGAAATCCTAACGAATCTTCTCGGCCTTGGTTGCTCTTCTCGAGGTGGTCGATCCATAGCGCTGATGTCTTCATTCCTCTGCTTCAGGTCATTATGATGAAGTTGTCGTCCTTCCTTCAGGATCTTCACCGTACTTACGAAAGGGTAAGCAGAGAAAAATCTATATGGATGGATTCTAACAAGATCGAGCATCAGACGGTTAACTCAAGGAAGAAGCATAAGTGTCTCTCGATTTGAAACTTAAAAAGATATCGAGAGCAAAGTAAGAAGGTACCATGAGAAGTTTTAAACGGATAGGCAATCGTTCGATGCCTAATCAGAAGGTGAAAGGGTGTCAGGGCAACGAGAATAGGTATTGTGCTTCATACCTGAATAGATCACTAGACAGGTGGTCCGTGAATTACATACGAAGTCAAGCGCGAGGAACAACCTTGGGAACAGGTGGTGTACAGGAGAGTCAGGTTTCGATCCTGTGGAACTGTGGGTTATGGGCCCACCATGTGGGATAAAAGTAGGAGGAGTGGTGACATCTGGCATGGTCATGATAGCAAGGCATGTCAGCGGGTAGCCTGTCAGTTATATGTCAGCAACAACATCGGTACCAAGGGCGAGGGACGAAGAGAACCTTTTTCCTGCTCGTTGAAACGAGGCGGACCAATAGGCAAAGTTCTCGTCCATCGGTGGTTACCGGAATGTCATCGACAATAGTAACAGGGTCTTACTGATAGACTTGTACACCGAGGGGTTTACATAAGAAGGGAATTAATACTTCTTAGACCATAATGATCACCAGAAAAGTTAAACCAAATAATGGAAAGGAAAATATGATTATCAGATATTTCAGGGGTATATCCTTCCCGATGATAAGCAGAGCATGATATCCATGACAGGATATAATGTAGAAAACCCTTTAGGTAGTGGAGAGACATTTCACATTACTCATACAACGGTGTTTGGATAATTGATAAGGAAAATTTAGCATTGTGCATCAAATGTTCTTTGTTGAAAATTAGAGTACCACAGACATGCTTCGAGAGAGCATTAACATGTTCTTCAAGCAAAGGTCAGACTTTGGATACACAAAAGGATCCATCAGGAACGACTTATAGAATAAGTCATACAATTTCCTCATGGAAGAATGGATAACCTTGTTTAAAAAGGAAACTATAACAATAGGTCCTCGGGCCAGGTGTTTTAGGCATGACATCACGTTACCGGGTCATATAAAGGCCAATGTTATATCTCTTGGAAATATGTCCCAACTACCATATTTGACCGAGATTCAGATCTGATTAGTGCCAGGATACCTCAGACTCGGGATGTCTGAGAAGAAAGGTGCAACACAAATTGTCGAGATGACATGGTAAGATTCTCGGGAATTGAACTATGGAAGCAAGTTTGGAATCATGAGTTCATCATTAAACGAAGGAGAGGATGAGGAGGTGGCTGATGAACTAAACGACAATTCATCGAGATTTCCAAAAGATGGATTTCCACAGTTATGTGAACAAGGAGATAACATTTGTCATATCAAATGATATAATGATGTATGCTCGAGGAAAAACATACACACTTAAACATTGGTTGAAAGTTGCACCCAACATATGGGCTTAGGTAGCAGGACCGATGTTATAATGGTGATTCGATAACCAATGGTCTAAGAATGAAATGTCGACCATTAACTTCAAAGCAATAGGGTTGCTAGAAGGAAAGAACCCAAACAACACCGTTCACTTGTTGGAATCAACACGGGGACCATGAAAAAAAGGTGATGGTGAGAAGTATCATTACACCATGAATTCTTAAGAGGTGGAGCAATCCTCACAACATCCTTGACATAAAAGACAGTACTACTTCAAGGTAGAACATAATACCAGCTGGAAAGAAAATTGCATCCATAACCTGAACAAGTTTGTGATGAAAGGGAGTAAGGATGTTGTCGGTGGCAACTCAAATTACCAAGGGACGAGGATGGTACTTATCATCATGAATTGATCGATATCCCGAAGGAGTCAAATGTTGATGATGATCACGACAAATTTTGTCGAGAGATTCATGAGGATGTAATCGATCAGCGATGACATCAAGTCAAAGGGATGATGAAGCAAGAGGTTATTGGAACCACAGGTACGACACAAACTCGAAATCAAGCTTGTTGTTCAAGGTGAAATGGTATGACGAGAAGATCGGCATAAGCTTAGCTCATCATCGAAAGTTGTTCTCCGGGGTTAAGGACCAGGTAGCACAGTTAAAATCAGCATGATAATGATATAGTCGAGCAGGTTAGGAATGACGTGATCGAGTTTAAACTTGAAAGTAATGAAGGTTACTAAGAGTTGTTGAATCGCAGTGCGGACTCGATTCAGTTGTCGGTGTCCTTGATGGGTTGTAACAACTCAGAACCCGTTGGGAAAATGGAATCGGCAAGAATAATAGCTGATGAAGAACTCATAAGAAGTTATGTAGTTCCAAGATAATCTCGAGATACCAGGGGGTAATACTCGAAGACAGATCAAACTAGAGGTTGGAATGGGGTATTGCTTTGCAGAAGACAAGTACTTCAACTTGTCCGAGAAATGGGATCCAAGAAGAACATATGGTCGGAACCACGATTGCAAAGGGTTAATTCACCGATACCAAAGGATATTATATCAAGGAATTAGTTATTATTACAAGAAGCTACCATGATAGGATCTACATCGTGTCCATGGGCATGAACACAAAGTTCAAGGTCGACTCCCACTTCTCTAATGCATAACCTTTCATTCACTTCTCATCTTCGAAGAAGTTGCAGTGTTGAAATGTATCTGGGAAGCACCAGAAGGGTATGACTCGTGAAAACTTTCGGGTTCACACGGTCTTAGAGAAGGTGTAGGTTCAACCCATCGGGGCATCTTAGAAACATATACCACAAGCTTCAAGAGTAAATACCACCAGCTCGAAAGCAGAGCAAGGTTGAGAAAGTAGAGGATACAATTTACCAAAGGCATTATGTATCCGAGGGAAGGCTCACAAGGTTATTGGATATGAAGGACACTTACGGATAAAATCCATTAAAGGATCTACCGGTCCATAACAGAGCTGATGTGAGCATCGACACACAACCAGAGGAAGTAACAATGCAAAGGCATTGGATTATAGAAACAACTGACTAATCCATAGCTCAAATGCAAAGAAATTGTGATTTTCAAATCAAGGGATCATAAGCAATGTTCTGATTAGGGATGGATAAGTTGAATAGCCTTAGGGGTACAATCCACGACAATTGGATTGGTTGCGAACCAGCTCAGTCTGAGCCGGAAAGATAATTTAAAAGGATCAACTGATGATTGCGTGCATTCGCACTCATGTTGAATCAATGGAATCAAAACCACGATGTCTAAGGATACTAACGAATATTGCCAGACATATGGAAAGCATCCATAATGCAAGCACACAAGTATCGCAGAGCAATAAGCTACTAAGAATTATTATTTTTGGAGGATCGAATAGTATTTCGAAGACCATTGTGGAACACATGAACAACCGGGGGATGAGCGGATACTCGATAGGGGTGAGAAATTATCCGTAGGGGTATTTAGGTGGCAAGGAACTGCAAGGCAATAGGCACAAAATATTCTCGGAACGAATAGACGGGATTCCAGGGTATCTTGTTATAACAAGATCAACTAGGAACAAAAGTAAGAACGTCAAGTGTAGGTATTTATCCATAGGGATATTTCGGTGGTAGGGAATTGTAAAAGCAACGGGCATAAAGTCTCAAAAGAGTATCGGAGAGTAACTTCGAAATCTTCTGGTGCAGCCGGCGATCATCTAGACCAAAGGGCTCTCCGGGAGAAAGAGTTTTCGAGAACCTAAAGTTAGATTTTAGAAAATCAGTTAACCCGAATAGAAGAGAGGTCAGAATCCCAGAGTATAGACGAGGAATAAAAGATCCTAATGCCACCCAATGGCGACGTGGGCTCGTAAGCCACACAGCCATGTTAGTAAAACCTTTGTGAAGTCTAGACTTGACTTCGTCCAAGGAGTGTGGAAGGGGGATTCCTACAGGCAGTCGGCTCTGATACCAACTTGTGACGCCCCCGATTCAATCGTACACAAATCATGCACGCAAATGTGTACAATCAAGATCAGGCACTCACGGGAAGATATCACAACACAACTCTAAAACATAAATAAGTCATACAAGCATCATAATACAAGCCAGGGGCCTCAAGGGCTCGAATACAAGTGCTCGATCATAGACGAGTCGGCGGAAGCAACAATATATAAGAACAGACATAAGTTAAAAAAGCTGCCATAAGATGGCAAGCACAAACTGGATCTGAGATCGAAGAAGCGCAGGCCTCCTTCCAGGATCCTCCTAACTACTCCTGGTCGCCGTCGGCTGCACGTAGTAGTAGGCACCTCGAGTAGTAGTAATCGCCGCCGACGGTGGCGTCGCGCCTCTGGGCTCCGACATCCGGTTGCGCCACCGGTAGAAGGGAGGGGAAAGGGGAGAAAAGCAACCGTGAGTACTCATCCGAAGTACTCGCAAGCAAGGAGCTACACTACATATGCAGGGATATATGTGTAAAGGGCCATATAAGTGGACTGAACTGCAGAATGCGAGAATAAGAGGGGGATAGCTAGTCCTGTCGAAGACTACGCTTCTGGCAGCCTCCGTCTTGCAGCATGTAGAAGAGAGTAGATTGAAGTCCTCCAAGTAGCATCGCATAGCATAATCCTACCCGACGATCCTCTCCTCGTAGCCCTGTTAGAGAGCGACCACCGAGTTGTATCTGGCACTTGAAAAGGTGTGTTTTATTAAGTGTCCGGTTCTAGTTGTCATAAGGTCAAGGTACAACTCCAAGTCGTCCTGTTAACGAAGATCACGGCTATTCGAATAGATAAACTTCCCTGCAGGGGTGCACCACATTACCCGACCCGCTCGATTCCATTTGGCCGGACACACTTTTCTGGGTCATGCCCGGCCGCGGAAGATCAACACGTTGCAGCCCCACCTAGGCACAACAGAGAGGTCAGCACGCCGGTCTAAACCTAAGCGCACAGGGGTCTGGGCCCATCGCCCTTAGCACACCTGCACGTTGCGTACGCGGCCGGAAGCAGACCTAGCCTAGCAGGCGTTCCAGTCCAATCCGGCGCGCGCCGCTCAGTCGCTGACGTCACGAAGTGCTTCGGCTGATACCATGACGCCTGTTGCCCATATCTTGTCCCACGTGGCGGTTAGTGCGTATATGGTCAACGACCCAACTCAGATCAAATACCAAGATCTCGTTAAGCGTGTTAAGCATCCGCGAACGCCGAACAGGGCCAGTCCCACCTCTCACCCAGGTAGTCTCAACCTGCCCTGTCGCTCCGCCACAAAGATCCACACAGAGGGCCGTTGGGACAAAGGTCCTTTCAGCCCCCAATCCGTGAATCACTCATGGTGCTCCTCCTCAACCCGACCATTGTAGTCACCACATGGATCATGTATAAAGTATATAGTATATACCCATGATCACCTCCCAAGTGATCACGGCCCGATAGTATAGCACAGCAGACGGACAAGAATGTAGGGCCATAGATGGAATACTAGCATCCTAAACTAAGCATGTAGGATTGCAGGTAAAGGTAACAACAGTAGTAGCAAGGACAGGCTATGCATCAGGATAGGATTAACGGAAAGCAGTAACATGCTACACTACTCTAATGCAAGCAGTATAGAAAAGAATAGGCGATATCTGGTGATCAAGGGGGGGGGCTTGCCTGGTTGCTCAGACAAGAAGGAGGGTCGTCGGTGACGTAGTTGATCACAGCGGCATCACCGGCAGTCTCGGGGTCTACCGGAGAGAAGAGGGGGGAAGAAACAGTAAATACATAGCAAGAAAGAGCATAACAGGACAACATGCAGAACTAGACGTATTCTAATGCGGTGCTACACGTTACCGGCGAAGGGGGATAACATCCGGGAATGTTTCCACAGGTTTAGCATTTTCGGACAGACGAATCGGAGGGGAAAAGTTCCATGTTCGCTATGCTAGGAGTGTGTGGCGGACAAACGGAGGGTGTAACCGGATTCGTCTCGTCGTTCTGAGCAACTTTCATGTACAAAACTTTTTCATCCGAGCTACGGATTATTTTATATGTTTTTTCGAAGATTAAAACAATATTCAGAAAACCCTGAAATTTTGCTAAGTCTGAGAATTCGACAGTTTTAAACATTACTTGGCTGTTTTCAAAACACTACAACTATTGATCTGTAACTCCTATGATTTTGTGCCTTATATCAATCTACTTGATTGATCATTAACAGCTCTAAAGTAGCGATGAAATTAAAGCTGTTTTCAGCTTTTCTATTAACAGAACATTGGAATTTGTGATTTTTATAGGAATTAAACCATACATCAAAAGGATTTGGTCCAGTGGGATAAAATGGAGTTTGTCATGTATGCTTTCTAGTCATATTATTTTTACCCATGTTATTAGAGGCTGTACAGAGGGTCAGACAATGTCAAATTAGAAAAGCTAGCACTAGCTACAGTAACTGAATGTTACTGTACCCGTGCAGCATAGCAGCAGGCACCTGTGGGAGCAGGAAAGCAGCAGCGAAGCGAGCAACGTGCACGGGGCCGCGCATGTTGGGCGCAGGGCGGGACGGACGCGGGGTGTGGGTGTGCGCCGGAGACGAGCTGCGGCGCCTGCAAAGGACGGCCAAGGCAGGGTGCGGGGAGTGGGGCTGCACGGCAAGGCCGGTCAGCGCCAGACACAGCGGTGGGCAGCAGAGCATCGCCCAGCGGCAGCGGTAAGTAGTACAGCAGGCGGAGCTGCAGCGAGCAGCACGGGCGCCTGGTGCGTGCGGTGCGTGCGGTGGGCGGGCGCAGGAGCTCAGGCGAGCAGCAAGCCGCGGCGAGCAGCAGCAGAGGCCAGGGGCGTTGGGTGCGGGCGGCACGGTCGCGGCGACTACGGGCACGATCAAGGGCAGGGCTGGTGCGTGCGGGCGTGGTGACGCGCGTGTGGCGGGTCGGCGAGCGCCGTACGGGGCAGCCTTGGAGCAGTAGCAGGCGAAGTAGCACTAGACCACGGCGAGGCCGGCGCGTGCGCATAGAAGAAGCCACAGCACGCATGCACGTATGCGTACGCGGCAGCTCGGACGAGCTCGGGGACGGCGGCCTACGGCGCAAGAATGGGAGGGGAGAGGATGTGCTCACCGAGCAGGCACAAGGAGCCCCTTCGAGTGGCTTAGGAGCAGCGGAGGTGGCTGGTGTTGGCGACGGCGGCGGCGACCGAGACGGATGGAGGTTTAGGACGGGGAAGCAGCGGGCATCCCGGTGGCTTCCGGCTCGATCTCGCTCATGTAGTCGAAGTAGGCGACGAAGACGGTGCCCCTGGTGCGGTGTCTGGCAGCGAGGTGGCCATCGGCGACGGCTACACCGACAACGCGTCCATGGCGGAGATCAAGACGGAGGGGGATCTGAGGAGGGAGGCAAAGGGAGATGGGGGCGAGCAAAACTAGGGTTGGGCGTCGGTGACGCGGGGGTGGCTTATAGGCGTCGGGGAGGTCGGGGATGGCCGCCACGCATGTCCCTGGCGCCATGGATGGCTGCCACACCCCTCCATCGTCCCTGTAGCGAGGGGAAGGGGATAAGTGGGAGTGGGCTGGTATTGTACTCAGGTGGGTCGTCCAGTTGGGCCGTCTGGCCCAGTTGGCCAGGGAGGCCTTTCTCTCTTTTTTTTTGTATTGTATTTTCCTGTTGTTTCTTTTTTTTTTCTCTTTTTGTTAGTTTTTGTAAAAATACTAAAGTGGCACCCAAAATAGATGTTACAATTTATACCACAGCCATAAACAACTTAGCACTGAAATAAAATAGTTTTGAAATTGTTTGTCATTTTAAAAGCACTTATATAATTATTAATGCTGCTATTTTATTCCTTTTAGAGTGTTTAAACATTTTATAAAGGTGTGGTTTGACCACCATAATTACCTATGCATTATTTGGCACAACCCGAACATTTTAGTTTTAGTCTTTGAAAACTTTTGTTGTTTGCCTGATTTTTAAATTGAATTCAAATCGGTTTCGAACTAATGCGAGATTAGCCACAGTAATCGAGGTGATGTGGCATCATTAGCGGAGGGTTACTGTAGCGTAACTATCCAGGTGTCACAGGCAGCATCATATTCTCATGAACACTAGAATCATTACCAAGAAACGAAAGTACCTGATAATTTAATTGGCGTATGCGAGGTCTAGTAATGGGTCCAGTATGTATAGTAGCAGGGGCTGTGGGTGTAACAATGGTATTGATGTCCTCATCATCCTCCCCTTCTTGAAATGAAGTCGTCCTCGACGAAAGCTCATCTTCCTCACCCAAATAAGGCTTCAAATCTGCAATGTTAAAAGTGGGACTAACCCCAAAATCTGCAGGCAGCTCAAGTTTATATGCATTATCATTTATTTTCTCTAACACCTTAAAAGGACCATCAGCACGTGGCATTAGCTTTGATTTGCACAAATCAAGAAATCTATCCTTACGCAAATGTAACCAAACAAGATCTCCAGGCGCAAAGACAACACATTTTCTACCCTTATCTCCAGCAAGTTTATATTTAGCATTCATACGCTCGATGTTCTCCTTAGTTAACTCATGCATTTTTTAGATCAATTCAGCACATTGTTTAGCATCAAAATTAACTTTCCCCGAAGATGGAAGAGGCAACAAATCAATAGGTGCACGAGGAAAGAAACCATACACAATTTCAAAAGGGCTCATATTAGTAGTAGAATGCAATGAACGATTATAAGCAAATTCAATATGAGGCAAGCATTCTTCCCACATTTTCTTTTTATTCTTCAAAACAGCCCTAAGCATAGTAGATAATGTTCTATTGACAACTTCAATTTGTCCATCAGTTTGGGGGTGACATGTAGTACTAAAAGGCAGTTTGGTCCCCAACTTAGCCCATAAACATCTCCAAAAGTGGCTAAGAAATTTAGAATCACGATCTGAAACAGTAGTATTTGGCACACCATGCAAGCGAATAATTTGATGAAAGAATAAATCAGCAATATTAACAGCATCATCGCTTTTATGACATGGTATAAAGTGCACCATTTTTTAGAACCTATCCATGACAACAAGTATGCTATCCCTCCCCTTCTTTGTTTGAGGTAAACCTAAAACAAATTCCATAGATATATCCTCCCAAGGAACACTAGGTACAGGCAAAGTCATATATAAACCATGAGAATTGAGTCGTGACTTAGCTTTTTGACATGCAGTGCAGCGAGCAACAAAACGCTCAACATCCCGTCTCATCTTTGGCCAAAAGAAATGTGTAGCAAGTATATCCTCCGTCTTCTTCACGCCAAAGTGTCCCATTAGTCCCCCTCCATGCGCCTCCTATAACAACAAAAGACGAACGGAGCTAGCTGAATGCATAGCTTGTTAGCACGAAACACAAATCCATCATTAACGAAGACTTGTTCCATGTTCTACCTTCTTTACAATTCTGCAATACATCACTAAATCCAGCATCATGCACATACTGATATTTGATGGTCTCCAAACCAAATATTTTAAAGTCAAGTTGTGAAAGCATAGTATAACGATGAGACAATGCATTAGCAATAATATTTTCTTTACCCTTCTTGTGTTTAATGACATAAGGGAAAGTCTCAATGAATTCAACCCATTTAGCATGTCCACAGTTCAGATTTGCTTGACTTTTAATGTGTTTCAAAGATTCATGATCAGAATGTATAACAAATTCTTTGGGCCATAAATAATGTTGCCATGTTTCTAAGGTCTGAACAAGAGCATATAATTCTTTATCATAAGTAGAATAGTTCAGACTAGGCCCACTCAATTTTTCAGAAAAGTATGCAACAGGTTTGCCATCTTGTAATAACGCACCTCCTAACCCAATTCCACTAGCATCACATTCAAGCTCAAAAGTCTTATTAAAATCAGGAAGTTGGAGTAAAGGAGCATGTGTCAACTTATGTTTCAACACCGTGAACACTTCTTCCTGTGCGGTACCCCAAAAAAAGGCACATCCTTCTTTGTAAGCTCATTGAGAGGTGCAGCAATGGTGCTAAAATCTTTCACAAAACGCCTATAGAAACTAGCGAGTCCAAGAAAACTCCTCACTAGTGTGACCGTTTTGGGGTGCGGCCAAATCTCAATAGCTTCAATCTTGGCTTTCTCAACTTCAATTCCCTGTGGAGTAACAACATAGCCAAGAAAATATACTCGGTCGGTGCAAAAGGTGCAGTTCCCAATGTTACGAAACAAACATGCATCACATAGAGCAATAAAAACAGCACGTAAATGTTCCAAATATTCTTCCAAAGATTTGCTATAAATCAGTATATCATCAAAATAGACTACCACAAATCGTCCAATGAAAGCACGTAAAACTTCATTCATTAGTCTCATGAAAGTACTAGGTGCATTAGTTAACCCAAAAGGCTTGACTAACCACTCATATAAACCAAACATAGTTTTCAATGCTGTTTTCCATTCATCTCCCAATTTCTTATGAATTTGATGGTATCCACTACGCAAATCAACTTTGGAAAATATTGTAGAGCCACTCAATTCATCAAGCATATCATCTAGCCTAGGAATAGGATGACGATAACGAATAGTAATATTAGTAATGCCTCTACAATCAACACACATACGCGACGTATAATAGGAACAACACAAGGACTAAGAGATTCGCGTATATATCCTTTGTCAAGCAGCTCTTGTACTTGATGCATAATCTCCTTCGTCTTCTCTAGATTGGTACGGTATGGCGCACAGTTTGGCAGTGAAGCACTAGGAATTAAGTGAATCAGATGCTCAATCCCTCGAATTGGTGGTAATCCTGGTGGCACGTCTTGTGGAAAGATGTCAGCGAACTCCTGCAAAATGTTAGTAACAGTAGGAGGCAAAGAGGAAGGCACGTCCTCAAATGAAAATAATGCCTCTTTGCACACAAAAGCATAGCAAATAGATTTGCTAAAATCTAGCTCATCAATATCAAATTTGGTGGCAAGTAAACATGCACTTTTCAATTTAATTTCAGAAGCAACACTAGATGGTTTATTATCAGGCTTCATTTGTTGCTCAAATTCTTTTGCCACAATCTGATTTTCACTCTTATTTTTGTCCTGTTTTGCTTTATTATCTCTATTAATATCATCTTTCAAAATGGAATCAGGAGACATAGGAAGCAAAGTAATATGTTTATCCTTGTGAACAAGAGTATACTGATTGTTTCTACCATGGTGTACAGAATTTTTATCAAATTGCCATGGCCTACCAAGTAATAAGGAACATGCTTGCAAGGGTACCACATCACAATCAACATAATCAGCATATGTAGAGATACTAAAATGCACACGAACAGTATGTGTCACCTTAACCTTGCCGCTGTTATTGAACCGTTGGATATAGTAAGGATGTGGATGCGGTCTTGTTGTGAGAGATAGCTTCTCCACCATCTCCATGCTAGCCAAGTTGTTGCAGCTCCCTCCATCTATGATGACGCGAACAGAACGTTCCTTCAGAACTCCCTTTGTATGGAACAAATTATGCCTCTGATGTTGCTCAACATGTGTGACCTGCACACTCAAAAGACGTTGAGCAACTAAACATTCATACCTGTCAGCATCTTCAGGAGCCATGTATTGCGTTTAATGTTCGGAATCAGCTCCACTGTGTTCTTCACGTGTAATAAGAGCCAAATGAAGGAAATATGCCCTAGAGGCAATAATAAAGTTGTTATTTATATTTCCTTATATCATGATAAATGTTTATTATTCATGCTAGAATTGTATTAACCGGAAACTTAGTACATGTGTGAGTACAGAGACAAAACAAAGTGTCCCTACTTGACTAGCTCGTTAATCAAAGATGGTTAAGTTTCCTGACCATAGACATGTGTTATCATTTGATGAACGGGGTCACATCATTAGGAGAATGATGTGATGGACAAGACCCATCCATTAGCTTAGCACTATGATCGTTTAGTTTATTGCTATTGCTTTCTTCATGACTTATACATGTTCCTCTAACTATGAGATTATGCAACTCCCGAATACCGAAGGAACACTTAGTGTGCTATCAAACATCACAACGTAACTGGGTGATTATAAATATGCTCTACAGGTGTCTCCAATGGTGTTTGTTGAGTTGGCATAGATCGAGATTATGATTTGTCACTCTGATTATCATAGAGGTATCTCTGGGCCCTCTCGGTAAGGCACATCACAATAAGCCTTGCAAGCAATGTGACTAATAAAGTTAGTTGCCGGATGATGCATTATGGAATGAGTAAAGAGACTTGCCTGTAACGAGATTGAACTAGGTATGGTGATACTGACGATCGAATCTCGGACAAATAACATACCGATGACAAAGGGAACAATGTATGTTGGTATGCGGTTTGACCGATAAAGATCTTCGCAGAATATGTAGGAACCAATATGAGCATCTAGGTTCCGCTATTGGTTATTCACCGAAGATGTGTCTCGGTCATGTCTACATAGTTCTCGAACTCGTAGGGTCCGCACGCTTAATGTTCGATGATGATTCGTATTATGAGTTTATGTGATTTGATGTACCGATGGTTGTTCGGAGTCCCGAATGAGATCACAGACATGACGAGGAGTCTCGAGATGGTCGAGAAATGGGATTGATATATTGGACCATGTTATTCGGACATCGGAAGTGTTCCGGATGGTTTCGGATAAAACCGGAGTGCCGGAGGGGTTACCGGAACCCCCCGGGGAAGTAATGTAGTGGAGAGAGAGAGCAGCAGCCAGGAGGTGGCGCGCCTGCCTCCCCCCCAAGGGGAGTCCGAATAGGAGTAGGGGAGGGGGGGCGGCCCCTCTTTCCCTCTCCCTCTCCCTCTCCTCCCTTCTTCTCCTACTTGGACTAGGAAATGGGGGGCGATTCCTACTTGGAGTAGGACTCCCCCCTTGGGCGCGCCCTCTAGGGATGGCCGGCCTCCTCCCTCCCTCCTTTATATACGAGGGAGGGGGCACCCCATAGACACACAAGTTGATCTTTAACCGTGTGCGGTGCCCCCCTCCATAGTTTAACACCTCGGTCATATCGTCGTAGTTCTTAGGCGAAGCCCTGCGCCGGTAACTCCATCATCACGGTCACCACGCCGTCGTGCTGAAGGAACTCTCTCTTGGCCTCAACTGGATCAAGAGTTCGAGGGACGTCATCGACCTGAACATGTGTAGATCGCGGAGGTGCCGTGCGTTCGGTACTTGGATCGGTTGAATCGAGAATACATTTGACTACATCAACTACGTTACTAAGCGCTTCCGCTTTCAGTCTACGAGGGTACGTGGACACACTCTACCCGCTCGTTGCTATGCTTCTCCAAGATAGATCTTGTGAGATCGTAGGAAAATTTTCAAATACTACGTTACCCAACAGTGGCATCCGAGCCAGGTCTACGCGTAGATGTTATATGCACGAGTAGAACACAAAGAGTTGTGGGCGATAATAGTCATACCGCTTACCAGCATGTCATACTTTGATTCAGCGGTATTGTTGGATGAAGCGGCCCAGACCGACATTACATGACCGCGTTCATGAGACTGGTGCTACCGTCGTGCTTCGCACGCAGGTGGCTAGTGGGTGTATGTTTCTCCAACTTTAGTTGAATAGAGTGTGATTACGCCCGGTCCTTGTTGAAGGTTAAAACAACACACTTGACGAAAAATCGTTGTGGTTTTGATGCGTAGGTAAGAACAGTTCTTGCTAAGCCCGTAGCAGCCACATAAAACTTGCAACAACAAAGTAGAGGACATCTAACTTGTTTTTGCAGGGCTTGCTGTGATGTGATATGGTCAAGATGTGGTGATATATAAATTGTTGTATGATATGATCATGTTTTGTATCAGTTATCGGCAACTGGCAGGAGCCATATGGTTGTCGCTTTATTGTATGAAATGCAATCGCCATGTAATTGCTTTATTTTATCACTAAGCGGTAGCGATAGTCGTAGAAGCAATAGTTGGCGAGACGACAATGATGCTTCGATGGAGATCAAGGTGTCAAGCCGGTGACGATGGTGATCATAACGGTGCTTTGGAGATGGAGATCAAAGGCACAAGATGATGATGACCATATCATATGACTTATTTGATTGCATATGATATTTATCTTATTATGCATCTTATTTTGCTTAGTACGGCGGTAGCATTATAAGATGATCTCTCACTAAATTTCAAGGTACAAGTGTTCTCCCTGAGTATGCACCGTGCTATGCAAATCGTCGTGTCGAGACACCACGTGATGATCGGGTGTGATAAGCTCTACGTTCACATACAATAGGTGCAAGCCAGTTTTGCACACACAGAATACTTGGGTTAAACTTAACGAGCCTAGCATATGCAGATATGGCCTCGGAACACTGAGATCGAAAGATCAAACGTGAATCATAAAGTAGATATGATCAACATAGTGATGTTCACCATTGAAAACTACTCCATCTCGCGTGATGATCGGACATGGTTTAGTTGTTTTGGATCATGTGATCATTTAGATGACTAGAGGGATGTCTATCTAAGTGGGAGTTCTTAAGTAATATGATTAATTGAACTTTACTTTATCATGAACTTAGTCCTGATAGTATTTGCATAACTATGTTGTAGATCAATAGCTCATGATGTAGCTCCCCGTTTATTTTTGATATGTTCCTAGAGAAAAATAAGTTGAAAGATGATAGTAGCAATAATGCGGACTAGGTCCATGATCTGAGGATTATCCTCCTTGCTACACAGAAGAATTATGTCCTTGATGCACCGCTAGGTGACAGAACTATTGCAGGAGCAGATTTAGACGTTATGAACGTTTGACAAGCTCGGTATGATGATTACTTAATAGTTTAGTGCACCATGCTTTACGGCTTAGAACCGGGACTTCAAAAATGTTTTTAAATGTCACAGAGCATATGAGATGTTCCAAGAGCTGAAATTGGTATTTCAGACTCATGCCCGAGTCGAGAGGTATGCGACCTCTGACAAGTACTTTGCCTACAAGATGGAGGAGAATAGCTCAACCAGTGAGCATGTGCTCAGAATGTCTGAGTACTACAATCACTTGAATCAAGTGGGAGTTAATCTTCCAAATAAGATATTGATTGACAGAGTTCTCTAGTCACTATCACCAAGTTACTAGAACTTCGTGATGAACTATAATATGCAAGGGATAACGGAAACGATTCCCAAGCTCTTCGCGATGCTGAAATCAGCGAAGGTAGAAATCAGAGAAAAAGCGTCAAGTGTTGATGGTTGACAAGACCACTGGTTTCAAGTAAAAGGGCAAGGGAAAGAAAGGGAACTTCAAGAAGAATGGCAAGCAAGTTTCCACTCCCATGAAGAAGCCAAAGCTAGACCCAATCCTGAAACTAAGTGCTTCTATTGCAAAGGAAATGTTTACTGAAAGTGGAACTGCCCTAGATACTTGGCGGATAAGAAGGATGGCAAAGTGAACAAAGGTATATTGGATATACATGTTAATGATGTATACTTTACTAGTGTTTATAGCAACCCCTCGGTATTTGATACTGATTCAGTTGCTAAGAGTAATAACTCAAAATGGGAGTTGCAAAATAATCAGAGACTAGTTAAGGGTGAGGTGATGATGAGTGTTGGAAGTGATTCCAGGGTTGATACGATCACCATCGCACACTCCCTTTACCTTCGGGATTAGTATTGAACCTAAAATAAATGTTATTTGGTGTTTGCATTGAGCATGAATATGATTGGATCATTTTTATTGCAATACGGTTATTCATTTAAGTCAAATACTAATTGTTGTTCTATTTACATGAATAAAACCTTCTATGGTCATACACTCAATATAAATGGTTTACTGAATCTCGATCTTAGTGATAGACATATATTGAAGCCAAAAGATACAAAGTTAATTATGATAGTGCAACTTATTTGTGGCACTACTGTTTAGGTCATATTGGTGTAAAGCGCATGAAGAAACTCCATGTTGATGGGCTTTTGGTATCACTTGATGCTTGCGAACCATGCCTCATGGCCAAGATGACTAAGACTCCGTTCTCCGGAACAATGGAGCGAGCAGCTGACTTACTGGAAATAATACATACTGATGTATGCGATCCGATGAGTGTTGAGGCTCGCGACGGGTATCATTATTTTCTGACCTTCACAGATGATTTCAGCAGATATGGGTATATCTACTTGATGAAACATAAGTCTGAAACATATTAAAAGGTTCAAAGAATTTTAGAGTGAAGTGGAAAATCATCGTAACAAGAAAATAAAGTTTCTACGATCTGATCGTGGAGACGAATATTTTAGTTACCAGTTTGGTCTTCATTTGAAACAATGTGGAATAGTTTCGCAACTCATGCCACCTGGAACACCACAGCGTAATGGTGTGTCCGAACGTTATAATCGTACTTTATTAGATATGGTGCGATCTATGATGTCTCTTACCGATTTATCACTATCATTTCGGGGTTATGCATTAGAGACAGCTGCATTCATGTTAAATAGGGCACCATCTAAATCCATTGAGACGACACCATATGAGCTGTGGTTTGGCAAGAAACCTAAGCTGTCGTTTCTTAAAGTTTTGGGGAAGCGATGCTTATGTGAAAAGGCTTCAACCTGATAAGCTCGAACACAAATCGGAGAAATGTGTCTTCATAGGATACCCAAAGGAGACTGTTGGGTACACCTTCTATCACAGATTCGAAAGCAAAATATTGGTTGGTAAGAATGGATCCTTTATAGGGAAGGAGGTTCTCTCGAAAGAAGTGAGTGGGAGTAAAGTAGAACTTGATGAGGTAATTGTACCTTCTCTCGAGTTGGAAAGTAGTTCATCACAGAAATCAGTTCCGGTGATGCCTACACCAATTATTGAGGAAGCTAATGATGATGATCATGAAACTTCAGATCAAGTTGCTACCGAACCTCGTAGGTGAACCAGAGTAAGGTCTGCACCAGAGTGGTACGGCAATCCTGTTCTGGAAGTCATGTTACTTGACCATGATGAACCTACGAACTATGGGGAAACGATGGTGAGCCCAGATTCTGCGAAATGGCTTAAGGCCATGAAATCTGAGATGGGATCCATGTATGAGAACAAAGTATGGACTTTGGTTGACTTGCCCGATGATCGGCAAGCCATAGACAATAAATGGATCTTCAAGAGGAAGACAGACGCTGATGGTAGTGTTACTATCTACAAAGCTCGACTTGTCACAAAAAGGTTTCTCGACAAGTTCAAAGTGTTGACTACTATGACATTTTCTCACTCGTAGCGATGCTTAAGTATGTACGAATCATGTTAGCAATTGCCACATTTTATGAAATCTGGCAAATGGATGTCAAAACTGCCTTCCTTAATGACTTATTAAAGAAGAGTTGTATATGATGCAACCAGAAAGTTTTTGTCGATCCTAAAAGTGTTAACAAAATATGCAAGCTCCAGCGATCCATCTATGGACTGGTGCAAGCATCTCGGAGTTGGAATATACGCTTTGGTGAGTTGATCAAAGTATATAATTTTACACAGACTTGCGGTGAAGCCTGTATTTACAAGTGAGTGGGAGCACTACAACCTTTCTGATAAGTATATGTGAATGACATATTATTGATCGGATATTATGTAGATTTTTCTGGAAAGCATAATGGAGTGTTTGAGAAGAGTTTTTCAAAGAAATACCTCGGTGAAGCTGCTTACATATTGAGCATCAAGATCTATAGATATAGATCAAGACGCTTGAGAAGTTTTCTCAATGAGTACATACCTTGACAAGTTTTTGAAGTAGTTCAAAATGGAACTGTCAAAGAAGGAGTTCTTGCCTGTGTTGCAAGGTGTGAAGTTGAGTAAATACTCAAAACCCGACCACGACAGAAAATAGAGAGAATGAAAAGTCATTCCCTATGCCTCAGTCATAGGTTCTATAAAGTATGATATGTTGTGTACCAGACCTACTCACCATCAGTTTGGCAAGAGGGTACAATAGTGATCCAGGAGTGGATCAATTAATAGACAATGGTCAAAATTATCCTGAGCGGAGTAAGGACATATTTCTCGGTTATGGAGGTGACAAAAAGTTCGTCGTCAAGGATTACGTCGATGCAAGATTTGACACCAATCTGGATGACTCTAAGTATCAATCTGGATACATATTGAAAGTGGGAGCAATTAGCTAGAGTAGCTCTGTGCAGAGCATTGTAGACAAAGAAAATTTGCAAGATATATATGGCTCTGAATGTGGCAGACCCGTTGACTAAACTTCTCTCACAAGCAAAACATGATCACACCTTAGTACTCTTTGGGTGTTAAACCACATAGTGATGTGAACAAGATTATTGACTCTAGTAAACCTTTTGGGTGATTAGTCACATGGAGATGTGAACTAATCACATAAAGATGTGAACTATTGGTGTTAAATCACATGACGATATGAACTAGATTATTGACTCTAGTGCAAGTGGGAGACCGAAGGAAATATTCCCTAGAGGCAATAATAAAGTTGTTATTTATATTTCCTTATATCATGATAAATGTTTATTATTCATGCTAGAATTGTATTAACCAGAAACTTAGTACATAAGTGAATACATAGACAAAACAAAGTGTCCCTAGTATGCCTCTAATTGACTAGCTCGTTAATCAAAGATGGTTAAGTTTCCTGACCATAGACATGTGTTCTCATTTCATGAACGGGGTCACATCATTAGGAGAATGATGTGATGGACAAGACCCATCCGTTAGATAAGCACTATGATCGTTTAGTTTATTGCTATTGCTTTCTTCATGACTTATACTTGTTCCTCTGACTATGAGATTATGCAACTCCCGAATACCAGAGGAACAATTAGTGTGCTATCAAACGTCACAACGTAACTGGGTGATTATAAAGATGCTCTACAGGTGTCTCCGATGGTGTTTGTGGAGTTGGGATAGATCGAGATTAGGATTTGTCACTCCGATTGTCGGAGAGGTATCTAGGCCCTCTTGGTAATGCACATCACAATAAGCCTTGAAAGCAATGTGACTAATAAAGTTAGTTGCGGGATGATGCATTACTGAACAAGTAAAGAGACTTGCCGGTAACGAAATTGAACTAGGTATGGTGATACCGACGATCGAATCTCAGAGAAGTAACATACCGATGTAAAGGGAACAACGTATGTTGTTATGCGGTTTGACCAATAAAGATCTTCGTAGAATATGTAGCAACCAATATGAGCATCCAGGTTCCGCTATTGGTTATTGACCGGAGATGTGTCTCGGTCATGTCTTGTAACATCCCAATTTTATTAAATTTGGATGTTAATAGAATCACTCAATGCATATCATATTTCTTTGCATTTTGGAGCTTTTGAAATATTCAAATAATATTTTTCCACTCGAGAAAAACAAATGAGAGGGGATAAGATGACTTCCTGAAACTTATAAAAGAGTGGGGAATTTTATTTTGAATATTATTTGAAGTTTTGGAGTTTATTGGTATTTATTTTATCTGCAAAAAGTGCATTTATAGCATTAGGAAAATATTTTCAAAATGCTCTGTTCTTAAGTTAATGTTCATTAGGCTCTAAATATTGTATAGTTATTTTAGAAATTATTGTGAGTTTTTATTAATTCATTTGAATTATTTAGGGCCACTTTAGTCTTCGGTTTAAAAAAGGCACGCACTCACCGCAGCCTGGACCTAAACTGGGTTCGGCCCAGGAGCGCCCAACCGGCCCAGCTGGCCATTTGGCCCAAGACCAGCGCCCGCGCGCCCGAAACCTCCCGCCCGGTCGACCGCCCCGCGCTCGCTCTCGCTTGCCTCCTCTCGCTGCCGCTGCCAGGTAGACCCCGCTCCTCATCGTCTTCAACCTCCTAAGCCGCACGGGATAAACACCGCGCCTGTGCTCCCGAACCCACCAGTCGTCTTCCTCGCTCGGTTGAGGCTTATCCCGCCGTAGCCGCCGCCCCGTTCGCCCCGACGCCGCGCCGCCGTCTTCATCGTCGTCGGCCACCACCACCACCCACTGTGAGCCACCTCCCCACCCTTGCCCGTTCGATCTTCCATGGATGGCCAAGATTAGATTAGGTTTGTTTTTTTTTATTTTGCGAAGAGGTACGCGGTTAACCGCGGTTCCCTTAGACCATGCGGTTTTATTTAAACTGAGAGTCGGTCTTTCTTTAGTTAGCCGCCGCCGTTGTTTTCCTTATTTAGCGGCCATTCGCCGTATAGCCTCCGTAGCGGACACTGCTCGGCCAGCCACATGCCGCCATGTGGCCAGGGACTTGTTTGCGATAGTTCTTTCTCTGTTTAGTCCCTATAATTAGCACAATAGTCCCTAAACTTCGAGTAGCCACAACTTTTCAACCGTAGAAACTCGGTGAAACTAGCGACAAATTCTTCGTCATGTTTAGATCTATCCAGTGGTATCTTTTTTTGCAAACTTTTGTCAGATTGAAATTTGAATTTATTCAGATTCGAATTCGAACTTCAACTGGCCATATCTCCCAAACCGAAGCTCCGATTAAGTTGATTCTTTTTGCACTTTGTCGCCGTAGCCAAACCCTATCACCTGGACCTTTGTCACAATAATTTTCACACACTAGAATCTGTCCATTAATATTTTTACTAGTATGCATAGTATGCACTATAGTTCACATCACTTCTTGAACCATGTGCCTATGTTGTTTTACACATAGAATATTTTCGTGATAGCTAAGTGTGTTGTGTGTTCATTTGGTTTTTCCGAAACTTTTTGGCTTTGCATGTTCTTTTTGGTTCTATGGAATGTTTGCTTATGTTTGTTTATCTTCTTTGTGATAGATTGCCCGGAGTGTGAAGCAGAATATTATCATTCTTTAGAATTCAACCAGCAGTACCAAGGCAAGTTGCATCTTGATCATGTTTTCATTACCTATGTTTTTATTATGCACTTAGTTCTTTGCGGTAGGACTGCATGGTAGGAATTGGTGTCATATGACTATGCTTTTCACCCAGTAGTTCATTGAGGTAGGTCTGAACCTTATAACATTGTCGCCATCATTTTACATTATGTTGCTTCGCTAAGTAGACGTGGATTGGGGAGTGCTCATTGTATAGTATGAGTGACAATGTAGTAAATAGGACCTAAGATAATTAATGAACTACCTGGGTAGAAACTTGTTGGAATGGTGGCGAAGTACAGTGGGGCACGCATGGGCACTACAAAAAAAATACACTTCCATGATGATACGTGTTTGTCATAGTAGGTCGCGTTTTTTGTCATGCATGTACATCCATGACGATTTTATGACAGAATCAAGATAGTCATACCTATGCTGTCGTAGAGCTGTTCCATGACATTACCAAAATTATCATCATGGAAGTGCCACTTCCATGACGATAAATCGCGCGTCACAGAAGTGCTTTTGTCAAGGGTGACCGACACGTGGCATCCACCGTAACGGAACACCGTTAAGCTATCGGGTCCGGTTTTGGATCAAATAACCCGTTAACAGCCCGGACCAATGTGTACTTTCGACGTGTAAAATCATCATTGGCCGGAGGAAATACGTGTTGCCTCATCGTTGGCACAGATGTCATCCACTCATTGGACAAGAGGCCCCTATGATAGGTTGACACATGGCACGGCCCAATAGTGGCCCATTCCGGTGAAAAAGGCTGGCCCAATAAAAATTAGCAGGCCGGCCCATATAAGTCCTACTTGTGTCAGGTCGATTTAAGCCCACGGCCCATATGAGATGTGCCAATTCGTCCCGTCAACGGCTCGTTAAAGATTTGACACCATTGCAGCCCATCGTCACTTCGAGCCCGTTAACAGCCTGCTATATATTTGGGCTCAATATTGCCCCGATGAGATTTCATCCTGTTAACGACTCATTCAGTGGATGGGCCAAATTTCACGATGTACATATTTCGGCCTTTTAGCGACCCATTTAAATGTTGGGCTAATTTCCGGTCCGGTGTGTCTTTCAGCCTGTTGATGGCCCATAAATCAGTTGGGCCATTTGTAGTCGGACCTGAATTTCGGCCTTTTAGCGACCCATTTAAATGCTGGGCCAATTTCTGGCCTAGTGTGTCTTTCAGCCTGTTGACGGCCCATATATCTGTTGGGCCATTTGTAGTTAGACCTGAGTTCTGGCCTTTTAACGACCCATGCCCTTTATGGTCCAATACCAGCCCGGTTTCTCTTTCGGCTAGCTAAAGGCCCACAACACAGTTGAGCCATTTACAATATGACCTGACTTTCGGCCTCTTAGCGGCCCATCCTCTTCATGGTCCAGTACAAGCCCGCTGTCTCTTTCGGCCTGCTAAAGGCCCACAGTATAGTTGGGCCATATGTAGCCCGAACTTAGTAACGGCATGTTAACGGCCCGTGAAATCAATTGGGCCCACCTGTTACCCGCTTCGATGTCGTCCTGTTAACGACCCGGGAGTTAAGAGGGCCGACCATTAACTTTCGGCCTGGTAACGACCCATTAACTTAATGGGCCCACTAAAGTTCGTACATGTCTTTAGGCCAAATTAGATAATTTGAGCCCATTACGACGAGAAATTATGCACAGGACCAAAACCAATCAAGCAAATGTACGACATACAGGGAAAACATTGCACATCCAGCATATATTACAGGAAATTACATCCACTAGGCAATCAAAGATTGATGCCAGTGCAAATAAATGAACAGAACCTAACGATCTATAACGTCACAATTTGCAACCTCAGCACGGATGACACCCATAAGCATGTGGGCAAGTTCTTGCTGCTTTGCTACACTGTCTCTGAAAACATTGATCAGTTGTTGTGTCGCACGACTCTGCACCTCTGATTCCTCCACCATTTCCATCATTCCTTCAACCATTAACTGGTTCACAAACATACATTTTTTCCGTTGCATTCGAGACAGATGATACTGAACAGATTCATATGACGATTTTGGCAGGCTTGTATTATTGATAGTGGAGAGTCCCTCGACCACTGCATCATAACATAAATTAGGAGGGGAACCAAACAGATTAATCATGAGTTATTGCCATATTACCTGGCCTAGATTTATTGGAAAGAAACAATGGGGTTGCCTTCTTTGTTTTCGAGTTTGTCTTCTTATCTTGACATCTCGCACCAAATTAAGACACTAGCATTGCTATCATTGGCAAGTCAAATAATAGGAAAGCAACATTGGCACAACGAACGTTTGGGAAACTAGCCAACACAAATTAACACAATATGGCACAGCTATCATCAGCCAGGTAAGGTAATACGAAAGCAACATTGACACAATGAATGAATGGGCAACCAGCGCAGAACTACAATTCAGTAATGTGCATGATATGATATAGTACACTCATGCAGCTCAGTATGCAAAACTACCAAGCAGTTTTCTTTACAAAAATCAACATTGGCGCCTTTAACATTTTGCTACAACTAATTTTAGATCAGATAAAGGTTGGATTCACGCCAATTAACAAAATACATGCTGATGTAAAATTATGGTGATATACAACAGTTACTTACATCAGCATTGGAGCACAGAGAATTCCCGCAAGATATTTTCCTCGAATACAATCACAATGAAGGAAGTCTTCTATCATTTAACCTTATTTTCTAAAAGAGAGATGGGTAAGAAACATGTAGAAAATATGATCAGAATGCTATAAAATTTCATGATGCGAGGATACACACACGCTTCTTAGAATGGAGTTGACATTCTTTTGCTGGACTGGAGCGGACTAGTTCTTTGGCCACTAGAATCTGCTTATTATCAGTGGGAGTTGGGTTTCTCTGTGCTGGAGCAATATCTATGAAAAATGAAGTTGGTTTATTATCTCCTGGCATTTGGATCTTTTGCAAAGTAATGAAACCCACTGATATGAGATAGTACACTCATGCACCTGAGGATGCAAAACTACCAGGCAGTTTTCCTTACAAAAATCAACATTGTGGCCTTTAATCATACATTTTGCTACAACTAAATTTAGATCAGATAACGGTTGGATTCACGCTGATTAACAAAATACATGCTGATGTAAAAATATAGTGATATACAACAGTACTTACATCTGCATTGGATACGAGAGAATTCCCAGGAATCTTTCCTCACAGACGATACCAGTGCAGAAATTCTTCTATCTGTTAAGCTTACTTTCTAAAAGAGAGATTGGTAAGAAACATGTAGAAATTATGATTAGAATGCTATAAAATTTCATGATGCAAGGATACACACACGCTTCTTAGAATGGAGTTGACATATTTTTGCTGGACTGGAGCAGACTAGTTCTTTGGCCACTGGAATCTGCTTCTTATCAGTGGGAGTCGGGTTTCTCTGTGTTGGAGCGGTATCTATGAAAAATGAAGTTGGTTTATTATCTCCTAGCGTTTGGATCTTTTGCTAAGACCTGGTTTGTAACCCTTCAGATTCTAACATAGCCGTCTTCCCCTTGCATGCCTTATATAGAAGAATGGTGCTTCAATTATAAACATGCTACAACAGAGATGGAATAGGTATTGAAGAATAGAAAGGCATGACATATTGACATGTATTCCCTCCATACAGAAATAAATGGATGGGTCTAGGCATATTGCAGTTCTAGGTACATCAAGTTTTATCCATTTCCGCGACATGTAATCCGGACGGAGGGAGTATGATGTAAGAGCTAGGGATACAACAGGACAACACAGTAAAAAAACACTGAAAACCCACTTCAGAACCAAAGTAATGAAACCCACTGATATGAGATAGTACACTCATGCAGCTGAGGATGCAAAACTACCAGGCAGTTTTCCTTACAAAAATCAACATTGTGGCCTTTAATCATACATTTTGCAACAACTAAATTTAGATCAGATAAAGATTGGATTCACGCTGATGTAAAAATATAGTGATATACAACAGGTACTTACATCTGCATTGGAGCATAGAGAATTCCCGCAGGAATCTTTCCTCACAGACGATACCAGTGCAGAAATTCTTCTATATGTTAAGCTTATTTTCTAAAAGAGAGATGGGTAAGAAACATGTAGAAAATATGATCAGCATGCTATAAAATTTCATGATGGAAGGATACGCACACACTTCTTAGAATGGAGTTGACATATTTTTGCTGGACTGGAGCGGACTAGTTCTTTGTACTTTGGAATCGCTTATTATCAGTAGGAGTTGGGTTTCTCTGTGCTGGAGCAGTATCTATAAAAACTGGAATTGGTTTATTATCTCCTGGCGTTTGGACCTTTTTCAAAGACCTGGTTTGTAACTCTTCAGATTCGAACATAGTCGTCTTCCCCTTGCATGCCTTGTATAGAAGAATGGTGCTTCAATTATAAAACATGCTACAGCAGAGAGATGGAATAGGTACTGAAGAATAGAAAGGCATGACATGTTGACATGTATTCCCTCCATCCGGAAAAAAATGGATGGGTCTAGGCGTATTTTAGTTCTACAAACATCCTTTTTATCCATTTCGGCAACATGTAGTCCGGACGGAGGGAGTATGGTGTAAGAGCTAGGGATACGACAGGACAACACAGTGAAAAAACACTAGTTGAATGTAAAACTGTATGCTAGCGAAATATGTACAGAAAAAACAAAGGCAACATACATGTGTATGATTGGGAAACTAAGATGGCATTAGAACAGAGCACTAGAACAGCACTTCAATGTAAAAAAACATGGTATGCTAGACATATGAAGTACATACTGATGAATAACAATGCATAAGATATTCAGAAGCATGATGTCCAAATTAAGCAGATTGCATTGAGATAGAGTAGAATGACAGTACTTGAATTTGAAAACATGTTATCATGAATGGAATAGATACTGAAAAACAGGAAGGCATGACATATTTACATGCATGATCAGCATGCTAAGCACATGGCATTGCAACAGAGTACATACACAACAGGACATTATATGCATGTTGTACCCAATCACGGGCCAAGTTAGAGCAAGGACCTTGTGGGGTGAAGAGGATTCAACATCTTTCTACAAGTCTTCTGAAGAACTGTCTTTACATGTTCCATCATATTGGGTATCATTGACATCAAGTTTATTGGCCTTTACATTGCTCCATGAGGTTCTTGATACATCAGTGTGTGCAATTATATTTGACATGCATGGAAGACAACTAGTAGTTAGATTTATGTAATGAGTGCCTGTAGGAGACGATATAAATAGTAGGACTGGGGTTAACTAGCAGCAACAGGTCTTAAAAACTAAAGGGAAAACACAGATGAAAGCTACATAATATGTATCATTTGTACTCGAGATTAACTAGATGGCACACAAAAGTATTAAAGAACAACATAGGTAATAGTATAAGTGGTATAATACTATAATCACCAGCCTGTGGGATAGCATTGGCTGATGGATGATAACTATGGAACAGCGTTACCTAAAGAACAAGTATCTTAGCTGAACTATGGAACAAAGTTAACTCCTGAACAAGACCCGTAAGAGATCAGCATGAATATTCAGTGAAATGTGATAATCTATTTTCCATGCTTAGATGAATAGCAAAGCCATAAATGTTACACACAAGTAAGATGAGGGTACAACCTATCTGGCCTCCATCCATAGGAGTGAGAATCATGTGGCGACTTGTCGATGTCCCTGAGTTGTTGTGGCTGTCCATGTCGGGCACACGCATTCGATGCAGGGAACTGTTGAGTGGGGAGTATAGCTCCCTTCTGGTGTATGCTTCCCTTGTTGGAGCAGCTACGGTGAGTCAGAAGACAGTGTGGGTGAAGATGCAGATAACGCATAATGTTAAGAACGACACATCTCTTTGATCTGAAGAAATACACTAAGAGATCAACGGCAAGGTACGAGAGTGGTCACACATCTGTTCACTGAAGAATAAATTGGGGTCACACGATTTTATTTTATTTTGGTACTGTCCGATCTACGCCGGATGGCTTGATGGCCGTCTTGTGCCTCCCGGCTGACACTGTTAGGAATCTTCCCCGAAGAGTCAGCAACCAATGGCAGAGCAGCCTGCCTCCGTCGTCCGTGGCCCCAGCCAAAACCCCGCTCCCCGCCCCACCGCACTGCCGTGACTGCACCGCCCCCGGGCCAATCCACAAAGACTCCCCGTCATCCAGATCCGGCGGCGGCAGTACCTTAAACCCACGTAACTCTAAGATAGCCATCTAAGCGCTGCTTCATCGGCGAACTTGCAGCCCCGCACCCTTATGTTAGGCACCAGCCAACCGGCAGCCTAGGAGCTCAGCCGCCTCGAGGGGTGCTGCTTCCCATTAGGAATCAATTGGCCCAGAATAAAAATTCAGACAACTGACGCCTAAATAAAGTGATTTGAGATGAGGGTGCGACCTATCTAGCGGCATGGTGAAGTAGGTAGGTCCAGCTGCCGAGTCGGTGAGGCCGGCGCGGTTGTGGTGGTGACCGGCGGCAGGGAAACAACGATGTCGCGACGGTCGAGGCTACGGGGAAGCAGCGCCGGGACTTTGGACGGATCCGAAGTTGGAGCCGCTCCGGCGCAGTGAACAACGGCGGGGGTGAATCGGCTCCGGTACGGTTCACGCGGCCGTCGTCGAGGCAGCTCCAGCAGCAGGGAGTAAGAGGTACACATCCCAGTGCACGACGGCAAATGGACAACGTCTCCAGCATTAGGGAGGAGGGCGGCATTGAAATTGGTGCGATGGGGGCGCCATGGAGGAGGGGCTGAGGTTTCGTGGCTCGGGAGAAGGAAGCTTCCGGGGAGAAGGTGGTTTGGCGCCCAAGTGGTATGAATGGGGGATTGGGAGGAGTGGAACCATGTTTTACGGACGCATTTATGCGAAATGTGAGGGGAGTTACAGTTCTACCCTGCCTTTAGGCTTCTCGGCTTGAGTTTGTGTCTTGAGGTCGGGGATAGTAGAGTAACTTTGCTTCTCCCCAAATAGTGGGCGGGGCGATTTGAGGCAGGAGGGCGTGTTTTGAAATATAGTGGCGCGGCGATTTGAGGCGAGGCGTGTTTTGAAATAGTGGGCGCGAGCTATTTCGGGCGAGGAGAGCGTGTTTTGCCGACCATGGTTTATGAATTATTCGGCACATGTAATTTCAGCCGAGGAGAAGGCATGCTTGGATGAAGGTACGAACCTACCCTCGATGTACAACGGGCCAATTGATGCGTGTCCCACATAGGACGGTAATTTCGCGACTCCCATTTATTTGCTTGGGCGAATTCCACCGAGCAAAGGATGTTTAACGGTTCGTTCAAAATTTGGGAGAACGAGCATCCACGTCTACCTTACCAAGTCGATTCGAATCAAATTTTGAAATATTAGCTTGCCACTTCTTTTTTAGATGGAGGGATGATGCTCGAGAGTAATGTGTTTTTATATGCTCATTGCTAGCGGTTTACTACATGACAAATAGTTGACCCACTCAAAAACGGGAATCAAACCCAAAATGGAATATGTCGATTCAATGAAATAGCTCGTTCACCAGGTCAAAATAGTGAACTAAATCCAAAATTTAACACCTCAATCGAGTAGCATGTTGTACAGTATTATAGTACTCCATGAACATGTTGAAAGTCAAATTAATGAACTTGTTTGATATACGCATATATCCGTTCATGTGTGGATTGCAGAAAACATGTTCTGCAATTTAAATATTTGAATGCAAGTTTATATATAAACATGGTTTATATCAGTCTTTGATGCATAAAACGAGACCTCCCCCTCTCCCGAACTCCTGCTCTCTCTCTCTCTCTCTCTCTCTCTCTCTCTCTCTCTCTCTCTCTCTCTCTCTCTCTCTCTCTCTCTCTCTCTCGACAATCTTCAATTCTGTCGCACGGATCCAACACACAAACCTTGTTGGTCCCTCTCGCTTTCTCTCCATCTCTCTCTCTCTCTCTCTCTCTCTCTCTCTCTCTCTCTCTCTCTCTTTGTGTGTCTGTGTGTGTGTGTGGGGGGGGGGGTCTTTCTAGTTCGCATGTATATATACTCCATCTATAGGTCTCTCTCGCACACTATGTATGATTCTCTAGTCCAAGCTAGATATCTTGGGTGCACTCATCGTACGCACACAAATTCCTTGGCTCGTTGCCCGTAACTCTCTCACGCACCACTCCGTCATCTTGGAGCTCTCCCCCTCTCTCTCAAACTCTCCATCTACCTGGGTCACACATACCCATGCATATCTCACTCGCACTAGATAGGCCCATCTAAAACTCTATCTCTCTCCCTCGTTCTCTGTCCATCTCACACGCACACACACAATCTCATGCCTAGCTAGCCAAGTATGATGGTCTCTCACTCAATTGTAGGCACACACAGTCCCCCCTATATGTATATGACTAGCTAATCTTAGTCTCCATCACAAAGATGTGCATGGTCTATCTCGATTTCTCTCGGGGCATCTTTCTATCGCGCACGCACCTCCCTCGATCTCCCACCCATATAGTCCCCTCAGGATCTCGAGGGGATCTCTCTATCACAAACACACCCTCTCGCCCTCCCCATGCGTCCATGTTCTCCATGTGTCCCTCTCAACCTTTGTTCCTTGTTGGACAGACCTCTATTGGAAATGTGCTATAGGGGTGTCTCTCTCTGTTGCAAACAATCACACACTAGCTATCTTCGTGTATCTCCTCGCCTCGCTTTTCTATCTCGGAGATGCATGCGTGAGATGTTCGCCTAAGAAACGAAAAAACACACACTCTCTCTAATTTATCGTTTGTTGTCACTTTCTCTTTCACACACATACTCTTTTTGCACACTTACTCATTCTCCTTCACAAGCACTTGATCTCTCTTGACTTAGGAACTCTCCTTGGTCCATAGTATATTCGTTTATGGGACAATTGCATTTTTACCCCTAGTTGGTTCCTACCCACGGGTTTTGCCCTTACTTTTCGAGCTTGCTCAGTTTTGCCCTTACTTTTTCCATTGAGGTCCCTCGAATGCCCTTTGACCGTTTGACCAAAACTTTGAAAATTCATAACTAATTCATACAAACTCAGAAAAATGCAAATAAGATATGAAAATGTTCAGATAAACACTACCTTTATGGGCATATCATTTGCATTCAGGACAAAAGCATCGTTTAAACTATCCGAGGTAATTAATGTTATTAACATTATTAAAAATAAATAGGTATAAACAATATTTTTTTTCATGAATAAAAATTACATGCAAATGTAGGTGATGTTTTCTGAGCATCCTGATAACTTATTTGAATTTTTCTGAGTTTGTATCAATTTGTTATGAATGTTCTAACGGCTTTGACCATTATTTGGAAACTTCATAACAAGTTGATATGAACTCAGGAAAATGCAAATAAGGTATCAGGATGTTCAGAAAACATCACCTACATTTGCATATAATTTTTATTCATGAAAAAAATATTGTTTATACCTATTTATTTTTAATAATGTTAATAACATTAATTACCTCAGGTAATTTAAACAATGCTTTTTTCTTGAATGCAAATGATATGCCCATAAAGGTAACGTTTATCTGAACATTTTGATATCTTATTTGCATTTTTCTAAGTCTGTATGAATTAGTTATGAATTTTCAAAGTTTTGGTCAAACGGTCAAAGGGCATTCGAGGGACCATGATGGAAAAAGTAAGGGCAAAACTGAGCAAGCTCGAAAAGTAAGGGCAAAACCCATAGGTAGGAACCAACTAGGGGTAAAAATGCAACTGTCCCTTGATTTATTGAAAAGTCAAACATCACAAAGTTTGACCATGTACGTGGAGAAAAACAATTACATCTAGAATGTCAAACATATAGCATTAGATTCACCACGAGATGTAGTTTCGTATGATGTATCTTTGGTATTGTAGATATAAATAACATTTGCATAAACCTGATCAAAGTTTCCAAAGTTTGACTTCTAAAAATTTACATACCTTTGCATTATCGAGCGGATGGAATATCTCTTTCCCCCTCTCAGCTATCTGATGCACCACTCAGCCTTATCGGGGCTCCTCAATCTCTCTCAAACTTTATATCTCCCTTGTTCACACATACACATGTCTCACTCGTGCTATACATACACCGCAGTCAACCGCCACCTCGCAACGCCGCCAGTTGCCGTACTCCCGCACCCCTCCCGTCGATCGCGCGACGACATGATGTTTGATTTCCAAGTGAAGAACATTCTATGCTGGCTTGAAGACTTCAACAACGGCGTCCCGGAGGATGACAACTACAACGCCGGCGCGGCACGCCGTCTCCGCCCCCGCCGGAAATAGTTTTTTGGGTTTAATACTGTATCTCGATCATGTGAATATAAATTCGCAGTGTGACTGAATGAAAGATATTGTTTGAACGAACTTGCGTTTTTCTCTCTTAATGTATAGGGTTATCAAACGATTTTATTCAAAGAAGCATCAATGGTTTTTAAATATAAAACACTCATCGCAAGCATTTTAGTTAGAACACCCACATGGCGGCATGGGCATGTACATGCAAACCGACAGCTTCCCCTGGAAGCCAAGGGAAAATGTGCTTCTCCGGCGGCATGGCGGCCGGCTGGGAGGGGAGGAGGAGGATATTGGCGGGGGGAATGCAGAGAATGAGAGGGAAGCCGGGGAGGAAAGTGGGAAGAAATGGCGGGAAAAGTCCCTACTCTCGCCAACGGAGCGGCCCCACGCCTCTTTCCGCTTGTGCCGGCGGCCCCAGGTGCCCCATAGTGCGCCGGGTTCGACTCGAGTGCGCCGGCTGTTATTTCGGCCCAACCGGCTAAAAACGGACTCCTGGGGGCGCGACTGGGCCGATTTTCGCCCGCCGACACTAAAAAGTCGCCTAGGGGGCTGTTGGGGGCGCGGCTGCAGATACTCTAACCCGCTGCTCCCTCCTCGGCATGAGTTCGAATCTAGCCAAGCTCCATGCTACTTATTTTCTGAGTGTTGGGGTTTGGTAAAGCTTTTGGCCATCATCCCTAGTATAGTGGCTGGTCATCGGCCGCCACGGAGCAATGGGGTGGGGGTCGGTCCCTGCACTGCTCCGGTCGATGTATTCGCGCTGTTCAATCTGACCAGGGGGTGTTGTCCATTGTTGCGTGCGATGTCCCGTCACACTAGCTTTGGGCGGTGCTACCACACGACCAAATCCGACCTAGTTGGTCCTTGGCCGTGACTGGCCGCCTCCACCTCAATGTGGTACATGAACCATGGAGGTTCGTGTGGATCTGAGCTTCTATATGCGCTGGTGGTTGTTGGGAGTGGATGGTCTGCAGGTTGGGGGAAGAGAGTTGTGGGGCAGCGAGGTTGATTGGTTGTGCATTTGTGGCTCGTCTCTCTCTGGAAGGCAGTCAAGGTTGGCATCGTGGATGTTGGAGCGCTTGGATGTGCCGTGCCCATCTTCCCCAGGAAGCCCGTGCCCAGCGCTCGTGTACATGGAAACCGACAGCTTCCCAAGGAAGCCAAGGGAAAATGTGCTGAGCGGGATTTGTGCAGCTCTTGAACACAAACGTTTTATATAGAACACCCGTATGCAAAGTGAGAGCTATGGTCTTCCCCAGTAAGTAAAGTGAAAATTCTCAGCGTATGATTTGTGCATCTCTTCAATGCAAACGGTTCAGATCGAGTACGGTATGCAAAGCCAGACTTCGGCGCTAAGCCAAGAGAAAATGTGTCGAGCAAGATTTGTACATCCCGTCAACACAAACGGTTGTTTTGGATGACCCGTGTGCAACCACGTACACACAATTTGGTAAGATTTGCATATGACATATTGGGTATATTGCCATTTATCAAACTGGAAAGATTGAAATTTGTTGATCTAGTAACATTGCCATTTGTCAACCTTGTAACACTGTGATTTTTCAAAATATGCAGCTAAAAATCGCTACCACTATCTAATTTTTGCAACTAAAATCAAGTAATTAAGCATAGATTTCATTCATAGATTAAGCAGTCGTTCTTTATACAAACAGTTCAGCTCGATAGCTGAACCGACCAAACTTTTCCCCAATTGTTGCCAACCACATACTGAAATAGCTAGTTCAACCATATATCGTAGCTAATTTTAAGTACGTTGTACAATTCCACCACATCTATAGTCAGATGAACTAAACAAATTAGCCCCTAAATACTACTACCACAGAGGAGCTTTGTACTACTTCCGGCAGCCTCTCCTTTGCCGAGCGCACTCAATAAGAGGCAGAGGAGGAGGAGCTACCGACGAGCTGGACAACTGCAATACGGTGCCTACCGCTGGTGCACCTTCAGCGACGCTCACCTCGAACGCCCTCCACCGCTCCAGACGACCCCTCTCGAAGTGGTGGTTCTCCTCGTAGATCTCCTGATTCCTCACCTCTGTGGTGGCATGTGCCGCAGCCACGGCGGCGGTAGGGCTCTTTGCATGCTCAACGAGGCGCTCCTCCTCCTCCCGCAGGAACTCGATGTAGCGCGCAAGGTCGTTGACGCACATGCGAGCCTCCACCTCCGCCTCCCACCTTCAGGCGATGGTGGCGGAGCGGGTGATGACCCCGGCTGTTGACGGCGGGCTGGCGCCCACGGCGGCCGATGATGCAGTGGCGGCCATGACCACCACCTCCCGCCTTCGGATCGCGGCGGCAAAGCAGGTGATGGCCATGGTGGCCGGCAGTGGGGTGGCAGCCACGACGACGACCTCCGGCCGCCACGGCGGTGTAGCCTGCCAGCTGGAGCTGTCCTTTGATGATGGCGGAGTGGCTGAGCGACAAGGACGGACCGGTGCCATTGGAGATTATGGGAGAAGCATATGAGATAAGCTACAGGCAGGGAGGGGAAAATGCGACGCAGGACTCGCCCGCCATGAGGATTTATATAGCAGCCAGTAAGCATTGGGATTTTGGGAGATTATACCGAGTTGGGTGGGAAGCTTGCGCGGGAACCTTGTGATTCTTGTGAGAACAGGCTCACCACCGTTTTAAAAAAACGCCCCAGCTGCTCAAGCTTGCGCTGTAAGCCGTGTGCGGCAGCGAGGTGACAAGACGTGCGAGAGGAGGACGAAAGGACACATACACATACGGTTAATAAAGTAAAAAAATTTGCGATTAAGTTACCTACTAACCCCGTCCTGGTTTATAAGCCGTCTATGTATTTTTGTGCCAAATTTTCACTAGAGATTTAACTAATAAAATACGAATGTATGTCGCCAGAGATTATATCGTTGGATTCGTATTTGAACATAGTTTCCAATTATATAATTGTTGTAACATGCATTAGCATTTTGTTGGTTAAATTTAAGGTCAAAATATGGCACATAATATAAAGGCGACTAATAGACCAAGACGGCGGTAGTAGCACACAACCGCTCTCTACGCAGCGACGCAACAATCAGCTGGCTTGTAGAGAACCATTTCCTGCGTGTTCAACTGCTCTATGTGTGTGGTTGCTTGTGGTTGAGGAGGCCGCGGCGCGCTCTGCTCTTGCATCCCTCTGGGTGCTCCGCCCTCGTCCCTTCACGCGTGCTGCTAGTGTTTGGGGTCGGCGCACGATCACGCACGTTCGTCTGCATGTGGTTGCACCAGGCGCGGCGCCATGATCCAGTTACCCATTGCAAAAACTGCCATGCGGACGCGCCGAGAATCCAGGCCGCCCGGCCCCCATTTATTCCTGCAGCCATTTACCTTCATCTCTCGTGTCACACGACACAGTAAGCACACCCACGACAACATATAGATAGAGCACATCCAGCGGTTCCAATGGAGCTTGTTGAGGACATCAATACCATTGTTACACCCACAACCCTTGCTCCTATAAATAGTGAACCGATTACTAGAGCTCGCGCACGCCAATTAAATTACCAGGTAATTTCGTTTCTTGGTAGTGATTCTAATGTTCATGAGAATATGATGCTGCCTAAATTGGATACATTTGTTTTACTTACAAATGAAGGGCCTAGCTTGAAGAAGGATGAACATTGGAGCAAGAACAAGCATGGAGTTGATGGCATGCGCAAGGGAGACAAGAACAGAGTTTCAAGTGATGATTTCAGGACTATGAAGCCACCATAATGAGTGCATGAAGCCTTGGACGAAATATACAAGGTGCCACTTCATAATTTTCGTCCAGAGGCTATTCTAGGTGCTGCGTCACCTTATTTTTGGGCCAGGCCCATGTAATTTCGAAATAATTCAATATAGGCTGTTTTTAGAGTCTGTATGTGTGGGGAAACAAGAGTTAGGGTTGGTTTAGGACCCCTCCTCCAAGGGCCACGAAATTCCCCCCTATTCCTCCATGTATACAGCCCTTAGGGCATTGTTTAGACTTTAGGTTTTGTTTAGATTAAATTTCGCCATAGCTGCAACTTCGCGTACTTCGTTTGTGTTCAACGACCAGACAAAGGCGTCACAGAACCCCACCTTGATCAATAAAGCTTTCCTCTTATATTTGAATATCTAGATTGCAATCTTAGTTTCTTGCTTGTTCTTTGTTTGCCTGCAGGAAACAGACCATCGTGGTCAGGTTGATCGTGCTCCGGCGTGGTCAATAACCTCTCGGAATTGGTTTAGCGATTGCTAAGGCGCGACATCCTCGCACGTTCGCAGTCGGATCGTCAAAGTCGACTTCCTCCAAAACGATAGCCGCCATCTCATCGAAAGATGGGACACCTTTGCCTCTATCAAGTGGTATTATATTTCCAGGTTGCTCGATGAGATTAGTTTAGATCGAGTCCATGAAAAAGTCACAGAAAAAAATTAGGGTTAGTTCATCATATCCGAACCAGTCTGAGCCTTTGCATAGTCTTTTCAGTATTTTGCTTTGTTGAATTTGAGGTTGCATCGTCGTGTCAAGTTGCTGGTCTTAGCGTCTAGTCCCTTAGAGTTTCGAGTTCTGTTCACAAGTTGTCACGCTGCCGCCGCACCATCGTCACCAATCGCTCCTGCCATATACCACCACCACCAACATATTCCTTACCGCTGCCATATACATCTGCCTATCCACCACCAATCCGAGTCCACATATACATCCCCCTGTCCACCACCAATCCGAGTCCACATATACATCCCCCTGTCTACCACCAATCCGAGTCCACATATACATCTGCCTGTCCACAACCAATTCGAGATCTTTCCATATTAGGTTTGTTTTCGAGATACTTTTATTTTCCGTTTCGTGTTTCCTTGTCTGAGTAGGTCTCGGAAAAAAAAGAGTCTGGAGACCCCCCGGCAGTTTTTAGGCCAAAATTTCGGCGACCGAAAATATTTTTCCCTGTCCTATTTTTAGGCTTTTCTGAGTCTTCTGAGCCACGTGCCATCATAGTGATTTTTTGTCGCACTTTTTCGTCGTCACTGCCCTGATTTCTGAAAAAAATAGTCAAAAAAACTGTGTGCCCATCCTGTCATTTTGACTTGGGAAGAGTTTTGAGACACTCGCCATTATAGTGATTTTTCACAAAAAAAAGAGGAGCGCAAAAAATAGAGCGAAAAAAATTCCAGAGTGTGCTTTTCCCTTGTTTACCTGCAGCGCCGTGATTTTGTTAGTGTTCTAGGCTCGCGCCTAGGACCAGCACAGTACCGTCGTTGAGCGTTTATTCAACTTTGCATCTCTGAATTGATTATTGCTGACCCTTTTTGCTACCATATTATAAGCCTTCCTAGCTCCACATACATCTACATCGTGCCTTGACTCTCCTTGGTAATCGCTCTATCCAAGCTTTGGGAGTTTTGACTACAACGGTTGCCGATCACCGCCTGTAGTTGGGTAAGAACTAGTAAGAATTTGAGATTTGTTTGACAGATTTGTGACACCCACCACCGCCATTTTCTAGTAGTCTGTAGGATCATATTCTTGTGTGTTTCTATTGCTGCTAACCATGGGAGGTTCATAAGTCGATGAGACTGACTGGGAGAACATGACGAATAAGGAGTTGCATGGTAAATTTCAGCAAATAATTACTGAACAGGTGCAAGATGTGCTGAACAATTTTGAAGAGGCCATGGATAAGATAACTGGCGAAGACGTTTGAAACAAAGCTTGATAACAGATTTAATGAACTGCTTGTGTGTCTTCCATAACCACCACCGGCTGCACCTGCCACACCTCCGCAACAACAACAACAACAACAACAACAACAACAACAACAATGACTACCTCCACGTCGCGAAACAGCCCGCCGCCGAGCGAGCCGTGTCCCTCTTGAGCCTAGCCAAACTGTTGGTGCTCCTGTTGATACTTCTGTGGCTCCTTCTGCTGATGAGGAGGAGGATGATTATGCGGGAGATTACGAGGATGAGGTTGATCAAAATCAGAACTACGTGCAACCACCAACACCAGGTCGTCCACATGCAAATAATCGCAATGGTAGGGCTGCATTACCAGCTCAGGTACTAAATCATGACCATCTTCCTAAACTGAAATTAAATATTCCACCATTTGAGGGTAGATAAGTTCCTAATATATATCTTACTTGGGAGTTAGAAACCGAACAACGTTTTACATGTTTAGAATATCCTGAGAGACGTGTTGCTGCTGCACTTTGTGCTTTCACTAGTTTTGCTTGTGTGTGCTGGTCTGAACATCGTAGATTATATCCGAATAATATTCCAACTACTTGGGCTACTTTGAAAAATTCTATGCGTACTCATTGGGTTCCACCATATTACAACGTGAATTACTTCAAAAATTGCAGCGTTTAAGACAAGGAAAAAATTCTGTAGAGAAATATTATAAGGAATTACAAACTGGCATAATTAGATGTGGTATTGTTGAGGATAATGAAGCTATGCTTGCATGTTTTATGGGTGGATTAAATAGATATATTCAGACTATTATAGAGTATAAGGAGTATAATAATATCACTCGTTTATTCCATCTTGCTTGTAAAGCTGAACGTGAAGTGCAGGATCGACATGCATTGGCGTGAACTAACTTTTCTGCAGGTTGACCATCATCATGGACACCACGTGCATCCTCTACTTCCACTGCACCATCACCTCCATCAGGTGCCACCTCCAACCGTGATACAAGAAAGCAGGCACAACCACCACTATCTGCCAAGAGCACACCTGTCGGGCCTCCACAGAGCTCTTCTTCTTCCATGGCATCAACAGGGCACACAAGTGATATTATTTGTCGTCGTTGTAAGGGAAGAGGCCATTATGCAAGAGAATGCAAATCTGAGCGTGTGATGATTGCTACTGAGGATGGTGGGTATGAGTCCGCTAGTGACTATGATGAGGAGACTTTGGCTCTTATTACACGTGAAGAACACGGTGGAGATGATTCTGATCTCGAGACGCAATACATGGCTCGTTAAGATGCCGACATGTATGAATGTTTAGTTGATCAACATGTTTTGAGTGTGCAAGTCACACAAGCTGAGCAAAATCAGAGGCATAATTTCTTCCATACAAACGGAGTTGTGAAGGAATGTTCTGTTCGCGCCATCATAGATGGAGGGACCTGCAACAACTTGTCTAGCATGGAGATGGTGGAGAAGCTCTCTCTCACCACAAGACCACATCCACATCCTTACTACATCCAATGGTTCAACAACAGCGGCAAGGTTAAGGTAACACGTACTGTTCATGTGCATTTTAGTATCTCTACATATGCTGACTATGTTGATTGTGATGTGGTACCTATGCAGGCATGTTCCTTATTACTTGGTAGACCATGGAGATTTGATAAAAAAAATATGTACACCACGGTAGAAACAATTAGTATAGTCTTGTTCATAAGGATAAAAATACTACTTTGCTTCCTATGACTCTTGATTCCATTTTGAACGATGATATTAATAGAGCTAATAAAGCAAAACAGGAAAAAAGTATGAGTGAAAATTAGATTGTGGCAAAAGGATTTTAGCAACAAATGAAACCTAATAATAAACCATCTAGTGTTGCTTCTGAAATTAAATTGAAAAGTGCATGTTTACTTGCCACAAAATCTGATATTGATGAACTAGATTTTAGCAAATCTATTTGTGTCGGTGTACTAGAGTAGGGGTACCCTAGTATCCTGGACTTGTGCACGGGCAGTTGCAGCACCCCGCGGCAAGGCTTGCCGGGTGACCGCCAAGGTCCTCCGTGGTTCTTTTGGAGCCATTCAAGAACAAAGTATTCAAGCCTAGGAGACAAGGCCCGGCAAGAGGAGCTTGCGGGAAGGCCACCCAAGGCACACAGGAGACAAGGCCCGGCAAGAGGAGCTTGCGGGAAGGTGATGGCGACAAGCTTCCGGACGCGACAAGGCAACATCCATGACAAAGGCGCTTGCGCGTGACTACCTCTGTTCTGCGCTCCGGCACATCCACCAACGTGTCACAGGACCTTTCGGTAGTAGCGTGGCAAGAAGGCTGTCTTGACCAGCGGTGTGCCAGTGGCATGTGGGTGACAAGATTGCCATCGTGGCAGCGGTGGCGTCCTGACGGTCCTGTTTGCCTGTTTGGGCGGCGTGAGCGGGCATTTAATGCCTTTGTCCCCTGCCGTCAGGGTTAGGTATGATACACTGTACAAGTATTTATACCAACCGCTATTCCTTTTCCATTTTTTCCCTTGTCTACGTTGCCACCTGTCGGAGACCCCTTGAGCATATAAAAGGAGGCCCATGCGCAACGTAGACGGGGGTTGGAGAGGTTGGAAACCAGAAAACACTCACGCTAGGTCTCGTTAGCAGCTGACGTGTACTATAACACTCAGCGCTCCCTAGCAAGAACTCAATATACTCAGACATGTAGCAGTAGGAGTGTTATCTCTCTGGAGAGCTCCGAAGCTGGGTAAACTGCTCGTGTGCTTCGCCTCGATCTGCTCTTCGTGCGATCTCCGCCCCCCGCCGAACCGAAAGGGGCTCGGTCCGCCAGTCCCATAGGTGTTCGTGGGCCAGATCAGCTTCCCCGACATCTTTGGCGCGCCAGGTAGGGGGCGTCGAGATTGTGTGAACCTGATCCGGCGTTCACACGAGCTAGATCTTTATCTTCTTCATCGACATGCCACCGAAGAAGAAGGCTTGGCGGCAGCTGATCCGTCCGTCGATCCCACCACCACGAACAAGCGGGTGGTGGGGTAAACGCCAGCGGAAGAACGAGGCGTCGGCGAGGAGTCCATGGCGCTGCAGGTCAAGGACAAGGCTGCGCAGACCTCGGCGTCCGTACATGCAGCGCGCCCATCTCGGAGGCGCGGGACCGATAGTGTCATGGTACCCGCGGTACCATCGTTCGTTGGGCCAAGATCGAGCTGGTGGATCTCGGGATGCTCAAGACCAGCATGCACGCCAACAGGCTGGCACGGCGAGGCGCGGTCGCTGGGCGGGATCTGCTCCTTCTAACATAGTTAGAAGTCGAGCATATCCGCTCCTCGCGCCGTTCGCCCTGCCACCCACCACTCCAGCGAAGCCTTGGCGAGAGCTCAAGCGCTCTGGATTACCCTCCAACAGCCGACAAGGTCGATGAATGGAGGGCCACCATTCAGAGTCTCATCGGCTTTGCCAACGGCGACACTCCGCGGCAGCCGAGCACATCGCTGCCGCGGCAGGACTGCCAAGTATGAACCGATGCCGACGAAACCGGTGGAGGTGCAACCACCATGCACTCTCCACCCCGAAGGCCAAGATCGCCAACTCATCGGATCCACCTGGACAGCGACTCCACCGCGTCATCAGACCCACGAGCCCATCGCGATCAGCGCCAAGTTCTTCACGAACGACAACAAGAAGACGCTCGAACTCGCATCGAGCGCCGAAGAGAAGCGCGGCGTCAATCAGACCAGCGCGCTGGGCCCTCTGTCGACATGCATGCGCCGAGAGAACGAGCGACTTGCCGTCTGTGATAGGTTGCCCTCGTTCACTCGTGAGCTGCGGTAAGTCGGTGGCCCAGCAAGAAGAATTTCAAGCCGGGCGTGCGAGAGAAATGCGGCGGCAAGGCGCATCCGTCGGAGTTCCTCAGCATCTACACCATTGCGGTGCAAGCTGCGGGGCGAGCGACAAGATCCTGGCCAACTACTTCCCGCTGGTATCAAGCCCAATGTCAAATCCTGGCTCATGCACTTGCGGACAACTCCATATCCTCTTGGGCAGATCTATGCCATCGGTTTGTCGGCACCTTTACTGGTGACCACAAGCCTCATGGCCAAGAAGCGACCTTCATCTGCTCGCGCCGGAAGGAAGGAGAGCCCTGCGCAAGTATATTCGAGAGATTCAGCCGCGTACAACACAACATCCCGGATGTCCACCCCCGCGGTAATCAGCGCGTTCCATCGAGCGTCGCGAAACCGCGAGATGCGGGAGGAGATGGCGATGTGCAAGATCGAGAGGCGTCGATGAGCTATATGCCCCTGGCCGACAAGTGTGCGTGATGAGGAAGGAGGAAACTCCCGGAGAGAATCTGAAGCGGGAGGATCGATAGTGAGGAGGCTGCCCGGCAAGGAAAAACCGGCGGCGGAACAACGGGAAGAAGAAAGGAAAAGATGTGCTAGTTGTGAGCAGTCGGCAGCGGAGGTGGCGCCAAGAAAGCCAAAGTTGGTAACTCCGGCAAGGAGGTTGCCGTTGGCACCAACTGCCGGGCTGTGGCGATCGCCGACAAGCGAGGACAGCACCAACAAGCGATCTTGCAAGATCCACCACACCAAGGGCCATGACCTCGAGCTGCAAGAAGGTCGAGCAGCTTGTCGAGCAGCAGCGAAGGCTGAATCTGACGGCGAAAAGGAGAAGGCTCGGGAAGGTCTTTGGAGGAGCTAGCAAAAGCGCCCGGCCGGGGAGGGGCCTTGGCAAGGCCAAGCATCGGCAAGGAGACAGACCACCCAGCGGCGCGACAAGGATGAAGATGACGACGACGATGAAGACATGGATGATGATGAGACCGATGAGCAGGAGTTCCAGAAAGCCACAGAGGTCCTGTGCGTTGACGGCGGTGCTTCTCTGCATACTTCACACCGCCAACTCAAGCAGTGGATGCGAGAAGTCAATGAGGCAGAACCATCCGTCGAGTCACGCAAGCCTCTGAAAATGGTCCAACACGCCTATCATCTTTGATATTGAGGACCACCCTGATCGCATAACTACGGTCGGGTGCTTGCCGATGTTGGTTTCACCAACTATCCGCAACCTCAAGGTCACTAAGATGCTAGTTGACAGCGCGGCCGGCTTGAACCTGATCTCCTCAGCGGTACTCCAGAAACTCCAGATCCCTGATGGTGAGCTCGAAGAGACCGGCACATTCCAAGGAATCAATCCGGGAAAGAGCAAGCCGAAGGGAAAGATCACGTTGCCGGTGACATTTGGCAGCGAGTTGAACTTCAGGACTGAGAGGGTCACTTTTGACGTTGCTGACTTTCCATTGCCTTACAATGGGATACTTGGCGTCCGGCACTTCGCCAAATTCATGGCAGCCTCTCATTATGCATACAACATCTTTGAAGATGCCAGGCCGATAAGTGTCATCTCTGTCCTGGCGACAAGAAGGATGCTCTTATCTGCGCCGACAAGATCTACCGGGAAGCAGCAGCGCAGCAGATCGCAAGCCACTTGCGGCTGAAGCTCCGGGCGAAGAAGAAGACCAAGTGCGGCAAGAGTTACGATGCCCCTCCGGCAGCGCACCTCTTGGTGCTGCGCTACCGTCGAGGCGCACCATCGAGCTCCACCGGCAAGTGTAATAAGGCGATGGCAGCTCCACGGAGACCAAGAAGGTGTCCGCCAAGGAGGATGGCGCTGGTGGTACCTTCACCATCGATGCCACTCTCGACCCTAAATAGGAAGGCGCGCTCGTTGCTCTTCCTGGCGTGACGTCGGCGTATTTGCATGGCAACCGTCGACATCCCGGTATTCTCAGGAAAGTAATCGAGCACCATCTTGCCGTTTGTCCTCATGCGCGGCCCGTCAAGCAGAAAGTCAGGAAGCAGGCGGTGGAGCGCCAAGAATTCATCGCATAAGAAATCAAGAAATTGGAAGCAGCAGGGCTTGTCGAGGAGTGCTCCATCCTCGTGGTTAGCCAATCCTGTAGTCGTGCGCCAAGGCAAGCGGAAATGGAGGCTTTGCATCGACTTTACCGATGTTAATAAAGCTTGTCCCAAAGACCCATTTCCCTTGCGGCGCATCGATCAGATTATTGACTCCACGGCGGATGTGACTTGCTTTCATTTCTTGATGCATACTCGAGATACCATCAGATCTTCATGGCGAAGAAGATGATGAGAAGACCGCATTCATCACCCCATGTGGCACATATTTTTTGTACGGATGCCTTTCGGTTTAAAGAATGCTGGTTCAACATTTGCAAGAGTAGTCCATGGCGCTTTTGAGCCACAAATACACGAAATGTGGAAGCCTACATGGATGACATAGTAGTCAAGAGCAAGGACAAAGCGACTTTGATTCAAGATTTAGGCGAAACCTTTGCAAATCTGCGCAAGATCAACCTCAAGCTCAACCCGAGAAGTGTGTGTTTGGAGTCCCCTCGGCAAGCTTCTCGGGTTCTTCATCTCAGCGGGGAATTGAAGCCAATCCCGACAAGATCAGGGCCATTGAGCAGATTGAAGCACCAAAGCGCGTCAAGGATGTACGAAGACTTGCCGGATGCGTGGCTGCCCTCAGCAAGTTTATCTCTAGGTCTGCTGAGCACGTCCTGCCATTTTTCAAAATATTGAAAAAGGCAGGTCCAGTGAAATGGACTCCGGAAGTGGAGGCTGCGCTGCAGGACTTAAAGAGATACCTGTCCTCCACTCCAATACTTGTCGCACCTAAGCCACAAGAGAAGTTGCTGCTATATATAGCGGCAACCAATCAAGTGGTTAGTGCTGCGTTAATAGCGGAGAGGGAGGCGGATGATGAGCCGGCAACCATGGCAGATGCATCCAGCGACAAGCAGGGGGCTTCACCGGCAAGCTCTGGTCCCGACAAAGATGAATCTGCTTGAGCGCATGAGAAGATGCGAGAAAAGAATGGTGCAGCACCCAGTTTACTTTGTCGGTTCCCTTCTGCGGGGGCTAGGTCAAGGTACTACGGTGTGCAGAAATTGCTTCGGCCTTCTCATGGCCTCGAAAGCTGCGCCATTACTTCCAAGCACATGAGATCACTATCGTCACTCGTTTTTCCTTTGAAGAGGATCTTGCAAAATCCGAAGCAACAGGCAGGATTGTCGGTGGGCCTTTGGGCTATCAAGCTTTGGCCTCAAGTTTGAGAGCACTTCAACTATCCAAAGCGAGCATTGGCGAGTTAATAGCAGAATGGGCGCCAACACAAGATGAAGAAATTCGAAGCGAGCATCCCGTCAAGGAGGCAAGCAAAGAGTGGCTGATGTACTTTGATGGTGCCTTCTCGCTACAAAGCGCGTCGGTCTTGGCGTGCTACTTGTTGCACCACGGAGAGCACCTCAAGTACGTAGTCGGATGCACTTTCCCAAGGAGCAACCAACAAACAATACTGCGAGTATGAAGGTTTGCTTGCCGGTCTCGAGATCATGATAGACCTTGGGATTAAGAAGCTCATTATCGGGGGTGACTCACAGCTTGTCGTCCGCCAAGTAAACAAAATTATCGAGTCCGTTGATGGAAGCTTATGTTGATGAAGTGAGGAAGCTAGAAGAGCACTTTGACGGCCTCTGAGATGGAACATGTTCCAAGAGCTCGAGCGACATTGCTGATGGCTGTAGAAGTCGCCGCACTTAAGTTACACAATGGAACCAGGGATCTTTGTGCTCAAGCTGACTCAACCGTCATGCGCCATCAAGCTGGGCAGAGCAAGAGGAGGAAGTTGATTTCGGTGACTACTTTCCGTGAGAGCTCCTTGAAGCCACCGCCAAGGTCCTCAAGATCAACACCAAGAGTCTTTGAGGAGCACTCTGCTCCGATAAGCCCTAGGGTTTGTTCCGTTGAAGCGGGCGCTCCCGACAAGTTTTGCTCGGCAAGCTTGCGGGAGCGTCAACTCGGCTGAGCCGCGAGTTCTCGCCGTGAAGCGGATGTCCCCAGCAGCAGATGTGCCTTTATTCCTTGTTGTCGAGCGCAAGCTCCGGCATGGGCACAACAGATTGTCCATTTCCTTGACGGAGAACTTCCGAAGAGCAAGAAGAAGCGGAAAGAGTAGCCCGGCAGTCAAGTATGTACCAGTTTGTCGACAACACACTGCATGAAGAAGACTCAACGGCGTGAAATTGAAGTGTATTCACGGGAAGGCGTTCAAAAGCTGTTGGCGAGAGATACATGGAGGCATATGTGGTCACCACATTGGCGCAAAACACTTGCCGCAAAGCGTTCGGCAAGGTTTCTTTTGGCCGACAGCCCTCCGAGGATGCAAGCTGCGCAAGTAACCAAGTGTGAAGCGTGCGAGTTCCATTCAGCAGATACACCAGCCAGCTCAAGCTCTCGGGCGATCCCTTTATCACGGCCATTTTTGGTGCAGGGGCTCGACATCCTCGGCCCCTTTCCCGAGCTGTCGGGGCTTTGAGTACTTATGCGTTGCAATCGACAAGTTCACAAAGTGGCGGAAGTGGAATCGATGAGGAAGGTGACAACACGGTCGGCTGTCAAGTTCTTGGTCGATTGTTTGCCGTTTGAGTTCCTAACAGGATCATCACCGACAACGGCACGCAATTCCTGAGCCGCACCTTCATGCGATCGTCCAAGATCTTGGCGCCAAGGTGCGCTTCGCTTCATTGCTCATCCGAGAAGTAGCGGTCAAGCGGAGAGGCGAATCTGAAGTGCTACGGACTCAAGACCAGGACTTTCGACGAGGCTGCACAAGTGCGGAAGAAACTTGATTGAGGAGCTACGGTGGTTCTTTGGTCGATCGGGCGCCGCCGTCGAGCCAGCGGCGGACACCTTCGCTCTAGTCTATGGAGCAGAGGCAGTTCTCCCCACGGAACTCGTATACGGGTCACCTCGAGTGCTCGCTTATGATGAGCTCGAGCAAGAGCAGCTGCGACAAGATGACGCGCTGCTCCTTGAGGAGGACCGTCTTCAGGCCGCTGTTCGAGCTGCTCGATACCAGCAAGCTTTGCGCCGCTACCATAGCCGCAAAGTTAGTGCCAGAAGTCTCGAGGAAGGCGAACTTGTTCTTCGGCGCATTCAGTCCGCCAAGAATTCCAACAAGTTGGCCTTGAAGTGGGAAGGTCCTTACGGGTGAAGCGAGTCACTAGGTGCGGCGCTGTCCGCCTTGAGACCGAAGATGGCATTCCGGTGAGCAACTCCTGGAACATTGAGCATCTTCGTAAGTTTTACCCATAGGGCGCGGTTGCGAAACCTGTTCGGCAACCACCTTTTATACAAGTCTTGCCGATGTTGCATGTAATCCTTTGTACAAAGCGGGCGCAGACCCGTGCATAAGTAAAGCTCATGTGCTCCGCACATCTTGTCAATTCCATGCTTTCTACTGTATTTTTGCATGCGTTATCTGACACTTTGTGCAGCACCTACCCCCGGTAAGCAATAACAAGCCGTAAGGATCCATATCTTTATTTTCTCTTCTTTCTCTTTCTCAAAGAAAGGAAGGTTCCCTCGCCCACAAGTTTGCCGGGGGGAAAGGAGAAGATAATGGTGTGGACCAGGCGTTGTTCAAGGAAGTTTCGCCTTACCGGAAAGCAAACGACAGAAAAGCTAAGTTGCTAAAGTTTAAGCAATCAGTTTTTAATTTTTTAAGTTATCTTCCTCGAACGCCGTGCTTTGTATGGAAAACCTGTGCGCGGAGGAACCAACTCGTAGCTAGTTGCGCCCTTACTTTGTTTCGAGTCCGCTCAACAACTTAAGTGAGTTGCGACTAGTTGCGACAAGGTTTCTTGTCGGTAGCGGCACCGCCAGCAGGCTGCTGACGTCTCGCACTCAGCGCTCGCGGCTAAGGTGCCTGCACCGACAAGTTCCCTAAAAGCGTAGGGCAAAAACATACAAAGGAAGGAATCAAGTAAAGGAAATAACATAGCAATCACTACCCAAAAATAGAGATATATTACAAGATAGCTTGTCGCAGCTCTAATTGATTGTTCCCATAACATAACCAGCAGCGACAAGGAAAAGAGAAAACGGGCGGCCTAATCTACGCGATCGCCCTCAACCCTCTTGATCCCGCTCACCCTGTCCACAATGGGTGCGACAAGGGCCTTGAGCGCTTCCACATCAGCATCCAGCGGCAAGGACTTGAGGACGTTGGTGAGGTTGAGGCCTGGATTGCGGAAGGCCACCTTCATCAGCACCTTCCGAAGAGCTCCCGCGCAAATCTGGCGTGACTCGTCGGCCAGCTGTTTTGGGATCTCTTCCCGGAGTCGCTGGAGGGCCGTCGCCACGCCTTTGAAGAACAAGCTGAGCTTGGTGCTGGGTTGGAGATGCTCATCGGAGGAGTACCCGAGATCCACCATCCCCAGCTGCGCCAGCTCCCTGTCGATGGTTGCAGCAACATCCACGAGACCCTCGGTCCAATGCTCCACATTTTCCCTAAAAGTGTTCTGGGCGGCAGCAGCACTCGCCAGCAATGCCTCGTCGGCCTTGATCTTCTCCTTCAAGGCCACCTCCTGCTCCCTGGCGCCGTCCAGGGTCTTGAGTCAAGGTGGTCAGCTTCAACTCAAGATCTGCGTTGGAGTCCTTGGCGGCGCTGAGCTCCTTGCTCCTCTCGGCGAGGCGGCCTGCAGCTTCGCCAAGAGTGTAGGCGTCCTTCTCGCGCTCACGCTTGAGTACAGCAAGCTCCTCGCCGCTCTCCTTGAGATTGGCCTCCAGCTGCGTCACCTTCGTCTCCAGTTCCTTCTTGGCGGCCTCGGCAGCTGCGGCAACATCCTTTGCTTCCTTGAGAGCCCCGCCAAATGTTTGCTCGCGCGCGGCAAGATCCTCCTCGTGGCCATCAAGATTGACCTTCCGCTGCGCCAACTCGCCTTCCTGCGCAGACAGCTTCTCGGTGGCAAGCCGCTGTTGCTCCTCGGCTTCAGCCTTCTCGAGGATGAAGGCTTTGCGCTCCTCGGCGAGTTGCTCCCGCTCCACTGCCAAGGATCGGAGAGCTTCTTGGTTGAGGCCCCGGAGCTCCTCCGCGCGCTTCTCGATGTCTGCTCCCGCCTTCGCGACAAGCACTTCCCGGGATTCCAGCTTGGCTTGACGGGTGCGGTAGAGCGACAACAACTTCCGCAGCAGCTGCTCCTCTTCGGACTCGCCGCTGCTGCTGCTTGGCGCGTCGACCAGCGTCAGCCCAGCGGAGGCGAGCAACTCTTCATCAAAGGTCTCTCCTTCGACCGGCGCCCTGGAGCTCGAGGCCCAGGGGAGTTTGATGAAGACGCCATCGCCGGCCTTCAAATAGGCGCCGGGCTGGGGCTCTTCGGAGCCTGACGCTGCAACAGCGGCGGAGGGATCGGCGGTTGGCGTAGCGCCAGACGCTCCTGCGGCCTCAGGGCCGTCAGTGCGATCGCCGGACCCCTCGCCAACTTCTGCGGCAGCAGCTTTGGCGGCCTCTTCGCTGGCGGGCTCATCAGCACCAGCTTCTTCTTCAATGGCGGCGGCGTCGTCAGTGTTGCCGCGCGCGTCCTCCTCGCCGGCGACCTCGGTCTCCATTGGCTCTATGGCAGATGGATCTGACGACCGGAAAAGAAAGAAAAGTCAAGCAAATAAACAAAAAGAAGATCAGAAGAACACAAGGGAAGTTTTCAAGCGAGGGGATTACCTGCACTAGGATCTGCAGCCGTGGTCTCAACCACCGGAGGGTCGCTGCCGGAGAACTTCCCCTTGCCGAAGAAGTCTCCCTTGCCGGAGAACGCTCCCTTGCCGGGGAATCCACCCTTGGCGGTGCGATCGAAGCAGATGGCATGTCGGGCGGCGGCAGGCACTCTGGTGGGGCTGCTCTGCTCCTACACAAACCGGCGATCGAGATATCAGCAAAGAAAGAGCACCCATGCGCGCCTAACAGCGGAAAGTGAACCATATACTTACGATGGGGGCTGCTGCTGGGGCTACTGAGAAGAGTTGCGGGTCCGGCAAGGAGGTCCCAGACGCGCCTCCTCTGTCGCGGTGGGTTCGTCCTCGATGACAATCACGGGGCCTTGGCTCTCTTCGACGCTCTACGGGCCAGCGTCACGAAAAGGAATGGGTTGAGTGAAGCAAATCAGATACAAGACAAAGCAACAAATTGAAGAACTACAAATACAGCAAAGAATCTTACTCTTCTTCTTCCTCGTCGGAGCTGGCGCGGAGAGATCAAGTCTGGCTCGCCTCTAGTGCGGCGAGGCGGAGAGTGGGTTCCCTTGGCCGCTTGGCGGGAGCAAGCAGGGTGGTGCAGGAGGCCCGCTCCGGTTGCCACTGGCGGTGTGAGTGCTCCCGCGACAACAGTGCTTGCGCGGTGGAAGCGCGTCGTCGGGCGCTGGCGGTTGTTAGCCCGTCTGCCGCTGCTTTCGTCTCCAGCCCTGCGGAGCGCCTTCTTAGTGGAGCTGGGGTTCCGCTCGCAGCAAGCTGTCTGAAGGTGGGGAGGAGGCGCCCTCGGCGGGTTCGCTCGACTCAGCCTCGGGCTCGGCAAGCTCTTCCTCGCCGGCAAGCTTCCCTCGCTCGACAAGGCTTGCCGCCTCTGCTGCCTCTGCCTCGTCCACGGTGAATCTGAACTCGCCCGCGGCAGCGGCTGCTGCCGCCTCTCCCAGGCTGGTGGCGATCGCGCGCATCTCGTCATCGGTGGTGTCGCGGGTGAGCTCTTACATTCATCGGGCGGACCGGCACTTCTACCGAGCCGTCAAAGAACTCCCACGGCGTCATCCGCAGGCTCTTGCCAAGTTGGGACAATTCCATGCGAGTCGCGACAGTGGCATCATTACGCGGATGCGGTCGGCGAAGTGTTACTGGAACTACACCCCTCGGCAACCTGAACATTTCGGGATGATCAGGATCGTGCTTGAACAGCTCCAAGAGCATCGCGTCCAGTTCCAAGACAGTGAAGTTGAAGTTGAGGCCCGGACGCAGCCTCATGATATCCGCCGCATTCTGGAACTCCCAGGCGGGTCTCCTCCTCTCCTGCAAGGGGGCGATGCGGCGGCGAAGAAAATCCGCGCCAACAGCGCCTACAGTGAGCCCGGCAAGTCTAAGGCGTAGGATCCGGGTGACGGCAATCTTCAGCCTAGCGTCTTCCGGGGCCACGCTGCTCCAATCGTTGCCGCGCACTATTGGGGTTTGGCGCTGGGCGGTAAATGGCTGCGGGTTCTCCTCGACAATCCAGCACCAATCTGCCCTCCATTCCTCCCACTTGCTGCGGAGCTCTCCCTCCAGATAAGCTTCCTTCTTGCCAATCCTCGAGATCCAAGCGATTCCACCGGCAAGAGGCTCTCCTCTCTCAACTCGGGGCATAAAGAAGTGGCGGAAAAGAGCTACGTTGGGATAGACTCCGACAAAGTTTTCGCAGAGATGTACGAAAACTGCCATGGTCAGAACAACATTGGGGGTGAAGTCAAGGAGGCGGAACCCGTAGGTGTTCATGATATCGCAGAAAAATTCAGAGAAAGCGGCGAGCCCACAATAGAAGAACAAGCGAAGAAAGGGTACCCATTGAACAAGTTCAGCGGCAGCTGGGAGTACCTTCGTCTTGTGGATCTTGATCGCGTCTCCGTCGACCGGAAGAGGTAGTAGTACTCCCTCGGATCCTTGCATGGTGAACTGGGAGATTACCGCTCCTTTCGCGGCGCCCATGAGCCGCTAACGCCTCGGCCGACTTCACGGCCTTCCCTTGTCGGCTTTCGTAGCCATGGCGGAGGTGGTGGGGAGATCGGCGGCGTTGGTGATCTTTGGTGGCGATGGGGCGGGCGCTGCTCTCTTCAGCCTTGGGAAGAAGGGGAGCAGCGGAGGTTTTCGAATTGGACGACAAGCTGGCGAGGTGGGCGAACTGCCTGTTTCCCTGCTTATAAAGAGGAGAGGCGAGCGTTCCGCCTTTCGAATCTGAAACCCCACAATCTCTCCCACGACTCCGCATTCGACATGTGCCGTTCGTGGGCGTGGTGGGTCCGGACTGAGTTCAGGCGTAATCCGGGGCGCGTGCCCGTGCCTGTTTTGGGCCTGGCCCAACAGCGCTTCGGCACGTGTGTGGCCCGAGCCGGGGCTCTGTCGGTGTACTAGGTAGGGTACCCTAGTATCCCGGACTTGTGCAGGCAGATTCAGCACCAGCGGCAAGGCTTGCGGGTGACCGCCAAGGTCCTCCGTGGTTCTTTTGGAGCCATTCAAGAACAAAGTATTCAAGCCTAGGAGACAAGGCCCGGCAAGAGGAGCTTGCCGGGAAGGCCGCCCAAGGCACTGGGAGACAAGGCCCGTCAAGAGGAGCTTGCGGGAAGGCCCGTGGCGACAAGCTTCCGGACGCGACAAGGCAACAACGCGGCAAAGGCGCTTGCAGCGGCGACTACCACTGTTCTGCGCTCGGCACATCCACCAATGTGTAGCCATACAGGACCTTTCGGTATGCGTGGCAGAAGGCTGTCTTGCGGCCAGCGGTGTGCATGATGGCAGCCGACAAGATTGCCATCATGGCAGCGATGGCGTCCTGACGGTCCCTGTTTACCTTTGTTTGGGTGGCGTGAGCGGGCATTTAATGCCTTTGTCCCCTGCCGTCGAGGGTTAGGTATGATACCTTTGTACAAGTAGTTGTACCAACCGCTATTCCTTTTCCATTTTGCCCTTGTCTCGTTGCCACCTGTCGGAGACCCCTTGAGCATATAAAAGGAGGCCCATGCGCAACGTAGAGGGGGTTGGAGAGGTTGGAAACCAGAAAACACTCACGCCACGTCTCGTTAGCAGCTGACGTGTACTGTAGCACTCAGCGCTCCCTAGCAAGAACTCAATATACTCAGACATGCAGCAGTAGGAGTGTTATCTCTCCGGAGAGCTCCGAAGCCAGGTAAATTGCTCGTGTGCTTCGCCTCGATCTGCTCTTCGTGCGATCTCCGCCCCCCGCCGAACCTAAAGGGGCTCGGTCCGCCGGGCCCATAGGTGTTCGTGGGCCAGATCAGCTTCCCCGACAATTCGCTATTCTTTTGTGTGCAAAGAGGCATTATTTTCATTCGAGGACGTGCCTTCCTCTTTGCCCCCTGCTATCACTAACATTTTGCAGGAATTCGCTAACATCTTTCCACAAGACATGCCACCGGGATTACCACCTATTCGAGGGATTGAGCATCAAATTGACTTAATTCCTGGTGCATCGCTACCCAACCGTGCACACAAATCCAGAGGAGATGAAGGATATTATGCGTCAAGTACATGAGATGCTCGACAAAGGTTATATACGCGAATCTCTTAGTCCTTGTGTTGTTCCTATTATACCAGTGCCTAAAAAGGATGGTACATCGCATATGTGTGTTGATCGTAGAGGAATTAATAATATTACTATTCGTTATCGTCATCCTATTCCTAGGCTAGATGATATGCTTGATGAATTGAGTGGCTCTACAATATTCTCCAAAGTTGATTTGCGTAGTGGATACAATCAAATTCCTATGAAATTGGGAGATGAATGGAAAACAGCATTTAAAACTAAGTTTGGTTTATATGAGTGGTTAGTCATGCCTTTTGGGTTAACTAATGCACCTAGTACTTTCATGAGACTGATGAACGAAGTTTTACGTGCTTTCATTGGACGATTTGTGGTAGTCTATTTTGATGATATACTGATTTATAGAAAATATTTGGAAGAACATTTGGAACATTTACGTGCTATTTTTATTGCTCTACATAATGCACGTTTGTTTGGTAACCTTGGGAAGTGCACCTTTTGCACCGACCGAGTATATTTTCTTGGCTATGTTGTTACTCCATAGGAAATTGAAGTTGATAAAGCCAAGATTGAAGCTACTGAGAGTTGGCCGCAACCCAAAACGGTCACACAAGTGAGGAGTTTTCTTGGACTCGCTAGTTTCTATAGGAGTTTTGTGAGAGATTTTAGCACCATTGCTGCACCTCTCAATGAGCTTACAAAGAAGGATGTGCCTTTTGTTTGGGGTACCGCACAGGAAGAAGCCTTCACGGTACTGAAAGATAAGTTGACACATGCTCCTTTACTCCAAATTCCTGATTTTAATAATACTTTTGAGCTTGAATGTGATGATAGTGGAATTGGATTAGGAGGTGTGTTATTACAAGAAGGCAAACCTGTTGCATACTTTTCTGAAAAATTGAGTAGGCCTAGTCTGAACTATTCTACTTATGATAAAGAATTATATGCTCTTGTTCGGACCTTAGAAACAGGGCAACATTATTTACGGCCCAAATAATTTGTTATACATTCTGATCATGAATCTTTGAAACACATTAAAAGTCAAGCAAAACTGAACCATCGACATGCTAAATGGGTTGAATTCATTTAGACTTTCCCTTATGTCATTAAACACAAGAAGGGTAAAGAAAATGTTATTGCTGATGCATTTTCTCATCGTTATACTATGCTTTCACAACTTGACTTTGGTTTGGAGACCATCAAAGATCAATATGTGCATGATGCTGAATTTAAAGATGTATTGCAGAATTGTAAAGAAGGTAGAACATGGAACAAGTTCATCGTTAACGATGGATTTGCATTTCGTGCTAACCAGCGATGCATTCCAGCTAGCTCCGTTCGTCTTTTGTTGTTACAGGAGGTGCATGGAAGAGGACTAATGGGACACTTTGGCGTGAAGAAGACGGAGGATATACTTTCTACACATTTCTTTTAGCCAAAGATGAGACGAGATGTTGAGCGTTTTGTTGCTCGCTGCACTACATGTCAAAAAGCTAAGTCACGACTCAATCCTCATGGTTTATATATGACTTTACCTGTACCTAGTTTCCCTTGGGAGGATATATCTATGGACTTTGTTTTAGGTTTACCTCGAACAAAGAAGGGGAGGGATAGCATATTTGTTGTCGTGGATAGATTCTCGAAAATGGCACACTTTATACCATGCCATAAAAGCGATGATGCTGTTAATGTAGCTGATTTGTTCTTTCGTGAAATTATTCGCTTGCATGGTGTGCCAAATACTATTGTTTCAGATCGTGATACTAAATTTCTTAGCCACTTTTGGAGATGTTTATGGGCTAAGTTGGGGACTAAACTGTTTTTTAGTACTACATGTCATCCCCAAACTGATGGACAAACTGAAGTTGTCAATAGAACATTATCTACCATGCTTAGGGTTGTTTTGAAGAATAACAAGAAAATGTGGGAAGAATGCTTGCCTCATATTGAATTTTCTTATAATCGTTCATTGCATTCTACTACTAAGATGTGGCCTTTTGAAATTGTGTATGGTTTCCTACCTCGTGCACCTATTGATTTGTTACCTCTTCCATCTTCGGAGAAGGTTAATTTTGATGCTAAACAACATGCTGAATTGATTTTAAAAATGCATGAGTTAACTAAGGAAAACATTGAGCTTATGAATGCTAAATATAAACTTGCTGGAGATAAGGGTAGAAAACATGTTGTGTTTGCACCTGGAGATCTTGTTTGGTTACATTTGCGAAAGGATAGATTTCCTGATTTGCGCAAATCAAAGATAATGCCACGTGTTGATGGCCCTTTTAAGGTGTTAGAGAAAATAAATGATAATGCATATGAACTTGAGCTGCCTGCAGACTTTGGAGTTAGTCCCACTTTTAACATTGCATATTTGAAGCCTTATTTGGGTGAGGAAGATGAGCTTCCGTCGAGGACGACTTCATTTCAAGAAGGGGAGGATGATGAGGACATCAATACCATTGTTACACCCACAACCCCTGCTACTATACATACTGGGCCGATTACTAGAGCTCGTGCACGCCAATTATATTACCCGGTACTTTCGTTTCTTCGTAGTGATTCTAATGTTCATGAGAATATGATGCCGCCTAAATTGGATACATTTGTTTTGCTTACAAATGAAGGGCCTAGCTTTAAGAAGGATGAACGTTGGAGCAAGAACAAGCATGGAGTTGATGGCATGCGCAAGCGAGACAAGAACAGAGTTTCAAGTGATGATTTCGGGACTATGAAGCCACCATAATGAGTGCATGAAGCCTTGGACGAAGTATGCAAGATGAGACATCATAATTTTCATCCAGAGGCTATTCTAGGTGTTGCGTCACATTATTTTCGGGCCAGGCCCATGTAATTTTGAAATACTTCAATATAGGCTGTTTTCAGAGTCCGTATGTGTGGGGAAACAAGAGTTAGGGTTGGTTTCGGACCCCTCCTCCAAGGGCCACGAAATCCCCCCTCCCTATTCCTCCATATATACAGCCCTTAGGGCATCGTTTAGACTTTGGGTTTTGTTTAGATTAAAGTTTTCCATAGGTGCAACTTTGCGTCCTTCATTTGTGTTCAGCGACCAGACAAAGGCGTCATAGAACCCCACCTTGATCAATAAAGCTTTCCTCTAATATTTGCAATATCCAGATTGCAATCTTAGTTTCTTGCTTGTTCTTCGTTGGCCTGCAGGAAACAGACCTTCATGGTCAGGTTGATCATGCTCCGGTGTGGTCAATAACCTCTCGGAATTGGTTTAGCGATTGCTAAGGCATGACATCCTCGCACGTTCGTAGTCGGATCGTCAAAGTCGACTTCCTCCAAAACAATAGCCACCATCTCATCGATAGACGGGACACCTTTGCCTCTGTCAACGCTCCTAGTGGCCGACGATGGCAACGCGGGCAGTTCACCACGCAGCACGTAGTGGACACCCACGTGAGGGGAAGGCCCTCTCAGTGGTATACACGAATGAGCTGGTCTACCACTACCACCTGGCCACAAGAATTGCGAGCATTTCTCCAGGTTTATCAACAGCTCCAACTACAGTTTCGCTACGGTGGACACCACCAACTATCTAAAATCGCTCAAGGTTTCGGGCTTGAAATGCCTGAATCTTGTGAACATCCCGGACCACTACAAGGTCTGGGGCAGCGACAACAACAACAGAACTCCCTGGTTGACCTTGCCTCAGCCATCATTGACCCCTACTACATGAACATGAAGGATGAGAGCAAGAAGGACAAGAACTGATAGAGGCAAAGGTGTCGCGTCTTTCGATGAGATGGTGGCTATCGTTTTGGAGGAAGTCGACTTTAATAATCCAACTATGAACATGCGAGGACGTCACGCCTTAGCAATCGCTAAACCAACTCCTAGAGGTTATTGACCACGCCGGAGCACGGTCAACCTGTCCACAAAGGTCTATTTCCTGCAGGCAAACGAAAAATCAACAAAAAACTAAGATTGCAATCTGGATATTGCGAATATAAGAGGCAAGCTTTATTGATCAAGGTGTGGTTCTGTGACGCCTTTGTCTGGTAGTTGAACACAAGCGAAGTACGCGAAGTTGCAGCTATGGTGAACTTTAATCTAATGAAAACCCAAAGCCTAAACAATGCCCTAAGGGCTGTATATATGGAGGAAGAGGGGGAAAATTTCATGGCCCTTGAAGGAGGGGTCCGAAACCAACCCTAACTCTTGTTTCCCCACACATACGGACTCTAAAAACAACCTATATTCAAGTATTTCGAAATTACATGGCCTGGCCCAATAATAAGGTCACGCAACATCTAGAATAGCCCTTGGACAAATTTATGAAGTGGCATCTTGTATATTTCGTCCAAGGCTTCATGCACTCATTATGGTGGCTTCAAAGTCCTGAAATTATCAATGGAAACTCCGTTCTTGTTTCCCTTGTGCATGCCATCAACTCCATGCTTGTTCTTGCTCCAATGTTCATCCTTCTCCAAGCTAGGCCCTTCATTTGTAAGCAAAACATATGTATCCAATTTAGGCAGTATCATATTCTTATAAACATTAAAATCATTACCAAGGAACGAAAGTACCTGGTAATTTAATATGCGTGCGCGAGCTCTAGTAATTGGTCCAGTATGTATAGTAGCAAGGGTTGTGGGTGTAACAATGGTATTGATGTCCTCATCAAGAATGCTTGGCAAAGTTTCTAGCATGAGAGACTGGATGAACAAAACGTCAAGTACGCGGCCAAGGACGCGTAAACAAGCTAGACGAGGGATCGATCCATAGAGAAGTTGACATGAGGGAGTGTCTTCTTCCAGCCCTAGACGAGGGATCGATCCATAGAGAAGTGGTGGGAGCGTCACAATAAGTAGATGACTGGATGACCATTTCTCCAAGTTTAGAATGCATACAATTGTTTATTGAGGTGTGTGCGAATGATCTGTATAGTCACTGTCGGTGTACTAGAGTAGGGGTACCCCTAGCACCCCGAACTCGTGCACGGACAGTTGCAGCACCCCGCAGCAGGGCTGGCTTGGTGACCACCAAGATCCTCAGCAGCTCCTTTGGAGCCATTCGAGAACAAAGCAATCAAGACCCCGGCAAGAGGAGCTTGCCGGGAAGGCCACTCAAGGCACGAAGGAAATAAGGCCCGGCAAGAGGAGCTTGCGGGAAGGCAATGGCGACAAGCTCCGGCGACAAGAACCTTGCCGCGGCAAGGTGCTCGCAGCGGCAGCAACCTCTCTTCATCTCCGCTCCAGCTCATCCGCCAGCGATGTCGCCATGGGGCTTTCCCAAGCACGCGTGTCGACGGGCTGTGCAACCAGCGGGAGCAGCGATAAGCCTACTGACAAGCTACCATCGTGGCAAACGAGGCGCGCCAGCGGTCCCTGTTACCTTTGTTGAGGCGATCGAGGCGGGCATTTATGACTCTTGTCCCTTGCCGTCGAGTTAGGTATAGATCACTGTACCTTTGTATAAGCGGTGTACCAACCTCTGTTTTACTATCTTACCCTTGTCTACTTGCCACATGTGGTGACCCCTTGTGCCTATAAAAGGAGGCCCAAGTGCAGCGTGAAAGGGTTGGGGGTCAACTCGGCTTAGTTCATTCGACTCATCTGAAGCCACACTCACTCGAGGCTAGGTTTTGTAGCTCCCATTGCTCCCTAGCAAGAACACAATATAATCCACAAAGCAGCAGTAGGAGTATTATCTCTCCGGAGAGCTCCGAAGCTGGGTAAATCTGCTCGTGTGCATCGCTTCGATCCGCTCTTTGTGCAATCTCCGCCCCCCTCCGAACCACAAGGGACCCAGGTCCCATAGGTGTTCGTGGGCCACGATCAGCTTCCCCGACAGTCACTTATGTAATTGGATGTTTGTTTCAGTTATATATATACACACACACACACACACACACACACACATATACATATTTAAACATATATGTTATTCTTCTATAGACAGAGCAAATCACATGGCTTATTAGCAGCAATCGTCTGTGTTATTGCTAGTCGCACACATTTCTGATTACAGACATGTTTGCTGCGTATCACACACATCTTGTTTAGTTGAACCATTTTTATTGTGTTGCCTAATCACACACAGTTCATCCTAGTGAATTGTATGCCGTATATCGCACACACCCTCATTTGGCTGCCCGTTTCTGTTGTTCTGCCTCATGGCAAACAGTTCTTCTGGATTAACCATTTGCCACGCATCACACACGCAACTCCAATATGAACAGTGTTTCATGTCACCGCCATCGCAAACATTTTGCATCTTTTTTGATGGTTTTATTACATTGCCGTGTGTGATTGATGCATCGCACAGAGTTTCGTCGAAGGGTCTCTGATTGGACTGTCGTGTTTGGACCATCCTGACGTAGTGGTACCCAGGCATGTCTGCCTGCGGCCCAAGGCACGCGCCTGGCGTGGGCCCAGCATAGCCCATCATCAAGGCTCCGTGAGCAGGGTCCTCGCAAGGGCCCTCGCCTTACGAGGTGGACATCAACAAGCATTGTCAGGAGCTCCCCGAGGGCCTCGCATTGGGTAGTCTCCCGAGGCCCCTTTTGGGGAAGGTAAGTCTAGTGTCACCAAGCCCCGCCTCGTGCTGCACGTGGGTGACACAAGCCACGATGAGCGGTGCCAGGAGGGCGCCAGCGGGCGCGGATAAGGATGTTTTCCTCTTTCATGCTAGGGGAGCATGGACGGTGCACCAGTTCCCAAAGCAATCCCCACATGTTCCCACTTTGGTGTAAGAAGACTATGACGGTGGGCTCGCCAGGACGGAGGTCATCAACGAGCCCACCAGCGTGTCATGGAAAGAAGCTTTTGTAGAAGAAAACCACCTTTACTCAGGATAAGTTGTACTCCTGTTCCCCTTCGAATTTGGCCGTTGTGGCAACCCTTCCCGCCGAATGTTTTCGGCTGAAGAGGACCAGGGCCAGTATAAGTATAGTCTAGACTCCACCGTAGAGAGGGATCGGATCCATAGCCCCCCGAAGCAGATCATTCTCCTTGTACTCTCATACTCACCCTCTCCAGTGAGGCAATCCACTCAAAGCAGGAGTAGGGTCTTACACCGCAAGGTGGCCCGAACCTGGGTAAATTGTCGTGTCGTGCCCTTCTTTCCTCCCACTCGAGCACGCCGGAGCATCACCTTGAGGTAGTGGGCAGCGAGCTGGAGCTTAGTGGAGCTCTGTGAGAACAACCCAGAGTTCAAACATTTTATTGGGCCCCCGAAGCCCCAGCTTCGACAGACACCACGCACATCCTCTAGTTCCACATGTCCTACTGCAGCACCACCGACTTCAGTAACCATTTATGTGAGACCACGCATTCCACTTTTTATTGGACAGTACTACCTCGGTCCTGGTATATTGGTCCTCTTTGTATTTTGTGCCAAATTTAACCATATATAGTTGGTGGCGTGCATGCAGGTTTTTGATTAGGCAGGACGAGTGCCAGAAGTCCGCCACGCTGGCTCGACGAGACGCGTGCGAGCAGTCCACCACGCAGGCTCGACGGGACATGTGCGACCAGTCCACCGGGTAGGCTCAACAGGACGTGTGCGAGCTGTCCGCTGTGCAGTCTCACCACAAGCTCTTTCACCTCGATCCACCCGCCGCCCGCCTTGCTCACAACTTGTCCATTCATGGCGGCCGAGCCGCTATTTAACATGTGGTTGAAGCACCCGGACGAAGGGTGTTTGCTATTGATCTCATGGCCACGCTCAACGTTAGCATTGCTTTGTTCGTGCCTCGCTGAGAACGTGATTTTAGCCTGTTTTCGACTCGTATACATGTACCTATGAGGCTACAAACGAAATAATATGACGATAAATTTACAACAGCAATTGATAATAATTTTCTTACATATTCTAGATTATTTAAAATGACACATGCGGCAACGCCCGGAAGACACAGGGCAATGAAAGAGGGAAATCACAGACAACGATCTGAGACGCTGCTCTCTCTACTTCACGATGGATCACTGGGCGAGGAGTACCTCGAGCTCCTTCTTCACATCGCCCTGACTTTGCGTGACAACAACCATGGATTCCTCCACCTACAGCTCGCGCTCGATGCGGAGCATATTCATGTCACCCATAAGTTCCTTGATGATGGCTTTCAGCTTCATCCCCGAGGCACTACTCTTCACATGTAGCTTCTTCCAGCTGGTGGCCTCCTCCTCCTTCTATTCGAGCTCCTTGTGGAGCATCGCATTGTCCCCCATGAGTTGCACAACGAGGCTGGTTGCCTTCTCGAGGCATCGCTAATCTCGAGCAGCTTCACCAAGTCGTCGACCAACTCCTACTACTTAATTAGGCCAGTGAGAATGTCTTTCTTGCTGGCTAAGGACTTTAGCACCGCCAGCTCGTCGAGTACGCCGACACGGAGAGTGCGCTTGTGAGAGCCCTAGACTGCCCGTGAGAGCTCGCTCGAGGGCTCTGCAGTGCGGCAGGACATCTCTGCTACAGCTGCCGCATTGTGACGGGTCTTTGCTCCCTGGTTGTATCTCGACGAAGAACTCCCCCTATAGGCCACGGCAGATGGAAGGAACGACTTAATAGGAAATGCCTGTTTTTTGTTGATGAGGACAGGAATACACAGTAATTTTTGAGTGGGTAGTTTTTATAGCCGAGTGCTAAGTGGCATCACGTTAGGTTCGATCAGTGTGAACAGATTTGCAATTACTTAATGCTTGGTAATTTGGAATTTGACGGGAAACAAGCTAAAAATTTATTGATGGTTTCGATGCCCGAAACGGTTCCCATAGGGTGTACGTGGGCCTGTGTTCTCGGATGTGTATGTGTCTGCCCACTATCACACATGGTCCATATATCATCATTGTGTCCTATGGATGTGTTGTTGAGGCGGCCGTTGGCTCTACTAGCGTCCCACCCTTCTCGCGCGCTCTAATTGTCGTTAAGGCAGCTGCGGCGCGCTCTGCTCGCATCACGCCCCCTTGCGCATTGAGGCGGCCGCGGTGCACTCTGCTCGCGTCCCGTCGTGCGCTTTGCTCACCATTGAGGCGGCCGTGGCGTGCTCTGCTCGCCGTTGAGGCAAATTTTCAACGGAAACAATTAATAATTGTCTTACATATTCAGGATAATTTAAAATGCCACATGTGCAACGCCCAAAACACGCACGACCTGCATATGATTAGTGACTTAAAATGTCGATATGCGACATTTCTATAGGCTAAAATGTTGTGTTGGCAGCCTTCCGAGGACGGTCTTCTCGGACTCCATAATCAGCATAGCACCCTTGTGGCCGTTCATTCCAAGTGCCCAAACACGCGGCCACGGTACCCGTCTTTGCCTGCGGACCTGCTGGCGCTGGGAGGCTCTTGGGGCTGATAGGCCACTTCCAGTAGATCTTAACAGTGTGCAATCGCACGCATGACATAGCCGTGGAACCACTCCATCTCCATGTCTCTCCACTGGTAGCAAATTCCATCCATCACATGCATCCTCAAGATATCACGTTGGCATTGTTCTACTTCGTCAGGGACATAAACTCCACCAAGGAGGCGCTCGAGCCTAGCCACCACATTGTCGGGTTCGAGGTTGACATGGCCGCCAGCGACAATGATGTGGTGGCCGACATGCTATCTCATAACCAAATCACAGAGGACCTCTGCCCATTCCCGGCGTGGCATTAGGCTCTCCATGAGCACTGGTCACAGCGGCTCTTCGGGTGGGTCATCGATCATGCCGCCTATCAGCTCTGGTTCTTTTGCGTGGTGGATGGCAAAGTGCTCTTCACACTTCCTCTGCAATATGTCCTTTGTGCACCCAAGGAATGGCATGGAGATATTGCTGCCGATGGCCATGGCGCCTGCGTCGGCCGACGAAGCTCTTGCTCTCAGACCTCCTCCGGCTCGTTCTCCTCGTCGGAGATGTAATCCATGAAGGGGTCGACATCGAATCTTTGGTTGCCTGGCATGCTTGGAATAATTAATGGTAGATGTGTCTGGACTAGATCTGTGCACATTGTCACTACTGTGCGTTGTAGCCTAGGTCATATGGAGCTAGTCACTAGCTGGTGGCATGAAACGATGAGGGAAGAGATGGAAAGTATTGGCGTAGATTGTGGGACACGTATATAACGCCGTTAATTTTTGCACTGGGTGTGTCTTTTGGTAGGTATGAGCTGGTATATTCATCCGCCGGCTTGGGGATGGCTATGCCCTGCGTGTTAAACTACTATATGCATATGGTTGCTCGTCATTGAGGTCGCCACAGTGTGCTATGCTCATATCCCTCTACTCACTGTTGAGGCAGCCTTCGCGCGCTCTACTCACGTCCCTCTGCATGCTTTGCTCCAGTGTCCTTCCGAGGGCTCTGTCCGACGTTGAGGCTATCGTGAAGCACTCTTCTCACATCTCTCCGTGCGCTCTGCTCTCGCGTCCTCCGCACGCGCTCTGCCAGCGGTCGGGGTCGATCATGTTGGGGGCCCCATATGGACGCGGTTGCATCACGCCTAACCCCTTGATGCAGTTACGTGCGGCACGATGGAGTTACGCGTTGCAAAAACTGCCATTCGGGTGTAACAATATTCCAGGTCGTCCGGCTTGTCGATTAATTCCCACGGACATTCTAACCTTAGTCTCTTCAACCTGGCGATCGCGCCGCACAACACAACAAGCACACCCACGACGACACATCTAGAGAGGATATCTAGTGGTGCTCCAATGGAGTTTGGCGTGCATCAAGTGAAGATCCACGTGAGGGAGAAGGATCTCTCGGTGGTGTACACCATCGACTCGGCCGTGGTGGAGGACTACATCAACACTGTGGAGCAATTTCTTGCTCAGCACAAGTGCATGTGGTCGGCATTGACCTCCAGTACACCGCCGGTCATCCCGGGATGGATTAGAAGGTTGCTACCACTACAACCAGCCACAAAGCCTTGCTAGCGTTTCACCAAGTTTGTCAACAGCCCCAACTACAAGTTCACTATGGTGGAAACAGCCGACGCTGTAAAAGCGCTCGAGGTTTTGGACTTAGCCTGCCTCCTTCCTATAATGAACGAGGGATCGAGCCACCAGCATAGCAGTGGTGAAAGTGTCACAAGAAGTAGACAATGATTAGATGATCATTTATCCTATTCATTATGCATGTAATTGTTTACTTTGGTGTGTGCAAATGGCATGTGTGTACCAGCCACCTATGTAATCAGATCTTTAATTTGGTACACAATCAGGTCCTTATAAGTATATATGTTGTTGTTCTGTAGATAGAGCAAATCACATCGCACACATACCAAACTAGGTAACCCGTCGGTGATGATTTCATCAATTTCTCACAATTGAATACCAGCAAGCATTTACCCACAACACACACAGCTTATTAGCAACAATCATCTGGGTTATTATTGGTCGCCACATATATTTCTGAATATGGACCTGTTTCCCGCGTATCACACACATCCTGTTAAGTTGAACTATTTTTATGTTGTCTTGGCTGATCGCAAACAGTTCATACGAGTAAACTGTATGTCTTCTATCGCACACACCTTGATCTGGCTGACCGTTTCGGTTTTCTTATCTCATCGCAAATAGTTCATCCAAGTGAACTGTATGTCATCTATCGCACATGCCTTGATTTGGCTGACCGTTTCTGTTGTGTTGGCTAGTAAAAAACAGTTCATCCGTGTGAGTTGTATGCCGCTTATTGCACACACCTAGATATGGCTAACTGTTTTTGTTTTTTTTGGCTCATCGCAAACAGTTCGTATGGATCAACTGTATGCCATGTATCGCACACGCAACTCTATTCTAAAGTGCTTGATGTCACCGCCATCGCAAACAGTTTGTATTATTGGTGACGGTTTTATTAAAACACCATTTGGGATTAATGCATCACACATAGTTTGGTTGAAGGGTCTCTGATTCATGTTTCGCATTAGCAGCATCATGCAATAGTGTTATGAAGAAGCATGGTAGACTTATCGAATTCCCAACCCCCCCCCCCACACACACACATACATCAACATGTACAGGGGATTTTATAGAGCCGGTCATAACTACTAACATAAGTTTGATGATACGGGGTGGGGCCGACCTTTCACGATTGAAGCGGATCCTACGAAGAAAATGAGAGGAAAACGAGAGGGAACGCTCAAATAGACTCGATCCAATCACACATGTTCTACAACCAAACACACAAAGAGGTAACAAAGGTCCAAATCCAACAACGATGGATACAAATGGGAGAACTAGTTCAACTCAATCCTAAAATGAAGGACGTCTTGAATCCATGAAGGATCTTCCTACAAGGGGGTCTTGAATCCACTTGGGGGATCTTCTCCTAGGAGGCCTTTGTCTCCAATGGAGCAAGGGTACAAGTGGATGGGCAAAACCTCATCTCCAAAATGAGCTATTACAATGCTAACCCTAAAACGTTGGGGAAGAAAGATTATAGATAGTCTAGAGGGGTGAAAAGGAACATGGGCCTCGGCCCGAGTAATTGTGCGTGGACAGGCGTCAGACGTCTGGATGCTACCGGTTGTCTGGTGACTCGTGAGGTCAGACGTCCTTCGGCAATTCGCCAATTCGGCTCGGGTGTGGCGTGGTAGGATTTCTGGCGCGGGTCTGACGTCTGATGCAGCGGTCTCCGGAGGACTTCAAATTACTGGCGTTTTGGTTTTGTGATGGAGATGCCGAATGTACGGAGGAGGCCGGTAGTCTGGTCACTGAGGGGATGTCAGATGCCCAGTCTGGATCGTTCGTCTAGCTGTTGTATTACTCCGCGTCTGGGCCTTCTGCCCGACTAGTCTCCAAGGTGTCAGACATCCAGTGGCTAAAGCTTTCGGCAGCTGGCTCTTCCGCTTGGTCCTTGTACTTGGTGTCCCCGCCATCTTGTCCATTGGATGTAGTAGCTTCGAGAGAGTCCTGTTGATACCTAAGTGTACAGAACATTCCAGATTGAGGTAGTAGCCATCTCTCGCATGAGTCACACGGAATGTAGTCACTAAGGAGAGATGTCACCTCGGTATTGATAGCTCTTGCACGTGCTCGTGTCATCGGTCTTCATGTTATTGTGGGAGACGAAGGTAGGTCCATGGGGATGACCGTAGGATGCTCAACATAATCCCCCTGGGAAATATCCGACTTTGAATCGAAAACCTCATCACCATGGTAGGGAGAGAGATCTTTGACGTTGAAGATGTCGCTCACGGTGTACTTGTCGCGTGGTATGTCGATCTTATATACATTGCTTTTGTAGCGTGCGATCACCTCACTGCTGCACGATGTTCCTAACGTGACACTACAATCAGAGACCCTTTCACGAAACTGGGTGCGATGCATTAATCGCAAACAGGGATGTAAAGAACCGTCAAAAAGGATGCAAAATATTTGCGATGGCGGGGACATCAAACACGGTTCATATTTTAGTTACGTTTTCGATGCGAGGCATATGGTTCAGTTCAATGAACTATTTGTGATGAGGTAGAACAATAGAAAGAAGTAGCCAGATGGAGGCGTGTGCGGTATACGGCATACAGTTCACTCGGATAAACTGTTTGTGATGAGGCAGAATAACAGAAACAGGCAGCCAGATGAAGGTGTGTGCGATATACGGCATACAGTTCACTCAGAAGAACTGTTTGCGATTAGGCAACACAAAAGAAATGGTCAGCCAGATTAAGGTGTGTGCGATATATGGCATACGAACAGTATTATTTCTGTGAATAGTGTGCTCTGTTGGGCACACATATATATATATATATATATATATATATATATATATATATATATATATATATATATATATATATATATATATATATATATATATATATATATATATATATATATATATATGGATCATAGCCTTAGGCGACAATGTGCCTGCACGCGTCGTTCTAGCTTGATGTTCCTTCTATGCAAAGTTTCCATTAATTGATGGCATTTTATGAACACGCCACTGTTCCCCGACATTTCCTCACTGGTTTCCAGCTGCCACCCAGCGATATTATGCATAAAGCTAGGCGGCGCGTGACACACGAAGGCAAGAAGCGGAGCCTGTAGCACATCCACCTTTTCCAAGCATGCCAACCCACCAAAGCGCCGCCTCTGCCATACACCTCCTCGACGAGGAAAACGAGAAGGCGCCATGGCCCGTCGAGGTCAAGGAGCTCCCCAGCAACGTGATGGACGACACCGTGATGCGCGTCATAGCCAGGGTTGAGCAAACCCTTGGCACTTCAGTGCCGCGGATCAAGATAGGCATGTTAGCGCCGAGAGGCTGCAGCTCGCCGCACAACATGATCGATGGCATGCCGCAGAGAAAGCTAGGCGCGTCCATGCCGATAGGCTGCAGCTCGCCGCACAGCGAGACTATTGGAGCGCCGCCGGGCGAGAGGCGTGGCGCGCCGCACAGCAAGAACGGATCCATCGGTGCTTGCCTGCTGTCGACAGTGCATCGCAGCTGGGTACACATCCAGTCAGTAACCCCATTCCTCGCCAGGAGTGAGCAGAGGCCGTCTACACATACTTGCACCAAAGGCCAGCCGCACCATACTTGCACCGGACGCCAGCCGCGCCGTTCGCATGGGTCACGCCGTTTGCCTTGTCCGCGCCCCGCTCGATGCCAATGCGCTGGTCACTAGGCTCGACAGCCTCCTTGGCCTAGGTGTCCACCTGGACTCAGTAGAGGAACATGGCCGTCACATCCTCGAGCTGGTGATCTCCGATGAAGTAACCAACTTGGAGCTCGAGATTGCGCTCCAGATGTACCCCAAACGTGCCGACCGCTTGGATGAACACCTGCACGAGTTCAGGCAGAGCCAAGAGCTACCGTAGGCAAGGGCTACTGGTCATGGTCTCATGGACGCGTTTTATTTTGTTGAGTCGTTTCGACGTGCATCACTATGTTTTCACAGCAATCATAATATTGCTCTGTTTCAATGTGTGTAATCTATTTTCCGTTCTTATATGTTCTGTTTCACTGTGTGTTTATATGCTTTCCATTCTGTATATGTGGATGATAACAGCTAGATTCAGTATACGAAAACAGATAGAAAATGGAATTCATAATATATATTATTTGTTTATTAGTTCATCATAGAATATATAAAATATCATCACATATATGTGATGATACTTAACTGCTAGGTAAAATGCATCAAATTGAAAAGAACAATGCTAAAACTAATAATCCTTCCTAGGGGCAGTATTCCGGCAGCCCCTCACCAGCAGCTCCCAAGTGTGTGGCATCTCCCCAGCGCGGAGGCAGTACTCTGCCTCCTCCGCCTCACAGCGACGTACCAATCTGCCTCTTGCCTGCGGATGACCGCGAACGATCTTGCCATTTTGTTAGGCACCCACCGGAGCTCCTCGTCTGTGGCATGCTGGAGCTTATCGGCCCACCTCCACGTAGTGATGAGGCACATATCACCTTTAACCTTCCTCGCAAAGTACCCGTCTTCGTACACCTCCTCCACATGACGACGCGCCCGCCCCGAAGCTCCACCGCCTACTTTTTTCAGGCGGCATCACGGGCTTCACAGGCCGCCTGGTACCTCACTTCCTCCTCTGCTATCTCCTTCTTGAATGCCACTTTCCTGGCTTTCTCAGCAGGTGGCAGCGACTTCCACAAACAAAGATTATACTGGCCCCAAAACCACTCCAAAGTTGGGGGGGGGGTCCAGCGCAACCTCGTCCAACAACGCATAGGGGTCCTCCTCGTCGCTGCTCTTCGACTGAGTGTCCTCGGGGGACGGTGCCTCCTTGTTGGCCGTGGGCAGATCGGCGGCGCCATGGCAGAGATTTGAGAGAGAGAGAGAGAGAGAGAGAGAGAGAGATAGAGAGAGAGAGAGAGGGCGAGCGAGGGGAGGATGTAGATGAGAATGCAGGCGGGACGATGTGAGCAAGGTAGTATTTATTGGCGACCGAAATCTAGATCGACGGGAACAGTACACATGACGGTCGCCAGAATTTACGACTACTGTAGTTTGAATTACACACGATTCCCGCAGCAAAAGACGTGTGTGAACTTAATAGCTCATGGTTTCCAATACAGAACCATGTCTGATTAATAACCCGTTCCACTCACCTTCCAAACCTCGAGGCACAAAATAGAGAGCAAATCATGTGGGGCCTGGTTGTCTTGCCAGATCTTTACATTTTCTTTTTTGAACACCAGATATTTACATCGTCTGATCATTTTTTTAATATTTCGGAATTTAAATGCCATGGCACTCCATGCATATAACCAAGCATTTATGGTTAGTCGCTACATGTAGACGTAGTTCAAATTTGTATTACAGTTATTAAAGGGCTAGAAAATCACATCAATGTCTTAAAAAGGACAAATCACCCCTAAAATTTTCCAAATTTTGACATGACAGTTGTACTACTGCACATTAACTATAGAAAAGTTTTGAGGCCCATAAGAGGAAGCTATCGTTGATTCGTCATCAAACATGCATTGTTCCCTCTCGGAACCATGAGCCTTCTAGTGAGTTGCTCCAGTTTGTGAGTGGTGTGTGTCCAAACTTTCGTCAAACATGCCAATTTTTTTACCACATCATCTTGGTGGCATGACATTACGTCAACTAAGGTTTCATGTGTTTCTGATCATTTTTTATATTTTCGGAATTTAAATGGCATGGCACTCCATGCATGTGTCTAGGACATGACAACAATAAGTTTGAGAATTCCTTCCAATTTACTGCACATGGAATTAAATCGCACACAACTACACAAAAATATGATTTTTCAAACCGTTATGGTTAGCCGTTGCATGTAGATGTAGTTCAAATTTAAATTACGGTTATTAAATGGCTAGAAAATCACTTATATGTCTTTAAAAGGTCAAATGAACCCTAGAATTTTCCAAATTTTCACATGACAGTTGTATTAGTGCACGCAAACTGTAGAAATTTTTTGAAGCCCATAAGAGGAAGTTATCTCCCTTTCGTCATCAAACATGCATTGTTCCCTCTCGGAATCACGAGCCTTCTAGTGAGTTGCTCCGGTTTGTGAGGGCTGTGTGTCCAAACTTTCATCAAACAGGCCAATTGTTTTACCAAATCATCTTGGTGGCATGACATTATGTCAAGCAAGGTTTCATGTGTTTCTGATCATTTTCAATTTTTTTGCAATTTAAATGCCATGGCACTCCATGCACGTGTCTAGGCTGTGACACCAATGTGTTTGAAAATTCCTTCCAATTTACTGCACATGGAATTAACTCGCACACAAGTACACAAATATGATTTTTCAAACTGTTATGGTTAGCCGTTGCATGTAGATGTGGTTCAAATTTGAATAACGGTCATTAAATGGCTAGAAAATCACTTAAATGTCTTTAAAAGGTCAAATGACCGTTGGAATTAAATTTTGACATGACAGTTGTATTGGTGCACGTTAACTGTAGAAATTTTTTGAAGGTCGTAAGCGGAAGCTCTCTCCCGTTCGTCATCAAACATGCATTGTTCCCTCTCAGAAACACGAGCCTTCTAGTGAGCTGCTCCGGTTTGTGAGGGGTGTGTGTCCAAACTTTCATCAAACATGCCAATTTTTTACCCCACCATCTTGGTGGCATGATATTACATCAAGCAAGGTTTCATGTGTTTCTGATCTTTTTTTAATTTTTTGGAATTTAAATGCCATGGCACTCCATGCTTTGGGTCATAACCGTGAGACCAATATGTTTCAAAATTCCTTCCAATTTATTGCACATGGAACTAACTCGCAGACAAGTACACAAATATGATTTTTAAAGCCATTACGATTATCCGTTGCATGTAAATGTAGTTCAAATTTTAATTACGGTCATTAAATGACTAGAAAAACATTTAAATGTCTTTAGCAGGTCAAATGACCCCTGGAATTTTACAAATTTTCAAATGACAGTTGTATTAGTGCACGTTAACTATTGAAAATTTGTGAAGGCCCTAAGAGGAAGCTATCGCCCGTTCGTCATCAAACATGCATTGTTCCTTCTCGGAACCATGAGCCTTCTAGTGAATTGCTCCGGTTTGTGAGGGGTGTGTGTCCAAACTTTCGTCAAACATGCCAATTTTTTACCACATCATCTTGGTGGCATGGCATTACATCAAGCAAGGTTTCATGTGTTTCTGATCTTTTTTTAACCTTTTGGAATTATGTGCCATGGCACGCCATGCTTTGTGTCATTGTCATGAGACCAATATGTTTGAAAATTCCTTCCAATTTACTGCATGTGGAATTAACTCGCACATAAGTACACAAATATGATATTTCAAACCGTTATGGTTAGCCGTTGCATGTAGATGTAGTTCAAATTTGAATTATGGTCACTAAAATGGCTAGAAAATCACTTAAATGTCTTAAAAGGTAAAATGACCCCTGGAATTTTCCTATTTTCAAATGATAGATGTATTAGTGCACATTAACTATAGAATCAAATATGCATTGTTCCCTCTCGAAACCACGAGCCTTCTAGTGAGTTGCTCCGGTTTGTGAGGGGTGTGTGTCCAAACTTTCATCGAAGATGCCAATTTTTTTACCACATCATCTTGGTGGCATGACTTTACATCAAGCAAGGTTCCATGTGTTTCTGATCTTTTGTTAACTTTTTGGAATCTAAATGCAAGGGGCACTCCATGCTTTGTGTCATAGCCATGAGACCAATATATTTGCGAATTCCTTCCAATTTACTACACATGGAGTTAACTCGCACACAAGTACATAAATATGACTTTTCAAACCATTTTGGTTAGCTGTTGCAAGTACATGTAGATCAAATTTTCATTACGATCATTAAATGGGTAGAAAATCACTTAAATGTCTTCAAAGGTCAAATGACCCCTAGAATTTTCCAAATTTTCAAATGACAGTTGTATTAGTACTACAAATTTTCTAGAACATTTAAAACACCATGCGTTGCCACTTTATTCCAAATTCGTCTTTCACAGCTAATAAAAAATATCAACAATATCACACACAGTTGCCTTGCAGGAACCGTCCGCAATGAAAATTCGTGGGTCTGTTTAAGTCTTCCTCCTTAAGCTTCATCGGCTAGTCTGCTCCAGTGCTGGCAATCCCTGAATCCATGAGTCCCGATCCCCATTCCCGCAACCCCTTCTTACAAATATGACGTTGTGGAAACGCTTTGTGAGGGCCCGTACGATGGCTGCGTCCTCCCCGAGCGCCACCGCCTGTGCCGACAGCGCGACTGCCTACCGCAAGAGTCTCGCCGCATCTGCATTGAGCGCGGCCGCATCCGCCGAGAGGGCATCTGCGGCAGCTGCAGCAGCCGAGATGGCTGCAGCAAGTGCTGCAATGGCGGTTGCAAACACCGAGAGCACTCGAGTTGCCGTTCGTGCCGCCGATGTAGCCTTGTCCCGGGTCGAGGCCATCCACGCCAAGATTGAGGACGCAAACGCCAAGATATTCCAGGCCACCTCGGAATCCAGCATGCAACCCACGTCCGAAAAGGCGGCGATGGCCATGGATCACCTGATTCCTCATGAGATCACCGAGCGGGAGTTGGAGATGCAGGAGGCAGTGGAGATCGAGGAGCGCCGGCAGGAGGATTTGCGCGTGGTCGAGGTCGAGGTACAGAAGAGTCTATCCATCGAGGAATCGGCGGTGGAGTAACAACGCAAGCTCTGGCGCAGCCACTACTATGAGTACTACCAACGGCGAGGACAAGAACGCGGTCCACTTCAGCAGGGGGACGCGGAGTCCACCAACGGCGGCATGTCGCCAGGACAAGTCATCGATGTCTCATCTCACAACGGCGATGCATAGCCCGGTGCGGCGGCGGCTTGTTAAAATTATGCGTACTTAGGCTTTGTTGTTAATCCTAGTCTTTTGTTAGAGCATTGTTTAGGTCAACTAGGTCTATTTAATTACTAAAATTGCTCGATTCAGTAAGTGTGGTCAGTGTGTTGTACGCTCTTTTGTGTGCCCAAATTAGAAAGCGACGTTAAATTATGCAATGACGTGGATGAGGACAGTACCCAGGGAAATTTCCACCACAATTTGAATTATCAAACCCATCAGATGCATGTAAAGCAGAAGAATCGTTTGCGATGCACACAATCATTCGAATTGAATGGTGTCCGGTGGCACCGCACGCAAAGTTTCCCTCCACATTTCAAAAATTTTAGCCTACTGCCAAAATATCTACCCCCTGCCCCACCCCCTTTTCTCCCCGACCACAAGTCACATTTCCCCTATTTGCTCCTTCCTTCCTTCCTTCCAAAGCTATAGCCGCGTCCTCGATTGCTTCCTCGCTCTTGCGGCCTCGCATCCTACCGCAAGGGTCGCTATGGTCTTCTTCAATGACCTCTCCAGCGGTTCCTCCTCCGACGACGACTCCTTCACCACCCGGGTATGCCTCTCTTCTCTCTCTCTCTCTCTCTCTCTCTCTCTCTCTCTCTCGGGTTATGAATTGGAATGAAGGATTTTAAACCGGCGGTCGATTTGAGTCATTTCTTCCTCTTGTAGCTCCCTAGGACCATCAGTTGCAACGAATGGAGCGGGGTGGCTAAAGATCTGCCTGCTCGTTGTGACCATCAATCTCCATGCGTGAAGCTAGTTGCGTTTGAATCTGTGGACAGTGGGAGGAAGTTTCTGGCATGTGCAGAGAAGGTTAGCCCCACTTCCGTTCTTACAAATCATTTGTTAGATGTGATTCAGACACTGTCACTCTGCTATGTTATTCTGGATGTTAAGACAGTGTCACAGTGTGTACCTAGTATCTAAAAATGTTGCCATCTCATTAGCGGTGGCATTAGAAAATTATTTGCCATCGCTTTAGCATTTTGTGCAGCCAACTTTGGTCCACACATCCGAGCAGCCAAGCAGTAAAATACTAAATCTTTATGGCATGAAGGAACTGGGCATCAGAGCAACTAGGTGCTTGGGAGTCCGGGTCCCTGATTTTTTCCGCTGCACCGGCTCGCTAGTATAGGGCATCGGTGCCAAGTGTAGCAATAGTTGTCTTTACACCGGTTTTGGCATACACAGTGGACGGCCTTAGTGCTATTAGTTCTATGTTACTAAATTTGTGCATGGACACACCTGTTAGTATCAATTTGCTGTCATCCAAACACTGTCGCTATGTTGTTTTAGTTATATATAGATTCCTCATAAAATGTTCAATTTGTTATTTGTAGTACATGATTAAGAACTTGTAGCGTTGTTGTATTTAATTATAGCTTCTAATGTTTCAAAATTTGGTTGTTGTCTTAGTAGCAATTAATTCATTTGCACATTGATCTTTTAGAGAAGATATGTCACAATTAACCTTTTTCTTCAGTTTATAAAAATATGTACTTGGTTATTTTCTATGTTGCTAGAAACCCATTTCCCCTACAATTTTTACTGGTCTAGTTTTAAATATTATAGGATGAACGGAAGTGTTCTTACCTCGAGTGTGATGCGGAGCATCCTATGGTCATCCCCATGGACCGACCATCGTCTCACCAAGTGCCAAGAGGACACATGACACGAGCACGAGCTAGAGCTCTCGACACCGAGGTGACTTCTTTCCTTAGTGACATCACATATGATCCTCTCGAGACATGGCTACTACCAAAGTCCGGAATGATGTGCATGATTAGGTACCAAGAAGACCCTCTCAAAGATGCATGTGAAGACGGACAAGGCCCCAAGTTCAAGGATGAAGAGAAATGCCAAAAGGAGAAGAAGGAAGCTCCACGGCCCGGACATCCGGCCCCAGCCCTGGACATCCGGCCGCCGGAGACATCCACTACAACAACAATCCAGCAGCCGAAGCTAAAGGAGCCGGACATCCGGCCCCATAGAGCCCGGACATGCGGCCCCACAGAGCCCGGACATCCGGTCCCAGCCCGGAAATCCGGTGCCCGAAACAGAACATACCCGAAGCTGAACCACTTCGGCCCAGACATCCGGCTCTTCGCGATGACCCGGACATCCGGCCCCGTCTGTCTGCACACAATAAAGGGCCGAGGCCCATGTACCCCTTCGCCAACCTAGAGTATATATACTCCTCCTCCTCCCTCTTTCTAGGGTTAGCATTGGTTTAGCTCATATGTGAGATAGAGCTTTGCTCATCCATACAGATCTGCTCCGTGAGAGAGACTGCGGCCCCTGTATGGAGAAGATCCCCCTTGGATTCAAGACCCCCTCTTGGGTGGCCCCATCAAGACCTCCTCTCGGAGAAGAACCGATTACCCTATGTATCGTCTCTTGTTGGATTTGGACTGTGTGATCTCTATGTGTACTCGGATCTAGCACATGTCTAATTGAATCTTGTTTGTTTGAGTGATTCTCTCGTGTTTTCCCTCGTGTCTCCCCTCGTGTTCTTCGTGTTCCTCGTTGGGATCCGCTCCTTTCGTGAAAGATCAGCCATCTAGGGTTCCAGCCTACATCATCTTGGTATCATGAGCCATGTTGATCACGATTTCAGAGCCCCCTCTCTTTGATTTCCAGCCCTGTTTTGTTGATTTTGTCCCTAATTCGAAAATTCCCCACAAAAATAGCCCCACAAATTTTTTTGTGATTTTTTGGTGTGATGAAGTTTTGTTGGATTTGATCCCCAGATTTTGTGTGTTGCAGGTACATCTAGCTCTTCCCCATCTTTTCCCCAATTTCCATCCACAAAATCTTTCGAATTTTGCCCCGGATTTGACCTCTCCACGTGGATTTCTTCGAGGTCCCAGCCCCGATATCCGGCCCGACATGGCAGCACTTCCATCCACTGCTCCGTTTTCCGCCTAACTCTTGCCAAATTTTGCTCCGGTGCCCACATACACTTCCGCATACCACCACCACTTCCGCATACCACCACCATAGCTTTCCCGCTACCAACTTCGACAATTTTGACACGTTTTACTTTGAGAATTTGAGTTGTGATTCCCGTGTCCTATTGTCTTTCGGCTATCTAGGTACGGTTCGACATCGACATCACCGCCTCTTATCTTTGCAACGGACTCGTCATCAACACCATCAACCGTTATTGCTTACAAACAACCAAGCTCAACGGTAGCCTCATCTTGGTATCATGATATCATCAAACATTCTTTCCATTGCATTGATAACCCCATAGCCCATTTTGCTTAGCTTACCCGTCGAGACTAGCCTTTGAGTATTGCCGGCAACATGACTTGTGCACATTAGTGATCATACTTCCCATAGCATACATATATCATCGTGGTGCATATCTTGGTATCATCTCTTGTGTCACAAAGTTGTCATCGCATATACTCAATTGCTATCTTGGTTCATGAAGCATTGCATGAGAAAGGAGATCAAACACAAAGAGCCAAACAATCTTTTAAGCAAAAGGGAAAGATAAGCAAAGAGCTTATAAGAAAGAACCATAGCATCATACAACATTAAGATTGTCATACTCGATCATCTTGGATCATATCATCGGAATACCATACTTATAGCATACTTGGGATAGAGATCGTTGCATTCTTGCTTAGTTGGTTGTGCACAAGTTCGTATCAGCCTATTGTGCAATCGTTCCAGCATCTCTCTAGTGTTGTGCAACACGAGCATTTTCGTGGACTCCACATTTTGGCTCATCCCTTGGTAGCACGACCCCACTTATCTATTTGCATGTGTGTTCCATGTACCATATATTGCTATTGGTCTACTTGTTGCACTTGCAAATTTGCAAATCTTTTCCAACATTATTGAGTATCACTTACAACTGCATCAAATTTTGTGCCACCATCCTAATCGAGCTCCACTATAAGCTTTTTCTTGTGTAGGTGTGAGGAACCGACAAGAATTGGTACCAATTGTGCTATTTCCTTGTTACACATCGGAGTGATCATTGATCCATTTTCAACATCGGTCAAGGTACATTTGGTATAAGTTTTTCTCTTTCTCCCACTCACATATTTGCTTGAACTGATGGATAGGCCAAGTACTTCTACCAACCCACTCTTCCTTGAACAAGATGACGACCCGAACAACTACGTCACCAAGCTACACCTATTTGGAACGCAACGAGCTTTGCATGAAGAGCAACTAGCAATGAGCGACCGCATCGACAACCTCGCCACCGACTTGCAACTCTCCGAGCAACGTACAAGAGACCTTCGACAACAAGCTCGACGAACAAAAGCAAGAGAACAATACAAGAATGGAAGAGATTCGTGCCTTGTTGGTCAACCGCTCTTCTACCACTTCATCCTACTCAAGAAGGAGCCGTTCAAGTCGACACTCTGACGACACTATCTCTGAGTCAAGTACCCGACATCGAACACTTTCCGACGAGCCGTGCGCCAAGACAGTCACGCCAACCGCAATCCTCTACAAGACACCGACTCTCAAGAGCAAGCTCGCACACAAGAACATTGACATCGTCAAAACCAAGCTACATTCGCGCAAGCAGAAAAACGCCAACGCCAATGACAATGAGAAGAAGAGGAGCGAGCGCGACAACACCAAGATGCACAAGATGCTGAGGCACAGTGCCAAGAACAACAACTACGTGAAGCTCAAGCACTTGAGGCGCAACGTGCCCTTCGTGATTCAAGTCGAGCCGTAGCCAACCGAGTCCGACAAGCTCGTGAGCATCAAGAAGTGCTTCGTGATGATGTTCAAGAGCGGATTTATCAATCACGTGTGCATCGTCAAGCTCCTCGTCGAGATCGACAATCACCTCCTCAAGCTAGACATGAACCTCAAGTTCGCCAAGAACATCAAGACAATGGAAATCCTCCAAGACAAGAGCCACATGAGGTCGACAACCCTCCTCACCAAGAGCAACATGAGCATGTCAATCCTCAGCGTCATGGGCATCATCATCCCCGACCCCAACACAATGAAGAGCAACGCTACGTCAAGCTCAAGTTCACCATGCCCAAGTTCACCGGAAGCAATGACCGTGAACACTACATTTCATGGGCATTGAAGGTCGACAAGATCTTTCGCTTGCACAACTATGACGAAGAAAAGAAGATCATGATGGCATCCCTTGAGTTCCAAGACTACGTCCTCATTTGGTGGGAACAAGTCATTGAGCGCCGAGCGGCAAGAGGTGAACCACCCATCACTACTTGGGCACAAATGAAGGATGTCATGAGACCATGCTTCATCCCTACCTTCTACAACCGCGACCTCTTCTAGAAACTCCAATTACTCAAGCAAGAAACCAAGAGTGTTGAAGAGTACTACAAGGAAATGGAGATTGCCATGATACGAGCCAATGTCACGGAAGATGATGAGCAAATTATGGCACGTTTCTTGAATGGACTCAATCATCCTATCAAGCAGATCACCGACTTTCAACAATACTCGAACCTCATCGAGCTAGTGCATCAAGCTACCAAAGCGGAACGTCAAGTGCAAGATGACTTCAAGTATGTCAAGTTCTCATCCAAATCCTATGGTTTCTCCAACACCCAAGCTTCAACGACTCCAACACCTTCTACCTCAACCAAGCCATCTACAAGCAACGGCGACAAAGTCAAGTTACAAGAAAACTTCGACAACCTCAAGTCGTCTTCCTACTACAAGCAATGTCAAACTGAGAGCTTCATCATCATCTACCCCAACCGATGAGACCATCAAGACGAGTTCCTTCAAATGCTTCACATGCGGAGGCCGAGGCCACAAGTCCTTTGAGTGTACAAACAAGCGCACCATGATCCTCAACAATGACTGAACCTACGATTCCATGAGTGAAGGAGAAATGGAAGCCCTTGATCAAGTGACCATGCACCAGCAAGTGAACGTCAATGAAGATGATCAAGTTTTTTGTGACGAAGATTCGAGCCCCGCTCTCGTTGTCTCCAAGGTCTTGAATTTTCAACATTAACAAGACGAAGACCAAAGATGTCATATCTTCCACACCAAGGCCGACATCAATGGAAGGTATGCAAGGTCATCATCGATGGAGGGAGTTGCCATAAATTAGCAAGTGAAGAACTATGCTCCAAGCTCCAATTGGTCAAGATGAAGCACCCGCACCCCTACAAAGTTCAATGGCTAAGCGACAATGGCACTCTCCAAGTCGAGCATAGGGTACAAGTCTCCTTCAAGACCGGAGCATACAAATACACTTTGGAGTGTGATGTTGTTCCTATGACCGTTTGCCACCTCCTTCTTGGACGGCCATGGCAATTCGACCGATCTATCATCCACAACGGGCGTACAAATCTCTATAGCTTCAAGATGATAGGGAAGGAATATGTGCTACGACCTATGTCTCCAAACAGAGTGACCGCCGACAAGCAAGCCACCCATCATGGAGAGAATAGTGAGAGAGCGAACCACCAAAAAGAAAGTGAGCGCCACAAGCCAAAATTGAGTGCCTCCACGATGAGCGACAAGAAGAGCTTAGTCCTATTTGCCACCAAACGTGAGATGAGAGAAGTGTGTGAGAACCGATAAGTGTCATGCACTATGTCCTTTTGTGCAAGGACGAGACGCTAAAAGCTAACATCTCTCACAATCTACCTTTAGTGTTATATTCTCCATTGCAGGAATTCGAAGATGTTTTCCCCAACGAGCTACCTCCGGGTCTACCTCCACTACAAGGCATCGAGCACCGCATCGACCTCATCCCCAGAGCACCACTCCCGAATAAGGCTCCATATCGCATCAACCCCGAAGAAACCAAAGAAATACAAAGGCAAGTAAAATATCTCATACACCATGGACATGTGCGTGAAAGTTTGAGTCCTTGTGCTGTACCAGTCATTCTTGTGCCAAAAAGAGACGGTAGCTTTTGCATGTGTTTCGATTGTAGACCTATCAATGCTATCACCAATCGCTATAGGCACCCCATTCCACGCCTTGATGATATGCTAGATGAACTTAGCGGTGCCACTATTTTTTCCAAAATTGATCTCAAAAGTGGTTACTATCAAATACCCATACAAGAGGGTGATGAATGGAAAACTGCTTTCAAAATCAAGTTTGGCTTGTATGAGTGGTTAGTTATGCCTATAGGTTTACCGGAAGTGCCTGGTACTTTCATGCGTCTTATGCATTATGTGTTTCGCCCTTACATTGGTGAGTTCGTTGTGGTCTACTTCGAGGATATCCTTGTTTTTAGCAAATCTCTCAAAGATCATGTCACCCACCTTCGAACCGTGTTACAAACTCTTCGAAAAGAGCGTCTCTATGCTAACATGGACAAATGCCTTTTTGGCGTTAATAAGCTTGTTTTCTTGGGTTTTGTAGTATCTTCTAAGGGTGTTCATGTTGATAAATCTAAGATCAATGCTATTAAAACTTGGCCCCAACCAACCAACTTGCAATAAGTGCGTAGTTTCCTTGGTCTAGTCGGTTTCTACCGTAGATTTGTGAAGGATTTTAGCACCATTGCATCTCGTTTACATGCTTTGAGCAAGAAAAATGCACCCTTTGTTTGGGGACCATCTCAAGATAGCGCATTCAATGAGCTTAAGAATTTGCTTACTCATGCTCCCATGCTTGCATTACCCAACTTTGACAAACCCTTTTGAGATTCATTGTGATGCTAGTGGTAATGGCATAGGAGGTGTGTTAACGCAAGAGAAACGCCCAATTGCTTACTTTAGTGAGGAAATTTCCGGAGCACAACTCAATTACCCCATCTATGACAAAGAGCTATATGCTTTAGTGCCAGTTTTGCGTGAGTGGGAACATTACCTTCGTCCTCATGAATTTGTCATCCATACCAACCATGAAACACTTAAATATCTTAAGGTTCAAACTCAGTTGAACAAGCATCATGCTAAATGGAGTGAATTGATAGAGTCATTTCCTTATGTCATCAAATACATAAAAGGCAAAGAAAATGTTGTAGCGGATGCACTTTCCTGTATATGCATGCTTGTTACAAAACTTGAGTTAAATGTCATTGGCTTTGAGCACATCAAAGAATTGCATGCACATGATCCTACTTTTGCAATTCCTTATGCCAAGTGTTTGATGCAAACATCTTGGGAATGTTATTACATCAAAGATGATTATCTTATGAGAGCTAACAAACTTTGCATTCCCGAGTCTTCTCTTTGTTTGTTGCTTTTGCAGGAATCTCATGGAGGAGGACTAATGGGACACTTTGGACACGCTAAGACATTTGCTACGCTCTCCAAGAACTATTTTTGTCCCAAGATGTTTCACGACATCAACCGCTTCACCAATCGATGCTCTACATGTCGCAAAGCTAAGTCTAAAGCTCAATCTCATGGACTCTATATGCCTCTTCCAATTATGTACCAACCATGGGAAGATATTAGCATGGATTTTGTACTTGGTTTGCCTAGAACTAGAAATGGAAAAGGATTCCGTGTTTTTTGTTGTGGACCGATTCTCTAAAATGGCACATTTCATACCATGCAACAAGATAGACGATGCTTCACATGTTGCCAATCTTTTTTGTAGAGAAATCTTGCGCCTACATGGCGTGTCAAAGACGATTGTCTCAGACCGCAACGTCAAGTTCTTGAGTTACTTTTGGAAGACCTTATGCGCCAATCTGAGAATCAAGCTCTTGTTCTCTTTGGCATACCATCCTCAAACCGACGGCCAAACGGAGGTGAAGAACCGCACTCTCTCCACTCTACTATGTGTGTTGATAAAGAAGAACATCAAGGAGTGGGAGGACTGCCTACCTATCGCCGAGTACGCCTACAACCGTGCAATACATTCGACTACCGACAAGTCCCCCTTCGAGGTCATCTACGGTTTCAACCCGTTGTCCCCATTGGACATTCTTCCTCTACCACTACAAGAGTGCATCAACATGGACGCGAGTGCCCGAGTGAACTTCCTCAATAAGATGCATGAAGATACAAGGCACACCATCGAGCGCCAAGTACAACGACTCGCGACACAGCTCAACATCACCAAGCAACCCATTATATTCAACATCGGAGATCTTGTTTGGCTACACCTTCGCAATGACCGTTTCCCCAATGAACGCAGCTTGCACGCTACAACAACAATGCCTACAAGATCGACATTCCACGTGACAAGTACTCCGTGAGTGACATCTTCAACATCAAAGATCTCTCCTCGTACCATGGTGATGAGGATTTCGATATGACGTCGGATCTTTCCAAAGGGAGGGGAGATGATGCGGAGCATCCTATAGTCATCCCCATGGACCTACCATCGTCTCACCAAGTGCCAAGAGGACCCATGACACGAGCACGAGCTTGAGCTCTCGATAGCGAGGTGACTTCTTTCCTTAGTGACATCACATATGATCCTCTCGAGACATGGTTACTACCTAAGTCTGGAATGTTGTGCATGATTAGGTACCAAGAAGACTCCCTCGAAGATGCACGTGAAGACGGACAAGGCCCCAAGTTCACGGATGAAGAGAAACGTCGAAAGGAGAAGAAGGCAGCTCTAGGGCCTGGACATCCGGCCGCTGGAGAAATCCACTAGAGAAACAATCCAGCAGCGGAAGCTACAGGACCCAGACATCCGGCCCCAGCCCCGGACATCCGGCCCCGCACCAGCCTGGACATCCGTCCCCTGCCCGGAAACAGGCGCCCGTCACAGAACATGCCCGAAGCTGAACCACTTCAGCCCGGACATCCGGCCAAAGGCCCGGACATCCGGCTCTTCGCGAAGGCCCAAACATTAGGCCCGTCGCCCAGACATCCTGCCCCGTCTGTCTGCGCATAGTAAAGGGCCGATGCCCATGTACCCCTTCGCCCACCAAGACTATATATACTCCCTCTCTCTAGGGTTAGCATTGGTCTAGCTCATATGTGAGATAGAGCTTTGCTCATCCATACGGATCTACTCCTTGAGAGAGACTGCGGCCCCTCTACGGAGAAGATCCCCCTTGGATTAAAGACTCCCTCTTGGGTGGCCCCATCAAGACCTCCTCTCAGAGAAGAACCGGTTACCCTATGTATCGTCTCTTGTTGGATTTGGACCGTGTGATCTCTATGTGTACTCCGATCTAGATGTGTGTAATCGAATCTTGTTTGTTTGAGTGATTTTCTCGTGTTTTCCCTCATGTTTCCCCTCGTGTTCTTCGTGTTCCTCGTTGGGATCCGCTCCTTTCATGAAAGATCAGCCATCTAGGGTTCCACTCTACATCAGACTGGGTTGATAAAGAGTGGCCGCAGTCTTTGAAGATGTGCCTAGCAAAGCTCTAGAGCATGTATGAGGAAGAGAACGAAGGTAGGCTTAGAGAAAGTGTTGTCAACGCTGAAGAATATTTGAAGATGCGTGATAAAAGAGGAAGATGGAGAATGAGCTCAGATTTTTTAAATCAGACTTTGCTAAGATGGTGTTGGCGAAGGAGGATGCACTTTCCCAGTTGGCCACTGCAAAATAGGTTCTTATTGAAGTAAAAGCAGAGGTGGATAAGACGAGCCTGGATGATCTTGATTAGGGAAATGAATATATTGTTATAATATTGTTCTTATGAAGGTGAACTAGCTATATGTTGTACTGTGTTGTTTTCAGGTTGCTATCGTATTGTGGTGTTAAAATATATTTATGTGCCTGACATGAAATTGGCAAACATCTGTTTGACATGAAATGTGAATTTGCATAATACTGGAATTATTAATTATAAACTAATAAACCTGCTAAATGGGTCATGGAACTTTGCAAACAGTTCTAGCAGTAAAAGCGCTTGTGATGGATAGCCCAATGCCATACAGTTTTCTTCATCAAATCGTGTGTGATGTAGTTGAATAAAAGCAAACGGTTAACCGAGGCAGAGCGTGTGTGATAGTTACACCTATCACACATGAGGCTACACATAAAACTGTGTGGGATGTATATACGAACGGAAACGTTTTCCCTGGATTGACTGTGTGGGATGTACATACGAACGGAAACATTTTCCCTGGATTGACTGTGCGGGGTGTACATAAGAACGGAAACATATTCCTTGGATTGACTATATGGAATGTACATAACAAATGGAAGTGTTTGTTTGGACCTGACTATGTGGGATGTACTTACGACCAGAGCCGATTGGGCTTGTGTAATCATATTTCATCGCTCGTCCGTTGCACACAACCTCATTTTGGTGAGCGTGTGTGCCAGGAGGGCCTATCCCCGATGGTTTCTGGTACGTGTGGGAAGGACCCCCCCTATCGCCCACACTCACTTGGCGACGGTTCCAAATGCCGTCGCGAAAAGGGGTTAAAAACCGTTTGTATAGAACTTTGCTATACCATTGCCTTGAAGGGTCCATTGGCTTGTGGTAGTAGTTTGGACTTGCATTCATTGGGGAAGCACTCCTTGCGAAGGTGTATCCACACAAGGTCTCCAATGTTGAATACCATGGGGTGCTTGTTGATGTTGATCTTGGTCGCAATTCCTTTGTACTTGGCGTTCGATTGCTTGTCGTGTATCTTCATGCACCTTCTTGAGATAGCTCGTTTGTGCACTGGCGTCCGTATTAATGTGCTCTTGTGATGGTAGCAGTAGAATGTCCAATGGGGACAACAGATTGAAAACGTAAACGACTTCGAATGGGGACGTGTCGGTAGTCAAATGTGGGGACCGATTCTCCAGGTACTAATTCCCAGAAAATGGCCCTTGTGCTCATCAGCCCGGGATAAGCTGTTAATGATGAGGCACCAACTTGATACAGAAATTCCAAGCAAATACAAAATATGTAGTACAAGACCATTCTGGTCCGTGCGTACAACAAATGGTTTCTAGTGGTTGATGGCGGAAGCGGGCTGAAAATCATCAGTGTCTATGGGACTCCATTTCCCACGGGAATAGCTGACCAGGTTAACTCCTATCTTCGCGAGGCTGATATCACCGTTGCTTAGGTTCCGGGGCTGTCATCACGTCGCTCCTTTCCGCGCAAGAAATCTGGCCAAGACGATAGCCAGGGACAAGCCAGTGAGTACTTTGAATGTACTCGCAAACATTATGAACACGGGAATAATATAACAATAATATGCCGAAAATATCTTATGCTCATGACGTCGGTCACAAAAGATAAATAAACTCTGATGCGTGCAAGCATGATAATTATGAATATGCAATAAAATGATAGTATTAGGATTATGAAATAAATATCATAAAGGACTTCAAAAGAAATGCCACAATCGGGCGTCTGAGCGACACCGCATAAAGGGCTTTAAAAGAAATGCCACAATCGGGCGTCTGAGCGACACCGCATAAAGGGCTTTAAAAGAAATGCCACAGTCGGGCGTCTGAGCGACACCACATAAAGGGCTTTAAAAGAAAGTCCACAGTCGGGCGTCTGAGCGACACCACATAAAGGGCTTTGAAAGAAATGCCATAGTCGGGCGTCTGGGCGACACCACATAAAGGGCTTTAAAAGAAATGCCACAGTCGGGCGTTTGAGCGACACCACATAAAGGGCTTTAAAAGAAATGCCACAGTCGGGCGTCTGAGCGACACCACATAAAGGGCTTTAAAAGAAATGCCGCAGTCGGGCGTCTGAGCGACACCACATAAAGGGCTTTAAAAGAAATGCCACAGTCAGGCCCGGCGACACCACATAAAGGGCTTTAAAAGAAATGCATGATCAAGGCGTCGAGCGACACCACATAAAGGGCTTTAAAAGAAATGCCACGGTCGGGCGCCCGAGCGACACCACATAAAGGGCTTTAAAAGAAATGTCATGATGGAGGCGTCGGCGACACCACATAAAGGGCTTTAAAAGAAAAACAATCATAGTGAACATCCAGGAGGTAGAACCATCCCAGGGATATTCGACAATACCAATAATATCATGGATTAGTCCACAACAAAATAATAATTATCATTACCACATGTCGCAAGTCGTAATATCAGTTCTGACTTAACAGTTTCACCTCCGAAGACCGACAATAAGACCGACACTTGAGCCATCCTAGACTGTAATCCTTAACCATGGACACGGCTATTCGAATAGGTTTAATCTCTGCAGAGGGTGTACTCTTTACCTTCGAGTAATGGATTTCATTAGTCCATCGGGACTAATTCCGTCTATGGTCTTTTTGTTGAAAACACACCTAACTTGCACACACCAGCTTATCTCATACGTGTCTGGAATCACCCACGACACCTGTCAAGCAAACTTTAAGTGGGGAGGCTACAACCTCGCGTAGCATGGGATCAAATTTATATTGCGCACTCTAAGGGGTGGCCTCCCCTCTCGGTCTCAACCGGAAACACCCATGCCCCCGGACCAGGTGGCCTGCCTACCAGCTACAACCGGTATCTTCCACCCTGGCCTCTCTGTACGGTGTGTGCTACAAAGAGGTTGACAAATTACTGAATCGTACTCTACTTGTTGTAGAGACGAGTGGTAGTACAAAACAAGTATGGGGGTTACTGGAACAAGACTCGATCTACGGTCGACTCAGGAGGTTTAAGTATTTCCCTGCATGACATGTATAACAAATATATCTCAACCAACACGATCACCGCTCACCATACCTCACTATGCCATACCGGACATGACCGTCCCAACGGGGACCGGCGACAAACTCATGCCTACCCAAGGCAGAGGCTTTCCCGGATTCCTTCCGGCATGCAAGCAAGGCACATGAGGATGATTATTATCACAGGTGTGATTATTCCCAACAGCATGGAAATCACAAATATGCAACCATGCACATGATCATCTCACATGAAATAACAAGTCCTCAAAAAAATGAGGTAGTGTTATAAGCGTGTCAACGAACACACAAAAGTATTATGCCGGGGTTCAGAATGCTTGCCTTCAGGTCATGGGAAGGCAGGGTGCATTTCAAACTCTTGAAATATTTCTCCTCTCTTAAAAAATCCTATTTTAGAAATATAAACGAATTAACACAAAAATAAAAACAGCACAAAAAGTTGTTCTGAAATTTTTTCAAATAAATCTTAAAATAAACTATACAATATTTGAGAGAGGTTGGAAAAAGAATTAATTCATTTGGAGTTATATTTAAAAAGATACAGCAGGTCAAAGTTTGGTCAAAATCTGTTATATAAAATAAAACAGAAAAGAAAAACGTTTCAAATAAAAACGTACACGTCGAAAGCGTACTTCGTAAGTGCTCTTCCACTTAACCCACGTGGACTGGGACGGGGGTCACTGACAGTGGGTCCAGGGGCCCCACTGGTCAGGTTTGACCAGTCCCCTCTCCCTCCTCTTCTCTGCCCGAGTAGAGGCGGGGCGCCCGGCGATCGTCGCTGGCGAACGGCGTCTTCTCGCGGGCATCCGAGAGCAGGGATGGATCCGCCACTCCTAGGCGGTCCTTCCGGTGGTCGCAGGGTCGCCGGAGGTGGAGGGAGTCGCCGGCGCCGAGCTCCGTGGCGGAGGGGGGCTTCGGTGACAAAGTGCTTTTTAGGCTGCGGTGGTCTCCGACCAAATTGAGCGAGGGGTTGTGCTCGCGAGAGGAAGGGAGAGTTCTTGGTGGAGAGAGTGGAGAGGGAGAGGCAATGGTGGCGATGGAATCAGCCGGGGTTTGGCGGCGACCGAACCGGCCGGACTTGGGGAAGAAGGCCTTCCCCTCCTCGAATGCTGGCCAGGGTAGCTCTAGGAGGATCACTGGAGGTTGATCGAGGGCTAGATGGAGCTCCGGGGCCCATATATAGGCGGTGGAGGTCGGTTCCGGGGCGGCCGGCGATAAGGACGACGGCGAACCGCCTCCCTGTAGCTTGGACGACGTGGCGGCGACGAGCGCTAGAGGACGAGGCTGCGGATGAGCTCGCACTGTTCCAGGGGCAGGTGGCAAGCCGGGGTGGCTTTGGCGGCGCCGACCATGGCAGAGGCGCGCTGCGGACGCCGGCATGCCGCCAAAAGCTCTGTCGGCGGCGCTGTTGGCTGCCAGGGCGGCTTGGCGCGTTGCTGTGAGGAGGTTGGTGCGTGGCGTGGCGCTGCAGAGTGGGCCAAAACCAGGGGGGCCAGCGTGTCGGCTCGCGCGCGGCTCGTGCAATACGCGTGCTCTGGGCACGTCCAGTGGACGCACGGAAGGTGTTCGACACAATGCCGTGGCACGCTACAGGTCACAGGTGAGGTTGGAAAGCAACAGAGCTAGGTTGTTGATAGAGTGAAGCTCAGTGGACAAGGTGGTTTGGTCAGGTGGCCAAGTTCACAATGCCAACAACAACTCATGTCAAATCTGAACATGCACTCCAGGTGTTTGACAAAATGCCACAGGCACTTAGGCTTTTCTTGGAGGGGCCAAATCTCCCAGATTAGTGTCTCTGTGGGTGCACAAGAGGGTGGTGAGGTTAGTTGGTGAAAAAGCACAAACTTGCTAGTGCAAGTTTTGCTGAACTTCAAATCTGGACAGGATGTGAGTGGCATTATTTCATGAACCAAAATTATGCCAATAATTGCATGCTCCTGGACTTAGGGGTTTAGCATGGAGGACTACAAGTAGGAGAAGGAATCAAGGGCCAAAGAGCAAGCAATAATAGGGATGCTGTACAAACCATCTTGATGGACCAGAATGAAGATTAGGTTGATTTACTCAAAATTTTCAAAGAACATCCTGATTATTGCATATAATGGAATCATATGCTGCTACTGACATCCCATAATTTTGGTGGAAGCTAGAAACAAATATTTAAAAGGGTTGTAGTGCAAAAATGCCTACTGGACCAGAGAAGAAAACATGTGTAGCACTCAAAATATGCAATGAATGAAATATATTATTGCATAAAAGTGATTTAGAGACATCACATGACATCTCCAAATTTGGTTGGATTTTTAGTTAAATTTATCAAATGGTTGTAGTACAAAAAGAGCTCCAAAACTAAAAACAAGTCATTTTAATGAATATAGCTCAGGGTGGAATAATTTAATAAATAAATATACTGATTAGGAAATTGTATTAATGAGAGGGCATAGAAGTCCAATATATTTTGGAGGGATCCACTTGGGATAAATTCCTTAATATTAAAGGAAAAGTTTTGAAATCAACAGAGATATTCTTGCAGGGAAAAATTTTAAACTCTTGGCAAAATTTTAATAACTAAAACCTGGTTAAATTTTTGGGGTGTTACAATTACTACCCCCTTATGAAAAAAAAATCTCATCCTCGAGATTTGCTAAGAGCCGTTGTGAAAAACAAATGCTCCATATATGTCCGAGCGGTTGTGAGTCTGCTGCCGTGGTGCTGCGTGAATAAAAATAAACTACATAGTGAGGGGATAAATGATGCAGCAACTCGGGGAAAGGAAATCTCATTCTAGGATTTTTCGCGGTTACACAGGTTGCTCACGAAGAACACCACTCACGAACGTAAGAACTAAATACTCGACTCGTCGCACAAATTTGAGGTACCACGCATGAGTTACCACATAATAGTAAATGCTGAAATAACAAATACAGCAGTGACGTCTAAAATGAGAATGGTAACTAGTCAGCATCTCGAGGAAAGGTCTCTGGTGGTGGAACGCACTCCTCCTCTATCGGAGGAAGTGGATTGATAAGTCGATGTATGAGTCTCTCCGGATCGGGCCTCAGTGGTCTGCCGATTGCAATCTGAGGGTTCAGATCAGTGAGATTCTGGAGATAATCCATCACTCGCTGGTTCAAATGCTCTTGCGCGATGATGTACTGGATGAGGTTGGCCAGTACTGGGTCTCTCTCAATCCGCCCACCGGGGAAAGATGTTACTCCCAGGCGCTGTAACGGCTCGAAAGTAATAATATCCTCGTTCGCGGGCATAGGGTACTGCGGACCGAAGGCGAGCAATTGCTTCCTTCGCAGCAGCTTCTATGGCCAGGCGTGGTGTTGGCATAGATCTCCCCACGAAGGAAACTTCCGTTGGATCTTGGTTGGGGTCTACGGGAGGGATGTGTACTGCTGCCCAATATTCCGAAGTGGAAGAGGTGATTCTCGATTTGAACAGCTCGTACTGGGGTGGCTGGGTAGAACCCATGGTACTGCAGGTAAAGTCCCACAATATTTTGACAAAGCTACCTGGGGTTGCATCTGGGGTTCTCAGATGAATACTGGGGCTCGGCATGACAGGAAAAGGTTGTGAGGCTGGTGCACAAGGTGTGGGGTGCTTGGTAGGGTCACGAGGTGGCCTTTTTATAACACTGGAGCTGGGTCATTTTACCGTGGTGAAAGGTAAAAATTTACCAGCTTAGCTCGAAAGGTTGGGTCAGTGTCAGAGATACACATATCTCATAAAGAGACGTGTTACTATGGTTGTCGTCGGGGTTGGTTTTGGTAGCTGTGCCTGGAAAATACGCAACTATGCGCTGACAAAATACGCAAGGCTACTATTAAAACAGAGGCACAACGACAGGCTGCGTTTATACACAAAATTACGTGATTACAAAGCGAGGATACACTGAGACTCGGTACTACTCGTACAGCTTAGTCTACCTCGTTTACGTCTAAACGGGCGTGCCTGGTGGATGTCGAGGCTTCTCCACAAGTCTCACCGTCGGGATTAGCCGGAGATGGTGGAGGAACTGCAGGGTCGGGGTAGCTATGATGACCATCGCGGGGATTGTTGGCCACAATCCCGTTGGAGTGCGTTCCCAAAAGGCGAGGAAGCACTTCTGGGGTCATCACAGTAACTTGGATGATGGCTGGGGCTGACCTCAGGGTATCAATCGGGTGTCCGAACAGCACGACTGGGTTGTCGGTGTCGGCCTCGGTTTGTCTGCTTGCCGGGGCTCGGCGAGCCAGCTCTCCTCGAGCTGTGATCAGATCAATATTGATTTGATCGAACAAGGCCTCTAGTGCACTTACATAGCGCACTAGGTGCAACAATGCGGGATCCGTCTCGTGATCTCCGCTGGCAACTTGGGGTGGTCTACCATACCCTTCACGCCTGGGGTAGTAGTAGAATGAGCGACAGTTAACTCTGGGCGACAGGTGCCTGAGATGAACTATAGCCTCTGGAGCAGCTAGCTGGGTGGCTTGTGGCTCAAAGGAAGTTGTTCTTCCGGTGAACCTGTAGGGGCGTTCAGGAGATAGACCCCTACCGTAGATGTGCACAGTGGCCCAAAATTGACGGCTTTCACCGCCCATGGGTCCTTGGTACACGACATATTCTGGGGGTTCTTCTAACGCGTAGGCACGACGGGTGAGGTTTGCGAGTATGGTCACGAAACCTCCAAGATTGGTTGTTGTGGTCTCATTGTGCACTACGGGACCAGGCATTGTGGCTATACTGGGGTAGAGGCTGGGCTAAGCTGGGTTGAGGCTAGCGTGCCCTTTTTATAGAAAAAGGGAACGGAGTCTTCCTTCGCATGCTTGCGAATGAGACATTTTTGCCATCAGTCATTGGCGTGTGATCGACAGGCTAGACTGATAGGTTGGGCACCGGCTGCCAAAAGTGTCGGACTTACTGTGTGGCTATCTTGTACGGGAAGCTTGGCTGGGGTTTGGTTAAGGTCTGGTAGGTTCGTTTGCCTAAGTTTTCGGACCTGGCTAAGATAGGATTAGCCATTGGTTAGCCTGGCTCTGATACCAAGTCTGTGGGGACCGATTCTCCAGGTACTAATTCCCAGAAAATGGCCCTTGTGCTCATCAGCCCCAGGATAACTGTTAGCTGATGAGGCACCAACTTGATACAGAAATTCCAAGCAAATACAAAATATGTAGTACAAGACCATTCTGGTCTGTGCGTACAACAAATGGTTTCTAGTGGTTGATGGCGGAAGCGGGCTGAAAATCATCAGTGTCTATGGGACTCCATTTCCACGGAACAGTGACCAGGTTAACTCCTATCTTCGCGAGGCTGCTATCACCGTTGCTTAGGTTCGGGGCTGTCATCACGCCGCTCCTTTCCAAGCAAGAAATCTGGCCAAGACGATAGCGAGGACAAGCCGGTGAGTACTTTGAATGTACTGCAAACATTATGAACACGGAATAATATAACAATAATATGCGAAAATATCTTATGCTCATGACGTCGGTCACAAAAGATAAATAAACTCTGATGCGTGCAAGCATGATAATTATGAATATGCAATAAAATGATAGTATTAGGATTATGAAATAAATATCATAAAGGACTTCAAAAGAAATGCCACAATCGGGCGTCTGAGCGACACCGCATAAAGTGCTTTAAAAGAAATTCCACAATCGGGCATCTAAGCGACACCGCATAAAGGGCTTTAAAAGAAATGCCACAATCAAGGCCCGAGCGACACCACATAAAGGGCTTTAAAAGAAATGCCACGATCGAGGCCTCGAGCGACACCACATAAAGGGCTTTAAAAGAAATGCCACGGTCGAGGCGTCGAGCGACACCACATAAAGGGCTTTAAAAGAAATGCCGCGATCAGGCGTGTGGCGACACCACATAAAGGGCTTTAAAAGAAATGCCACGATCAAGCGTCGAGCGACACCACATAAAGGGCTTTAAAAGAAATGCATAGATCGGGCGCCCGAGCGACACCACATAAAGGGCTTTAAAAGAAATGCCACGGTCAAGGCCTAAGCGATACCACATAAAGGGCTTTAAAAGAAATGCTGCAGTCGGGCGTCTGAGCGACACCACATAAAGGGCTTTAAAAGAAAAACAATCATAGTGAACATCTAGGAGGTAGAACCATCCCAGGGATATTTGACAATACCAATAATATCATGGATTAGTCCACAACAAAATAATTATTATCATTACCACATGTCGCAAGTCGTAATATCAGTTCTGACTTAACAGTTTCACCTCCGAAGACCGACAATAAGACCGACACTTGACCCATCCCAGATTGTAATCCTTAACCATGGACACGGCTATTCGAATAGGTTTAATCTCTGCAGAGGGTGTACTCTTTACCCACGAGTAACGGATTTCATTAGTCCATCGGGACTAATTTCGCTTCACGGATCTTTTGTTGAAAACACACCTAACTTGCACACACCAGCTTATCTCACACGTGTCTGGAATCACCCACGACACCTGTCAAGCAAACTCTATGTGGGGAGGCTACAACCTCGCGTAGCATGGGATCAAATTTATATTGCGCGCTCTAAGGGCTGGCCTCCCCTCTCGGTCTCAACCGGAAACACCCATGCCCCCGGACCAGGTGGCCTGCCTACCAGCTACAACCGGTATCTTCCATCCTGGCCTCTCTGTACGGTGTGTGCTAGAAAGAGGTTGACAACTTACTGAACCGTACTCTACTTGTTGTAGAGTCTAGTGGTAGTACGAAACAAGTATGGGGGTTACTAGAACAAGACTCGATCTACGGTCGACTCAGGAGGTTTAAGTATTTCCCTGCATGACATGTATAACAAATATATCTCAACCAACACGATCACCGCCACCATACCTCACTATGCCATCTGGGACATGACCATCCCAACGGGACCGGCGACAAACTCATGCCTACCCAAGGCAGAGGCTTTCCTGATTCCTTCCGCATGCAAGCAAGGCACATGAGGATGATTATTATCACAAGTGTGATTATTCCCAACAGCATGGAAATCACAAATATGCAACCATGCACATGATCATCTCACATGAAATAACAAGTCCTCAAAAAAATGAGGTAGTGTTATAAGCGTGTCAATGAACACACAAAAGTATTATGCGGGGTTCGAATGCTTGCCTTCGTGTCATGGGAAGGCAGGGTGCATTTCAAACTCTTGAAATATTTCTCCTCTCTTCAAAAATCCTATTTTAGAAATATAAATGAATTAACACAAAAATAAAAACAGCACAAAAAGTTGTTCTGAATTTTTTCAAATAAATCTTAAAATAAACTAGACAATATTTGAGAGAGGTAGGAAAAGAATTAATTCATTTGGAGTTATATTTAAAAAGATACAAGAGGTCAAAGTTTGGACAAAATCATATATAAAATAAAACAGAAAAGAAAAACGTTTCAAATAAAAGCACACGCCGAAAGCGCGTGCGGAAGTGCGCTTCCACTTAACCCACATGGACTGGGACGGGGGTCACTGACAGTGGGTCCAGGGGCCCCACTGGTCAGGTTTGACCAGTCCCCTCTCCCTCCTCTTCTCTGCCCGAGCAGAGGCGGGGCGCCCGGCGATCGTCGACGGCGAACGGCGTCTTCTCGCGGGCATCCGAGAGTAGGGATGGATCTGCCACTCCTAGGTGGTCCTTCCGGTGGTCGCAGGGTCATCGCAGGTGGAGGGAGTCGCCGGCGGCGAGCTCCGCGGCGGAGGGGGGCTTCGGTGACAAAGTGCTTTTTAGGCTGCGGTGGTCTCCGACCAAAATTGAGCGAGGGGTTGTGCTCGCGAGAGGAAGGGAGAGTTCTTGGTGGAGAGAGTGGAGAGGGAGAGGCAATGGTGGCGATGGAATCGGCCGGGGTTTGGCGGCGACCGAACCGGCCGGACTCGGGAAGAAGGCCTTCCCTCCTCGAATCTTGGCGTGGTAGCTCTAGGAGGATCTTTGGAGGTTGATCGAGGGCTAGATGGAGCTCGGGGCCCTTATATAGGTGGTGGAGGTCGGTTCCGGGCGGCCGCCATAAGGACGACGGCGAACCGCCCCCTGTAGCAGACGACGTGGCGGCGACGAGCGCTAGAGGACGAGGCTGCGGATGAGCTCGCCTTTGTTCAGGGCAGGTGGCAAGCCGGGGTGGCTTTGGCGGCGCCGACCATGGCAGTAGGCGCGCCACGACGCCGGCATGCCGCCAAAAGCTCTGTCGGCGGCGCTGTTGGCTGCCAGGGCGGCTTGGCGCGTTGCTGTGAGGAGGTTGGTGCGTGGCGTGGCGCTGCAGAGTGGGCCAAAACCAGGGGGCCAGCGTGTCGGCTCGGGCGTGGCTCGTGCAATACGCTAGCGCCTGGCGCGCCCAAAGTGCACGCACGGAAGGTGTCCGACACAATGCCGTGGCACGCTACAGGTCACAGGTGAGGTTGGCAAGCAATAGAGCTAGGTTGTTGATAGAGTGAAGCTCAGGGGACAAGGTGGTTTGGTCAGGTGGCCAAGTTCACAATGCCAACAACAACTCATGTCAAATCTGATCATGCACTCCAGGTATTTGACAAAATGCCACATGCAATTAGGCTTTTCATGGAGGGGCCAAATCTCCCAGATCAGTGTCTCTGTGGGTGCACAAGAGGGTGGTGAGGTTAGTTGGTGAAAAGCACAAACTTGCTAGTGCAAGTTTTGTTGAACTTCAAATATGGACAGGATGTGAGTGGCATTATTTCATGAACCAAAATTATGCCAATGGTTGCATGCTCCTGGACTTAGGGGTTTAGCATGGAGGACTACAAGTAGGAGAAGGAATCAGGGGCCAAAGAGCAAGCAATAATAGGGATGCTGTACAAACCATCTTGATGGACCAGAATGAAGATTAGGTTGATTTACTCAAAATTTTCAAAGAACATCCTTGGATTATTGCATATAATGGAATCATATGCTTCTACTGACATACCATAATTTTGGTGGAAGCTAGAAACAAATATTTAAAAGGGTTGTAATGCAAAAATGCCTACTGGACCTGAGAAGAAAAACATGTGTAGCACTCAAAATATGCAATGAATGAAATATATTATTGCATAAAAGTGATTTAGAGACATCACATGACATCTCCAAATTTGGTTGGATTTTTACTTAAATTTATCAAATGGTTGTAGTACAAAAAGAGCTCCAGAACTAAAAACAAGTCATCTTAATGAATATAGCTCAGGGTGGAATAATTTATTAAATAAATCTACTGATTAGGAAATTGTATTAATGAGAGGGCATAGAAGTCCAATATATTTTGGAGGGATCCACTTGGGATAAATTCCTTAATATTAAAGGAAAAGTTTTGAAATCAACAGAGATATTCTTGCAGGCAAAAAATTTAAACTCTTGGCAAAATTTTAATAACTAGAACCTGGTTAAATTTTTGGGGTGTTACATCAAATGTCTTGCTCAATTGAAGGCGTACTCGGCGATGGGTAAGCACTCCTCCCACTCTTTGATATTCTTCTTGAGCAACACGCGTAGGATAGTAGATAGCATCCGGTTCGTGACCTCCATTTGTCCATCGGTTTGCGGATGGTATGCCAAAGAGAATAGGAGCTTGATTCCGAGCTTGGCACACAGTGTCTTCCAAAAGTAGCTAAGGAATTTGACGTTGCGGTCCGACATGATAGTCTTGGGCACTCCATGTAGACACAAGATTTCCCCACAAAAGAGATTAGCAACATGTGAAGCATCGTTTATCTTGTTGCATGGAATAAAGTGCCCCATTTTAGAGAATCGGTCCACAACAAAAAATAACCTAATCTTTTCCATTTTGAGTACGTGGCAAACCAAGCACAAAATGCATAATAATGTATTCCCATGGGTTGTACCGAATAGGAAGTGGCATATATAGACCATGGAATTGAGCTCTAGACTTAGCTTTGCGAATGTCAAACATCGGCTGGTGTAGCGTGAAACGTCACGGAACATCTTGGGCCAAAAGTAGTTCTTGGAGAGCGTAGAGAATGTCTTTTCCTGTACAAAATGTCCCATAAGTCCTCCGCTATGAGCCTCTTGCAAAAGTAGCAAATGAAGAGAATACTCGGGTATACAAAGCTTGTTAGCTCTCATTAGATAATCATCCTTGATCTAGTATCGCTACCAAGATGTATGGTTCAAGCATTTGGCATAAGGAATAGCAAAAGTAGGATCATGCGCATACAAGTCATTTATGTGCTCAAAACCGATGACATTCAATTCAAGTTGAGTCACGAGCATGCATTTGCGGGAAAGAGCGTCCTCCACAACATTTTCCTTTCCTTTGATGTACTTGATGTCATAAGGAAATGACTCAATGAACTCAGTCCATTTGGCATGTCACTTACTCAATTTTGTTTGACCTTTAAGGTATTTAAGCATCCCATCATCCGTATGGATGACAAATTCACGAGGATGGAGATAATGCTCCCACACATGCAATACTCTCACTAACGCATACAACTCTTTGTTATAGATGGGGTAGTTAAGTTGCGCTCTGGAATTTTTTTCGCTAAAGTAAGCTATTGGGCACCTATCTTGCATCAACAGACCTCCTATGCCAGTACCACTAGTGTTGCAATGCACTTTGAAGTCTTTATCAAAATTGGGCAATGGAAGCAATGGAGCATATGTAAGAAAATTCTTAATCTCATGAACTGCGGTATCTTGGGATGGTCCCCAAACAAATGATGCATTCTTTTTACTCAATGCATGCAATGGTGATGCAATTGTGCTAATGTCCTTAACGAATCTACGATAGAAACCGGCTAGACCAAGGAAGCTACGCACTTGTTGCAAGTTGGTTGGTTGTGGCCAAGATTTAATAGCATCAATTTTAGCTTCATCTACATGAACACCCTTAGAAGACACAACAAAACCCAAGAAAATAAGCTTGTTAACACCGAATGTGATTTTCACCATATTAGCATAAAGTCGCTCGTTTCTAAGAGTTTGCAAAGCAGTCCTAAGATGGGTGACATGATCTTCGAGAGATTCGCCAAACACAAGTATATCGTCACATTTGACCACAATAAATATGCCAATGTATTTGCAAAGAACATAATGGATCACACGCATGAAGGTGCTAGATGCGTCAGATAAGCTCATAGGTATGAGTAACCACTCATACAAGCCAAACTTAGTTTTGAAAGCGGTTTCCATTCATTGCCTTCTTGATTGCGGATTTGGTAATAGCCACTTTTCATATCAATTTTAGAGAATATTGTGGCTCTACTAAGCTCATCTAGCATATCATCAAGGCCTGGAATGGGATGCCTATAGCGAACGGTGATAGAATTTATGGGACAACAATCCAAACACATGTGAAAAGTACCATCCCTCTTAGGCACAAGAATAACCGGAACGGCACAAGGACTTAAGCTTTCACGTACATGCCCAAAGTCAATGAGGTGTTGTACTTGCCTTCGTATTTCCTTGGTTTTGTTGGGGTTGACGCAGTATGGTGCCTTGTTCGGTAAAGGTGCATCGGGGATGAGGCCGACGCAGTGTTCAATGCCTCGTGGTGGAGGTAGACCCGGAGGTAGCTCATCGGGGAATGCGTCCTTGAATTCTTGCAATAAACAGGACAACACTAAAGGTAGATGGTGAGAAGTGTTAGTCCTTTCCGTTTCATCCTTGCATTAGGACATAGTGTATGACACTAGATGGGTTCTCACACACTTCTCTCATATCTCTTTTGGTAGCTAAAAGCGCTAAATTTTTCTTGTCGCTCATCGTGAAGGCACTCATTTTGGTCTTGTAGTGCTCACTCTCTTTTTGGTGCTCGCTCTCTCACTATTCTCTCCAAGATGGGTGGATGCTTGCTTGTCAGCGATCACTTGACTTGGCAACATGGGTCGTAGAACGAACTCCTTGCCGTTCCTCTTGAAGCTATCACTACTGCAGGTTGCTGCTAACACGACACTATGATCAGAGACCCTTCGACGAAACTGTGTGCAATGCCATAATCACAAATGGTGGTGTAAAATAACCATCAAAAAAGGTGCAAAACATTTGCGATGGAGGATGCATCGAACACGGTTTAGATTTTAGTTGTGTGTGCGATGCAGGGCATATGGTTCACATCAATTAACTCTTTGCGATGAGGAGGAACAAAAGAAATGGGCAGCCAGATGAAGGTGTGTGCGATATACAGCATACGGTTCACTCGGATGAACTGTTTGTGATTAGGCAACACAAAAGAAACAGTCAGCCAGATGAAGGTGTGTGCGATATACGGCATGCAGTTCACTCGGATGAACTGTTTGCGTTGAGACATGAGAACAGAAATGGTTGAACTTAACAAAATTTGCTGATACGCGGCAAACAGGTCTGTAATCATAAATGTGTGTGAAGACCGATAATAACATAGACGGTTGCGGCTAATAAGACGTGTGTGTTATGCGATGGGATTGCATACAGAACAACAAATTAAACATCTGCTTACATAGGTGGCTACTACAACCATGGCATTTGCACACACCAAAGTAAACTATTCCATGCATAATTACATAGGTGGCTACTACACACATGACATTTCCACACACCAATAAAGTAAACTGTATATTACATGCATGATTAACTAGCATAAACGATCATCTGATCATGATCTACTTCTTGTGACACTTGCTCTGCTTGTGGCTCGATCCGGGCTCATCTATTTGGGTAACGAGGCACTTCCTCATGTCAACGATCCGCTTGTGCATCTTGTAGCATGTGCACACGCTCTTGGCCACGAACTTGAGGTGAGGTTCATCCAGTTGCCGCATGTAGGCCATGTGCCAGGATAGGGGACTAGTTCTCTAGGCATCCTGCTTCATCTTTTCGTAGTAGGGGTCGATGATGGCCGAGGCGAGTTCGACCAGGGACTCCTTCTTTGTGCTGCCCCAGACCCTGTAGTGGTCACGGATTTCGACAAGGTTCTTGCAGGCCAAGCCCGTAACACTGAGCACGTTTACATCATCGGTGGTTTCCACCGTGGCGAACTTGTAGTCGGTGTTGTTGACAAACCTGTTGGAATAGTCGCAAGGCTCTATGGCCATGTAGTTGTGGTAGATGAGGACATGATGGCGCATGCACAACTGGGCAACCGCAACCTTTTGATCTATGCCGGGACGACCGGCGGTGTACTGGAGGTCGATGCCGACCACCTTGTACTTGTCTCGAGCAAGAAACTGCTCAATGTTGTTGATGTAGTCGTCCACCACGGCCGGGTCGATGGTGTACACCACCGAGAGATCCGTCTCCCTCGCGTGGGTATCCACTCTATGCTCGATGAACTCCATTGGAGCGCCGCTGAACATCCCCTCTCTATGTGTCGTCGTGGGTGTGCTTGTTGTGTTGTGGGGCGCGATCGAAAGGTTGAAGAGACTAAGGTTATAATGGCGAGGGAATTAAAGGGCAAGTCGGACGGCCAGGAATATCGGCAGGCCCTTGATGTCAGTTCTAATTTCCAGCGCGTAACTCCATCGTGCCGCATGTAACTGTATCGCGTGGCAACGCGCGCGACGCAACCGCATGCATATGGGGCCCCCGACGTGATTGTGCACACGCCCAACCGCTGGCAGAGCGCGCGCGGAGGGATGCGAGCAGAGCGCTCCGTGGTCGCCTCAACGGCAAGCAACCCTATATATATGCATATAGTAGTTGAACGCGCAAGGAAAAGTTGTCCACAAGCTGAGCGCGCCGACGGACGCGAGAAGAGCGCGCCGACGGACGCGAGAAGAGCGCGCCAACGGACGCAGAAGCAGTTAAAGCGCCATGGGCGCCTAACAGCGAAAGCACAATAAGGCCATGGCGCCTAACGGCAAGAAGAGCTTGCCGAGGGACGCGAGCAGAGGCCAGCACAGTGATACGTGGCAAATAAGACGAACTGTGTGAGCGATGTCGGAGACATCAAGCATGAATCAGATTAGAGTTCATGTGCGATACGTGGCATACAGTCGATCCATCCGAGCTGTTTGAGATGGAATAAGCTGTGTGTGTTGCGGGCAAACACTTGCAGGTATATAACCTCAAATTTAACCAAAAAAGTGTTAATGCATGTTAAAAAAATTGTATAGCTGGAAACTATGTTCAAATACGACTCCAACGATATAATCATTGGCGACATGCTTTCATATTTTATTAGTTAAATCCTACTTACTAACCAGGATGGGGGTATAGTAGGTAATTAAATTGCAAACGTTTTCTTTATTAACCGTATGTGTACGTGTCCTTCTGTCCTCCTCTCGCACGTCTTGTCACCCCGCTGCCGCAGACGGCTTACAGCGCAAGCTTGTGCAGCGCGCGGGGTCGTTCTTTTGGTCAAATGGTGGCGCCAATGAATCGTCGGTGAGCTCGTTCCCACGCAACCTCACAGGTTCCCGTGCAAGCTTCCCGCCTGACTCGGTGAAATCCCCCAAAATCTCAATGCTTACCGGCCGGCTATAAAAACCCTCACGGCCGGCGAGTCCTGCGTTGCATTTTCCCCTCCCTCCCTGTAGCTTATCTCGTCTGCTTCTCCCACAATCTCCAATGGCACCGGTCCGTCGTCGTCGCTCAGCCGCTCCACCGTCATCAAAGGACACCTCCAGCTGGGAGGCTACACTGCGGCGGCCGCGCAGTCCCCGGCGTAGTGTAGTGCGTGTGGCGTCCCTGTTGGGTGTGCACGGAACACCCACCACACGCTCCGTCGCCGCTGCCGTCGGCAGCTGTTGCCGCCCGCCGTTTCTGCCACACCACCGTCGAAAGCCAGGGCCATCTCCCACTCCACCGTAGCGGCATGAAGGCAGGAGGTGGCCCTCATGGCCACCACCCCACTGCCGGCCACCATGGCCATCACCCGCTCCGCCACCGCGGCCCGAAGGCAGGAGGTGGTGGTCGTGGCCGCCACCCCCATCGACCGCCGGATCATCACCCGCTCCACCACAGCCGCCCGAAGTAGGGAGGCGGAGGTGGAGGGCCGCACGTGCGTCAGCGACCTTGCACGCTACATCGAGTTCCTACGGGAGGAGGAGGAGCGGCTCATTGAGCACACAAAGAGCCTTACCGCAGCCGTGGCCGCAGCACACACTGACGCAGATGCGAGGAATCAGGAGATCTACGAGCAGTCCAGCCGCTTCGAGAGGGATCATCTGGAGCGGTAGTGGGCGTTCGAGTTGGCGAGCGTCGCTGAACGTGCAGCAGCGGCAGGCACCGTATTGCATTTCTCCAGCTCGCCGGTAGGCTCCTCCTCCTCCTATGCCTCTTACTGAGCGCGCCCGGCAGAGGAGAGGCTGTCGGAAGTAGCACAAAGCCCCTCCGTCGTAGTAGTATTTAGGGACTATTTTCTTCAGTTCATCTGACTATAGATGTGTGGTCGAACTGTACAACGTACTTAAAATTAGCTAGTATATATAGTTGAACTAGCTATTTTAGTACGTGGTTGGCAACAATTGGGGAAAAGTTTGGTCGGTTCAGCTGTCAAGTTGAACTGTTCGTATAAATTAAGAATGACTGCTTAATCTATGAATGAATTCTATGCTTAATTACTGAATTTTAGTTGCAAAAATTGGATAGTGCTAGTGATTTCTAGCTGCATATTTTGACAAATCGCAGTGTTACAAGGATTGACAAATGGCAACGTTACTAGATCAACAAATGTATATCTTTCCATATTGACAAATGGCAACATACCCAATATGAAAGATGCAAATCGTACAAAATTGTTTGTACGTGGTTGCACATGGGTCATCCAAAACAACCGTTTGCGTTGAAGGGATGCACAAATCAAGCGCTGCGGATTTTCCCTCGACTTAAGGGGGAAGACCATAGCTCTCACTTTGCATACAGGTGTTCTATCTAAAATGTTTGCGATCAATAGCAGCACAAATCCTGCTCGGCACATTTTCCCTTGGCTTCTTGGGGAAGCTGCCGGTTTGCATACGGGTGTTCTAACTAAAACGTTTGCAATGAGTGTTTTATATTTAAAAACCAAATTAAACTGCAGCTTGGGCGCCATTAATGGAGAGGATGCGAGCAAGGTGGGCGGCCATAGAAGTCAAAGGGCTCGCTTCCCGATGAGCCTGCGCGACGTACAACTCGCACGCTTCCCATTGAGCCTCCGCATTGGAGTACAGCTCGCACGCCTTCCGTTTAGTCAAGCACTCAAGCACCTGTCCGCACGGAACCTCCTAGCCATTAGAAGAGTGAGGCGTGGTGTCACATGAATGGTTAACATAACGCACACAATTTAAATTATACAAAATGTTTGAGATGTTACAGTGGCGGCTATTTGTTTCAAAATGCCTTTGTTGACTGTTATTCGAGTGTGCCTTCTCTCAAAATGAACACAAAAATACCACAGCATGTCGGGTGCCATTCCATTATAGCATGCCAAGTTTCATGAATTTCAGACGAGTTTTGGATTTACTAGAATTTAAAAACAAAGTCTCAATGTTTTGCCGGCAATCAAACAGTGCCCTGGGGTTTGAAATTCTTTCCCATTTCTTGCATGGGACCTAAGCATGCCCCGAAGGACACATATTTGATTTTTCAACCAATTTATATGCACTGGAGTGTAAAATCCAAATTTTCAATTTGGAAGTTATACATAGGTCATCATATACATATCATATTTTATTTTCTTTTCGTTTGCCATCCTAGAAAATCCTAAGCAACTCAAGGACCCACGGAGAGAGTTGTGGATTTCATATATTTTTCATATTTGAATATGTCTTTCTCAAATTTGAAAAGAGGATCATTTTGGTTTTAATAAATTTTCTCTCTGAATATTTTAAATATCCAAAATAAATGAGAGGAGATAAAATGACTTCTCCAAAATAAAATAAATATTGAGAAAATGTTAAAATCAAATAAATATTTTATTTGGATTTTATTCGAGATTTTATTTGAATTAGAAAATATGCATTTTTCCAAATTGCATTTTAGGCCAGAAAAATGTTCACTTTGTTCTAAATATTTTATTTAGACGGTGAAAATTGTTTTTGGCCTTTTTAGAATCTCTTATATTTATTTAGGATTTTCTTCAGCGGAATTTATTTATAAAAAATGCGAACCGACCTAGGAGCCGGCTCGGGCCGGGACTACCAGGCCGCCCCGCCGCCGTTAGCCTTTATAAGGCGAGGCCCAAGGCCGCCAGCCCCAAGCTGCCGCCAGACCAAGCGGCGCCCGCCAACCCTAGCCGCCGTTGCGCCTCGAGCTCACAGCGCCGCCCAGCCGAACCCGCCTGTCGCGCCATCGCCGGAACCCGACCCCGCCGCTGCCAACCCCGCTGCCGCCGACCGGTTTTTTCCCGGGTTTTCATCGGTTTTTTCTGTAAACCCTAGATCTACTCCGTTTTTTAGATCGGTTTTTCTCTCTTTTTTGGTTTAGATCTCTACGAACGTTCATTCGTTTAGTTCTTATAACGAATGAATCCGTTCGTTTGTCACTGTTAGCAGACTTTCGTCTGATAGATTTTTCTTTTTCTGTTTTTCGCCAGGGACCTATCTGTGATTATTTTTATCACAGATTAGCCCCTGATTTTCAAACCCTCGCAACTTTTTAACCGTTCGTCCAAATCGAGTGAAACCAACGCCAAAATCTTCGTCTCGAACCCCTCTTTCCAGGTAGTCAACTTGAACATGATTTTGACAATTTCCAATTTGGTTTCATGCAGATTTGTTTTCAAACTTATTTTGATCGTAGTTTGAGTTTCGTAGCTCCAATTTGATTGATTCTTTTTGCAAATCGAACCTCCTCAGTTGAAATTTCAGACTTGATCTTTCTCATCTAAGTTTTACCCTTGCATCTATGCTTGAGTTCTTATGTATTCTATTGTTTGCTTGTGATAGAATTGCCGGAGTGCGAAGTGTGCTACTACGAGTCTCTAGGGTTTGCAGATCGTCAGTAAGGCAAATAACACTTCGATCATATCCCATTATTACCCAGTTTTTATGCATTAGTCATCAACCCTGAAACATTGCATGAGTAGGATTGATAACTTGTGGGTATTGGGAAGTAGTAATTGAGGTGGTACCTATTGCCCTTTTTTATTCTAACCCTGGGAGTTACTTCTACGTTATGCTATATTGATATGCTATGCTCGTAGACGTGGATTGGTTTGAGTGATTCACGACAGATGTGAAAGATTAATGTTAATTAAGGGTTTATTTAAGGTGGCTACTTTAACTCACCTCTGGGTGGATTGTTTGTGGGCACCTGGGGAATCCAGTGTTTTTCAAGGAGATCCCGGGGAATTCGTGTGATCATCCTATGGTTCGCCACGCAGGCTCAAAGGGAACATAAGACTATTCATGCTAGAAACTTCTGTGTGCAGCCACAAGCCATTATGGGCTCTGGCATAGTTGAGTATGTTGTGTGATCTCTTTCGGTGGTAGACTAGCATATGTAGGGGATGTAGGCGGTACGGTCTACCCGTCGAAAGAATTAATGCTTCTGAAAGACTGTATCTCGGTCATCCGTTTCTCAAACACCATGCAGTGTGAGAAAAACAATGGAGGAGATCGAGTCTTGTGGGAAAAGTGCGCAAACCTCTACAGAGTGTACAAACTAATCATGGTTACCCTGTTCCCGGTTATGGACATCTTGAGTATCTGGTTCTTGAATTACTGATTTGATCTCATCACTCTAAACTAATTTTTTGGGTTATTAATACTTTTAATTGGGATTGAGATGGGGTTTCCATTCTCAATATTTATCAACTACCATGTTAGTTAACCAAAATATATTCCTTTGTTGTAGGAAAAAATTGGCTTTTCGCAAAAAACCTGATAACCATAGAGCCTCCACCAGCCATATATGCATGTAGTGTTAGCATTTATTTTGCTCATTGCTCTATAGTGTTGTATTGCCAGCATATTCCATGTGCTGACCCGTTTTCGGGCTACAACGTATTATGTTGCAGACTTTTCAGACGAAGAGTAAGGTGCGCTAGGTCGTTGTCGTGCACTCAGCTATGCCGTTGGAGTTGATGGACTCACTTACCTTTGATGCTTCCGCAGTTATCTTATTTAGATGGCCTTAAGCCATACTATTGTAATAAGTTCTCTTTTGAGACATTAGATGTAATAAGGGTGTAATTGCACTCTGTTATAAATCCTTCAAGTATTGTGTGTGTCAGCATTACCGATCCAGTGATGACACTTATGCATAGAGATTTGACCGTCTAAGGTTGGATCGCTACAAGATGGTATCAGAGCACACGCTGATTATAGGACGCGACCACTAAGATAAGCCATAGGTCACTCTTCTTTACTCATTTCTGACTCCTCTCCATTTCCACTCTATAGATGGCGGACCCAAGGAACAAGTTTTCTCAACCGGATGAAGACAAATCTTTTGGGTGACACTTGAAGGAAGTCATTAGGTACCTGAACATCGGAATACCAAGCTTCACCGGGACCTACACCGCCACTTTACCAGAAGAGGAGCGTTGGATAATTCGAGTTCATATTCTAGGAAGGACATTCACGCCAGTTACTGAGCCCGTAGAGTTTTCCTTTGATGCACCAACCTGGATTCTAGGAAAGAGCATGGCAGCTCACATCACCATGGGACGCATCAGCGAAGTTTATCACAAAGATCTTAAGGACACCATCTACCAGATTTGTGGGCGCCGGGATGAGCAATGGGAGATGATCAGCACCGGGAGGGACATGTCCATTGCAGCCTTCATCCAGGAGTTAAACCAGCACATTCGTCACCAGGAGAACTAAATGTGCGCAAGCATGATAGATCTGAAGAAGGTGATGACTAGGAACATGGAGCTTGAAGAGGAACTCAAGACTACATGCGATGGATATGAGGAGGAAATCGCAATACTAGTGGAAAAGAATGACGACGTGACGAGGAAGCTAGGAGTATTCATGGGAGACCCTGCGCCAGGAGGAGATGACGAACCATCCCGAGGACTACATCATCATCGACGACACTGACTCCGACCCCGACGGTAGTGATGATGATTATGAAGACGAAGATGGAGCGGATATCATGAGTCTTCCACCGGTCAAAATTTCTAGATGACCACCATATTATTAGTAGTATTTCCCCCATGTATATAGTAGTAGCCCGAGTATTTTGTAACGATAGCTAGATCGTTTGTATGCCCTTGTTTTGAATTAAGTGGCGTGTTATGAATGTGTTTGTCTCATGTGCATTTGGGTAGTGCTTTCCCACTAGACCTCACTATATTCTAACCTCTTCCCTCTACACCCATCAGAAGCCTCCGAGACGTGACCCCGGATTTGTCTTCCCATCGGAGCTCACTCAGTTGATCCAACAGCAGAATGCCTTGATGCAGCTACTAGTCCAGAACCAACGCAACAACAACAACAACCCTCCGCCACCACCTCCAGTCGACAACTTAGCCCATTTTCTGAGGTCGAATCCGCCGGCATTTTCTAGTAGCACCGAGCCGATTGTTGCTGATGACTGGCTATGTAGGATTGGAAGGGAGGTGACCACCGCTGGTTGCACAGATGCTGAGAAGGTGTGTTTTGCTGCACACCAACTCGATGCACCCGTAGCCTCATGGTGGGAGAATTACACAAATACATTCCCCATAGCCAATGTCACTTGGGATCAGTTTCAGCAAGCATTTCGCACTGCACATGTCTCAACTGGAGCTATGAGCATGAAGAAGCAGGAGTTTCGCAGCTTACGCGAGGGAAATCGTACTGTGGGGCAGTACGTGGATGAGTTAGTAAGCTAGCTCGCTATGCCCCAGATGATGTAGCCACAGATGCCGCTAAGCAGAAGAAATTTATGGAAGGATTGAATGATGAGATGAGCATGCAGTTGATATTAGCTACATTTGCTAACTACCAGGACTTGGTAGATAGGGCTCTTATGATTGAAGGGAAGCAACAGCAGATAGAGAGCCGCAAAAGTAAGTATGGACAAGGGAAGTACAATTCTGGAGCATCACAGAAGCCCCAATTTACCCCGAACTCGGGAAGATATACCCATAACCATGGAGGCCACACTCACAATGGAGGAAGTTTGCATAACCACAGTGGCCCCAAGAATGGAAATGGGAATGGAGAAAGTAGTAATCAGAACCGTTCCAACCCAGCGACCCCCGCTAACACTACAAAAAAATACACTTCCATGATGATACGTGTTTGTCACAGTAGGTCACGTTTTCTGTCATGCATGTACATCCATGACAATTTTATGACAGAATCAAGATAGTCATACATGTGCTGTCGTAGAAGTGTTCCATGACATTACCAGAATTATCATCACGCAAGTGTCCACTTCAATGACGATAAATCGCGCGTCACAGAAGTGCTTTTGTCAAGGGTGACCGACACATGGCAGCCACAGTAACGGAACGCCGTTAAGCTATCGGGTCCGGTTTTGGATCCGATAACCTGTTAACAGCCCCGACCAATGGAGATTTTCCACGTGTAAAATCATCATTTGCTGGAGGGAACACGTGTCGGCTCGCCGTTGGAACAGATGTCATCCACTCATTGGACCCAAAGCACCTATGATACATCGACATGTGGCACGGCCCAATAGAAGCCCATTCCTGTGAAAAGGCTGGCCCATTTGACTTGGTCAAAAGGTGGCGGGCTAGCCCACGGCAAGCCTGTTAATGGCATGTTCGCATATAGCCCATTTACAGCCCGCTAACCCAGGGCCCATTTACGGCCTATCCGAATTAGGCCCGGTAGCGTCATCTGGGCCGTCCAATATAATTCCAGCCTGTTTTAACTTCTGGCCCATGTATGGCCCATGATGTCTTTCGTCCCATATGAGGCCCTTAGTAACCCTCGGCCCATTAACGGCCCATGGTAAAACTGGCCCGTAATGAACAGTGTATCACTTTATACCCATTAACGGGCCATTATTCCGTTGGGCCGTTTCCAGTCCATGTTATCTTTCTGCCTTCTCAGGACCCATTTATTCTTGGGCTCATTTCCAGCATTCGTTTACTTTCGGCCACATCGCTATTTTTCGCTTGTGGGCCAAATTCAGCCCGTGGTTACAGTCGGCCCGTTTGTGGCCCGTTAATATGTTGGGCCGTTTTCATAGCGTCATCAAATAAGGCCGATTAACGACAGCCCGTTATGGTCGGCCCATGAACGGACGATTTCAACTCTAGCCCATTTACGGCCATAATGTGGTCTGTTATTGGCCCATGTTTGGCCAACCGATCATATGGCCCGTAGAAGGCCCATTGATGATACGGCCCATAGAAGGCCCATTGTGTCTACGGCCCGTATAAGGCCCATTGTTTCTACGCCCCGTAGAAGGCCTATTGTTTCTACGGCCCTTAGAAGGCCCATTGTTTCTACGACCCGTAGGAGGCCCATGTTAACTATAGTAAATATGTAGCCCATGGTTAATGTGGCCTAGTTTTAAAAAATAGGTTATTGCGGCCAGTAGTAAACCGCGGAAAAAGAACTGCACTGGCTACAAGAAAACAAATAAACAAGACAATAAGGAAATAAATAGGCAAGCAACTTACGCTAGGCTATCACGTCTATTACACATATTACATCCACTTTGGGCATCAAAGTTCGCCACCAAATTGCAAATATAGGAACAAAGCAGCATATAAACGCAGTAGCAAAACAAGTCCGAACTGAAACCACTTGGAAGAGCTCAAGAAACAATATCCAGGTACCCATAATCTTTGGCAAGATGCTTAGCAAGCTTATTAACTTTCTCTTGTTTGGCGCTTAAATCCTCCAGCACTTGTTGTTGCACCAGAAAGTATGCATCTGAATTCTGCAGGGACTTCCTCAGTCCTTCGGCTTCCTATCGCATAACATCCGATCGATGTCTTTCAACTTGAAGTTGAGACTCAAGAAGCTGAACTGATTCAAGCAGCGAGTTCGAAGAGCTGGTGCCAACAGTAGTAGCCAGTAACTCGAACACTGTATCAAGACAGGACTTTGGGGTTGTCTCAGTGTCTTCAATATAGTTTTTATTAGCTTTCTTGGAGACCAACAGGGATGTCTCACTATCTTGAACCTTATCTGCATTACTTCCTGTACCATTGCATAATGGGGTACTCTTCTTGAATATTTTATCCGCATTCTAAAAGAGAAACAAACAAACACATCACAGGTTTACAATATAGTATATGAAACTCATTTTGGTAAACTAGTTCAGCAGTAAGGTGGACAAGATAATAGCATGAAACAAACATATAACTGCTCGTGTTTGGGTGCTCTGTGGTGGAGACGGTGATGATCAACGGGAACTAGGTTACTATCTGCTGGGGTTGGGGTTAGAAGGGGTGTAGCTGGTTCTCTATGACGCACATGTGATTTTGCAATAATACTTGTGTTTCCGATTGTAATGTGACAACACTTGTTCCAAAATGACTTTGTTGATTGTTAATGTGTGCGCCTTTGCAAATCGGACAACAAAATAACCACAGCATGTCGGTGCCATGTCATGACACCAAGCCACGTTTCATGATTTTCATGTGTGTTTTGTATTTACAGGAATTTAAAAAACAAGTTTCTCAATGTTTCCAGCCGAGCGATGACGCCCAGATGTTTGAATTTCATTCCCATTTCTGGCATGGGACCTAGAAATTTACCCGAGGACACACATGTGATTTTTCAACCAGCTTTGGTGCACTGGAGCATGTGCTTGTATTTAAAATTTGAATTATGCACTCCAAGGTGACATGTTCCCTCTCAGAATCACGAGCCTTCTTGAGAGAAGCTCCGGTTTGCAAGAAACATGTACCAAAACTTGTTCCTATTCTGCAATTTTTTTTACCACAGCATGGTAGTACCATGACATGACACCATGCCAAGTTTCATGATTTTCAGGCGTGTTTTGGAATTACAAGAATTTTAAAACCAAGATGAAAATCATGAAATTTTCGGCCGAACCACGATGCCCAGATGTTTGAATTTCATTCCCATTTCTTGCATGGGACCTAGAAATTCACCCGAGGACACACATGTGATTTTTCAGTCAACTTTGGTGCACAGGAGCATGTGCTTGTAGTGCAAATTTGAATTATGCACACTAAATGAACAGAAACTCAATTAATGTATAAAAAAGGCTAAACAAACCCGGAATAATTCCAAAATTTAACAGGGCACTCATATAGTTCTATGTTGCCTCTGTAAAGAAAATCTGGGGGGAGGCAGCGTATATTGTTTCACACACAAAGGTATAAAGAAATAAAGAAATAAAGAAATTAGCATACCTATTTAATTCTTGGGTTCTTATTATTTATGCCACTAGTTGTGTATCACTACTCAGTTTTGCCACTAGAAGTTACAACTACTCAAAAAATGCCATCGATCCGTGAGATGCCTGCTCAAAAATACAATTAGATATCTAAAAAATGCCGTCGTTAAGTTAGATGTTTGCTCAGAAATGCCATTAGACATTGTTATTTTCACATCAAACCCGTTGACCAGTTACATGACAAAAATAAGCCGATTCTCACAATGATAAGTTAATGGTGTCCAGCACAATACACCCCTCAAATAAAACTAAGCACCCTGGAATTCTTTGACAAAACTAAGCACCCTGAAATTCTCTGACAACTAAACTGTTGGCTATATGATGTTGGCCATATATATTGTACGTATATAATTTCAAGAAATGAGTGGTAGTACTATACCAACTAAAAGATGAAATGTACGAAATATAACAAGAAGAAACATAACATAGTTCTGGTGGGGGCTCAGCACAACACACCCCTCAAATAAATCTAAGCACACCAGAAATTAAACTAAGCAACTAATCCTGTAGACACTGCATTAGAACCACCTTGAGGAACGACACTGCCACCTTACTCGGAGTCCTCGTCCACGTCCTCGACTTCGTCCTTGTCCCTCTTCCTCTTGGGCGATACTTCTTTGCTTGAACCGCACACTTGGCTCTTGCTCTTCATCCAACCCTTGTAGATATTGAAACAAAGGTAGCCATCCATTGCAGCGTAGTAGATGTGGTCTATATCTAGTACACTCCACTGCCATGCACGATGAAACATGCGCGAAGGTTTCTTCAGTTCACCGTACGAAGGATGAACCATGGCTCCTGCTAGGGTCAACATTGAAGGCTGATCAAGGGAGGGCACCAGCCCTTCCTTCTGGAGGTCGAAGGGGTCGCCTACAACGAGGCCTATCCGACCCAGGATTTCCTTGTCGTTCCTAAACTCTACAGTAACGAATTTGACTCAGCCGCTGTCGGTGTCAAAACCGGCGGATCTCGGGTAGGGGGTCCCGAACTGTGCGTCTAGGCGGATGGTAACAGGAGACAAGGGACACGATGTTTTTACCCAGGTTCGAGCCCTCTCGATGGAGGTAATACCCTACCCCGCTTGATTAATATTGATGATATGGGTAGTACAAGAGTAGATCTACCACGAGATCAAGGAGGCTAAACCCTAGAAGCTAGCCTATGGTATGATTGTTGTTCGTCCTACAGACTAAAACTAAAACCCTCCGGTTTATATAGACACCGGATAGGTTAGGGTCACACAGAGTCGGTTACAATGGTAGGAGATCTACATATTCGTATCGCCAAGCTTGCCTTCCACGCCAAGGAAAGTCCCATCCGGACACGGGACGAAGTCTTCAATCTTGTATCCTCATAGTCTTGGAGTCTGGCCGTGGACGATAGTCCGCTATCCGGACACCCTAGTCCGGACTCCTCAAGAGCTCCCTTAACTAGGCTTCAATGACGACGAGTCCGCGCGCATATTGTCTTCGACATTGCAAGGCGGGTTCCTCCTCCGAATACTTCATAGGAGGTTTTGAACACTGTGATAGTGTCCGCTCGCAAAACAAGTTCCACATACCACCGAGAGAGAATAACTTTTTGCACAGATCTGCTGACGTATTCCGCGGCGTGACATCACACCACGGCCAGGCCTTTATATGAATCGTTTTTTACCGTTCCACCTTAGCGCGTTTAGCGAGGCGGTTTCCATGGCACGTCTTATCAAAGCATAGATCGTGCCCCTTATTCTAGGATTATCATCAATACGGAGGTGGGTAACCCATCCGCGCCATTGATTGCGGCGCTTGGGAGATAAGCGAGTTTTACCAGGCTGGTGGGGGACGCGTAGCTTCGTCCATCCATATAAGGGGATAAGGATCCACCTTTTCACCTACGCGTTCTTCCTCCTTTGGTTATCCATTTCCGCGCACTCGAGCTCCAGCGCCCAAGTCCGCACATCCCACCTCAACCTTCTCCAACCATGTCAGGAGCGGAGGCAGGTGGATGGCCTCCTCCGTCCACGGAGGGGCACATCACAAGACTGCGGAGGCCGGATACTTGTCCCGCGACATCGCGACTGAGCTGCCCGATGCGGGCAGCTTATTCCAACCCCGGCCCCATGAGAGGGTGGTGTTTCTCCCCACTTCCTCCGCTGGACTAGGTTTTCCACTTCACCCATTTGTCCGGGGCTCATGTTCTACTACGGCACGGACTTCCACGACCTGGCCCTGAATTTCATCCTCAACATCTCGGCGTTTATCGTTGTGTGCGAGGCCTTTCTACATCCGCACTCCACTTCGCTTATGGCTGAAGATCTTCAATGTCGGCGAAGGTAGTGGGCGGCCGTCTGCTGAGTGCGGAGGCGCCATGGTTGGCAAGATGGCCAAGGTGCCATGGCTCGAGGGCGTCTTCGTGGAGACAATAAAGGGGTGGCAATCGGGGTGGTTCTACATCACCGAGCCACGCGGCCCCGAATGGGTGGCGGCCCCCGAATTTAGATCCGGCTTCCCCACACGGCTCTCGTCATGGAAAGAGACGGGCCTGATGTGGGGGAATTCGGAAGAGCTATCCGGACTCCAAACATGCGTCTGAAACCTGATGGACAAGAATCTCAGGCTTGTCGACGTAATCCAGGTGATGCTCATCCACCGGATTCTCCCCGCAAACAACGGGCCTTCAATTTGTGGGAGTTCGATCCGCACAAGACCACAGAACCTTGAGCCGCTCTTGACACTATGTACGAAGACGCTCGAAGGTGCTGTTCAAAGGGCGCTGGTTTCAAAGATCCGCTAACATAGATCGCGGATACAGCTCGCGCGCCAAGCCGGCGAGGTAAGTTATTTTACCCTTTACGGACTCGTTTTCATAGATTGACTCTAGGTGGGATATAAAACTCCCTAATCTTTGACAGATCTGGTGAAGACATCCGGACAGATTAACTATCCGGCCCGCTGCGGAAGACTCGGAGGACGCCTGATTGACGGGCTGCTGGCTCCGCGCCGCATGTGGTGCCGCAGAAGAAGGCCAAGAAGGAGGCCACGGAACTCAAGGAGCTCCCGACGCCAGTGTCTTGTCAGATTCGATGCGTAATCTTCTCCTGAGGAGGAAGAAGAAGAAGCTCCTCCCAGCCGGGGAGGAGAAGAAAAGGAAGATCGCCCTAACCGGGAGGCCGGAGGGTCCAAGAAGGAAGAACCCTTCCTCCGGATTTTCCACCAACGCCGACGACGACGAGGAGGATTGGCCTACAAGGCCAAGCCCCCGTGAGATCGTAAGTGTCCGGATACCCATGGCTTTTTATTATCGCAGAGTGTTCTCTAATGTCGAACAACCGTAGCCCGCCTAAGGGCGAAGTTCGCCGATTCATCGGCGGGTCCTCGGGCTCGTCGGAAATGGAGAGTACTCGCCCGACCGCCTCGCCTCACGCCTGCGGACGACGCCATGGTGGGGCCCCAAGGGGGCTTGGTCAAGAGGAGGTAGCACAGGAGGTGCCACAAGGCAACCTCCGGACTCCAGCGCTGGGGCAAAACCCCAGGCTCTAAGCCCGACCCTCGTCCCGACTCTATGCCGGAACCATCAGCGTTCAAGTCCGCCAGCGGATCCTTCGCAAGAAGAAGACACCGTGTCCTCCGCCCAACCGGAGGCACCGGATAGCTTACTAGAGGCGCTTAACAATGCTTCCATCAGGAGGAGCACCGCCTTTGTTATGAGTGCGGTGATCCGACAGTTCAGTCCGCCAAGAGCGGATCGACAAGCCTGTACCAGCCTTCTAACAGGCTTTGAGGTAAGTTTAGAATATGTAAAAATATTACCGCATAGACAGTAGCCACTGATGCTTAGTTCGGTGTCCGGAAAGAAAAGCCGGACTAAGGATCTAAAAAGATATACGCAGGAGTCTAACATAAGTATGTCAATATGGGAGTGCAGGCTGCGCTACTGACCTCTGCCGCACTGACTGCGGAAGACAATGCATTGAAGCAGAACCTCGAGCGGTCTGAGAACGAGCTTGGACAAGCCAAGAAGTAGCTCGAGGACAAGGAAGGTAAGTAATACCTTATTAAAGAAATACCTTATAGAAAAGGTTTTGGTTGCAAAAAATAACAGGAATAACTTGGGTACTATAGGGGCCACGAACGAGGTGGTGACCGAAGCGGTGTCCGTGGCCGAAAATAAAGCGACTGCGGAACGCACCGAGCGAGAGAAAGGGGAGGCGCAGCTGGCCAAGGTACGGCAAGAGCTCCAAGTTCTCGTGGAAAAACACGAGGGTTTGGAGCGTGACTCGAAGACTCGAGAGTCTGAACTCACCTCGGCTCTTGAGAGTGCCAAAGCTGCTAAGGCCGAGGCCCAAAAAGCCCTCAAAGAAATTGAGTCGTTGAAGAAGATAGCAGCGGGTAAGGAATTCTTTATGCAAAGCAAGCATGTGAAAGTGAATTACCTATTACTTACCCGGATTAAGAGCTCTCCAGGACCATTCACAGATTTGCCCCGTAGTGTGTCTGATGCTGCCGCATTCTACCACGCCAAGGAGGGGAGCTCGAAGGAAAAGGTGTTCGGTCTCAAGATATCGAGGCCGGACAGCCGGTGCCCTGAGCGACCAGTGATGCAGCTGGTCGAGCTCCTAAGGTCGCCGAACAGGCCATGAAGGGCCTTATAGCGCGGTTGTGGCCAATGGAGGCCATGCCCAGGAGCTACTTCGACTTGGTGCAGCGGCTGGTGGATGCCTGTCCACGGATTGAAGTCATCAAGCGCTCCGTTTGCATTGAAGGTGTCCGTCGGGCCCTTGCCCGTGCTAAAGTGCACTGGGGCAAGCTGGATGCGGAGAAGCTTGTGACGGACGGGCCACCGAAGGGCCATGAGCATCGCACGCCCGAAATGTACTATGAGGGCCTCCTGAAGGGTGCCCGCCGAATAGCGGATGAGTGCTCCAAAGATGTGATTTTTGAATAAGCTCGCATTTGTTATCTTGTATGCTGAAAACTTGTTCATATGCGCTAAGCAACGCTTGTTAATTTAAAATATTACCTTCTGTGCGGCCGTTTATCAAATTTGAGAGATGGCAAGTCGTTATTTCAGCCCCCATGCCACAGAAAGTGGGGTGTTGGGGATAAACTTGAGCACTCTTGTTCCCATTCTTGGGTCCATCTAGGGAGGCGCTCAACACAACAAACAAGGCAACGGGACTTATAATGCTATAACACTCTCACTTAGCCATAGAATTCTATAATTTTAAATTTCGGCGAAGCCCCTAGTATTCGGAAGACCGAGTTCGGGGCACTATCCACGCCTTGGTCGGACAATTCCGGTTCCTCGCTCTAAGCGGCATAAGTCTTTAGGGACCCGAAAAAACCTCTCGAACAGCGACCGGCTCTCGCCCTATCATGACGGTCAGTTTTAGCTTTCCCCACTGAGGTGCTCGACCCAGCTCAACTGGGGCAAAATCGCAGTGGTTCTCCCGGTGCTACCTTAGCCGATATAGTGGAACGTAAGGTACCAAACCACGGGAGCCGGGCAAACCCAACTATTGACCCAAGACATGATTCGGAGCCGATTCATATAATGCTATAACTTTGGGGTGCCGCACTTGTGAAAGTATTCGGATTTATCACACCATAATTTTGGGGTACTTAAGCCCCTGGTGTATTGGTTGTACCAAAGTGTACGGGTGCAACATGTCATGAAATGAACATATATATAGATAAAGAAAAGAGTGCAATAATAAGCAAAAGCTATGCATTGTTTATTCAAAAGGGGACTGCAATGAATGCAGAACGATACAAATAGTGCGATAAGCAAGGGATGGGACTATCTAACATGTCCTTCTCGAGGGGTAAGTCATGGGATGGTATGTAAAACAGGTATAATGCTCGTAATAGAGACCACCAACACTCGACGTGGCTTTCGCTTCCCCGGCTGTTGCATCGTGAGTTCGGCGATTCTAGTGCCGACAGACTTCAAAGACGGAGTCCTAAAGAAGGAAAAAGGAAGAAAAGGAAAAAGAAAAGAATGACACAATCGGAGGGCCCACAGTGCGGTCGAGCCGCATTCTTGGCGTCGTGGTCTTGCCCTCCCCTATGCCCATGGTATCTCCAAAGCGTAATTATGTACGCGTAACACTAGCTTCGCAATTTCGCGAGGGCTGGGGTTGGGGCGGATTACTACGCGTTCTTGAATCGTGCGAGCGGTCTTGTTGTAGCTTACTCGGTAGCGCTGCTGCGGTGGCGGACGCTTAGTGGCGGACTCGAGAATTGCTGTTAGAGGCTGCTTTGTACCTCCGCCGCTAGGGCCGCCGTGTGCTCCTCCGTTCGGAGAGAGCGTTCAGTGTTTCCATTGACCGTGATTACTCCTCGAGGGCCTGGCATCTTGAGCTTGAGGTATGCGTGAGTGCGGCACCGCATTGAACTTTGTAAATGCGGTTCGTCAAAAGGTGCATGATAGCCGCCATGAACGGGACGATGTCGAAGATTAACTCTTCGCTTCGGAAGTTATCCTGGGATCCGAAGACCACTTCGAGTGTAACTGAGCCCGTGCAATTGGCCTCTACACCCGGTATGACGCCTTTAAAGGTCGTCTTTGTAGGTTTAATCCTTGAGGGGTCTATACCCATTTTGCACACTGTATCCTGATAAAGCAGGTTCAGGCTGCTACCGCCGTCCATCAGGACTCTGGTGAGGTGAAATCCGTCGATAATTGGGTCAAGAACCAATGCGGCGAAGCCGCCGTGACGGATGCTAGTGGTGTGGTCCCTTCGATCGAAGGTGATCGGGCAGGAAGACCATGGGTTGAACTTCGGGGCGACCGGCTCCATCGCATATACGTCCCTTAGTGCACGCTCGCTCCCTTTTGGGTATGTGGGTTGCGATATCATGTTCACCGTCCGCACTTGTGTAGGAAAACCTTCATCCTCTATTGTTCGGGCGGCCGGGCTCTTCCTCGTCATCGCTATGCAGCCCCTTGTCATTGAGTTCGGCACTTAACTTGCTCGCTTGCTTGAACACCCAACAATCCATGTTGGTGTGATTGGCTGTTTTTCGGGGTGCCATGTATCTGGCACAAGCAATCGAGTATTCGGTCCAAGTTGGACGGGCCCTGGGTATTTCTTTTGAACGGCTTCTTCCGCTGACCGGGTTTAGAGCCTCTGAATCCGGCATTGACGGTCGTATCTTCAGTATTATCGCCGTTAATGTGGCGCTTGTTCTTGTTGCGACGCGACCTGCCATTGCTGTCCTTTGTATCCGAACTATCAGGGTGTTTGTAACATCCCAAAATTCTAAATTTTGGAATGTTATAATAAATAAATAACTATGGTTGTTGTCTGATTGTTTGACTGATTGATTGAATGGAATTGAGTGGAAATTGAAACTTTTGAAAGTTGAATGAGAGGAATGAAATGACTTTCCCAAACTTTCCATCTTGCATTTTGGATCCCAATTGAACTCAAGTTCATTGCAACACCAAAACCTAGAAGTGAAGATGACATGACTTCTTCCATTTTGAAATGAATAGGGTTTTGGAAAAGAATTGAATTTCATTTGGGAAGTTTTCAAATCCAAAGCTTTATGCAACTCAATGATTTTCATGAGGGAAGATAAAATGACTTCTTCAATTATATGAAATAGGAGTTGGAAGTTATAATGAATCAAGTTGAAAATCATTTGAAAGTGCTTTGAAACCCTCTTTCAAATTTTGAGTTTTGAATTTGAATTTCAAACTTTGGCATGTGGGAAACATTTCAAAAACTAAGCCCGATAAATACTTGATCAAAAGTATGAGAGGAGCAAACATGACACTCCAAAATATCAGAGGAAACAATGCCAAAAGATTTGGATTCAAATCTGAAATTTATTTGAATTTGAAAAAATAGATTTTTATGAAGTTTGATTTTGCTTTTGGAAAATGTTCAAATGAAAGGGAATATTCCCTGATCATTTTGGTATATATATACCCTATATAAATTATTTTTAGATTTGGTTTTATTTTTGTTTTAGTTTTATTTAAAAAAAAAAAAAACCCCCTCAGCGCCAGCCAGACTTCTGCCCAGCCAGCTGAAACCCCACATGCCAGCCCGGCGCAGCCGCCCTCCGCAGCCTCACAGCCAGCCCAATGAGCCAGCCCAACAGCCAGCCAGCGCCTCACCTCGCCCCCTCGCCTGGCGCCACGCCACGGCCGACCGCCTCCTCCTCACCCTCCCTCTCACGACCGTGGGCCCCGCCTCTTCTTCCCCGCCCCACGCCACGCCGACTCGCGGAGATCGCGGATCCCGAAGATCCGGATCCCGATCGCCTCGATCCCCTCCGACCCCGACGACCCCTGGCTATAAAGCCGCCTCCCCGCACCCTCCTTCTCGCCTCGCCAGACCTCCTCTCCTCCCGCCTCGGCTCGCTGGAGTTCAAGCCCAGACTGCCGCCATTGTCGCCGCCGCCTGACGCCTGTTCCCCGACCAACCCCGACCCCACCGAACCACCCCGTGCTCCTCAAGATCTCCCGACGAGTCGCTGAGCTCGCTGACGCCCGGACGCCTGACGACTCTCGCCGCCGCCACTGCCACTGGAGTCCGTAAGTCACCGCATCTCCTCCACCGTCCGATCCATCTTAGACGGCTAAGATTAGAGCCTCAAGGGGTAGGTTTTATTTATAAACCGCCGGTCCTTTTCGGTTTAGTTTTAGTTTAGGTTTTTTTAGGCCGGTTCTGCTTAGTTTAAACCCTAGAGCCCGCTTAGCCTATCTAACGACAGTATACAAAGATAGGCCCATTAGGCCTTTTTCTTTTATTTTGATTTTCTGTTTTAGCAGAATAGTTTCTGTTTTCAAAATTCATATCTTTTATTCTGTTTAATATTTTGAGTGATTCTTTTTTGTTGGATTGCAAATTTTATGTAGTTTCTGTAGAATATATATTTAGCTATGTTAAAAATAATTAAAATTGCTTTATTTTAGTTTTGGACAGAATAGTAAATCTGCTATAACTTTAGTTAGAAAAATTATTTTGCATGATTCTTTTGTCACCACTTTATTTTAACATTGCAAAACCCTAGAAATTAATTTTGGTATTTTAGGATTAATAAATAATTAGTTTTAGACAGAATTTATTAAACCTAATTAATTAACTAGTTCCTGTTTTCCTATTTAATTAATTAGTAAATGAATTTATTTTTAACTTGTGATTAGTTATTCTAGGTTAGTTTCTGTTACTCCATTAGATGAACTTTTATTTATAATTAATAAAAGTTTTAAATTAATTTTCTTAATGGAAATTGGATTAGGCCTAAAATGAGTTTTATAATAGCTTTTAAATTAATTCTTTTTGCTCCTAGTTGCTTAGTGAATCCTTTTCTGTTTAGTTAACCTAAAACCATGACTAGGTTGTGTTAGAAAATTTTGTTATATAAAACTATTTTAGCTATTGTTTGGAGTAGGAAAACTTTGAATTGGTTTCTTTGAGTTTCTCCTTTTGGATTGGTTTTGATTGTTTTGTTGTGTTACTTTTGTTATGTTGTGTTATGTGGTCCTATTGCTATGTGCTTATTATAGTTATTGTTTGCCTCGGTAGACTTTCCGAGTGCGAAGATTACTACTACGAAACCCTAGTTTCTTTCAAGATCGCCAACCGTGCAAGTTCACTTTGACCATGCTTTTCTTACCTATGTTTTATTGCATTTAGTGGCACCTTGGTAACCACCCCTCAAGAGTGTTATTGAATCCCTGTAGTTGAGTAGTATGCATGAGGTAGGAACCCATCACCCTGTTACCAAGCCCGGACGTTATTTCTTTTAATGCTACGCTATAGTAGACGGGTTTGGTATGAGTGCACGGAGTGGTGTGAGAATGGAGGATTCTACGCCAATGACGATAACTCCATGATGGAATCTGCAAGGACTGCATCTTCAAGACCTCAAGACTTCAAGACTCGAGACAGATTGCAATACACACTACTGGGTGAAGGACGGTTGACGGGCAGCCCCGAGAAACCAAGTGGTTGGCCGGGATGCATGGAGAAGCGCCATGACATCTCGCGAAAGCTTCACCCAGACTCAAAGAGACGGAAGAATACTTCACGCCCGAAGCTTACCCTGCAACCGCAAGTCATTATGGGCTCGCTTGGTTGACCTTGGTTGTGACTGGCTGGGACGGTACTAGCAGATGTAGAAGAACGGTAGGATCGGATGGGTACCGGACGGTGGTCGAGGAACTCTTTGGAAGACCATGTTTGGTCATCTTGTTCTCAAACACTCAAGTGCGAGAACGTAAAAAGAGGGATCGAATCTTGCGGGTAAAGTGTACAAACCTCTGCAGAGGGTTATAACCTAATCGATTAGCCGTGTCCCCGGTTACGGACAATTTGAGCCTCTGGACTTGGATCTATCTCGGAACTCTCAACACCGGATTGATAACTTAATTGTGGGCAACTTATGATGACCTTGGGGCTATGAGACATCGGTTGGCGGAACCATGTCATGATAGAAAACTCCATAGTACAGACTTCATTTATTCCTTTGATGTAGGTAAAATAAAATTAGCTTTTACGCAAACAAAACTCAGATACAGAGCCATAAAGCCATATTGCATATAGTATAGTTTATCATCTGTTTTATCTTATTGTGATCTTGCGGTACATTCAATGTATCGACCTACACGGCTGCAACGTATCATGTTGCGATATTTCTCGACGAGTAAGAGTTACGATACAGGTTACGGTTCACACTCAACCGCCGATGGCGTTGATGGGACTCCACACCCGCTTGATTGTTTCCGCTGATTATTATGAGGTATATATCATTTTACGTTATTTATACATGTGATTGCACTTTGATATATACATTGATGTACTGTGGTGCAAAGATACCGATCCGTGGATGGCACAAGAATACGTAGGCTTGACCGTCTCGAGGTCGGGTCGCCATGAGATGGTATCGAGCACATGTTGACTGTGAGGACGTGACCCTAGAAATCGGAAAGCCCCTAGGACAGAAATCTCTAAAACTTTATTTTCAAAAGGATCCTTTACTTTCGTCTTTTCTGATTTTATCGATAGACCTCAAATAGTTAGAATATACCCTTATCCTTTGATCACCCGGAGGATCAATCAAGACGCCCAAGAAGGATTTGATATCGAGAACTGATGACCCTTCAGAGTAAAGAGGATTTCTCCATTAGAATCTACAACAGTTGAAGACTCAAGACTTGAAGGATCTCAAGAATTATTTGACCTTTAGAAGACCAAACCCTGCTATACACCTACGTTAGATGCGATGATTTTGTGAGCTGTCATTTGTTTGATGTTTTCCGACAGCCCCAAAATAAAAACTTGTTTCTTCAAAACTATTGGTTGTATTGTGTATATCCCCCCATCTCTCTCTCCTCACCCTAAAACCCTTGAACCCCATAGATGATGAATGAAGTTGGACTGATATTCTTCGATCAAGACTCACCGGAGGCGAGCTATGGATGCAGAACATGGAGAGTCACTTGGGAACAATTTGGTTTCAAGGAAGTATGAGGTCCAATACGCTCTTCAAGATTTTTACGTAAAGTGCTGCAACCTGGTGGAAAATGCATCAAGCCATACAGGATTTAATGGAGCAAGAACTTGGGAGGATTTCAAGAAGACCCTGTTGAGATCACGCCTTATCCGGAAGCACCATGATACACCAGGAATTAAACCTTGTGCTGCAGGATTTATGGAGAAATAGGACACACCTGTGAGGAACACAAGGATGGATGCCCTCATTGTGAGGAGAAACACCCGGTGAGGAATGCCCAACTAGTCGTGTGACTTGCTTCCTGTGTGAAGGAACCACCCACTACCGGTGCAAGGTCACATTTACTCCACGGTGCAACGAACTATTCAAGGTGAAGATGGAATGAAAGAAGCCCTCAAGGAAGACCTAGAAGAACCAGAATGAATGAAAGTGTTGAAGACCTGGATGGAGAAGGTCTCAACAGATTTTACTCCAATGCCCGCTATTCATGTGGAGAAGAAGGACATTTTCACAAGATTGCACCAAGGAAAGAAAAGAGTATCCGGATACTTCCCGATAGAAGCAATAGAGTTTGACCCACATGGAATAGAAGGATTGATCGAACGAGGAAACCTGTGAAGAGAAAACAAAGACACCCTCGTAACAACCCAATTTCTGCAAATAGGGACAAGAGTCATATCACCTGTTTTGAATGTAAGGACATCGGGCATTATGCCAATCAATGTCCCGAAGGAAGCAAGGAACTCAAGGAGCAGGCACCATCTCCAAGAAGCCCAAAACTTATCGAAAGTCATCTGTTTTCGCTGCAAGGAAGCAGGACATTATGCTACTAAATGTTCCGACAAGACGAAAGTGGAGCTGAGTAGTTGGAATTTTGATTATGGATAATAAGAGTAGTAGAAAGCAACTTCCTTTTCATGAGCTCAAGGAGTTGAGTTATGTAATAGGTTTCTCGAGATTGTAATAGTTCATGACCCAATAAAGATGTAAAGTCACATGCTGAAAAGCTTTAAGGAGTTGTCATATTTTATCTTGGAAATTAATATTCGGATGAACATGGAAGAAAGTGAGTTGTGAAGCATAAACAGGAAATTGGAATTGAGATTGAAGTTTTGTTTGATGATATGAATGTGTGCCTGTGAGATAAGTACCTTAATTCGAGCATCATTTTGTTCCACAACCGCAGATGACGACCTTTACGAGTCCTTCCTTAAAGGTCCGAAACCCTCATGACCTCGACAAGTGATCATGATTACCCAAGATCCTCAAGGACATGATGAAGCATATTCACCTTGAAGGAGATGCAGTCTACAAAGGCTACCCTTTATGCATAAGGGAGTGGAATTTTGGTATGTGGAGGTACACCTCCACCGTGTGAAAGGAGTTTGCCCAAAGAGGATGGGGCATTACTTCTTCATTTCACGTGTGCCACAAGCAACTTTCTTCGATGCTGTTCGTGAAGCAGCCATGGAAGCCATACGCCGATCGAGAAATACTTGAAGCAAGACTCGTCATACTCAGGAATACCTAAGTGAAGTGCATACGGAGATGATGGAGGTGAAGCTCAAGGCCACCACAATGAACCGTAAGATTGAAGAATTCAAGACACATGTCGCACAATTCGGTGGGATCAAGAATCCTCGAGGAGGATAAATGAATAAAGTTGGAAGTAATGTCCACCATACCAAATCATGTGGGTGGCAGCATTTGTAAACAAAGTACTTTTTGGAATTTGAATTTACGAAAATGGTTAAGGATGTAATGAAAGATTGATATGAGAATAATGAGATTTTATGGATAAACTTGTGCATTCTTTTGGTCATAGTACTCAGAAAGCCACAGGATCAATGAAGAAAGAAACGTGTTATTCATGATGGCCATAGAAGGAAGCTGGACAAAATAAGTTGGAGTTTTGTTTTGATATGATGGTACAAGAAACAGAGTACTACTCGATTTAAGGAGGTGTAACAAGAGAGTTACTCCAAGGATGAGTTAAAGCTGCACTAGTGTTGAAGTGGGCCATAACCCATGTGCCCGTGGATTTCGAGAAGGAACCGTTGTAACCTTGATGAAGGAATAAATTGGAAGAATCAGCAGTCCAATCAGCATACGCTTCGTAGGAGGTTACGCAAAACCCGAGAGTGGTGAAGTAACGATAGATGTTTGTTCAGCTTGCGTAAACTATGGATTTACTCGAACCCAGTTCGAGAACAAGAGAAATTCTGCAATGCCTGTGAGTATGACCGAGTGTTAGAATACGAGATTCGCTAAACCTTATATAGGGTAATGATCTGGTGCGGAATGGATTGATCACCATACCGACTTACTCGTATCTTTCGCTCCTGCTATTTGGAATGGTAAACTGAGAGACTTACCCATAGTAAAGTGACGACGCCGCTGAAGCCTTGCTTAAGCCTTAGAGTGGTATGATGATAAACCCATATACATGGCAGTTGTTGCCAAACGAGGTTATACGGTGAGGTTCAACCTGCACCGCTTTCTGCAAGAGAAACCATAAATTGTAGACCACCATGAGTATTTCGATAGCTGTCTAGAATGGACACGGACCTATCAGCTAAGAAGATCCAGTCTCGATTTAACCACAACTTTGAAGAACCGACCCAAGGTTTCGAGGAAAACTTTACGCCCTAATGTAAGAGCGTTAATGAAGGAGTTATTGTAAGATATGTGAAGATACATACATTGTCAAGACTCCAGAGGAAGTATCTGAGTTTATTGGAACCGTAACCTTGATTTTAAGTGTGGTAGCCCACCGACCTTTTCGACTGTAACATTTGCTAGAAGACCCCAACCCCTAACCTTTTCTTGTTAGTTTCTTCAATCTCGAGGACTAGATTCATTTTAAGTGTAGGTTTGTAACATCCCAAAATTCTAAATTTTGGAATGTTATAATAAATAAATAACTATGGTTGTTGTCTGATTGTTTGACTGATTGATTGAATGGAATTGAGTGGAAATTGAAACTTTTGAAAGTTGAATGAGAGGGAATGAAATGACTTTCCCAAACTTTCCATCTTGCATTTTTGGATCCCAATTGAACTCAAGTTCATTGCAACACCAAAACCTAGAAGTGAAGATGACATGACTTCTTCCATTTTGAAATGAATAGGGTTTTGGAAAAAGAATTGAATTTCATTTGGGAAGTTTTCAAATCCAAAGCTTTATGCAACTCAATGATTTTCATGAGGGAAGATAAAATGACTTCTTCAATTATATGAAATAGGAGTTGGAAGTTATAATGAATCAAGTTGAAAATCATTTGAAAGTGCTTTGAAACCCTCTTTCAAATTTTGAGTTTTGAATTTGAATTTCAAACTTTGGCATGTGGGAAACATTTCAAAAACTAAGCCTGATAAATACTTGATCAAAAGTATGAGAGGAGCAAACATGACACTCCAAAAATATCAGAGGAAACAATGCCAAAAGATTTGGATTCAAATCTGAAATTTATTTGAATTTGAAAAAATAGATTTTTATGAAGTTTGATTTTGCTTTTGGAAAATGTTCAAATGAAAGGAATATTCCCCTGATCATTTTGGTATATATATACCCTATATAAATTATTTTTAGATTTGGTTTTATTTTTGTTTTAGTTTTATTTAAAAAAATAAAAGAAAACCCCCCCCTCAGGCGCCAGCCAGACCCCCTGGCCCAGCCAGCGCCGAACCCCACTGGCCTGTGCCCAGCGCAGCCCCCTCCGCAGCCTCACACAGCCAATGAGCCGGCCCAACAGCCAGCCCAGCGCCTCACCTCGCCTCGCCAGGCGCCACGCCACGGCCGACCGCCTCCTCCTCACCCTCCCCTCTCATCGACCGTGGCCCCGCCTCTTCTTCCCCGCCCACGCCACGCCGACTCGCCGGAGATCGCGGATCCCGAAGATCCGGATCCCGATCGCCTCGATCCCCTCCGACCCCGACGACCCCGGCTATAAAGCCGCCCTCGCACCCCTGCCCCCTCGCCTCGCCAGACCTCCTCTCCTCCGCTCGTGCTCGCCGGAGTCAAGCCCTGACTGCCGCCATTGTCGCCGCCGCCGACGCCTGTTCCCCGACCAACCCCGACCCCACCGAACCACCCCGTGCTCCCTCAAGATCTCTCGACGAGTCGCGGAGCTCGCTGACGCCGGACGCCTGACGACTCGCGCGCGCCGCCATCGCCGGAGTCCGTAAGTCACCAAGATCTCCTCCACCGTCCGATCCATCTTAGACGGCTAAGATTAGAGCCTCAAGGGGTAGGTTTTATTTATAAAACCGCCGGTCCTTTTCGGTTTAGTTTTAGTTTAGGTTTTTTTAGGCCCGGTTCGCTTAGTTTAAACCCTAGAGCCCGCTTAGCCTATCTAACGACAGGTACAAAGATAGGCCCATTAGGCCTTTTTCTTTTATTTTGATTTTTCTGTTTTAGCGTAATAGTTTCTGTTTTCAAAATTCATATCTTTTATTCTGTTTAATATTTTGAGTGATTCTTTTTTGTTGGATTGCAAATTTTATGTAGTTTCTGTAGAATATATATTTAGCTATGTTAAAATAATTAAAATTGCTTTATTTTAGTTTTGGACAGAATAGTAAATCTGCTATAACTTTAGTTAGAAAAATTATTTTTGCATGATTCTTTTGTCACCACTTTATTTTAACATTGCAAAACCCTAGAAATTAATTTTGGTATTTTAGGATTAATAAATAATTAGTTTTAGACAGAATTTATTAAACCTAATTAATTAACTAGTTCCTGTTTTCCTATTTAATTAATTAGTAAATGAATTTATTTTTAACTTGTGATTAGTTATTCTAGGTTAGTTTCTGTTACTCCATTAGATGAACTTTTATTTATAATTAATAAAAGTTTTAAATTAATTTTCTTAATGGAAATTGGATTAGGCCTAAAATGAGTTTTATAATAGCTTTTAAATTAATTCTTTTTGCTCCTAGTTGCTTAGTGAATCCTTTTCTGTTTAGTTAACCTAAAACCATGACTAGGTTGTGTTAGAAATTTTTGTTATATAAAAACTATTTTAGCTATTGTTTGGAGTAGGAAAACTTTGAATTGGTTTCTTTGAGTTTCTCCTTTTGGATTGGTTTTGATTGTTTTGTTGTGTTACTTTTGTTATGTTGTGTTATGTGGTCCTATTGCTATGTGCTTATTATAGTTATTGTTTGCCTCGGTAGACTTTCCGAGTGCGAAGATTACTACTACGAAACCCTAGTTTCTTTCAAGATCGCCAACCGTGCAAGTTCACTTTGACCATGCTTTTTCTTACCTATGTTTTATTGCATTTAGTGGCACCTTGGTAACCACCCCTCAAGAGTGTTATTGAATCCTCTGTAGTTGAGTAGTATGCATGAGGTAGGAACCCATCACCCTGTTACCAAGCCCGGACGTTATTTCTTTTAATGCTACGCTATAGTAGACGGGTTTGGTATGAGTGCACGGAGTGGTGTGAGAATGGAGGATTCTACGCCAATGACGATAACTCCATGATGGAATCTGCAAGGACTGCATCTTCAAGACCTCAAGACTTCAAGACTCGAGACAGATTGCAATACACACTCATCGGGTGAAGGACGGTTGACGGCAGCCCCGAGAAACCAAAGTGGTTGGCGGGATGCATGGAGAAGCGCCATGACATCTCGCGGAAAGCTTCACCTGCACTCAAAGAGACGGAAGAATACTTCACGCCCGAAGCTTACCTGCAACCGCAAGTCATTATGGGCTCGCTTGGTTGACCTTGGTTGTGACTCTGGCTGGGATGGTACTAGCAGATGTAGAAGAACGGTAGGATCGGATGGGTACCGGACGGTGGTCGAGGAACTCTTTGGAAGACCATGTTTGGTCATCTTGTTCTCAAACACTCAAGTGCGAGAACGTAAAAGAGGGATCGAATCTTGCGGGTAAAGTGTACAAACCTCCGCAGAGGGTTATAACCTAATCGATTAGCCGTGTCCCGTTACGGACAATTTGAGCCTCTGGACTTGGATCTATCTCGAACTCTCAACACCGGATTGATAACTTAATTGTGGGCAACTTATGATGACCTTGGGGCTATGAGACATCGGTTGGCGGAACCATGTCATGATAGAAAACTCCATAGTACAGACTTCATTTATTCCTTTGATGTAGGTAAAATAAAATTAGCTTTTACGCAAACAAAACTCAGATACAGAGCCACAAAACCATACCGCATATAGTATAGTTTATCATCTGTTTTATCTTATTGTGATCTTGCCGGACATTCAATGTATCGATTTACACGGCTGCAACGTATCATGTTGCGATATTTCCTCGACGAGTAAGAGTTACGATACAGGTTACGGTTCACACTCAACCGCCGATGGCGCTGATGGGACTCCACACCCGCTTGATTGTTTCCGCTGATTATTATGAGGTATATATCATTTTACGTTATTTATACATGTGATTGCACTTTGATATATACATTGATGTATGTGTGTGCAAAGATATCGATCCGTGGATGGCACAAGAATACGTAGGCTTGACTGTCTGAGGTCGGGTCGCTACAGTGTTTGGCCAAGTTGTTGCTTCTAGCTAGCCAGCTGTCCTCTCCCGCACAAAAGCGGGTCATGAATGTTGTGAGGGCTGCCATGGATTTCGGCTTTTCCTGTCCTAGGTGCCGGGCAAGCCACTCGCCACGGATGTTATGTTTGAAGGCTGCAAGGGCCTCTGCATCCGGACAGTCAACGATTTGATTTTTCTTTGTGAGGAACCGTGTCCGTAATTGTCCGCCGATTCTTCCGCTACTTGAATTATGTGGCTAAGGTCATCGGCGTCTGGTGGTCGCACATATGTGCCCTGGAAGTTATCAAGGAATGTGGCTTCCAGGTCCTCCCAACAACCAATTGATTCTGCTGGCAAGCTGTTGAGCCAATGCCGAGCTGGTCCTTTAAGCTTGAGTGGGAGGTATTTGATGGCATGTAGATCATCACCGCGGGCCATGTGGATATGGAGGAGATAGTCCTCGATCCAGACCGCCGGATCTGTGGTACCATCGTATGATTCGATGTTTACGGGTTTGAAGCCCTCGGGGATTTGATGATCCATTACTTCATCTGTGAAGCATAGTGGGTGTGCGGCGCCTCTGTATTGGGCTATATCACGACATAGCTCATATGAGCTTTGTTTACTGTGTTCGGCCCGGCCGGGTTTGCTGTATCCGGCGCAACGGTAATCATCCCGCGTCGTTGGGCGCCCATGCAATCTGTAGATCGATCTTGTATGTTTTGCCTTATCCTCCAATATATCTCGCAAGTCTGGCGCGTTTTCCCGTGCCTTGGTACTTTTGAGCGCGCGGGGTGTGGCTTGAGCGGAGGGCGAGAGGCTTCTGCGCCGCGCCACGGGTGGCCGGTCCGCCATGTCGTGCGCTGGTGACTTGGGTTCGAGTTCATACTCTTCGGCTGCGAGGACTTCAGTCCATCTGTCAGCTAGCAGGTCTTGATCAGCTCTAAGCTGTTGCTGCTTTCTCTTGAGACTGCTTGCCGTGGCTATAAGCCTGCGTTTGAAACGCCCTGTTGGCGGGATCCTCGAGCACGACAAATTTGTCGTCGCCGAGGCTTGCCTCATCTTCGGAGGGAGGCGATAATTATCGCCCTCGACTTCTCTTTTTGCCGCGACTTGTCATGCGGATTTGCTTCTCCCTCCTCCCGCGCTGAGTCCCGCTGGAGGGGTTCTCTTCGACCGCAGGGTGTTATTATCTCCGTGCGGAATCACCGCTTTTATTGTGGCGGGATTTAGAGCGGCGCCACGACGCCGGGCGCTTTGGCTGTTTCTTGGAGGGATCATCCTCCGTTGTTCCATCGTCGTTCCCATCTTTTGGGATGTCCACCATGTATATGTCATATGACGAGGTGGCCTTCCAGTGCCCTGTAGGCGCTGGGTCTTGGTCGTCTCCGGCGTCGTTGTCCATACCGTCGACGTCTTCGGAGTCGAAGTCGAGCATGTCGGTTAAATCGTCGATAGTGGCTACAAAGTGGGTGGTGGGTGGGCATTGAATTTCGTCCGTATCCCAACCTTCCTGTCCGCAGTCCGGCCAGGGCTCTCCGGATAAAGAGAGAGACTTTAGCGCATTCAGAATGTCGCCAAAGGGCGAGTGCTGAAAGATGTCCGCGGCAGTGAACTCCATAACGGGCGCCCAATCGGATTCGATTGGCAGGGGCGCGGAGGGTTCGGAGTCCGGAGAGGAGTCCCGCACCGAGTCGAGGTCTTCGCAAGGACGGGGATGGAGTTCGCTCGATCGCCAGAGATTGTAGCCCCGAGGCGGTGTCCAACCACTCGCCCTCGATCAGGAGTCCGCCCGGATTAAGGGTCGGAGCGGTGGTGTGGCCTCCGTGGGCCGCTCGACATTGCAGAGCTAGATCATGCCCATCGAGACAAGGCGGCACGCTATTGCGGCTCGAATCCGTCGAAGATCAAGTCTCCGCGGATATCGGCCGATAGTTCAAACTTCCAAATCTGACCTGATGGCCGGGGCGTAGCTTCGATCTACTCTAGATGGCTGTTTAATTGGCCCGCAGTCGGCCGCTGAACACGAAGATCTGTCCGGGAGAAAAGTCTGCACCTGGACCGCGTCGTTGTTGATGATCAAAGGAGCCATCGGGCCTATCAGCGACGACACAGAGGAACTCGCAATGAAAGCACCAATGTCGGTGTCAAAACCGGCGGATCTCGGGTAGGGGGTCCCGAACTCTGCGTCTAGGCGGATGGTAACAAGAGACAAGGGACACGATGTTTTTACCCAGGTTCGGGCCCTCTCGATGGAGGTAATACCCTACTCCTGCTTGATTAATATTGATGATATGGGTAGTACAAGAGTAGATCTACCACGAGATCAATGAGGCTAAACCCTAGAAGCTAGCCTATGGTATGATTGTTGTTTGTCCTACGGACTAAAACCCTCCGGTTTATATAGACACCGGATAGGTTAGGGTTACACAGAGTCAGTTACAATGGTAGGAGATCTACATATCCATATCGCCAAGCTTGCCTTCCACGCCAAGGAAAGTCCCATCCGGACACGGGACGAAGTCTTCAATCTTGTATCTTTATAGTCTTGGAGTCCGGCCGTGACGATAGTCCGGCTATCCGGACACCCCCTAGTCCGGGACTCCCTCAGCCGCCCTTGAGGAACTTCTTAATTCCTCGCACTCAACGTCGGCATGGCATATGTGGTAGACCAAGCATAAGTCATGCACGCAAACCTGGATCACGGCGGGCTTCTTCTTCTCTGCCTCCTTTAGTTTCTTCTCGCTTCCTGAGAATGTGGTGTACTCAACATCTAGCCCAATGACCCACTCATCATTTGAGTTTTCGAACATGCGTTTGAAGCGAGCAAGGCATTCTTTCACCGTTGCGGAAGAACGGGTGTAGATGACGTTGAACTCATCGCCGGTGATGGTTCTAACCTTGTACTCACTGCCGATCATGGAGATTTGGGACGCCATGGATGTGGGAGGAGGGTTAGGATTAGTGGAACTGCCGTAATGTGAAAGGACGGGATTACTAGGAGCGGTTTATCGATTGTAAAAATGTCGAGAGGGGGCGCGTGCGAATGTCAGGGTAGTGGCTTGCCTGGTGGATAAATGGATTCATGGACAGTACTATGGGGGCCCAATTAGATGGCATGTCTACTCGACGCCCAATTAAATGGCTTTCGATGTCATGTCAAGCATCGGGTAAATTACAGGTGATATGAAGCTTTCCATTCTCCCATGATACAGGCTTTCGGGAGCCCTTGGATCGGAGATCGAACGGTTGCATGGCGTGATTCTAGACCTATGGGTGAATATCCTATCCTGGAGGGTTATTCTGCAAATTTTCAGCAACTTAGCATGCGACGCTCGATTCAGATCCAAGGGCTGCCAAAGAGTCAATATCATGGTCGCGCCTACCATGACCGTCGCCTCGCTCGCGCTGTCGCGCCCTTGGAGATTTAACACGGTGTGTTAGGCTATCTAATGTTGGCATGTCATACATAGTCATCACTTAGTCACTCATACAACAAGGTTAGCTATAAGGTTGGCTATAAGAGTATTTTTTGTTTATTTCTCTCTATCTCTTTCTTTGTAGTATTTATTGCATTTGCCAAGGAGTGACCTCTTCCAATGAAATGGTGCTTAGATGAGGTGCTATGGGCATTAAATGGCTTAGCGACTCAAGTCCCCAATCCATAGGTGCTTAGTTTTTTGTTGCTAAGTTTGCTTCATCTAGGTACACGCGCTTATCACCGTTTCTTCCTAGGGTCACCAAACTAGTCTCTCTCTTCTTAATTAACTTGCCACATCAGACTTTATGCCTATGTGGCAGGCTTAGCACCTGTAGGATCAAGTACAATAGTGGGCTATAAGCCCGCTTTACATGGCATTTTTGCATATGTGGGGGAAAGAGGCAAGGAAAAAGTGGAGGAGTGGGCTCTCAAGCAAGAGCCAGCCTCTGCGTGGTGGAGCATCGGGAGAGGCACCTGTATGGAGGTGGTCAGGAATCGGGAGACTCAAGCCGGTCGTAGCGCCGCAGATTAAAATGATAATGGCAAGTCAAATCACGGGCCCCACCTGTCCAAAGATAACTCATCACAAATCACACAGCCCACGTTTGCGGCAGTCTACTCCCTCATCTTCCGCGCCTCTGTGGAACCGACTAGGCGAAACTGCTCGCCATCACAAGGAAAAGCCCGCCCTCGACTTAAAAATAGTATAGTATACTAATTTTGTATCCATGGATTGCGCCTCAAGAAAACGGTGGTACACATGTACGGAGTATACAGCACGCCCGTCGCGTTCGCGTCGCACCCCAGACGGTCGGTTGGTCTGGCACACTGCTCTCCGAATGGAACGTGCGTCATATTGCATTTGCACACACATGTGAGACCGCAATTGAGAACCGACCATAGGCACACTCCTCGGCACCGCAAGTCGGGTGAGTTAATAGAAGTACATACGTTGGTACCTGGACAATCCCTACAAGACACGGAAGATCAGTTCGTCCATGCATGTGACCAGACTCAAGCAGACACGCCTAGATTGTCTATCATCTACATATCATGCAGGCTATGTTGTACAGGGTTGTAGTTCTGGTGAGAAATGTAAAAAAAGGTTTCTTGTCATCTCGCAAAATTTAGGTGTCATGTGCTTCGGATCACTGTGAGGGTTAAACAGCGACAACTGAGTTGGGCTAGTCATTGGGGGCACATGCACGAAGACTACTCGGCTGCCATCTAGGTCAAGCAGGCTATGTTAATTAGGACATCTATCGATGGACCCCTTTTCTACGAGTTTATCTTTAATTTGAGGTTTGATCCTCGTCTAGTTTGTCCGTCGGGATTCATCTTGTCTCCTTTGGGCAGTGAGGTTATGATTTCTTGTCATGTGGCATTTTTTCGTGTTATATGTTATAATCCGGTGCTTCAGATCAAAATGAAGACAACCGCGCCTCCGGGGCACATGCATGAAGACTTCTCGACAGTCATTGCCGAGGTCAAGCCGGCTCCGGCCGGTAGACAAAAGAAAACTAGTACTCCACTATATAGGCAGGAGCCTCCGCGCTTGCTTGCTAGTGTTGCTCTCTTCACACTGTCTTGTCCTCTCTAAATCTAAACACGACAGCGGTGGCCACACTCTCTCTCTCTCTACTCACCGCTGGTCACAGATCCAACCGGATCCTCTCCGCCGGGGATGGTGAGAAGGTGCAACGTTCACACGGTCGTCCTCGGCGACTGCTCTTACGCACTGCCTGCGCGTCCCGATCAGCGTGCCTTGTCGTTCTCTCCCAAGCATCGCTGGCGATGGAGGGCCTCCCACCCCTTCTTCCTCGATGCCGTAGTGTGGGCAGATCCGGCTTCCCGCCGCCCACCTAGTGACATCTCGGCGACCCTCAGGTATAACTTCCTTCGAAACCGGCCTTGCTCTACTTCCCGAGCTCCTGACGTCGCTGCGTTTGTATCTTTTACTATTTCTCGGGCCCCTCGTAGATAGGATCGATCGGCTGTTCGAAACCACCTAATTTTTATTGTTAAGAGGTAAAACTAGTTCATGCACTCGAATCTAGTAGTACTTGGTTCAAACAAGGAAGAAAGGGGTGGGGGTGGGGAAGATTTGTTACCTGAATCTAGGACTTGGTCGAAAGAGGAATTAATGGGGCGAAAAGTAGCAGTAGGCTATCCAACTGGTCTCTAGGTCTAATAGGAAATAAAGGAACACAAGACAAACTCAATATAAACCCGATCTATTGGTTGAAAAAGGAAAGAAAGTGGGGACTGGGAACAAGTCAGCAGAGTAAGTCCAGACTAGATTTGCTAGCCTCACACAAAGATAAGGTGGCTATATACCGAACAAAAATTGGACCAACCTAGGTATCCTCTTCTGATGTTTGTTGCCCCGAGCCGCTCTTATGTAATGCCACTGGTAAAATGTAGCAGTCGCACTGCTAAAAGTAAGGACACGTTAAACCAATGTTGTTTTCAATGTAATGCCTCCAGTAATATGAATCAATGGCACTTTTTTTCATGTCCTGCTAAATTTCCCATTAAGATAAGTTGCTTCTTTTCGTTAGAGATGCAACTGTCCTGGTCCGCCTACTCTCCAGGAGCTTCATGACCAACCTTGATGTTGCTCAATTTTATTGCAGGTAATGAAGAAGGAGATCTGTGTGTTTCGTTTTCTGATGGAAATGGAACCGGGGCTGGAGCCCTTTTCTTAAAAGAAGAAGAAGAAGAAGAAGCTGCTAGCTCATGGGACATTGCTTCATTTTAGGTGAACTGCACCAAAAGGTCCCATGAATTGAATCATCCATGTTGGTGACTGGTGTCATCCCTTCTACGATGCCGTTGACTGCATATATGGTTCCCATCACGAGGTATGTTCCTTTTTGGTCTGACCGTTTGCCAAAGAACCTGCATGTTGATCCTGCTCTTGTGCTACTGTTTTGGCACTGCCATGATAAAGCAGTAATGTTATTATTTTGCACCTTAATCTAGTGGCACTATTAATTTGAGGCAATGTTTTGGCACCGCTAGTGCCACTATTTTTTTTATATATCGAAAGAGGGGGTTCCTTCCAATTTCATTAGAGAAACCCAACCATAGAGAACCATTATCCGACAACATCTTAGTGTAAACGGGCAGTTATGCAACTACTACTAGTTCGGACTGAGTACTAGCAGGAGACAAGTTCGCCACATAAGCTAGGCAGGTAGGGGGACGCAGCACCAGCTCGACCAAGTTTGGATTACAACCCAAATGCTACCACAGAAACATCAGGGGGAAGATAGGGACTGAAAGAGCCAGCTTTAGTATCCCAGTCTAAGCACCCGGCCTTCATCCTCATGACGCACGGTACACCTCGCTTGCCACCGCTCAACCCTAGTGTCACCGATAAAATGAAGTAATAATACAGTTAAAATAGAGCGAGTGTCCTCTATCATTTCATTTCCAATGTAGATAAAGAAAGTGCTTCTCTTTGTTAATGTATGTTTCATCAACTAGTCCCATTGTTAATGTTTAAGCGCTTCTACAAACTAGGGTGCTTAATTTTAGTTGATCTGCACAAAAAAGAGATTTGAATGTCTCAAGGCCCTCCTTGTACTACCGCTGTACACCGATGTTCATCACCGCGAAGGTGTATCGGGAGGCTTGGGACGATTTCAAGATGAGGCGTATGCATCAGATGAGGCGTCAGTAGGCCCATCTCGCCCGCAGCATGGCATACCGTGATACTATCGCAATATTTTATTCTATTTATTTTATGTGTTTCATCAACTAGTGCCACTATAATGTAATCACGCTTTTTCATTATCTGTGCAAACAGGGTTATTCAGCTGCATTTTGGTCGAACTGCACAAATGTACGGATGGAACCGCATATATGCAGAAAAGAGGTGTGCCGTAAAATTACCGACACCAACCATGCTCCATGCACGCATTGGCATCCACCACCACCAGTGGGATGTGTGGCGCTCTCTGTGGACGGATCTTTCTCGGCAGCAAATCCTCTAACCAAATACTAGTAGCTTATATTCGCAGTTTTCTAGGGAGTACTCTTTTCTGAAAGAAGCACCAATCTATTTTTATTTATTTGTACACAGTGTCACAACTTTGACCCAAGGTCCAGATCTATTTAAGGGTGATTGGCGTAGTACTCGGAGACTGATTGTAACCATGATTTTCATTAGCTGTCACATTGATTGTAAGCATGAGCAGGTGGAAGATTAGGTTAGTGTGAAGCTTACCTTAAACCCTACCATCCTCGAAATCTCCCACTCATTGTCAAACCGAGTAAGGATCTCCTACAACCTGGCTAACTTTGCCTGGTCGCCGCCGGCGATCTGCCTGATTTGGTGCTAGCTTCGGAAGATGGGAGGAGAGACGGTGGTCTTGTAATAGAGAAGAGGGAGAGGAGAGACGGTGGTTTTGGAATGGAAATGATGGAGGGGAGAGGAGGTGGTTTTGCAATGGAGAAGAGGGAGAGGCGACATGGTGGTTTTGGAATGGAGATGATGGAGAGGAGAGGAGGTGGTTTTGCAATGGAGAAGAGGGAGAGGAGCGTGCGGCAGCGATTTAGGATTGGACAAGAGGGTCGGCGCGCTGTGACTAGATCAAAATCAAAATCAATTTACCCTTCAATTAACTAGTCTCCCTTTTATTCTGGGTCATACCCTTCAATTAACTAGTCTCCCTTTTATTCTGGGTCATAATTGACCATGATTTTCGCTAATAAAATATATGTTATACATTGCAAAAATAATATAATTTGAAAGTACATTCAGATACGAACCAAACGATACAATTTTTGGTGACATACATTCACATTTTGCTTGTCAAATACAGTACGTGGTCAAACTTTGACCCAAAATACGCAAAACAAAAAAAATACTTCCAAGACCAGCGCCGCTCTTCCGCTCTTCTCCTCTTAAACCACTTCCGCTCCTCTCCTGTTCCAATCTAAATCCAGCGCCGCTCCTCTCCTCTTACATTTCAAAACCACCGCCCCTCCTCTCCTGTTCCAATCCAAAACCAGCGTCGCTCCTCTCCCGTTCTAAACCAAAACTAGCGCTGCTCCTCTCCTCTTCCATTCAAAAACCACCGCCAGCGAGTGAAGGTGCTCTGGAGAAGTAGATCGATGGAGGAGTACAACCTATACGTGAGGATCACAGACGGCGACCCTGTGAAGCTAGCTAGGATGTTGGAGATACAGTCTTGGTTTGACAACAAGGACCAACTAGCGGAGACGACGGCATCCATGGCCAAATATCTGCCACAGAGCGAAAAGGCAGCGATACTCCCAGAGGGAATCGCGCGGGAGTACATAGAGCTGCTCCTCTAGGCCATGGAGCAAATAGATTCACCAAATCCGATCATGAGGGAGCAGTGGTGGGAGTATCGATCCCAGATGGAGCATCCACCAGAGATTGAAGGATCGAGCATCTACAGGGTGTCGTTTGGGAGGGTGTCATGCCAGAGCGAGCCGGTGGAGTCTTCGTTGACCGAACCCAACTGCAAGAGGAGAAAGACAGTTGGCCCGACGACGCTTCCCCACCATCCTCTCCCTCGCCGTTCACATCGTCTCACGGGGCGGTTGTCTGCCGCTAAGGAATAGGAGGGATTCCCCCCCCCCCAAGACTAATAGTCGGGCAGGTTGTGAATTGTCATGAGGAGCTTAGGGTTGTTAGTATTTGCAGGTTGTGAATAGTGTTTTGTGTTGTGTATTTTGAGAGTACTTTAAGATATGAATGTCTTTTGAATTTCAGATTTGCAGTATTGAGCATATGAAGTATTTTATGAATTCTAGATATCTATTTTTAGCACTTAAAAAATGTAGTTTCATAGGAGTATAAAAGTGCGTATAATGTGATTCTCGTGAGAAGAAACCGCAAGTTTCGGGCCAGATAAGAAACTCCAAGTTCAGTTTCACATAAGAAACTGCAACTTTCAGAGGCAGAGCATTTATATTAACACGGCCTTTCAAACAGTGTTAACATCATGCTGGAAGTTTTATTCATGGTCGAAGCTGGAACTACCAGCCAGTTAACATCATGCTGATCAACATTCATGCACAGTCAAAAAGATATGCTATTTTCAAGATGCCCACACAATGTCGAGTGTGCGAAAAACAAAGAAAACGAGGGACGAAGTTTTGGCAAGTGTTGGACGTGGTGTGCATAGATGACAATTGGGACCCACATGTCAATAAAGGCAGAGACAAAAATTTTGGAGATATTTTCTCTGCACAAGTGGAATCGAACCCGGGCGGAACAGCTGTCGAGTAGTGTCACTCGGCCACTAGACTAGTTCAGTTGTTTCGTTACTAATAAGGCACTTCCTCAGGTGGTCGGATCTCCTCCTGCACCTTCGTGCGCGCGTCGCGACGCCGCTGCTTGCCGTTGTGAACATGCTGAACAAACGAGAGGAATCAGGAGAGGACTGCATGTGGAGAGGCGGACAGTCGGGACCCACCAGATCTATGGCCGTACGCAAGCAAGTGCCTCATTGAAAAAATACTTCCTCCTAATGCTATCTCGACGCTAGCCCACGGGTTTGTCAACATAGTTACATTTTTTTAGGTGCTTCAACATAGTTACTGTAGGAGATAAATTCACAACGAAACCGGGGAGCTGGCAGGTATCATTTGTTATCACTAGGGCAGCAAGTATCAGCTGGGTTTTGGGCTGCCCCGTCTAGGCTTTCTTTTTTAACATGCGCAGCCCACGACCTCGGATGCGAGGTCCATAGGCCTGTTTGTATTTTCTTGAGGGCCGTGATGCGTCGACCGGCCTATAGACCTCCCATCCAAGGTTTTATTTTTCCTGAAACATCGGCAGCCCAATTTATGTATTTTTTTAAGAAAACACAGAGGTCTATTCTATTTTTCTATACAAGAATAGGAACGCCTGGTCCAACTTATGTTTCCCTTCTAACTATATTATATGTATTTAAATTATTTTATACGTTATTATATATTATTGTTATTGTCATCATATATTTAATGATACTTACATATGTAAGAAAACAATATCCCACATCTTATTAACTTATAAAATAATTTCTTAACAATAAAATCCTGGATTTTTTGGCAACGAAAATCCTGGTGATTGTGTACAAAAGCTTGCTAAGATTTAAGGACCAATGTCATAATAAATCACTTATTGTTTAAATATATATATATATAACAAAATGCTCAGCCTTTTTATTTTTTGATAACATCGCTGTGCCCACCCCAACATTATAATTAGAATAAGCCCAGCAAAATCGTGTATTTCGAGAAAGTGCAAATGACCTGTAATTTTTTAGGAAAAACATAAATGGGCCGCATGGACGCTACATTATTTGTTCACCCAGCCCAGCTAATGGACTATAATTCAAAAAAACAAGAGATCAAATGGACGGTAAATTCTACCCCGCAAAAAAAAGACTGTAAATTCTGAAAAAATGGGTTGAATACGTGCCACATTTTTGGAGGCTGAAATGTGGGCCAATAGGTTGAAGCCAATGCAAGCCGTTGTCAACTTAGTCAACAAATGATTATGACATCATTAGCCGTTGGATTTACATCCAACGACCGACATCCATCTTCAGCCTCTAGTCTTCTCCCTCCAACATCGCCGGGACCACCTGCTCCCGCCTCCTGCTGCTAGCGGCTCTGCTTAGCACGCTTTGCTATGAAGTGCTACTCCACCGCTGGCAGGCCATCCTCCACCCTCCACACCTCCTGTTCTTCTCCACCATCGCCGAACCACACCGCACTGTAACCAGTTAACCCTAGTACACCTCTCCGTCGGCGACTCTACTCCCGCGTCTTCCCATCTCCGGCTCGTTGCTATCCGGGGCCGCGCCGTCGTCCACCACCTTGGATGCGCTCGGTGCAGAGTGGTCAACATGGTCAATGAACGACACCATCGGAATTAGACTGTGCGTGGAGAGGCTGACAGCTAGGTCCACGGCCGCATGCAAGGAAATGCCTCCTTATTACGCGCAAAATAATGATTCCTCCACCTTATAGCTGGGACCCACCGGAAGGGCCTCTGTATTTCGTGAAAAAAAATCCCATCGCTGACAGGTCGGACCACCAGCTATATCTTCGCACACAAGGAAGTGCCTCCTTATTACGCACAAAAAAATGAATACCCCCTGCTAGCTGGGACCCACAATAGTGGGAGGCTGACTTGTGGGCCAACTAAGTTGACGGGGACGGAGGGCTTTGTCAACTTAGTCAATATGAATGATTCTAGCTCGAGTGACCGTACGATGTCCATCCAACGGCTGTAGTGCTTCTTCAACCTCTGGTCTTCTTGCTCCAAATTACCAAAGCAGCGCCATCGTGCCTCGTGCTCCTGCCTACCGTGGCCGGCTGCGATGCATGGAGGCCTCACCGCCCCTACTACTCCCACCATCGCCGTGCCATCCTCTATTCACCCACACCCTCGTTATTCTGCGGGCGACGCCAACCTCACACCGCAGCAACCAGTGAACCTCATACTCCTCTCGCGCATGGGCATCCACCGCTGCCTTCCCTCGGCTCCATGTCGTCCCCTTCCTAGGCCTCGTCGTCATCCACTGCCCTGGTGCTCTAGGCGCGGCATGGTCAACGTGGTAAGGGAACGGCTTCCATCGGACGTGGACTGTACGTGGAGAGGCTGACAGCTGGGTCCACGACCGCAGCAAGGAAGTGCCTCCTTATTACGAGGAAAATAATGATTCCTCCACCTGACAGCAGGGACCCACCGGACAGGTAACCGTATTTCGCGAAAAAAACGCTTTCTTACAGCCTGGACCTACCAGCGACATCTTTGCACGCAAGGAAGTTAGTCCGGGCAAAAAAAACGATTCGCCCCCTGACTGCTGGGACCCGCCAGCTACATCTTCGCATGCAAGGAAGTGCCTGACACTCAGGACCCACCTGGTCGAAGCGCACGTAGCGTTGTCATTCTGGTCACGAACGTGTACGTACATACTGGTCAATGTAGAGGCACGCACGTGTCGTAGTAGAGGCGCGCACGTAGCATATACACGTACGTACAGCGGCCAGGGTGCAAGAAAGTAAATACGGCCACGTACATACATACGGGCGGGGTCTCGAACGCCTACTCGCGCGTACGTACGGCTAGGGCTCGTGTACATGGCTGGGCCGGACCAGAGAAACTACGCCATCGTCGCGTTCATGGGCAGGCAACGGAATGCGTCGTGTTCATCGGGAGGCAACGTAAAGTGGGGGAGCCAACCGGCTTGGACGGCACAACCTATGGAAATGAGGCCTGGCGTACCGCAGAACGGAGGAAACGGCCTTGTGTTCGACCGGCCACGTTCGAAACGGGATCCTGTTCATCGGGAGGAGTCTGGCGTACCTCAAAATGGAGGAAACGAACCTCCTACGGTCGAAACGGGGGTCCTGTTGATCGGGAGGGGTGTGGTGTACCGCAAAACGGAGGAAACGGACTTGTGTTGGAGCGCTATGGTCGAAACGGGGGTCATGTTCATCGGGAGGGGTGTGGCGTACCGCAAAACGGGACTCCACGGGATACTGTTCATCTCCACCGTTGACCCCCTCCAGCCTCCACGGGCTACTGTTCATCCACCGTCGAACTCCTCCAGCCTCCACCTGCGACTATTCATCCACGGGCTCCTGTTCATCCAGCCTCCACCGTGCGCTACTCCATCGGCTACTGTTCAACCAGCCCTCTCTAGGGGCTACTATTCATCCAGCCCTCCACGGGGTCCTATTCATCCAGCCCCAACCGGCTCGATCGATCGGGGTCCTGTTCATCCAGAGGCAACACCACGGGGTCATGTTCATCCACCCCCACCAGGAACTGTTCATCCAAACCCCCCCAGCAACACTCACTGTTCATCCAGAGGCAACACCACGGGGTCCTGTTCATCCACCCTCACCGGGAACTGTTCATCCAAACCCCCCCAGCAACACTCACTATTCATCCAGAGGCAGCATCGATCGGCTTCCGTTAGCAGCAATAGCGAAGGAATCACTCGATCGGGTTCAGTTAACAGCCATCGATCGATCGCTCGGGTTTAGGAACGCGTAGCCTGCAGTGCAATCGCTCGGGTTTAGTTAGAGCCCAACGCCTCACTCGGGTTCAGTTAGAGCCCAACGCCTCGCACCCACGCGCGTGCGTGTACGAGATAAACACGAATCGCTCGGCCCCGACCACCAACCGTAACCGGGAACACCCTGATATTTTCCTCGCCCTCGCTTCTACCACGGTTTTTTCTGTCATGGACGACCCAAAGAATGTCATGCAGCTGTGTCTCCGGCCCGCCCAGGACGAAAAGCCCATTTTTTGTCATGATTTTTTTTCATAGAAGTAGGAGCCCACCACATCTATGATGATTTCGGGTTTTGTCACAATTATCATCATAGAAGTGTCATAAGTATGACAGAATTTTTTTCATTCGGCCCAAAATGTCACGGATGTGTCTTTTTTTTGTAGTGTAAGAAGGATCTGAGTCATGTCACCTGCTACAAGTGCGCGAAGACTGGGCACTACACCAACGATTGTTCTGAGTTGAAGAATGGCAACGACAACGGAAGCTCTAGGAAGAAGCCCAATCCCTTCACCAGAGGTCAGGTGAACCACATCAACGTGGAGGAGGTTGAAGATCAGCCTGACGCAGCAGTTGGTAAGTTTTTGGTTAAGTCATTTACTACTCTCGTTCTTTTTGATATTGGTGCATTGCATTCATACATATCAAGGGGGTTCGTGGACAAGTTAAAGTTACCCACCTTAGCCCTTAGGTCACCCATGTTAGTAAGCTCGCCAGGTGCAAAGTATATGGCCAGCTGATGGTGTGATCGGTTACCCCTAACCATTGGTAGCCACATGTTTCCCTCGGATCTAATAATTTTGGAGTCACATGGATTGGATATAATAATAGGCATGGATTGGCTATCGAAGTATGGAGGAAACATTGACTATGCTACTAAATCAATTCTTCTCACCACCCCGGAGGGAAAGAGGATCAAGTATATATTCAGACATGCGCCTAGAAGGACTCAAGTAAACTCTCTCTCGGGAGTTGTTCAAGAGGAAGTGCCTGTTGTGAAGGATTACCCGGATGTATTTCCAGAGGAGTTACCAGGCATGCCACCAGATCGTGATATAGAGATTTTTGATAGAGCTGTTGCGAGGCACCGGACCAATATCAAAGAGACCATATCAGATGCCCGCAAATGATTTGGAGGAGATTAATAAGCAAATTAAGGAGTTATTGGAGAAAGGTTACATTCGATGAAGTTCGTCACCATTGGGAGCCCCATTGCTCTTAGTTGATAAGAAGGATGGATCTTTGAGAATGGTTGTTGATTATCGTGCATTGAATGAAGTGACGATCAAGAACAAGTACCCACTATCGATGATCAACGATTTGTTTGACCAGCTGCAAGGAGCTAATGTATTTTCCAAGATCGATCTGCGATCAGGATACTACCAGTTGAAGATCCGAGAGCGGGATATACCTAAGACAGCTTTCACCACAAGGTACGGGCTATATGAGTACACGGTTATGTCGTTTGGTTTGACCAATGCACCTGCCTATTTCATGAGTATGATGAACAAGGTGTTTTCTTGGATAAATTTGTTGTGGTGTTCATTGATGATATTTTGGTATATTCGAAGAATGAAGAGGAACACAAGGAGCATTTGCATTTAGTTCTCGAGAAGCTCAGGTAGCATCAGTTATATGCCAAGTTCAGCAAATGTGAGTTTTGGTTGAAGGATGTTGGATTTCTTGGACATGTTATATCAGGAGAAGGTATAGCAGTAGACTCTACCAAGGTCCAGTCAGTCACTGAGTGGTTGGCACCCACCTCAGTTGGAGAGATCCGCAGTTTTCTAGGACTCGCAGGATATCATCGGAGATTTATTGAGAATTTCTCCAAGATTGCGAAGCCTATGACGGAGTTGTTGAAGAAAGACACCAAGTTTAAATGGACAGATGAATGTGAGGCAAGTTTTCAGGAGCTGAAGAAACGTTTGGTTATAGCCCCAATGCTGATTCTGCCGAATATACGCAAGGATTTCCATGTGTACTGCGATGCTTCTCACTTAGTACTTGGAGGTGTACTTATGCAAGACGGAAGAGTTGTTTCATATGCCTCACGACAGCTTCGACCGCATGAGTTGAATTATACCAAGCATGATTTGGAGTTAGCAGCTGTACTTCATGCACTCAAGACCTGGAGACACTTTCTTATTGGAAACCGTTGTGATGTGTACACGGACCACAAGAGTTTGAAGTACACTTTCACGCAGAAGGAGCTAAATCTCAGGCAGAGGAGATGGTTGGAGCTTATAAAGGATTATGATATGAAGTTGCATTATCATCCAGGAAAGGCCAATGTCGTAGCAGTCGCTTTGAGCCGGAAGAGTTATGTCAATACCCTCGTAAGCGGAGGATTACCAAAGGAGTTAGCCGATGATCTCAGGGAGCTTCATTCGGAGATAGTCCCTAGAGGTTTGGTTGCAGCAATGGAAGTTCAGTCAACATTATTAACAAAGATTCGAGAAGCTCAGAAGGATGACAAATAAATTGCTGAGATAAAGGAGAAGATGAGTAAAGGAAAAGCCAAAGGGTTTCGAGAGGATGAGCATGAAACCTTATGGTTTGAGGACCGTGTATATGTACCCAACAATGCAGAGATCAGGAAGTTAATACTTCAAGAAGCCCATGCTCGCCATACTCCATACACCCCGGAAACACCAAGATGTATTTCGATTTGAAGGAGCATTTCTGGTGGACTGATATGGAGAAGGATATTGCCGAGTATGTAGCCGTATGTGATGTATGTCAGAGAGTGAAGGTAGAACATCAGACGCCAACAGGATTACTGCAGTCAATGCCGGTACCCGAATGGAAATGGGATAAGCTTGGCATGGATTTCATCACTGGATTACCCAGGACCCAGTCGGGATATGATTCTATCTGGGTAGTAGTCGATCGCTTGACCAAAGTGGCTCACTTTATCATAGCGAAAACCACTTATACGAGTGCGAAGTTGGCCAAGATATATATGACCAGGATCGTATGTCTGCATGGAGTTCCGAGGACCATCGTATCAGATAGAGGAACACAGTTTACTTCGAAGTTTTGGCATCAGCTGTACCAGACTTTGGGTACTAGGCTAGAATTCAGTACAGCCTTTCATCTGCAGATAGATGGACAGACCGAGAGAGTCAATCAGATACTGGAGGATATGTTGAGAGCTTGTGCGTTAGATTATGGATCTAGTTGGGATGATAATCTGCCTTACGCAGACTTCTCATACAACAACAGTTATCAAGCCAGTTTGAAGATGGCACATTTCGAAGCCTTATACGGAAGGAGGTGCAGGACACCGTTAATGTGGGATGAAGTTGGAGACCATAGGTTGTTTGGACCAGATTTGATCAAAGAGTCTGAAGAGAAGGTTAAGTTGATTCGGGATAGACTGAAGGTAGCTCAATCCAGGCAGAAGAGTTATGCAGACTCAAAACACAAGGAGGTAGTCTATGAAATCCGAGAAAGAGCATATCTTTTTTTGTCACCTATGCGAGGAATTAAACGATTTGGAGTTAAGGGAAAGTTATCCCCGAGATTTGTAGGACCATACCGAGTTTTGGAGCGTATGGGAGAAGTGGTCTACAAGTTGGAGTTACCCGAAGGATTGTCAGGAGTTCACGATGTGTTTCACATTTCCCAGTTGAAGTAGTGTCATGCAGATATGGCCGATATTCCTCTGAGTGATATAATGCCCCTGGAAGCAATTCAGTTGGACAGTGACCTAACCTACGAGGAGAAACCCGTCAAGATTCTCAAGTTTGCCAGCCGAGTTATGCGTAGCAAGGTTATCAAGTTTTGATAATTTCAGTGGAGCCAACATACCAAGGATGAAGCCACCTGGGAGCGAGAAGAAGACCTACGGAAAGACCACCCACAACTATTTTCTAGCCAACCCGAATCTCGAGGGCGAGGTTCATCTTAAGGGGGGTAGGTTTGTAACATCCCAAATTTTCAATTTGGATGTTATACATAGGTCATCATATGCATATCATATTTTATTTGCTTTTTGTTTGAGATCCAAGAAAATCCTAAGCAACTCAAGGACCCACGGAAAGAGTTGGGGATTTCATTTATTTTTCATATTTGAATTTATTTTTCTAAAATTTGAAAAGAGGATCATTTTGGTTTTAATAAATTTTCTCTCCGAATATTTTTAATATCCAAAATAAATGAGAGGAGAAAAAATGTGTGACGCCCCCGATTTAATCGTACACTAATCATGCACGCAAATGTGTACGATCAAGATCAGGGACTCACGGGAAGATATCACAACACAACTCTACAAATAAAATAAGTCATACAAGCATCATAATACAAGCCAGGGCCTCGAGGGCTCGAATACAAGTGCTCGATCATAGACGAAGTCAGCCGGAAGCAACAATATCTCGAGTACGCATATAAGTTAAACAAGTTTGCCTTAAGAAGGCTAGCACAAACCGATACAGACGAAGAGGAGCAGGCCTCCCGCCGGGATCCTCCTAGGTCACTCCCGGTCGCCGCCGCCGGGCTGCACGTAGTAGTAGGCACCTCCAGAGTAGTAGTCGTCATAGGCGGTGGCGTCTGGCTCCGGCTCCATCGTCTGATTGCAGCAATCGAGTAGAGGTAGGGGAAAAGGGGAACAAGGCAACCGTGAGTACTCATCCAAAGTACTCGCAAGCAAGGAGCTACACTACATATGCATGGATATATGTGTAAAGGCCATATCAGTGGACTGAACTGCAGAATGCCAGAATAAGAGGGGGATAGCTAGTCTTAACGAAGACTACGCTTCTGGACACCGGTCTTGCAACAGATAGAAGAGGACAACGGAAGTCCTCCAAGTAACATCATATAGCAATAATCCTACCCGGCAATCCCCTGCTCATACCCCTGAGCGAGAGCGACCACCGTTGTATCCGCACTTGGAAGGGTGTGTTTTATCAAGTATCCGGTTCTAGTTGTCATAAGCTCAAGGTACAACTCCAAGTCGCCCTGTTATCAAGATCACGGCTATCCGAATAGATTAACTTCGCAGGGTGCACCATCTTACCCAAAGACGCTTGATCCCATTTGGCCGACACACTTTCTCGGGTCATGCCCGCCGCGGAAGATCAACACGCCGCAGCCCCACCTAGGCACAACAGAGAGGCCAACACGCCGGTTCAAACCTAAGCGCGCAGGGTCCGGGCCCATCGCCTCGAGCACACCTGCACGCTATGAGGGCGGCCGAAGCGCACTCTAGCCTAACAGCGCTCCAGTCCAATCCGGCGCGCCGCCGCCCGCCGACGACGTCTCAAGTGCTTCGGCCGATACCACGACGCCGGATACCCATAACTACTCCCCGAGATGGTTAGTGCGATAAGCTCAGAGCCAACTCAGATCAAATACCAAGACCTCGTCAAGTTGTGTTAAGTAACCGCGAACGCCGAACAGGCCAGCCCACCTCTCTCCTAGGCGGTCTCAACTCTGCCTGCCGCCCGCCACAAAGATCCACTCATGGTGCTCCATCACCAACCCGACTTTTAGTCTCACATGTATCATGTATAAGTATATAGTATATACCGTGATCAACTCCCGAGTGATCACGGCCCGATAGTATAGCACGCAGACGGACAAGAAAGTAGGGCCACAGATGAAAGTACTAGCATCCTATACTAAGCATATAGGATTGCGTAAGGTAACAATGGTTACAAGGACAAAGCTATGCAAAGAAGATAGGAGTATCTCAAAACAAGAATATGCTATACTACTCTAATGCAAGTAGTGTAGATAAGAGTAGGCGATATCCGTGATCAAGGGGGGCTTGCCTGGTTGCTCGCAAGAGAGAGGGTCGCCAACACCGTAGTCGAACCGCCACAGCAGCAGGCCGGTCTCAGAGTCTACCGGAGAGAAGAGGGGAAGAAACAATGAATACAAAGTAAACAGATGCATATCGATGCATGACATGCCAAGAAGCGATGCTAGGCGTGTTCTAACGTGGTATGAGGGGTAATGGTTAGGGGGAAACATCCGGAAGTTTTCCCTGTTGCCCGGACGTCTTTCCGCAGATGAACCGAGAGGAAAGTTTGCAAGTTCGATAGGTTAGAGGGTGTGGTGGACGAACGGATCTGCGATCCGGATTCGCCTCGCTGCTCGAGCAACTTTCATGTTGAAAATATTTTAACCGGATTACGGATTAAAAGATATGATTTTAAAAGATTTTATTAATTTCTGGAATTTTATTAATTATTTAATTAATTCGAAAATGTATTTATGACATCAAGATGATGTCATGCCGACGTCAAGAATCAACAGGTTGATCGAGTCAACCCCGATGTGTGGGTCCCGCATGTCATTCTCTGTTATCTAATTAACCTAATCAAAGTTAATTAACATTAGTTAATTAGGTTAATTAGTGATTAGGGTTAATTAATCAGAATTAATTAGATTAATTAATTACTTAATTAATTAATTAATTAATTAATTAGTTTTATTTAATTTTCAATTTTATGTTTTATTAATAAAATCATTCGGTGGGGGCGGGGCCCCCATGTCATCGGCCCAGGGGGACCATACGGGCATGCGGGCGTGCGGGGCGATGCCCGTGCCCGAGGCCGAACGGGCGGGGCGCAGTTGAGCGCCCGATTGGGCGCAAACGGGGGAGGCCGAGGCCACGACGGCGGCCGGAGGGGCCGCAGCCACGGCGAGGGTGGCCGGGCCGCAAGCGCGCCGGCAGGCGACCGAGCTGGTGGACGGACGGCAGCGGCCGGGCGTCGCAGGAAGGGCGGGGGCGAACGCCGTGCGTATGGGGCGATGGTGGTCGGGACGGCCGCCATGGCGAGAGGTGGTGCGGGAGTCGGCCGCCGTGCAGCGGCTGCGGTGGCCGAGCCTGGCGCGCAAGGCAGCACCGCGCAAGGCGCCGGGGGGGAGAACGCTGAAGGGGCCGGGTCTCGTGGGATGGGCGAGGGCGCTGCTCGGGCGAGGGGGGAAGGAGAGGGAGGGGGGGCGGGCGGTGGCCGGGATGGATCGGAGCCGGAGACGGAGCTCGGGCGGACGCGCCAGACGGGAAAGGGAGAGGCGAACGACGGGGGGAGGAGCGAAGCTCACAGGGCGGCGTGGGGTCTAGGGGAGCGGGCTCGGTGGAGCGTGACGGCGTCTGGCCGAGGAGGCGGGCGGGGAGCGCTCACAAGGCCGGGAGGTGTCCGTGAGGCGGGGAGGTCGGGTCGATCCATGGCGGCAAGGAAGGCCAGGGGGGGGCGACGGAGGGGAGGAGGGGCCCCGGGCGGTGGAGAGGAGGAGGGGGGGCGGAGGAGACCGGTTGGGGGCGGCGGGGGCCGCCGGCGACGAGGGCTCGACGGGGGGTTTCGCCCCCGATCTGGATCGGGGCGGGGGAGAGAGGAGCGGATCGGGGGGAGTGGGGCGAGTGAGTGGGGGCGGCTAGGGTTTCTAGCCATGGAGGCTAAGTGGGCTGGCTGGGCCGGCCTGTGGGAGGGGCTGGGCCAGGTGAGGGGGGGCCAGGTGGGGAGGGTTCCGGGCTGGGAAGGGCTGGCCCAGATGGGCCAGGGGGTTCCTCCCTCCTTTTTTTTTTTTTCTTTTTTTTTTTTTTTTTTCTTTTCTGTTTTAGTTTATTTAAAATGCCAAAACATTTTACAAAATTTAGTGCACCCCACCATAATTAGGTTTGCTATTTTAGACAACCCCTAACATTTTTAGTTTTTGAAACCTTTTATCTTTGTTTTTGTTTTGAATTTATTTTAGACCGGGTTCAATCAACGGAGGTTAGCCACAAGAATCGGGTGATTACTGCTCCTTAATCATCCGGTGTTACAAATCTCCTCCATTACAAGAAATCTCGCCCCAGATTTAGGAGGTAGAAGGAAAGAGTGCGGATATTCATCTCAAGACGATCCTCGCTCCTGTGTGGCTTCGCCTTCGAGTGATTCACCATCGGACTTTGAGGAACTTGATCGCCTTCCGACGTGTGTGGCGCTCAGCTTGGTCGAGAATGCGGACCGGATGCTCTTTATAGGAGAGGTCCTGCTGCAATTCGAGCACTTCATGGTCCATCGCTCGGATTGGGTCCTTGAAGCAGCGCCGAGTTGGGACACGTGGAACACATCGTGAACCCGAGAAAGGTTCGACGGAAGCTCCAGCTTGATATGCCACTTTTCCACGCCTTTCCAAAATAGTGAATGGGCCAATATAGCGAGGAGCTAGCTTGCCCTTGATCCCAAGCGTGAGCACCTTCATTGGTGTAACGCGAAGATAGGCCTTTTCGCCAAAGTTGATAGACCATGTCTTTGTGATGACGGTCATAATTACTCTTTTGACGCGATCGAGCAGTCTTGAGATTCTCGCGAATAATGCGGACTTGTTCTTCGCATGTTGATAATATCCGACCAAGAGTGGACGCTCCCGCTTTCGACCAGTTCAGAGGGGTTCGCACTTTCGCCCATATAACACTTCAAGGGGGCCATCTTCGCACTAGCTTGATAGCTATTATTATAAGAGAACTCAGCATACGGAGAGATTCCTCCCATTTCTTGTCAATGAACGACACAAGCTCAAGCATGTCTTCGAGAATTTGGTTGACACGCTCAACTTGCCCTTGAGATCATGGATGAAACGCAGATCGAAAGATAAATGAGTCCCCATAGCTTCTTGAAAACTTGCCCGTAATCTTGAAGTGAATAAGCTGCCACGGTCCGAATCGATAACCAGTGGAATACCGTGAAGTGAAACAATTTCGACATATAGAGCGTTGCAAGCTGACTAGCAAAGGATCGCTTTTTGACCGCCGTAAAATGTGCAACTTTAGAAAGCCGGTCAATGACGACAAGAATAGCATCATTACCTTTTCGCGATTTGGGAAATCCAAAGATTTAAGTCCATTTCAACATGGTCCCATTTCCATTCGGAATAGAGATAGGTTGCAGAGTTCCAAAGAGGCCTTTGATGTTCTGCTTTGATACGACGGCAAACGCCACACTCGTAAACATAGCGAGCAATGTCTTGCTTCATATTAGACCACCGTAATCTCTCGATTTAATGTCTTGATACATCTTTGTACCGCCAGGATGGATACATAGAGGCGATCATGAGCTTCTTTCATAACCTTCTCGAGTCATATTCAGGTTTTCCTTCTTACACGGCACCACTAGGCGGCCTTTGAAGTACAAGGCGCCATCATCAAGAATAGTGAAGGATGAGGGATTTCTTTCTTGATGTCTTGTTTAATCTTGTAGACTTCAGAGTCAAATCCTGCATTGTCTTTATGGTGCCCACGAGATCGGGTTCAACAGCCGTGGTATAGAGGGAACCCCGGGGAACAACACGGAGATTCATCTTATGGAACTCCGGAGGAGGGGAGCGAGTGCACCGTGAGGAACAATATGGAGGTTCAGCTTTCTGAATTCTTCAACAAGTGGGGCTGAACTTTGTGAACTCAAGGTGGTTGCAGAAGACTTATGCTCAAGGCATCAGCCATTACATTAGCCTTGCTCGGCGATAGGAAATACCCAAATCAAAGTCTGCAATTGTCTCCATCCATCTCTCGCCGACGGAGGTTCAGGTCTGGCTGAGTAAACAGATACTTCAGACTTTGGTGGTCGGTGAAGATCTCGCAACGATTACCGAGAAGGTAATGTCGCCATCGCTTTAGTGCATGAATGACAGCAGAAGTTCGAGGTCGTGAACTGGGTAGTTCTCTTCGTGAGGGCGAACTGTCGAGAGGCATAAGCAACCACTTTGCGCTCTTGCATTAGGACACCGCCTAATCCTTGACGAGAAGCGCCGCAAAGAAATGACGAAGTCCTTCTTAGTATAGGAGGAGCTAGCATCGGGCAGAAGTCAACTTGTCTTTGAGTGCCCGGAAACTTTCCCGACATTTATCCGTCCATTGGAATTTGACGCCTTATGCAACAAAGTTAGTTAGAGGTTCGGCAATCTTGGAGAAGTTCTCATTTAATCGACGGCAATAGTCAAGAGACCGAGAAAACTTCGACTTGCTTAACGCTCTTCGGAGGAGTCCAATCGAGAATAGCCTGAACTCTTTCGTGGTTGACGGCAATACCATCCTTAGAGATGACATGCCCAAGATAGGTTACTTCGGAAGCCGAATTCACATTTGGAGAACTTGGCATAGAGTTGATGCTCTCGTAGCTTTTCCAAAGACAAGACTAAGATGTTCAGATGTTCTTCTTCATTCTTGGAAAGATCAGATATCATCCAGATAAACCACGACTTAACTTGTCGAGGTAATCCATGAATATATAGTTCATCAAAGCAGAGAAGGTGGCTGGAGCATTGGTTGCCGAAGACATGACGGTGTACTCGTATGAACCATAACGAGTCACAAATGCGGTCTTGGGGATATCCTCCTCACGAACACGGATCTGGTGGTAACCCAACCTCAAGTCGAGTTTCGAGAACACTGACGAACCAGCCAATTGATCATAAAGATCATTGATCCGAGGAAGAGGATACTTATTCTGAATGGTAGCTTGATTTATAGGACGGTAGTCTTGGACCAATCGGTTTGTCCCATCCTTCTTCTTGACAAAGAGAGAAGGTGCTCCCCAAGGAGAGCAACTTGGGCGAATGAAGCCACTTTGAAGAGATTTGTCGATTTCCTCCTTTAGCTCAAGGAGTTCATGCGGCGGCATCTTGTAGGGGTCTTGGCTATAGGAGTGGTGCCCGGTTTCAAGTCGATGACGAATTCGACAGCTCTAGCAGGGGAATCCTCGAAGTTCTTCAGAAAGACGCCTTGGAAGTCGCGAACGACAGTGAATGTTTTCAATACCTCGAGTGGTGCGGCGCTCAATGCATTCAATGCATAGAGCCTTGCCTCGCATTTTGCACCGATGAGCTTGGTAAGTGACTATTTCATCCGAAGGGTGTAGCAGATGGACGGTCTTAGTGGCGCAAACGATTGACGCCAGATGCGCTTTCAACCAATTCATTCCCAAAATGAGGTCAATGCTACAAGACTTCAAAGACGATGGGAGAGACAAGGAATTCCATCCTTCGATTTCAACGGGACGCTGCTGCAAATCATGGAGGTTCGACATTGGCCCGTAGGGGTGTGTACTAATAGTGAAGCATTCATGTCTTCACTTTTAATGCCATGCATGAATGCAAAATCTTCGACATGAATGAATGCGATGCCCTCAGATCAAATAAAACACATGCGGTACTGAATTTACGAGAAGTGTACCCATCACAAGAGCAGGTTGGTCTTGAGCTTCGCTCAGATCAACGTGGTTGGCCTGAGCTTGCCCATAAGACTTGCCGGTGTTGTTGCGGTTCGGTGTTTCCACGGCCACTTTGGAAGGGCCACTGATTCTGGTTTCGTTGCATTCTCTAGCACGGTGCCTCGCTGTCCGCACCAAGCATAAGCCATTATTGGGAGTGGGAACAGAGCTTGGGGTGGTGGAGCTGGAAGCTTCGCTGCTTAGTTGTAGGCGCACGAGGTGTAGCATAGTTCTGCCTTGAAGCAGGTGCATTCGGCTGGTACATGCTGTTGGGAATCCATATCTTGCGCTTCGCGAGGACGGGCTCAAGATGAGCCCGTGTCACGGTTGCGCCTCGTTAGAGCTCGTATTCCTGCGCACCAGTTTCGACATTGATAGCTTTGTTCACCAAGGTGGCGAAATCAGCAAAGTCGCACTAGAAGTGCGAGCTTGATGTCACTTGAAGACCGCCACGGAACTTCTCCCGCTCAAGGCATCGCTTGCAATATCCTCTTCAAAGATAGCGAGACAAGTCCAGAACTCTCGCCGATAGGCTTCAACAGTCTTGTTGCCTTGGGTGAGGTTATGAACTCACGCTTCTTCCGTCCATGACCCTTGAGGGATGAAGCGGCACGAAGGCAGCTGGAAGTCCGCCAGTGATGAGTGTTCCAACCGGCAGAGTACGCCGTGGCTGTCCCACCATTGAGCTGCGGGTCCCTTCAGAAGAAGGAAGCAAAGGTGACATAGCTGGCAGGGGCTACATCAGCAGACTCCATCTCATAGGTGATGTCACGGAGCCACCATCAAGATCCAAAGGGCTGGGTTGAGCTGCGGTACACGCTGGGGTTCAGCGTATGAAACTCGCAGAGTTGTTCCGCTTGGGTGCTGGTTCATATTGGGGCGAGGAACTGAGCCATCATGTTCTCCATGAACTGGCGATTCATCTCGAGCTGTTGGATCATACCAGCCATGTACTCAAAGCGGTGGTGGGAAGTTGGCACCACGACCACGACCTGCTGGCCTAACCATCCCGCTATTATATAACAGGTAGTTCAGCATTTGAGAAATTAAGCAAGAGACAGAATCATTCATGATGAAACATGCATAATGAAAGCAGCATGATGGGAACTACATAGTAGTTGGCATATCTTACAAAAGGAATCATGCATAGAGTTCGATACATAGAGTCCAAGACATAGACTACTACATCATAGGCGGCACGCAGCTCTCGGGCGAATACATCAAACACTAACAAGCAAGTCTACATCAGTCCCACGCGGCATCGCGGAGGTAGCAGTAGCCTCGAAAGCTGGTAGTGCGGCAAGGATAGTCCTCCACGCCGCTGACTGGGGCCGCGGATACTCGGTGCTGAATCCGACGCCCGTGTGGCGAAAAGGGCAAGCGCGGAGAGTAGCCTCCCACGCCCGCCAACCGACACCCCGGGGCATCACGGTCCTGGCTGGGTAGATCGCAGAACGCGCAGCTCTCCGGATCGGACAAAGGGTGCATCAGCGCCGAGCACGGTAGAGGTGCCGACGGGTGATGTACAACTCGTGGCGAAGAGCTCGTTAGCTCGATCCAGCCCATCGCGATGCGTAACAAAGTTCGATGGTGGAAGGGCTCTCTCGTGACAAAGTGGTGTAGGCAGCAGCAGTAGTAACCTCCTCACCAACATCGACGCGATAGCAATGTGCCTCAAGGGGAGGTGTCCAACTCGATACTCGCACGAAGACGGTCGAGCAGCATAAGCAGCATCGTGGACTGCCATATCGATAGTCACTCCAACACCATGTGCGTGTGCAGCACAAGAGTGGACTCATACTCCCGAGAGTAGAGGTGGACGATGGCGCTGCATCGCTTCCCCGGTTATAGTCCCGGTACTCCTCATAGACGGTGTACTCAGGTGCCAGCGATAACCCAGATAGGTCATCATCTCGCTAGCACCGCAGTGATCCCGAGGCACCAATGGCCGCCGTGGTGGCGCATTTACCTGCCTCGTGGGTTCCATCTGAAAACAAAGACGCTTCAAAGGAGTCAAATGACAAGGTGGAAATTGCTCAAATACAATTCCAAAAACAACTAAGGCTATATCCAACTTTGGGGTGAATGCGGTCACGGATCCTAGTGATAGTTAGTAAAATCGTTTAACCCGAGTAGAAGAGAGTTCAGAGTCCCAGAGTAAAGGTCGAGGAGTAAAAGATCCTAGTACCACCCGATGGCGACGTGGGCCCGTAAGGCACACAACCAAGTTAGTAAAAGTTTTGCAATGTCTAGACTCGACTTCGCCAAGGAGTGTGGAAGGGGATTCTACAGCAATGGCTCGATATTAATCTCAGACGCTTCGATTCAATCAGACACTAATCATGCACGCAAATGTGTACGATCAAGATCAAGGACTCACGGAAGATATCACAACACAACTCTACAAATAAAATAAGTCATACAAGAATCATAATACAAGCCAGGGGCCTCGAGGGCTCGAATACAAGTGCTCGATCATAGACGAAGTCAGCGGAAGCAACAATATCTGAGTACGATATAAGTTAAACAAGTTTGCCATAAGATGGCTAGCACAAACCGATACAGATCGAAGAGGAGCAGGCCTCCCGCCTCGATCCTCCTAGGTCACTCCCGGTCGCCGCCGCCGGGCTGCACGTAGTAGTAGGCACCTCCGAGTAGTAGTCGCCATAGGCGGTGGCGTCGCCCGGCTCCATCGTCTGATTGCAGCAATCGAGTAGAGGTAGGGGAAAAGGGGAACAAGGCAACCGTGAGTACTCATCCAAAGTACTGCAAGCAAGGAGCTACACTACATATGCATGGATATATGTGTAAAGGCCATATCAAGGACCTGAATCGCAGAATGCCGTAATAAGAGGGGATAGCTAGTCTTAACGAAGACTACGCTCGACACCGGTCTTGCAATGTAGAAGAGGACAATCAAGTCCTCCAAGTAACATCACATAGCAATAATCCTACCCGCAATCCTCGCTCATAACCCCGAGCGAGAGCGACCACCGTTGTATCCGCACTTGGAAGGGTGTGTTTTATCAAGTATCCGGTTCTAGTTGTCATAAGCTCAAGGTACAACTCCAAGTCGCCCTGTTATCAAGATCACGGCTATCCGAATAGATTATCACCGCAGGGTGCACCATCTTACCCAAAGACGCTTGATCCCATTTGGCCGACACACTTTCTCGGTCATGCCCGCCGCTGAAGATCAACACGCCGCAGCCCCACCTAGGCACAACAGAGAGGCCAACACGCCGTTCTAAACCTAAGCGCGCAGGGTCCGGGCCCATCGCCTCGAGCACACCTCAGACGCTATGTAGGGCGGGCGGAAGCGCACTCTAGCCTAACAGCGCTCCAGCCCAATCCGCGCGCCGCCCGTCAGCCGACGTCTCAAGTGCTTCGGCCGATACCACGACGCCGGATACCCATAACTACTCCCGCAGAGATGGTTAGTGCGATAAGCTCAGAGCCAACCCAGATCAAATACCAAGACCTCGTTAAGCTGCAGTTAAGTAACCGCGAACGCCGAACAGGCCAGCCCACTCTCTCCTAGGCGGTCTCAACCTGCCTGCCGCTCCGCCACAAAGATCCACTCATGGTGCTCCATCACCAATTCGACTTTAGTCTCACATGTATCATGTATAAGTATATAGTATATACCCGTGATCAACTCCCGAGTGATCACGGCCCGATAGTATAGCACGGCAGACGGACAAGAAAGTAGGGCCACAGATGAAAGTACTAGCATCCTATACTAAGCATATAGGATTGCGTAAGGTAACAAATGGTTACAAGGACAAAGCTATGCAGCAAAGATAGGAGTATCCGAAAACAAGAATATGCTATACTACTCTAATGCAAGCAGTGTAGATAAGAGTAGGCGATATCCGTGATCAAGGGGGGCTTGCCTGGTTGCTCGGGCAAGAGAGAGGGTCGCCAACACCGTAGTCGAACCGCCACCAGCAGCTGGCTCGGTCTCGTAGTCTACCGGAGAGAAGAGGGGAAGAAACAATGAATACAAAGTAAACAGATGCATATCGATGCATGACATGCCAAGAAGCGATGCTAGGCGTGCCCTAACGTGGTATGAGGGGTATTGTTAGGGGGAAACATCCGGGAAGTTTTCCTGTTTGACGTCTGTTGAGCATGATGAACCGAGAGGAAAGTTTGCAAGTTCGATAGGTTAGAGGGTGTGGTGGACGAACGGATCGCGATCCGGATTCGCCTCGCTGCTCGAGCAACTTTCATGTTGAAAATATTTTAACCGGATTACGGATTAAAAGATATGATTTTAAAAGATTTTATTAATTTCTGGAATTTTATTAATTATTTAATTAATTCGAAAATGTATTTATGACATCAAGATGATGTCATGCCGACGTCAAGAATCAACAGGGTTGATCGAGTCAACCCCGACATGTGGGTCCCGCATGTCATTCTTCGTTATCTAATTAACCTAATCAAAGTTAATTAACATTAGTTAATTAGGTTAATTAGTGATTAGGGTTAATTAATCAGAATTAATTAGATTAATTAATTAATTAATTAATTAGTTTTATTTAATTTTCAATTTTATGTTTTATTAATAAAATCATTCGGTGGGGGCGGGGCCCCCATGTCATCGCCTGTGGGGACCATACGGGCATGCGGGCGCGTCTGGGGCGATGCCCGTGCCCGAGGCCGAACGGGAGGGGCGCAGTTGAGCGCCCGCTTGGGCGCAAACGGGGAGGCCGAGGCCACGACGGCGGCCCGAGGGGCCGCAGCCACGGCGAGGGAGGTGGCAGGCTGCAGCGGCGCCGGCGAGGCGACCGAGGTTGGACGGGCAGCAGCGGCCGGAACGGCAGGAAGGGCGGGCTAACGCCGGGCGCGGGCGGTGGTGGTGGACGGAGCGCCAGGGCGAGAGGTGGTGCGGAGTCGGCGGCCGCTGTGGTGCTGCGGTGGCACCGGAGCTGGCTGCAGGCTGCATCGCACCCGCAAGGCGTCGTCGGGGGGAAGAACGCCGGAAGGGGCCGGGTCTTGGTGGGGGGCGGGGGGGCGCTGCGTTGGGGGGAAGGAGAGGGAACGGGGGGCGGGCGTGGCCAATGGATGGCCGGGCCGGAGACGGAGCTCGGCGACGGCGTCGTATGGGAGAGGGAGAGGGCGAACGGGGGGGGAGGCGAAGCTCACACGGGCGGCGTGGGGTCTAGGGGAGCGGGCTCGGTGGAGCGTGATGGCGTCCGGCCGAGGAGGAGGCGGGGGGAGTTCGCAAGGCCGGGAGGTGTCCGTGAGGCGGGGAGGTCGGGTCGATCCATGGCGGCGAGGCCACGCTGTGGGGGCGACGGAGGGGAGGAGGGACCCGGGCGGTGAGAGGAGGAGGGGGCGGAGGAGACCGGTTGGCGGGCGGGGCAGCGCCACGAGGGCTCGACGGGGGGTTTCGCCCCCGATCTGGATCGGGGCGGGGGAGAGAGGAGCGGATCGGGGGGGGCGAGTGGGGCGAGTGAGTGGGGGCGGCTAGGGTTTCTAGCCGGGAGGCTAAGTGGCGGCGGGTGGGCTGGGCTGCCCAGGAGGGGCTGGGCCAGGGGTGAGGGGCCAGTGGGAGGGTTCACGGGCTGGGGGGCGGGCTGGCCCAGATGGGCTAGGGGGGTTCCCTCCCTCCTTTTGTTTTCTTTTTCTTTTTTTTTTATTTTCTTCTTTTCTGTTTTTAGCTTATTTAAATTGTCAAAACACTTTACAAAATTTAGTGCACCCCACCATAATTAGGTTTGCTATTTTAGACAACCCCCGAACATTTTTAGTTTTTGAAACCTTTTATCTTTGTTTTTGTTTTGAATTTATTTGTAGACCGGGTTCGAAGAAACGGGAGGTTAGCCACAGTAACCGGGGTGTTTACTGTTCCTTAATCATCCGGGTGTTACAAAATGACTTCTCCAAAATAAAATAAATATTGGAGGAAAATGTTAAAATCAAATAAATATTTTATTTGGATTCTATTCGAGATTTTATTTGAATTAGAAAAATATGCATTTTTCAAAATTGCATTTTAGGCCAGGAAAATGTTCACTTTGTTCTAAATATTTTATTTAGACGGTGAAAATTGTTTTTGGAATTTTTTATATTTATTTAGGATTTTCTTTGGCGGATTTTTTTTAAATAAAACGCAAACCGACCTAGGAGGCGGCTCGGGCTGGGACTCCCAGGCCCCCCCGCCGCCGCCAGCCTTTATAAGGCGAGGCCCGAGGCCGCCAGCCCCAAACCGCCCCAGCCCAAGCCGCACTTCGCCAACATTAGCCGCCGCCATCTCGAGCTCCAAGCCGCGCGCTCCGCCGCCGCCCAGCAGCGCCATCGTCGAACCCGACCCAAGATCGCGCCGTCACCGAACCCGACCCCGCCGCCGCCGACCAGCTTTTTTTCCCGGGTTTTCATCGGGTTTTCGGTATACCCTAGATCTACTCCGTTTTTTAGACTTGGTTTTTCTTGGTTTTTTCGATTTAGATCTATTCTACGAACGTTCGTTCGTTTATCGCTGTTAGCGGACGTTCGTCCGATTTATTTTTCATTTTCTATTTTTTCACGAGGGACCTATCCGCGATTATTTTTAACGTAGATTAGCCCCTGATCTTCAAACCCTCGCAACTTTTTAACCATTCGTCCAAATCCAGTGAAACCAACGCCAAAATCTTCGCCTCGAACCCCTCTTTCCAGTTAATCAACTTGAACATGATTTTGATAATTTAAAATTTGGTTTCGAGCAGATTTGTTTTCGAACTTCTTTTGATGGTAGTTTGAGTTTCATAGCTCCGATTTGATAGATTCTTTTTGCAAATCGAAGCTCTTCAGTTGAACTTTCAGATTTGATCTTTCTCACCTGAGTTTTTCCCTTGCATCTATACTTGAGTGCTTATGTATGCTATTTTTTGTTTGTGATAGAATTTCCGGAGTGCGAAGCGTGCTACTATGAGTTTCTAGGGTTTGCAGATCGTCAGCAAGGCAAGTAACACTTTGATCACATCCCATTATTACCTAGTTTTTATGCATTAGTTTTCAAGCCTCAAACATTGCATGAGTAGGATTGATAACATGTGGGTATTGGGAAGTAGTAGTTGAGGTAGTACGTATTGCCCTTTTTATTCAAACCCTGGGAGTTAGTTCTACGTTATGCTATATTGCTATGCTATGCTCGTAGACGTGGATTTGTTTGAGTGATTCACAGCAGATGTGAGAGATTAATGTCAATTAAGGGTTTATTTAAGGTGGCTACTTTAACACACCTCTCGGTGGATTGTTTTTGGGCACCTTGGGAATCAAGTGTGGTTCAAGGAGATCCCGGGGAATCTGTGCGATCCTCCTATGGTTCGCCACCCAGGCTCAAAGGGATCGTAAGATTATTCATGCTAGAAACTTCCGTCTGCAGGCACAAGCCATTATGGGCTCCGGCATAGGTGAGTATGTTGTGTGACCTCTTTCAGTGGTAGACTAGCAGATGTAGGGGATGTAGGTGGTACGGTCTACCCATCGAAAGAGTTAATGCTTCTGAAAGACTATGTCTCGGTCATCCGTTTCTCAAACACCATGTAGTGCGAGAAAACCAACGGAGGAGTTCGAGTCTTGTGGGAAAAGTGCGCAAACCTCTGCAGAGTGTACAAACTAATCATGGTTAGCCGTGTCCCCGGTTATGAACATCTTGAGTATCTGGTTCTTGAATTATTGATTTGATCTCATCACTCTAAGCTAATTTGTTGAGTTATTAATACTGTTTAATTGGGATTGAGATGGGATTTCCATTCTCAATATTTATCAACTACCATGATAGTTAAACAAAATATATTCCTTCGTTGTAGGAAAAAATTGGCTTTTCGCAAAAAACCGGATAACCATAGAGCCTCCACCAGCCATATATGCATGTAATGTTAGCATTTATTTTGCTCATTGCTCTGCAGTGTTGTATTGCCAGCATATTCCATGTGCTGACCCGTTTTCGGGCTGCAACATATTATATTGCAGACTTTTCAGATGAACAGTAAGATGCGCTAGTTCGTTGTCGTGCACTCAGCTATGCCGTTGGAGTTGATGGACTCACTTAATTTCGATGCTTCCGTAGTTATCTTATTTAGATGGCCTTAAGCCATACTATTGTAGTAAGTTCTCTTTTGAGACATTCTATGTAATAAGGGTGTGATTGCACTCTGTTATAAATCCTTCAAGTAATGTGTGTCAGCATTACCGATCCAGGGATGACACTTATGCACAGAGATTTGACCGTCTGAGGTCGGATCGCTACATGGTGCTTGTGCATGTAGTTCAAATTTGATGCACATGAAATGCCTAGAAAACCCAGTTAATGTATAAAAATGTCCAAACGAACCCCGAAAATTTCCAAAATTGAACACAATACTCCTGTTGTTCAATGTTGACACTCGAAAGATTTTGAAAGCAATAAGAGGCAACGGATATCTTTTCGTCCCCAAAGGTGGCACGTTCCCTACCGAAACCATCACGCTTGTTATGAGAAGCTCTGGTTTGTGAGAAGCTTATACCCAAATCTGCCCCAAATGGGACAAAAATTTACCATGGCATGTTGGTGCCGCTCCATGATAGCATGCCAAGTTTCATGAATTTCAGACGAGTTTTGCATTTACTAGAATTTAAAATCCAGGTATCTCAATGTCTGCGACCGAGTGACGGTGGCAGGGTGTGTGAAATTCATTCCCATTTCTTGCATGGGACCTAAGCATGCAACCAAGGACACATATTTGATTTTTCAACCAGTTTATATGCACTGGAGAATGTGCATGTAGTTCAAATTTGAATTATGCGCATAAAATGCCTGGAAAACCTAGTTAATGTATAAAAATGTCCAAACAAACCCCAAAAAATTCCAAAATTGAACACAACACTCATGTTGTTCTATATTGACACTCGAAATTTTTTAAAGCAATAAGAGGCAACAGATATCGTTTCGTCCCCAAAGGTGGCATGTTCCCTACCAAAACCATCACGCTTGTTGTGAGAAGCTCTAGTTTGTGAGAAGCTTATACCCAAACTTTCCCCAAATGGGACAAAAAATTTACCACGGCATGTTGATGCCGCTCCAAGATAGCATGCCAAGTTTCATGAATTTCAGACGAGTTTTGGATTTACTAGAATTTAAAAACCAGGTATCTCAATGTTTGCGGCCGAGTGACAGTGGCAGGGTGTGCGAAATTCATTCCCATTTCTTGCATGGGACCTAAGCATGCAACCACGGGTACATATTTGATTTTTCAACCAGTTTATATGCACTAGAGAATGTGCATGTAGTTCAAATTTAAATTATGCGCATAAAATGCCTGGAAAACCCAGTTAAATGTATAAAAATGTCCAAACGAACCGCAAAAGTTTCCAAAATTGGAAACAACACTCATGTTGTTCTATGTTGACACTCGAAAAAGAATTAAAGCAATAAGAGGAAACGGATATCATTTCGTTCTCAAAGGTGGCACGTTCCCTACCGAAACCATCACGCTTGTTGGGAGAAGCTCTGGTTTGTGAGAAGCTTATACACAAACCTACCCCAAATGGGACAAAAAATTTACCATGGTATGTTGATGCTGCTCCATGATAGGATGCCAAGTTTCATGAATTTCAGACGAGTTTTGGATTTACTAGAATTTAAAAACTAGGTATCTCAATGTTTGCGGCCGAGTGACGGTGGCAGGGTGTTTGAAATTCATTCTCATTTCTTGCATGGGACCTAAGCATGCAACCAAGGACACGTATTTGATTTTTCAACCAGTTTATATGCACTGGAGAATGTGCATGTAGTTCAAATTTGAATTATGCACCTGCAATGCCTACAAAACCAAGTTAATGTATAAAAACGTCCAAACGAACCCTGAATAATTCCAATTTTTTTGATGACACACCTATAGTTGCATGTTCACTGCAGATAAAAGTTCTAACAATTCAAACACCATCCTTTGTAGCTGTGACCCCATTACGTAATTCAAATCAAGACGATAAATCAAGTAGATCGCACACAGTTTATTATCACCAATCGTGTGAGATGCAACACAAAATATCTTGGAGCACCGTCGGTGTATAATACGCCTATGGCTTACGCGAGAAGGTGCGTAAACTACAGTCCACAGCCGGCGTGTCAAGCACACTAGCTCACTCCCCAAATATCATTTCACTGTTCATTCATCGCCGGTGAAAGATGGGGACGTGGACCCACGACATGAGGGCAACTTTGGCGGCCCACTCCGGCGAGACCGCGGCCGTAGCCGCCAGGCGCGTGCTAACAAGCTTTGTGAGGGCGACCGCAGTCTGTGTCCGGGCGGCCAAGGCAGCCCAAAAGGCTATTGTTGCTTCTCAGGCGACAGCAGCAGCATCTGCCTCGGGGATAGCCACTTGCGAGAGCGGCACATCAGTTGTCTGTTCTGCAGCGGCAGCCTTAGCCCTGATGGAGGTCGCCCACTACCATGTCAAGGCCATCGACGCACAATTTGTGGTGGTCACCGCACAAATCGAACGAAGCTTCTCCGACAACGGTCGGCAACCCACGGCCGAAGAGCTGGCAATCACCGAGAGAGTTCGAGCAGCCGTTCGTTCCTGCACGGCATACCTTGCCACGACGGAGCCCGCCAGAGCCCAGATCATGGCCACCCACGCCCAGCTTGTGGAGGCCTATGCCAAAGATATGGCGGACGTGGATGGCGAGATGCTTGCCGAGTATGGTGCAATTGATGCTATGGAACCCCATCCCCAGGAGATCGTCGGGCGTGAGTTGGACATGGAGGCGGCGGTGGAGAACGACAAGCACCAGCCGTAGTAGTACTCTTTGTTTTGTTTAATTAAGAGTGCCAGTCTTTAATTTGTTAGAGTAATGTTTAGGTCAGCTAGCTCTATTTAATTGCTGAACTTGCTCGATTAAGAAGTTAGTCACCTTTGTGTACCCAAATTATGCAATGACGTGGATGACCATTGTAACCATGGAAACTTGAACCAAAATTTTTGACGTTCAAACTCATCACACACGGGTTAAGCTATATAAATCGTTTGTGATGTTCACATATCGTACACGGTTCGGAATAAGGGACCGTGTCTGATGACACTTTTGTAAGTGCATCTAGTGCCCCTTAGTGATTTTGGTGTATTGAAGACTTATAGGTTAAGGATCTAATGTGTTTGTGAGTATACACAGGTCTATAAGTCTATGAGGAGTTTGATATTTACAGAGAAAGTCGACCCCTAAAAATGAATGTCTTCGACTAAAGACTTCAGATTTCTGAAGACTTTGAAAGTGAAGAAATTGTTGTGACCATGAAGACTTGGTATTCATACGAGGAACATGAAGCGTGAAGACTTCTGTTTTCGTAGTTTTATTTTCTCTTTCTTGAGTCATAGGAAACACCGTACTGTTAAAGGGGGTCGAGGAAATACTAAGGAAAATTCCAAGTGATGCTCATCTCAAAATCCTACACCTACCAATCCCTTCGAGTGAAGCCATTGGAAATCTCATACAGCTCAGTAAATTTCTTCAGTGATAGAGGCGAAGTTCTTCTGGTCTCTGAGGAATTTGTTCTGACTAAGGAGTTACGAATTCGCCAGTGCGGATTGCCTACAAGTGTGGAACATGATAGCTCTGAGGAATTTGAACCTCAAATTTCCAACCATAGCTGTGCTACACGCCAGCTGTCCCAAAATATCTACCCACCTAACGGTCATATCATTGAAGGGCATTTATGTCTTATCATGTCGGGCTGCTCCCTAGGCTATAAGTAGCCGCCCCCTAAAACCACTAGCTGGTTGGCTGCTCCGAGAGAAACTGACACTTGTCATTGAGAGCATCCCATCCTCCGAGGACTTTGAGCGAAAATCATCAAGTGAGGAAAACCCAAACACCTACAAACCCAAAGTAATTGAGCATCTCTAAAGAGATTGATCCTGCGTGGATCCGATGCTTGTTAACTTTGAAGAATGTGCATCTTCCAGACGGTTAGGCGTCATGGTCTAGAACGTCCAAGAGGAAATTGTGGATCGCGAGTGACCGAGTTTGTGAAGGTTTGGAAGTCACCTGAAGACTTACCACGCGTGACTGGGCGAGGTCTGTGTGACCTTAGCTCTAGGAGAATACGGTGAGGACTGTGTGTCCAGGACTGTGTGTCCTCAGGTTTAAATACCTAGCCGCTCCAACCAGACGTACAAGTGTCACAGCAGTTAGAACTGGTCTACCAAATCATTGTCTTCACCAAGCCTACTGGTTCCATTTCCTCATTACTGTGTTGTGTGCTTGTTCATATCTTTTTTCAAGGCTTTGACTGAAGACTTTCTCAATTTCCTCAGTTCAATTTCTTCAGTTTGTTTGTCTTCATCCTCTTTTATCATGTGCTTACGCTTCCCGTACTCTATGTCTATTTTCATTTCATCATGATGTCCATGTTTATGTTATATCATGTATGCATCTGAGTACTTATTCCGCTGCAAGTAGTTCTTCGCTCGGGAATTTCCTCACCCTAAAATTCCTTAGTGAAGAATTCATAAAAATTGCCTATTCACCCCCCCCCCCCACTAGTCTACTTAAAGCACTTTCAATTGGTATCAGAGCAAGGTACTCCCTTGTTCTGTGTGATTTTGGTTTAACCGCCTGGAGTTTTAGTTATGTCGACCGCAGATATGATCAAGATCCCTGCTGGGTGTCCTGCCTTCGATGGGATGGACTACCCCTACTGGAAGAATATGATGCTTATGCATCTTGAAGCAATTGACAACAATATCTGGTACGTTGTGGAGAATGGCGTTCCCACTATCTCACCTTCCCTGAACGATGCTCATGTGAAGAGATTCAAGCAACTCGATTCTCAAGCGAAGAACATCATATGTGGCCATTGGAGCAAAGGGCAGTATGGCAGAGTGAGTGCTTTGGAGACGGCTAAGCTTATCTGGGATAGACTGTCCAAGGTCAATGAAAGAGTCTCGACACAGCGTGACTCTCGAGTTGACGTTCTTCGCAATCTCTTTAACCGCTTCAAAAGAGTCGACAATGAAAATGTCCAGCAAACCTTCGATCGCCTCACTGACATCTCAAATGAGCTTCAAGCACTTGGTGCCACTGACATCACCGACCATGAGGTGGTGAAGAAATTGCTGAGATCGCTTGATTCCTCATTTGATACCCAAGAAAATGGAGTCTACAAGTCACTTGATCCTGCTGATATCCTTGAGAGGCCAAACACTCATGAGTTCCATCTTGCTGAGAAGAGAGATCTCTATGGTCCTAGCTATGGCAGATCACGCGCTCTGAAGGCCAAGGAAGTATCTGAATCTGAAGATGAGGATTTTGGTAGCAGCCTTGGTGACCCTGAAGAACTGAGCGAGGAGCTAGCAATGCTCGTGAGGAAATTCTAGAATTTCTCAAGATGTGGCCGCTTTGGAAAATCCTCAAGAAGTGATCATTCCTCATCCTGTGACTACAAGAAGAGGCTATGCCACAAATGCAAGAAACCTGGTCACCACATTCAAGATTGTCCTCAGTGGGAAAAGGAATCAAAGAAGAAGAAATACAAGGATTACAGTACTGATGACTCAAAGAAGAAGAAGAAATCTTCAAAGTCTTCATCATTGAAATCTTCAAAGTCTTCAGCTCACAAGAAGACCAGCTCTAAGAAGGCTCGGACATTCTTTGGCAAGGAAATGGACTCTGAAGCTAAATATGAGGAACATGAGGAATAAGAGGCATCTAAGGAGCCAGAATCTGGTGTGGCAAGCCTAGCCCTTGCTACTGCATTCGTCAGCAAGTCCATCTTCAACTCTGAAGAAAATAACCTCACCAATAAGGCTGACGAAGGCGATGAAGACTACGCTCCCACCTATTGCTTCATGGCAAAGGGTGCCAAGGTACTCAAATATCCCTCCTTTGAATCAAGTGAGGATGAATCTGATGAAAAACTTAAGCCTAGCTACTCTAAACTTGCTAAGATTGTTGTGAAACAACAAAAGGCTTTTGAAAAGGTTCAAAATATGCTAGACAAAAGTGATGATATGTTGGGTGAAGAAATGGATCGCACTCAAACTTTGACTGAAAATCTTCAGAGACTTCAATCTAAGTTTAACAACCTTCAAAGTCATCATAACACTCTCTTATCTAATCATGAGAAGCTTTCTTATGAATTTCTTCAAAGAAAGCAAGATCTTGAGAAGCTAAGGGTGAGTTATGAAGATCTTTAGAAGGAACGTGATTCATTACTTGCTCAACAAATCAGCGCTGCTCAGGAAGAATTCATTCCTCCATGTTTCAAGTGCATTGAACGTGAATATGCTAATTCTTCACCTAAATGTTCGAATGCTTCTAATGCTACAAAATCTTCACCTATCTCTGCTATCACTAATTCCTCATCTGAAGACATTGCTAGTATCACTGACGATGCAGGGCTGAAGGAATTGTATATGACAGGCATGTACAAAAGCCTCAAAGGGCATCAGGCTCTTTGTGATGTGCTTAAAAAGCATATCCTCAACAGGAACCCTAGGAAAGAGGGTATTGCCTTTGAGAGGAAACTCAATGTTGATGGAACATACTGGAAGCCTGAGCAGTACCCCAAAACCTCATGGGTTGCTGCAAAGGGACCTCCAGTAGATCCATCTACTTTATCTGGCTTTACATGTGAATCTCCTCATTCTTCTGATGAGTCATTTGACTCCAACTATAAACTGTTCAAAAATCAGAATAGTGCAGTATTTGCTAGATATGTTGGCACTAACTGCAGAAACGGTTCCCCTATGAAGAAAATCTGGGTTCCCAAAAGGTGCCTTGATAGTCTTCAGGTGAATGTCATCATGACACCACCCGTGAAGAATAGGAACCACAGATCAAATTCTTCATATGGACCAAATTCTTCATATGGATCCAAGTCCTCATATGGACCAAATTCCTCACGTGGATCAAATTCCTCAAAAGGATCATAGTCCTCATATGAACATCATCGTGCTAACACTTCTGTTTCGCAGGGGAGATCTAAGGGCTATGAATATTAGCATTATTCTTCTAACCATTATGTTCATAAGTCCTCAAATAATTTCTCCGCTTATTCATATGCTTACCCTAACTCCTCTTATGTGAAACGAAGTGGACTGGCTTCTATACCACCATTCTCTTATGGAGCTCGTAGAATGATGAACTCTTTGCCACCCCTTCACATGTGGGTGGTGAAGAAAAGGAACTAATCTCTTATGCAGGGTGAGGTCTACAGACGTACTTAAACGTCTGAAGAATTTGCTGGAGACCTGAATGTGCTTGAAAGGACGCAAGCTAATCATGAAGAAATGAATTTTCATTTCTCACGTCCTCATTCCGTTTTATCTGTTCTATTGCTTCATCAAATTGTTCTGGTGAAATTAATGTCATATTCTTCACTGATGAAGTATATGAGTTCGTAAGCTGCACTAATTCATCTGCAGGATGATCAACCCAAAGCCACCGAGTGGGTCCTTGATAGTGGATGTACAAATCACATGACTGGTGACAAGAATTTATTGATGGACGCTCCCTTATCTCCATCGCATCTGAAGTATATCACCTTCGCTGACAAAGGCAAAAGCAAGGTATTGGGTCTAGGTATGGTTGCGATCTCAAAGGACCGACACATGGGCAGAGTCATGCTTGTCGAGTCCTTGGGATACAACCTCATGTCACTCTCAATGCTTTGTGATCTTGATATGGTTGTTGTCTTTGGCAAGTATCGTTGTGTTATGATCATGGAAGCTGACCATTCCAAAGTCTTCGAAGGCTTTAGATGAGGAGATCTGTATATTGTTGATTTGTCTACAGGACCACAACCAGCTATATGTCTACTTGCAAAAGCTTCAGTAGGCTGGCTATGGCATCGATGACTTGGTCATGCTGGCATGAGGAACTTGCACACGCTCGCGAAGAAGAAGCATGCCATTGGCATTGAGAATGTCAAATTCCTCAAGGATCACTTGTGCGGAGCCTGTGAAGCTGGAAAGATGACCAAGGCCAAGCATCCAGTAAAGACTATCATGACAACCACTCGACCATTTGAATTGCTTCACATGGATCTCTTTGGTCCTAACCATTATTCTACTTTCACTAATGAAGCATCTCTATATGGCTTTGTTATTGTTGATGATTACTCTCGTTACACATGGGTGCATGTTTCCACTTACAAGCGTGAAGTGCAGGAAGTCTTCAAACGATTTTCCTCGAGGGCTTCAACCAACTTTGGTGTGAAGATAAAGCACATCAGAAATGACAATGGACCTGAGTTCAAGAATACGGATCTTGATGACTATCTTGATGAACTCGGTATACTCATTAGTTATCTGCTCCTTATACTCCTCAGCAGAATGGCATCATGGAGCGCAAGAACAGGACTCTTGTTGACATGGCTCGCACTATGCTTGATGAATACAAGACGCCTCGTCATTTCTGGATTGAGGCAATTGATGCTGCGTGCCACATCATCAACATGGTATATCTTCACAAATTCTTCAAAAAGACTGCATATGAACTCCTCACTAACAAGAAACCCAATGTGAGTTATTTCAAAGTCTTCTGTGCTAAATGTTGGATTAGAGATCCTCATCACAATTCTAATTTTGTACCGAAAGCACATGAAGGTTCTATGCTTGGTTACGGGAAGGACTTGCACACCTACAGTGTCATCAACAACGTCCACCACAAAGTTGTTGAAACTGTAGATGTGCGGTTCGATGAAACTAATGGCTCGCAAAGAGAGCACCTACCTCCCGTGCTAGATGAAAAGTCACATGAGGAAACCATCAAGTTCAAGGCTACTGAGGATGTCATTCCTACTGAAGAATCTGCAAAAGAAGTCATTCCAGAACGTGAAGAACATCACGCTGATTCACCCGAGGAAAATGGTGCTGAAGAAAATGCTGATCCAATTCCTCGACGACAACCCGCTCATCCTCGCATTGCAAATGAAGTGCAGATTGAGAAAATCATCAGCGACATCAATGCACCGGGTCCTCTCACACTCTCAAAAGCTTCACATTTGTCTAACTTTTGTGGGCACTTCGCTTTTGTCTCTATCACAGAGCCCACCAAGGTAGATGAAGCATTTCTGGAGCCTGAATGAATTCAAGCTATGCAAGAGGAATTACATCAATTCAAGCTCAACAACGTTTGGGAACTAGTCAAACGTCCAGACCCTCGCAAGCATAATATCATCGGCACAAAATGGATCTATCGCAACAAGCAAGATGAAAACGGCCTTGTTGTAAGGAATAAGGCACGGCTTGTAGCTCAAGGCTACGCATAGGTTGAAGGAATGGATTTCGATGAAACTTTTGCACTTGTTGATAGACTTGAGGCTATTCGCATATTACTTGCTTATGCTAACCATCATAATATCATCTTATATCAAATGGATGTGAAAAGTGCATTCCACAATGGTAAGCTTGAGGAAGAAGTATATGGTGCTCAACCCCCAGGTTTTGAAGATCCAAAGCATCATGACAAAGTCTTTAGACTCAATAAGGCCCTCTATGGCCTCAAGCAGGCCCCTCGGGCGTGGTATGATACTTTGAAGGAATTCCTCGTGAAAAAAGGCTTCAAACCCGGTTCACTTTACCCAACTCTTTTCACCAACACCTATGATGATGAATTATTCGTGTGCCAAATATATGTTGATGATATTATCTTTGGTTGTACTGACCAACGTTACAGTGATGAATTAGCCTATATGATGAGTGAAGAATATCAAATGTATATGATGGGAGTTGAAATTCTTCTTAGGTCTTCAAATTCGTCAACAGCGCAATGACATCTTCATATCTCAGGTGAAATACCTCAAGGATGTATTGAGGAAATTCGGCATGCAAGATTGCAAAGGCGTCAAAATACCTATGCCCACAAATGGCCATCTATGCACTGATGAAAATGGTATTGACTTCGATCAAAAGGTATACCGCTCCATGATTGGTTCTTTATTGTATTTATGTGCATCTAGGCCAGATATTATGCTTAGTGTTTGCATGTGTGCCCGATTTCAAGCTACACTGAAGGAATCACACCATAAGGCTATGAAGCATATTCTTCGATATCTAGCTCACACACCAACACTTGGATTATGGTATCCCAAGGGCTCGGCTTTTATCTCATTGGATATTCAGGCTTTGACTATGCTGGTGATCGTGTGGACCGCAAGTCAACATCAGGTACATGCCATTTCCTCGGGCGATCCTTGGTCTGTTGGTCCTCGAAGAAACAGAACTGCGTATCACTTTCTACTGCTGAAGCTGAATACATTGATGCTGGTTCGTGTTGTGCTCAACTGCTATGGATGAAGCAAACCCTCAAGGACTACGGCATCAACATGAAGAATGTGCCTCTCTACTGTGACAATGAGAGTGCCATCAAGATTGCTCATAACCCAGTTCAGCACTCGAAGACAAAGCACATTCAGATTTGTCATCACTTTCTTCGTGATCATGTGTTGAAGGGCCACATCTCTATTGAGCATGTGAAGACTGAAGAACAGCTAGCCGATATCTTCACAAAGCCCTTGGATGAGAAGAGATTTAGCAAGTTGCGGTGTGAGCCAAATATTCTAGAATCTTCGAATGTCCTTTGAAAAGGACACACATCCTAACTCTTATGCAAAATTGATGACTTAGATGTGCAACACACGAAGAAACGTTTTTCTTCAATCAATGAGGACTAACACTCTAAGTGTGAAGAAATTAACGAAGAATTTGATTCTCAGAGCCCTAGGACAATTGTACACGGTGTCTAAAATCAACATTCTTATATATATAGGACAAATTTTATCTACCACCAGTGGTAGTTACCACTACTTGAGTTTTGTATGTTGTATGTAGTATCTATCAAATCGGAGAGTATGTACGCGTAGTATGTAGTATATAAGAATGTTTAGGTGATATATATACTATTTGTTTGGTAGTATGTATCATATTTTGAGTATGCTCATTTTTAAATATGTACGTATTTTACAAATATAATAAAACCATGAGCCAAATTGTAATTTTTCATACAACTCACTTTGGAGTATCTTATATATAGTATTTGAACATACTTAAAATGATAAAGTAGAATATATACTACCACATGGTAGTATATGAGACATGTGGGGTAACTACCCCTGTGTGGTAGGATGGATTTTCCCTATATATATATATATATATATATATATATATATATATATATATATATATATATATATATAGGGTAGCACTATTCGATCCCGGATCGAATAGTTATTTGATCATGGCGGTCCTATAAGGGCCCGGCGAAGATGTTCCCAGATCCAAAAGCCCGATCGAACCGGAGCCCACCCATTCCTCCCCAACCTCCGTGTTTCCTCCTTTGCCCCGATTCACCTGCCGCCATGAGCACACCATGCGCCGCCCACACCGCCACTCCCGCCACCGCACCACCCCACACTGGATCCGCCGCCGCAGCGCTTCACCCACGGATCTTGCCGCCGCACCAGCCCGCTCCAACCCCATCTTTCGCCACGCCAAGACGACCCCATCTAGCGGCGCCACCGCAACGCCACCAACCAACCTCAGCTCGTCGGGATATTGCGGCTGCACCACAGCCACCCACACGCGCCGCAAGACGCCGGACCCGCCACCGCCGCGACCTTCCTCCACCTTCCATCGCGACCTTCCTCCACTTGCCACCACGACCTTCTCCTTCCGCCATGCGCCATCGCCTCCCGCGGTTCGCTGATCACCTCCACCTCCCATCGCCAGCCCCCATGCGCGGCTCCTCCAGCTTTCTACGCTACCGCCTCCACCTGAACTTCCCCATCCCCGCTTCCTCCCAGCCCCGACGCCCCGGTGTCGGCCACATGCATCACCCCAGCCACGCACCTCGCCGGCGAAAGTGGAGCTCCTCACCCGCCCACGTGGATGCGAAGCACATCGCCTCCCGACACGCAGATCGAGCCATGGCCGGCGAGGTCGACCACGGCCGCGACCGAGCGCCCATCCATTCCTCCCCCAGCTTCCCTCCTTCCTCGACGCCGTCACCTGTTGTTGCTTCGACGCCACGAGCTGACCTGTCTGTGTCGGCGCCCCGCGCCCAGCCCCCGACTAGGTTTGGGATCTCATACCGCTTACGCTCGCTCCTCTCGCACTCTGCAGTTCAGTTTCTACTGATGTTGTAGCTCCTAAATCTATCGTCCACTTAACGCAGTGGTGATTTTCACTCCCTGCGATGACCAGCACGAAGAAGCCAGCACATAATGGTGTCAGCACTGCGGAGGCCGGCAGCTCGCCTGCCTTGAAGATGATCTGAAGGACTATAGCACAATATCGTGAAGAGACAGTAATTGTCGCACGTTCATAAAGCCCTTGACTCAAGCATCAAAGAGAAACTAGTTGTTTAAATAGAGGTGGAGGAATATGTGTGTTGATGCATGATTTGAGGCAAGATCTTTCTTTGTCACTTTGATCTTCGAAGCAGGGCACTGACGAATTACTAATTTACTTCTCTAAACTTATCAAACAACTGCTACAGGTCCAGTGATGTATCATTGCAGCTCCCGGAGGTCAACGGTGTTGTTGCGGTGCGGTTGGCTTCACAATGCATGGCTGAGAGAAGGCAACTATGCTGACCGGCAACCTGAATCAGAGGACCGCCGTCATGGCTCTTCTGGCATCGGTGCGGTATTTTTTGGATTAATAACTTAAATAAGGAGATGGCAGACACGTAACATCATGAAGGGACAAAAATCGAGAGCCTTATATACATTGAAAAGACAATAGATTTTGATGTAAAGTTAGTTCCTTCCCCGTCCTAAAATTGTACCTGATCAAATCATCGATTCATTTCCGTCCAGTTTTGTATTTTTCTAAGTGATTTTGATGTCTCAAGTTCAATCAGATATGTAGGTGAAAAACTGGTGTTTTGTCTCATTGGTTTCATTTCACCGACCGGTTTTCTTCCCATTTTATCTCCAAAAGTGCATCAACGCCATGGAGTATTTATTCTCGTGTTCTTGCATCATTCATTGATTCCCGCACGCATCGCCACACACCTTCGTGCCCCTCCCTGCAGCAAGTGTCATCCGAGGTGCAGCACCGCCCTTGGCAGGTCGCGAGCACTCCTTCGGTCGTTACCTGCGCATCGGCAGGAAATCCAGTGCCCTAGTACTACCAGAACTCTTCTCTCCGGCCCCATGAAACAACGACGGTCGCCCAGTTGGACCCAAAAAAGTAGCGTGCGACTCTTCCTTCCGTCCCCTCTCTAGTTCTTCCATTGTTTTTGAGTTTTGGTCTCACTTGAAAAAGAATATGTTTTTTGCATCGACGGCATGGTCGTTGTGAATAGATAAATTTTGATTGTAAGTCGCCACAAAATGCAGATTGTTCAGTCCAGTTTGACTCTAGGTTGAAGTTTGATGTAATGTACGTGATTGATGTATATTATATACTACTATAAATGCATCAAATGTCCCGTTGTTTCGACGTGATTGTGCAGTCCAATGTGGCTCCAGGTTGAAGATTGTAGTAGTATATAAAACTATGCACTCTCGTGCTGGGCAACTACAAAGATCGAGCAATGAGCCTCCAACAAATAGAGCAAGTGGAGATAAAAAAAGCCACTCTACTACTATATGAAAAAAAGGAGCTCACCTAAAAAATTGGATGTTAATTAATTAAAAAGAGTAGTTAAAAGTACAACACTATGATGATTCTAAAAGAATATCTAATTTCCTTTTATTGTTTTAATATTCAAAAAATGTCCAGTGTTATTTCCTCCATATCTAAAATACAAATGTAGAACTTCAAAAAACATTTGAGCAAGAAGTTCGAAAAATACTTAAAATGTTTATAAAATGACTTTCCTCATTTGTAAAAAAATAGAGAAGTTCATCTAAAAATGGAAACATTTCAAAAGTTTATAATACATGATTTTCCCATTTAGAAAAACCCTAGAAGTTCGAATTAAAACAACAGAGCGGTTCAATGTTTAACAACAAAATAGGATTTTTTTCATGTTACTAACCATTAAAACTAAGAAGTTCAAATTGAATTCTACATTTGTATACTAAGCAAGCAAAAATGGATTTTTGTAACTTTAAATATTGAATCCTACATTTGTATCCTAATTTTTTTAGTGATGTATGATTCGAAAAACAATGCGAAGTATGATTGAGGAAAAATACTTCATGGACATTCTTCAACATAGATTCAGGGTACCAATGTTATTTTGTATTTTTCTAAATGCATGTAGCACACAAAGTGTATGTGTATTGTTGTGTGTAATTTTCTTTAATAATAATAGCATGCGAATTTCATGTTTCAAAAAATCATAAGTTCACGTGTACCACATATTGAAGAAATTCATCAATGAGAAAAAGGACCGCCTATGCATTTCACCGACAAAAAAAATTCCTAAAACTGTCGTGAGACAGAAATGCAAAACTTCACAAGATATAACATAGTTAGTTCATAGAAAAAGGTGGGAAAACATAATTTTGTTTTGTAAGTTTAACCATTTCTAAAAAATACATTGAAGTTCAAATTTTAATAATGGGGCGGTTCAATGTTTATTTACAAACCTGTAATTTTCCTCGATACTATAGAATAAACCAAGAAGTTCAAAAAATTAAAAATGGAGCACTTTGAAAAGTTTATATAAAATGGTGTTTCTACATTTTACTAAAAAAATGGATAAGTTCAAATTTAAATAAGATAGAAGTTCAAAATGTTTATTACAAAACCAAGAAGGTCAAATTTAAAAAACCGAGCAGTTTAAAAAGTTTGTAAACATAGATTTGCCCCTGTTTTTTAAGATCTAGAAATTCAAAATTTAAAGAAGTGAGCGGTTCGATGTTTATTACGTTACTAGGACTTTTCCCTTTACCAATGACTAACACTAAGATATCCTAATTAAAAAATAAAGATTAAAACCAAGAAGTTTAATTTTAAAAAATGAAGTAGATCAATGCATATTAAAAACTCAGTTTTTTCTTGTTACTAAATAATGAAACCAAGAAGTTCAATTTTTAAAAGCAGAGCAGTTTGATATTTATTTAAGAACTCATTTTTTTTTGTTACTAAAAAATAAGCCCAATAAGTTCTATTCGAAATAATGAAGAAGTTCTATTAAAATAAACCTAGAAGTTCAAATTTAAAAACGGAGTGTCTCGATGTCTATCAAAAAGTAGGATTTTTTCCGTTAGTAAAATAAATAAAAGAAAGAAGTCCAAATTAGAAAGATGGAGAAGTTCGATGATTATAGAAAACTCAGATTTTCCTCGTTATTAAAGAATGGGAACAAGAAGTTCAATTTTTAAGACGAGCGCTTCAAAATTTCATAAAAAAGATTAAGAAATAAAACCAGGAAGTCCATATTAAAAAGATGGATAAGTTCGATGATTATAGAAAACTTAGATTTTCCTCGTTATTAAAGAATGGAAAAACAAGATTAAAAATAAAATAACAAGAAGTTCAACTTTTTAAAATAGAGCGCTTCAAACTTTATAAAAAAGGATTAATAAATTCAGATTAATATTCATAAAAAACTCAGATATTTTCACGTAACCGAGAGAAGTTTGGATTGATAACAGTCAGATGTTCATGTAATACACGGTGTGCATTTTTATTAAAAAAAAGGATATAAAACAAAGGCTAAATTTTGTGTTGTTATAAGTTCAAGTCCTCCATCGGAGAAAGTTAAAAAAAATATTGTGAGAGTGGTTTGTATAAATGGAATATCATTTGTGTAACATTAACGATGGATGAGAAAATTACAAACGAAAATACGTCACAAAAGTTCAACGTCAAAACAGCAGGAAGTTCAACTACTACAGTGAATGAATTTCAGATGAAAAACTTATAAAACCGTCGCCAGTATGAAAAATCGATCAACGCGGGAAAGTTGGCTGTTTACAGCAGCTTTCCACCGGTACATCACTTGCTCAATTCCAGTGAGTGGATGGAGAGCTACGAGCAGTGGATGGAGAGCTACGAGAAAAAAAATCACGTGAAAAACAGAGTGAAGTTCAGGTGCACGCGCCGAGAAGTTCAGGTTCTTCACGTAGTGCATTTTTGAAGAATCTGTTTCGCGATAAAGGCCGAATGAATGATCTCGCCGTTTTCGAAATTACAGGAAAACGGCTAGGAATCAGAGAAAACCATCAACATGGAAAAGTTTTGAATTTTCTGTAGCTATTCAACGGTATATTATTTGCCTCATTCTGATAAAGTTTGTAGAAATTACAGAAAAAATATGTTTTAGCCATTTTGAAAATTGACTTAAAACCATAAAGAATTGGGCCTCATTCTGATAAACTTTGTTCAAGCTTTCCAACGCCATATCGCTTGCTGCATTCGGACGTGCGGTTAAAACATTAGCTCTAAAATACAAACACGGTGGAACTTGTATCATTTTCTAAATTAATTTTAAACCTTTCAAAATTAGAAAAAACTTTTAACATGAAGAAGTAGCGCATTTTCATAAGCTTTCCAACGCCATATTATTTGCCTCAATTGGATTAGCCGTTTAGAATACGAACTCGGGTGTTTCATTTGGGAAATTCTACGGTTTTCCAAATTACTCTTTATCCATAAGGAATTAGAGAAAACTTTCAACATGTGCAAGGAAAGGTTTTGTAGCAGCTTTCCAATGCCATATTATTTGCGTCATTCTGATAAATGGTTTAAAAACGCGATCGAAAATACGATTCACGTTTTTTGTATGAAGAAAAAACGGTTTTTAAAACTGCTCTTATACCATTTACATTTCGCCAAAAATTTAACTTGGGTCATGATACTGGTGTCCATAGTTTTCCAATGGTATATAGCAAGTCTCGTTTGGGCAATGTTGGCGGAAGTTCAACCTAGCACAGGGGGAAGTTCAGGTCGAACAACTCAGGCAGAAAAATTGCAAAAAATGCGAGTTCATCACGAGTTGAGAGCAAAATCCGCCAACGAGCGAGATTCCTATTTAAAACCGGTATTTAGTTGCTAAAAAACGTTCCCAGATTACACTAACATCATATAGAACACGACTAACAAGAACAATTCGTGGGGGAAGCCACGGTTGCGAAGATAGCCCGAAGGTCGGGTTCGTACAGAGGGAAGTTCAGGCGATACAAACAAAAAATACGCCACGAAGTTCAACGTGAAAACAACATGAAGTTCAACTACTACGCTGAATGAATTTTAACTTTAAAATCGCTATAGTATGAAAATGATCAACACGGAAAGTTGCGGTTTACAAAGAGCTTTCCATCGGTATATCACTTGCTCAATTCCGTGAGTGGATGGAGAGCTAGGAGCAGTGGATAGAGATATACGAGCAAAAAAAAGGTGAGAAACAGATTGAAGTTCAAGCACACGTGTCGGTAGTTCAGTTCTTCACGGTGCATATTCAAGAATCAGCCATGATAAAGGCAGAACGAATGGTCTCGCCATTTTTGCAATTACTTGAAAACGGCTAGGAATCAGAGAAAACCATCAACATGAAAAAGTTTCGCATTTTCCGTAGCTTTTCAGCGGTATATTATTTGCCCCATCCGATAAAGTATGTACAAATTATGCCAAACATACGTTTTTGTTCATTTTCCAATTTGACTTAAAACTGTAAGGAATTAGTAGAAACAATATATACCAAAAAGTTTTGCGTTTTTTCAAGCGTTCCAACACCGTATCATTTGTTGCATTCGGACATACGGTTAAAAAATTATCTCGAAAATACAAACTCGGTGGAACTTGTACCGTTTTATGAATTACTGTTAAACCGTTCCAAATTAGAAAAAACTTTTAACATGAAAAAGTAGCGCATTTTCACAAGATTTCCAATGCCATATCATTTTCCTCAAATGGATTAGCCTTTTAGAAATTACATTGACAATACGAACTCGGCTGTTCGGTTTGTGAAATTTTACGGTTTTCAAAATTACTCTTTATCCATAGGGAATTAGAGAAACTTTCAACATGTCGAAGGAGTGGTTTTGTAGCAGCTTTCCAATGCTATATTATTTACCTCATTCCGATAAACGGTTTAGAAATGTGATCGAAAATACGGTTCACATTTTTTGTATGAAGAAAAAACGGTTTTCAAAACTGCTCTTAAACCGCTTACATTTTGCCAAAAATTTAACTTGGATCACGATATTGGTGTCCATAACTTTCCAACGGTATATCGCAAGCCCCATTTGGACACTTTCTAGCTGAAGTTCAACCCAAAGCATGAGGGAAGTTCAAGCGCTACTCAGCAGTTCAGCCAGATTCGAATATTATTCTCATCCGTGATTTAATATATATATATATATATATATATATATATATATATATATATATATATATATATATATATATATATATATATATATATATATATATATATATATATATATATATATATAGTGATGCTATTCATCACCTGTGATGCGTAATAACTTATTCTTCACCGAGGTAATCTTACGATCATTTCATAATTAAATTACGCTTGGAATTCAAATAGTTACATTCCTATTCATTCTCTACGTAATATTTGACATAAGAAAATAAAAATATAGGTCATAAGACAAGAAAATTTGCGCTTATGTGTATTTTACACTATGCTTTTACGCTTGTAATTTTACATAACATAAAATATTTTTACTTACGATGATATATTTTCTTACGGTCTCTTTTTATGTCGAAAATCAGACAAAACTTATGAAACATAAAATTACGGTGCATTGATAGTATAATAGAGGGGGGGTGAAGAATAACTATTCCTCACCCAGGGTGACGAATAGACAATATATATATATATACGGCTGCGCTATTGTGAGCGAGCGCGCATTCTTGCTTAGCCTACGCTCCGGTCGGTCCTAATTAGGCGTGTTGTTCGCGTGGAGAAGGCCGCTCTCCACCGCTAGTTTGTTGAGGGTAATGGAGTGTGTAAGAAAAAGTAATGCATTTAATTTTGTTACCATGCGCTGGTCCGCTATGTCCTGATTCTGCGTACACTATTCATTATCAGTAATAGGGAAAGTATACATAGTAATGAACAAATGTATTTTTTACCAGGAAGTGAGATATCGGTGATTTGATCCCTAAACGTAGTAAAACCTTACTCTCACAAATTGGCTACAGTAAAAAATGAAGTAGATGGTAATTCAAATGAAAATGACCATAAAAAAAATAGCATGCTTCGATCCATGCTGATATGCAGTAATGCATTACTACATGTGCTATTTTAGTCTAAAAATGGAATGCTCTTGATCATACAGGCCACATGCAGATGGTAACTCATTACTGACTTTCTAAAGGCCATTTACTACTGCTATAATAATGATGGTAACATGTTTACTACGTCCTACATGCCCAATTACTGATGCTAGGAATTAACGGTTGGGCTTGGAATGTTAATCAGCGTGTGGTGATGGTAATCTGTTACTATCCTATTTTCATGTAGGGGAGAAGCTGGCGAAGCAGTTTTGGCCGTAAAATGTTACGCTCATTTTTCGTGGCGTGCGCGCCCTCTGGTCTAATTAGCGCGTTGGGCTACTTTATGCCAGATTCGCCAAGTTGGTTGAACTAGCCGAGTGTAGGATAAGAAAGAATGCTAGCGAGCTTAGTTTATTTATATATATATATATATATATATATATATATATATATATATATATATATATATATATATATATATATATATATATATATATATATATATATATATATATATATATATATATATATATATATATATATATATATATATATATATATATGTAGTAATGCTATATTAAGCGTGAGTGGAATAGCTTATTCTACACCTCAAGAACGGTACATACAAAATATAGTAACACACTATGTAAAATGTAGTAATTTTCATAAAAATGTAATAAATTACAAACTTGGGTGATAAAAAAATATTTTCCGAATTACTACATTTTATACATCGTTTTACTAGATTTTGTATATAGCGTTACTAGGGGGTGTAGAATAAGTTATTCTACATTCACGCTTAGAATAGCGTTACCCTAGGTCCATTATGCTAATATTAGCAGAATAACTATTCTGCACACTACTTCCGCACTGCATGCTGAACGCAAGTGCACGTTATTCTTTGAACCAAGTGTGCTGCAGTACTCACACGAGTGAACTTCTCGTCGAAAAAAACTGCACGCGTTATTTTTTCGGTACTGTTTTCGCTTTAATTTTTTAATCGTCTATCGGAATGAGGCGTGTAATACACCGTTGAAAAGCTATGGATTATGCGCAACTTGGACATGTTGAACACTTTCCGAGATTCCACACGGTTTAAGAGCAGTTTTGAAAATGGTGCGGCACATGACGAATGGCAGCGAGCGTTTTTTCGTGATTTCTTTTAAACCGCTCGTCGGAGTGAAGCAAACGATATGCCATTGGATAGATATCATCGAGGTGCATCTTTTTCATATATAAATTTTTCTCTAATTGGTTACGGTTTAAGAGCAGTTTCAAATTTCCTAAATCACGTAATTCTGTTTTTCAAAAAAATTCAAATTTTTGGTACTGTTTTCGCTCCAGTTTTTGAACCGGTTGTCGAAACGAGGCGTGTGATACGCCGTTCTAAAGGTACGAACGAGGCGCAACTTTCATATGTTGAAATATTTTTGATATTCCTTACGGTTTTAAGTTAATTTTGAAAATCGTGCGGCGGATGACGAGTGGCAGCGGCCGTTTTTCGTGAAATTTTTTCAAACCGCTGGTCGGAATGATTCAAACGATACGCCGTTGGAAAGATATCGACGAGACGCAACTCTTTCATGTAGAACACTCTCTCTAATTCTTTACGGTTTAAGAGGAATTTTGAATTTACTGAAATGCGGACACTGTTTTTCGCGACACCCAAATCGACGTGGGTACTTCATCCGACTGAAAACCGCACTGCATCGTATGAAAAACCGCACTGCATCAAACGGTCATGTGAACTTCATGATTTCTTTTGTCAAACATAAATTTTTCTCACACGAGTTTTTGTTGTCTTTTTGTTCAAAAAAATTCGTGAACAAGAGTGGACCACAACACTTCCAAAAGTGAACCGTAACACTACCCAAAGTCAACCTCATGAGTTCTTATTGTCTTTTTTTCAAACTTATTAATTTTTTACGCGCGTTGACCAAGCGAGTGGACCACATGGACCGAGCGATTGAACTACATCTAATATAGAAGTGAGCTTCTTTGAGAATTTTCTTTGAGAATTTTTCGTCCTGTTTCTACAAGTGGGACAAGTGAACCACGTAGAAGTTTTATAGCACACTGCATGGGACAACAAAGTGAGCTTCAAAGCCACATCTATCTAATGAAGACATAGTGAGCTGCATCGTTTCCTTTTTACCATGAAACAAGTGAACAACACTCTGTTTCTTCCTTATTAAATGCAATGAACCACAAGACTCCTCCAAGTGGGCTGCATCCATTTATGTCTCTTGAAAAATGACCCATTAATGCTTGTTGAAATGAACTTCTCAACAAATATTTCATTTTATTTATTGTTTCACCTAAAAAATGAACCGCGGGGATGAGATAAGTGGGCTGCATTTTTCAGTTTCCCAAAGTAAACCACCAAACCATATTTAGCGAACTTTGTCATTAACTATTATATTCAACATTGTTTTTGCCAAATAGTTTCTTTTTACAAGTGAACCACTGAGTATGGCAGAACGAACAGTATTGCTTTTTTTAATAATTACAAAAAAATCGGACACGCATGCACCTTCTCAAAACTGCACATGGTGTGGCTGGTTGTCGAACTGCAACACCCTCCCGGCCAACCTGCGTACACTGCTTGACTGTACTGCATATCACACACACACACACACACACACACACACACACACACACACACACACACACACACACACACATTTGCATCAAGCACACACCAGCCGGCAACAAGCAAGCTATTTTTAGTAGTTGATAGAAAGCCCAATGCATATCATGTGTTCATATGGCATACTGAAACGGGGTGCACTGCACAATGACCAAAGTGCACCACTGCTCCCACCGGAGTGCACTGCGGACCCCGAACTCCCCCATGAGAGTTGCTCACACCCATGATGTGGGCTGCAAGCTGCAAAGAAACGGTCTGCAGCAGAGAGGAATTGATTCAGAGGAAAAAACCAACACTTGGTCACGGGAGGAGGCAAACCTGCAGTTAGGAGTAGAAGCAATGGAACTGGACGAAGGTGCAGTACAGTGGAAATGCTTGAAAAGGGGGCGTCAACTGCACGGGCATGCGCGCACAACCCCATCGCGAGCCCGGCGCACTGCAAGAATGGTGTTGCCTGCACTGCAATGCAAGGAGAGGAGGGGCAACTCGTCGGGGGTAAGAGGGGGCGCGTGAGATCCGCCTGTGGAGGCCCTTGCTGGGAGATCCAAGCACCTAGGATGTGGGCTGCAGTGCATTGGTTGTGCACTGCACGCGTATGTGGGTGGAAGTTGGATGGTGTGGCACTCACCGCCGGCGCCACGGAAGTGCAGTCCGTCGATGGTAGCAATGGGGAGCAGTCAGTCGCTGCACGCGTTGCCACGGTTGGTGGAAGAGGTTGGAAGGCACGGGGCTATCATCTCCCCTCGATCTAGCTCTCTGCCGCGAGGAAGATGGATCGGGGCTGGATCCGCCCGCCAACTCCGGGCTGCGCGGGATGGTGGGCACCGGCAGGAGGTCGACTGGATCCGGCCACGGTGGCGCAGCAGGAGGCCACCGGGGCGGGGGGCTATGGATCCGACCACCACAGCGCGGAAGGTGGTCGACGCTCGCGGCAGGGGCACAGTGGTGGCCTGGGGAAGGGCGGTGCGGCAGCGGCCTGGGGAGGGCCGGCCTTTGTCGCTGGGCAGCGATTGTCGGAGAAGTGAGGAGGAAGAAGAAGGAAAGGAGAGGGAGGAGGGTAGCTCGCCTCCGGTGCTGCTATGGCCGTCCGGCGCGGTGGCGTGAGGAGAGGTAGGACGACCAGGACCCATGTAGCGGTGGATATCTTGAGGAGGGGAACACGAGGGGAGGTGGAGCAGGATCTGCCGGATCCTGTGGCTACTGGGCGGGGCTTGGCCGCCGGATGTTGTTGGTTGGGCGGGGGCACGACCCTCTGTAGCAGCAGCGGGTGGAATAGGAAGGTGGGGCAGGAGAGGCGGGTGGTGGTGGGGTGGGGCGCCATGGTGGTCGGGGCTGTCCCCACGGTCGCTGGCTGTCGGCAGTGAGAAGGTGGAGTGGAGGATGGGAGGAGGCGGCGGGGGAGGAAGAAGGTGGGAGGGATGGGGGCGGCGGGGCGGCGGAGGGGTGGGGACGGTGGGGCGCCGGAGGGATGGGGATGGTGCGCGGGAGTGGGGGCAGCGGGTAGTGGTGGTGGTGGGGAAGAAGGCGGGCAACGAGCGCTAGGTGGGGTGGGGTGAGCTGCTGCAGTTTTCCCTGGTTGTTGTATGGTCCGGGACAAGTGAACGGAGGAGTACAGAAGTGTTAGCAGAATAACACTAGTATTAGCAGAATAAGACTCTTAAGGGTGTTATCATAATAGACCCACCCTATATATATAGGGCTGGACTATTATGTTACCCATAATGTAAGATTATTCGCTACCCCGCCCCTATAGAGCCCGATCGACGAAAACCCCGCTAACCTAAGAAACAAAGCCCACTTACTAATGAGAAGTAACCCAGCATCACGCCTCGATTTCCTAGCGCGCCGTCCGTCCGCCTCGCTTCAGATGTTGCCGACTGGCCTGCCTTAAGGCTTGGC